>JAGPOW010000229.1:19171144-19219851 GCA_030014935.1 Caiman crocodilus | reverse complement strand
CACGCTAGGGTTCGGTTGGCCTTCCCAACCACCGTCTGACATTGGCGGCTCATGTTCATCTTGGTGTCAACAATGACGCCAAGATCCCGTTCCACCTCTTTGCTGGCAAGAGGGGAGCTTCCCAGCCAGTATGTGTGCTGGGGGTTGCTTCTCCCCAGATGCATCACCCTGTATTTGTCCACACTGAATGTTTTTAGTGAGAGTTAAAAACAGTCTCCAGGGCTGTGAAATAGAAGCTACATGACCAAGAATGGCTTACAAATACCAGAATGGCAGAAGAAAGAATAGATGGATTAGTAGAACATCAAGGCCCTTAAAAAGAAGAGAGGCTTGTTAACATCAATACCCAGGAGGGTAAAAAGTTTAGAAGGAAGAGGGTAGGTTATAATGAGCCATGAAGTCAACTGATTCCCTCACTGTTGCCTAATTAGGAATGCTGCTGCCACTGCCAGGCAGTTGGTTTTAAACTTTGGGTACAATAGAAATCAGTGGGAATGTGTCTGTAAAACAGCATGCTCCCTGGATCCTGCTCTGCATATAGGCAGCAACCAGTATGGAGTAGAAAGAATAGCATGAGGGAAGACAAGTGATTCCAGCAGTAAGATCAAACAGTAGTCAGTCTGGGTATGTGCATGTCTTGATAATTAATTGTATTTTTTATATAAATGAACAAACTGGCTATTTTAAAACTGGCTTTAAATCATGGAATAAAGATATCTGGCTTTCCTCATTCCTCATACTTATCAATAATTTAGTGAAAGGCTGGCCTAATACCACTGGTTTATACAGACTTCTTTATCTTTCTGGATGGAGCGCTCACGGGATGGACAAAAGCTCCTGGACAAGCAGTTGTGCTTGTTAGTTTTATAGACTTGATTGCCATAAACTGCCAACCCTATTAGTTAGTTACCAAGAAGCAGTTTTCCAGTTTCTTGCATTGCATACTCTACAGCAGATACGTTTTTAAAGTCAAGAGACAGTCAATTTTTCTGTAGGTATACACTGCATGAGAAGGACAGGATTGAGGTTATAGAACTAGCCAATCAATGGTAGGAAGTTGAAAACTAGGGAATTTTAGATTAAAAACAACAACAAATTGTTAATTACAGAATCACAGAAAATTAGGGTTGGAAGGCACCTCTGGAGATCTTTTAGTCCATCCCCCTACTCAAAGCAGGACCATCTCTAACTAAATCAACCCAGCCAAAATAGGTTTAGCAATTAACCACTTGAACAATTTACCACAACTGCAGATACTCCATCACTGTCACTTTTTAAAACAAGATTAAGCATTCTTTTATTCTAAAAAATATGCTCTATTTCAAAGAGGAATTAATTCAGTGAAGTCCAGTGACCTGTTTATAACAGAAGTCAGACTAGATCACAATGATCCCTTCTGCTCTTTATAATATATAAACATTAATGCCAAGTGCGGAATAATAATATGTCTCCATCTTCCAGGATGATGCATGGCTAAATTCATGACAGTTTGCAAAGCAACTTGATAACAGGCACTAAATCATGTGATTACAAGATAATGGTATTATAAAAACCACTAGTTCAAATGTTTAAAAAATACATTTTAAAACAGGATTTTGAACTTGGACTAACTCCTAATGAGTCAATGAGTCTATTTGTTCAAATAGGGTCATCCACAATGCCCTTTTGTTGTGTCTATTTACAGAAAGCTTTTTCATTCACCTTCAGGTTAACAGCTTGATCTGATGAGAACTTTGATACTTTTGACAGGAATGAAACAAGAGGTATAATAATCCTTATCTCTAATGGCCTCCAGTAGTATCAAAGTTTGGAGTTCAAAAAGTCTTTAAAAACTGTCACTGAAGGCCTGGCAAATTTATTATGCAATTTTGAAAGGAACAAAGGTTTTAAAAATAAGGTGAAATGAATAACTCAGGAAATTTTTACCTTGTAAAATTCTTGTGGGGTTTTGGCAAGTTTTAGGCACGATTTGATATCTTTATACTTAAAATGTACCCTTTAATAGGAGGAACAGCTCTCACGGCCATATACTCAATTACATTAACATGTTTTTTTGCCCAGATTACTTCTCTCAAAGTTCAAAAATAGTTTTATTTTCCTGCAGCATACTTTCAATCTTCAAATTATGCTGGCTGTTTAAACTTCTTGTCACCCAGCTGTTTAAAAATAAACTGTCCAATTAAAAAGGAAAATATTAACATACAAACACCCAAGTTGCTCCTTATACCCTATTTACTGTGAATATGGACACACCTATTTCTAGTGATTTCAAAAGGGGAGAAGGAGGTCTCATGCTCCAATCCACACAGCATCTGTTACATACTAACATTTGTGTGTGGACAAGCCAGGAATGATACAAATGCAGCACCCGCTCCAATTTTAAAACGGCTTCATTCAGTATAGGTTTTGCTACATTTGTGCCGCTCCTAGCTTGTTCACATGCAACTGTTTGAATGTGATAGCTACTTTGTACTCCTGATCAGCAACGTCCCTTCTGAAACATTCCCCTCTCAGAAAATGGCTCCAAGTATCCATGTGTCCATACACTGTGAAACTAGCATTAGGTTCAGTCAGGCCCACTGGTGATTCCATGACCTTCAAGCTCCCAGCTATCTTCTTCTCCTCCGTAGCACTCTACGAGACCTTGCCTCCCTTCAGTCCTACTCTGCTCCTTCCTTGGTCCTACAGAAACAATCTATTCTACTGGAGGCACCATAGTACCTTCCCAGCCCCTGGACACAGCTAGGTGCAATATTAATCCTGGAAGACCAACGGCTGTTTCAGACATCTTCAACCTCACTTTTAGTGCATCCAAGGTGAGGAAAGGGACAAATGTAGAAATAAGGTTTCATTCTGCCATTCCCTTCTTTTGCTTATAATGCACTCCAAATGCAGCATTGGAGGCTCAACATGGGCTGCAAACATCACCTCAATGGTTAGCCCACACTGGTACCACGCTCCAGGAGCTAGGCTGCTATCAGCAGCCTAGTTGAAAATCGTCTTAGCTGTGCCTACACTACACTAGCATCATGCCAGTGACAGCACTGTAGATAGCCTCCTTGGCCAGAAGAACACTAACAAATTTCAACAGTCAAAGGAAGAGATAGACAACAGAACATAACAGTTTAAATAGTTCAGTCAAATGTTATTGGGCATAGGACAGGATTTACTAACTCAAAGAAGAGGGTCAAGTTAGCCAGAGGTCTGGATCACTGAAACATTTAAGTCAGTTTTAATCATTTAAATATCTAAATCTTTCCTAATACAGATGCATTTTTATAGCTATCACGTTTTTCTGACTGAATAGTTTTGTTTTTAACTTTGATATTTTGTGGGATGAGAACACAGGTTCCTTTACTGTACTGACTAGTCCAATATAAATATCCTTGTCTTCCTTCATGATGCTTAATGAGACCCGTGTGAATCTATTCTCTATACTATAAGATTGATATAATTTGTATATAATCTAAGACGGATACATTGCACTTAGAAATAAAACTAGACAGTAGGACACTGAATAACACTTTCCAATAAATACTAAGATAATACTTCAAAAATTGCTTCTCTGACAAATGAAGTTTTGGAACCAAGCTGCAGGAGATGCACAGAACTGGAAGAAGAAAAAAAGAAAAAAGAAGGAAAGGCAACACCGAAAACAAAACACTGGCATATAACTGCTCTCCAAGATGATTAAATATTTAAACACATCCATTTTGCAATATTTTGTAAAAGGAAGGCTGTATACTAGAATCTTATTTATATATAAATCTGGTGGAAAAGAAAAAGAATTTTACCATATCTAATAATCTGAAATATTTCAAATAAAGTAAGGTCCAGTATGAAGAGGTAGGGGAAAGAAAGGTTTATTCATAGACCATCAAGGTAATATAACTGTGCATTTTAAGATAAATCTTGTTCTGATTACTCTGAAGTTTGGCTTACACACATGTGGTTCTCAAAATAATACACTATTGGGCTTCTTAAATTTCTAAAGTCTCTGGCAGCTCTCAACCTAGTTAATCATATAGTACCTCCTAACGAGTCCTTCTGAGATGAGGAAAGGACCAGGGTCATAATTTCTTCAGTGCTATGAAAATAGCATTTTTTATGTGAGAGAAATCCACGCAGTGATAACAACTGTGAGCATTACTTTGTCTGGGGAAAACATAAACGTATAGACTTGATGTAAAGTGCTTGCAGCTTTCTAATTTATTTTAGCAGCATGCATCAGAAATAATTGTTAGTTAAAAAAGTGAATAAGCAGGGGGAAAAAAATCAAGTGCTGAAAAGAGACAACTTCTGCAAGTCTTCATTAAAACTCTAAGGAGTGACCATTACATTCTGGTTTTATGTGCACTAAGATTCACAGCAACATTACATATATGCACCTAAGTAAAATATTCCACCTGTAGATGGACCATTTACAAAATTCAAAAATTACATGTTGTTACAGCTCTCTCTAAGAAAGACATGCTTACACTGTCATTACAAATGGGTAACCTGAGGTATACAGAGTTAACAGTGAAATTTTCAAAGAGTCTCCTCTGGTTACCTAGCCAGGGTGTGGTTGGTTAGATTTAGAGGCTCAAATATTGAGATGCATTTTAATAGCACAATATGGGTGGTGGTAGTTCTTTTCAAACAGGGTTCTTGTACCAAAGCCCTAAAATGAATAACTCACAAACCCTCAGGTGAGCATCCAACCATAGGAACTTTCAAAAATCTCATTGCTAAATGATATCTGTGCTAACCAAGCACTGTAGTCCTCCCTGCCACTCCCCGTCCCAACGTTCTCGGGACAGCCAAACACTGCTTTGTTGTGGATAGGTCTTGCCTGACCAATCTCACTTCCTTCTATGACCAGGTGACACATCACCTGGACAAAAGGGAAGAGGTTGATATCATATATTTGGACTTTAAAAAGGCCGTTGACCTGGTGTCCCATGATGTCCTCATGGAAAAACTGAGCAACCGTGGCCCTGACTACACCACAGTACGATGGCAGGAGAACTGGCTCTGAGGTCAGACCTAAAGAGTGGTAGTTGGTGGAACTGAATCAACACGGCATTTGGTGACCAGTGGTGTCCCCCAAGGCTCCTTTCTTGGACCTGTACTCTTCAATGTACTATAAAACCATCTGGAGACTGGTGTCAAAAGTGGACTGGCTAAGTTAAATAACAACCAAACTTTGGGGAAGAGTATCCACACTTGAGGATAAGCTGTTAATTCAGGCCAACCTTGATAAGCTTCCAAGGTGGGAAGATGAAAACCTGATGGCATTCAATACAAAGAAATCCAAGGTGATCCACCTCAGGGGGAAAAAACCCTAAATAACACTTATAGGCTCGGTGATACTACACTTGTTAGCATCATGGCCGAAAGAGACTTGGAGGTCATGACTGACCACAAGATGAACATGAGCCATCAATGCTATACCACAGCTGGCAAAGCAAACAAAACTCTGCCTTGCATCTACCAATGCATCAAGCAAGACCCAGGATGTCATCCTCCTGTTGTACTCGACCTTGGTGAGGTCACAGCTGGAGTACTGAATCCAATTCTGGGCTCCACAATTCAGGAAGGACATGGAGAACCTTGTAAGAGTCCAGAGGAGAGCCCCACACATCATCAGAGGGCAAGAGAACAGGTTTTACAAAGAGAAGCTGTGACTTTGGGACTCTTCAGCCTGGAGAAGCGCTGGCTAAGGGATGACTTGGTGGCAGCCTAAGAGTGTGCATCAGGATGTGGGGGACTGCCTGTTTACCAGAGTACCCCAAGGGATGACAAGGTCCAACAGTCACAAACTCCTGTAAGACCATTCTGGGCTGGACATAAGGAAAACCTTTACTGTCTTAGCCCCCAGAGCCTGGAACAGACTCCGCCCAGAGGTGGTGAAAGCACCTACTCTGGACACTTTTGGCACATCATTTGCTGTGCTTCTCTTGATAAACAGAGTCAGCTGGGATCCTTTGACCCTGGTCGACTTCCTGACCCTTGGGCAGGAGGCTGGACCTGATGATCTTATGAGGTCCCTTTCAGCCCTAATGTCTATGAAATCTCTCAAAATACTTCAGCATCATCCAGTGGGATACCTCTGGCCTCTGGCAAACTGCAATAGCTTTACCAGCAACTGAACTAGTACAATGGCCTCACAGTACAGATACCAAGGGCAGAACTGGTCACTGTTTCTTAAAGTGACATTAAAATTAATTTGCCTAGTGAGTGAAGCACTGACAAAGTAAATTGGGAAGTAAATAAAGGACAGTTTCTTGAAACTATGAACCAAAATATTCAAACGTTTGGACAGGCGCATATAGTCATTTGACTGCTGATCTAGTGACTCACACAGGAGATGAAGATCTAAGAGATCCTCTAACCTGATGTTTGGCTATGCCTAAGTTTGCTGAGTATTCACTGCTCAACAGCTTTTGAGAAATGGCCATACAAATTTCATGGACACACAAGGTTGAGAAAAATTACCCCAAGCTACAAATTAGAATATGTATCTTAGTGGCTATTTAAAGGGCTTTTTTTAAATTTAGTGCTGTCAGGCTGATATTTTATCTATCAGGACAAGCACAGCAAATGATATGCCAAAATAAAATAAAAAGGGAACTACTGTATTTTCTGCTCCTACTGTTTCACATGCTCAACTGATGATGTATAAGATTTTCAAAATCCAATAACATAAATCAAGGCCCCTTCAGCTCTAACTACCAGAGGAAAATCAAGCAGGTACTGGAACAACTTGATTCATACTCACAGCTCATTTTGCAGACATGCAAATCTGGGGAGAAAAGCACACAAAAAAAACTATGACTGATGCCTTCCTTCCATTTGCCTCACTTCCCCTGAGACCTCATGGAAGCCCATCTGAGTGATTGACAGGCACAGGATGTCAGGGATGAGGAAGGAGTAGGTCAGAAGCGACTGGGATTGGGAGGACCTAGGTTGATACAAATGACTTTTGACAAAACTTCACATTCCTGTTACCAAAATTATTTTTGTAACATGTTTCAGGGGAGGAACTGCATACAGAGAGGTTCCATATCACACCCAACAAGCCTTCTGGCTGTAGTTTTTGTATAAAATCTAGCTGTAACATTACTGTATCTATTGAACATTCCACTGGAAAACTAATTATATAGTATATAAACATTTAAAATATACAGTAATACATTTACACACACAGTGATACTCATTCTCTGCTGTCTCTTAAACCATGTCAAATGAATTGGTGGTCTTGATGCAGTTCCTAGAGAACACCTGTCTGCATCACAGAAACCACCGTCATAATTGGCAGTTTCTTGGCAGTCTCAGCAAAGAGGTCAATGACTGGCATAGAGAATGAATTACCCTCTCAGACTGGAAGGGTGTCATGCTAGAACATGACTGAGGCATATTGGCACAGGGGAGTGGATGAGTCTATGGTGTTCTGCTAGTCAAGGTTTCTATTCAGAACAGCAGCTAGGTACATGTGCAAATCCAGCTCTATTCATGTAAGCACTTAAGTGGCATGCTTAATTCACATTGACTTAAATGAGTCTTAAGCATATGATAAATCCTTTTCTCCAAGCGATGCTTTCCTGCCAGACTAATCTCAAGCACCACGCAAGTGACACAAGGAGGAAATATCCACAGTTTACATTACTGGAACCAACGTCCTGAAAGCCCATAGCTGCTTGGACTCTGAGAGTTAAAGAGAGTTTAGGCTCTGTATTTAACACACCAGAACCAAGAAAGTAACGGGTTGCAGGTAAGTTATCCTAATTTGATCAATTTATATATTTGCTTAAGGGACCGTGAGATGAGCCAAATTAATTTATGCCCTTATTACAGGTATAGGTTGTAGCCGTGTTGGTTAAAGGAAATAGGCAGACAAGGTTCTTTGGGTAAATCCGATATCTTTTATTATTTGTCTAATAAAAGATATCAGATATCTAATAAAAGATGTTGAACCTGGTCTGCCTATGTTCTTATTACATGCATTCTGGCAATGTTCAAAATGGACTAGGTATGGTTATATCTGTAAGCCAAAACAGACCCTGCAATACTTACAATCAAAGGGCTGGATTCTGCCCCCCACCCCCAACCCCCAATTATTTCCTATTTATCAGTTTTATATTCTGAGAGTTGCCCTGTTATACTCATGAGGCTGAATTATTTTTTTATATAAAGATATAAAGCAAATATATGCATATGTATATACATGCATATGTACATGTACAACCTAGTTATACAGTGATGACTTGTAATTAAGAGCTAATTTAAATAATGAACCTGAGGGAAAATTAATTAGGCCCACTCTTTATTCTGATAACATCCCAGAGATCATGTTCTTCTGGGATGAAATTAAATTAATAGGATTCCTTGAAGTTCAGAGGCTTCACATGCTACATTCAATAGGAGCAGATACTTAATAAGAATAGAGCAGGGGGAAAAAAAAACACATTAACACCAATAATATATGAATTCATAATCATAGAAACTGCAAGGGGAAATATATCAAATATCCTCCCCTGTGCTCTGGAGCTGCGTGAAAGCAGGGCTCTGTCCAGAGCCCACACCCATAAGCTGGCGAGCTCATATTGCTCACAGCAGAACTCTGGCACAAGCTGCACGGACAGGCTGGTGAGCTCAAAGAGCTCGCTGTACATAATCTGCACAGCCTAAGGTGTGACAGGATACAACCCTAACACCACACCCACCCCCTCCTCTCCCACCCTATCCCTACCCCCCAGTCCCTGGAATAGCTTATAAAACCTAAGAAACATAAAGATATCAACCAATGTGAAAGGGAACTGGAATATCAAAATAAAATACAGCCTCTGCCTCCTAAACAGTATCTCAGTCTAAATTTGTTTGCTAAACACCTGCCCAAATAGGAAGGTCTTACAGCCCTTTGGAAACATCCAGGCTTGGGCTCAACTGGAGGGCAGAAGTTCCAGAGCTGAGGAACAACGGCCGAGAATGGCTTCCCACACATTTTAGCCAAGTAGACTTGACATATTGATTGTATTTGCTGGAGGTTGCTCTCAGCTGACCTTAGGAATCGCAACAGAGCATGAGAAAGGCCCCTTAGGTACTGACAGCCCAGACTAATTTGGGCCCTACAGGTCAAAAACCAACTCCCTAAACTGCAAACAGAGCTCTTGGGAACCAGTGCAGATTCTGGAGCACTGGAGTAATGTGTTCCTGGTCATCCATACGCCCCAGCTCCCTGCCCCATAGGAAGGCAGGCTGCCACGTTTTGCATGAGCTGAAGTTTCAAGGGCACAATTTTCAAGGGCAGCCTTACACAAAGCACATTGCAGAAGTCTAGCATTAATGTTACAGAGGCATGGATGACAGGCCAGATCCAAATCTAAAAGAAAGGGTCAGACCCTTCTCACCAGCTGGAGTTAGTGAAAGGTATACAAAGGCTGCAAACCTGACTGACAAAGGGAACCTCATCAGTGATGGGTGTCCCAGTCCTCCCAAAGTGTAATATACACATTTACTATAAAAAAAAAACCAACCATGACCTGTGTCAATGGTTCTGCATGGTTTCTCTTTGAAAAGGAAATCACATACAACCCTTCTGCTAGGCACCAGTTGGTGGCAACAAGTGTCGGGTTCAAATTTCAGAGTACCCAATAAGTTTTCACAGTGGCTTGAGCCCCCACCTAGACATATGGGGTCACTGAATTTGGCTGGAGCATCCTGCATAACTAAAACCCCCTCCTCACAAGTAGTGTAAACACAGATGACAGATTTATTACAGGAAATAAAGGCAAGGATAACAAAGGAAAACACCAGATACAATCTAAAACATTACCAACTACAAAGTACAGTCTCTAGCTTGTTCCCCTTTTGGGAAGACTCCACCCATGACTAAAGAGTCTGAGACATGGGGGAAGCTCACCCAAAGGGCTAGTGCCATGGGTCCTATGCTACTTAGCAGGACAGTCCTAGAAGCTGTTTCTTGGATCTCACTGCATTTTGAGAAGCTGCAGAGTGGCAACCTCCACTTCCACACTCAAAAGAAGGGGAGACAGACCTGAGAGTTTCCCTTCACATTAGTTTCTCTGGCTGGGGCCATCCCTGGGGTTCCCCCTGCAGCTCCCTCTTCCTGTGTACCTGGCATGACAACACCCCAAGTATCCAAGTAGGGGTCAGTCATGCCTTAAGCCTTTTTCTCTGAGCCAATTAATTTAAAAAGGGCCACTGTCCAGTTTAACCAGCTAGGCTAGGGGCCTGATGCCTCCTGCTTACATGACTGACCCTCAATGCCCTTTTATTTACATTAAATAACTGGGGAATCCACAGACAATAGACCTAGCAAAAGCCACGAAGTTGTCTCCTATCCCTGTCCAGCTTACCCAAGCAGGGGAGAGAAAACAAGATACTCAAATACAGAAAACATGAGTATATGCAGCACAGCAGAAAATATATATAACAATCATATTTAACTAAAACCATATATAACAACACACTTCACAATACAGGTGGCTTATGCATTTTGTGTGGGTTACACACAGAATAAGCCTGAAAAAGACAGCAGCATGGTTATCAAATAATTTTTCAAAAATTAGAATATTGAAATTCAGAGCAGAATTATTTGGCCTACTGTGGTCAGTGACCCATGTTAATTGACTATGATGGCACTGCCGGGAGCACTGCTTGGCAATAGCTTAAAAGAGAATCCTTTCCACAGCTGATTAAGGATCCACTGGATTTGATACTCTACAGCCCATGGATTCCTTGGCATCTCTATTTCTGAGAATATACTTTGTATCCCTGCTATACTGCCATCAGTCCCAAAGCATACGTGAAGAAAGTAATAAGGGCCATCCTCCATGGCCAGCTAACTTTCCCAAATCCCAAAATGTAGGCGAAGAACGTAAAGAGGGTCATCCTCCCTGGCTAACTAACTTTTCCAGGTAATTGTTATTCTTCCTTATGTTTTTATGCTGGAGAAGAACAAGATAAGGAGATGCAAGTTGGTATAGCCAGGATATTCAATGACTCAGGCAATGCTAGATAACAGTATACAAGAACCTATAGACATGGAAATTGTCTATAAATTTCTGTTCTTCTGAAATGGCAAGAAGGTAAGAGAAGCCATCCTAATTCCTCTGCCTTCCTACTGTTTCAGAAGAGCAGAAATTTATAGACAACTAGATGGCTTTTTAACACGATGGTATATAAAAAGAGCTGAATCTAAGGGAATAACTAGATAAAGCATAACAAAGTGCTATGAAATGGCTTTCTAATGGTTGTGAAAGATTCTAGCACTAGAATAATTTAAAAAAAGACAGGACAATATATTTTGGAGAACAGTCCCACACTAGTATAATGATATACAAGATAAGCTACTGGATTTTTTCTATCTTTTGTTTCTGTGATTTAGACATCAAAAACTAACATACTGACATTAATAAAACATTGTTGGTTCATGGTCTGATTTTGCTGACACCAGAGTAAAAGGATGGATAATTTATAATACGTAGCAATAATACTTGCAACATTAAAACATTCCAAAAAAGTTCAGTGGCAATAACTTTTACTGAAAAAAAACCCCTCAAAAAAGCAAAAGCTAATAAAAGTTTGCACTAGAAAGAGATAAAAGTCCCTTGAAGCCATTTCTTAAACTGTTCTGAAACAATTGGGTTCTTTTTTATATAGAAACACCAAGGCACACAATAGAGAAAGAAAGCCTTCCTGTACAGCATGTCTGACCTTCACAGCTAACCCTTAACCTATTGGGAAAAAGCAGCACGTATTCCAGACCCCTATTCATCACACTTGTTGTAACTGTCATAGATTACTTCCGATGCTATAAAGCAACAGAATTCTAATACGGTTAAATAAGACATCTGAATTTCACGAACTTTATTCAGATGTATGTACCATTTCCAGCACTGAAAAACGTCCTGATTACAATAATTGGCTCAATAATATGATGCTAGAAGTGTCTCTCCTGGAGTTGCTCTAAACTTATATGAAAACTAAATCTTGCCCTACCTTTTTAGGTTCACTGAGTACCTTGGGTGATGCTGTGCTATCAGTTTGGCTAACAATCCTTCATGATTGCATGCAACCATTCTGCTTAAAAACTGGCAGCATGATATGGCTAAAGGATTATAAAAAAAATTAAAATGAAGACAGTATCTCTCTTGTATAAAATGGAGCAAGTTTTAAACTTTTAAAAAGACATTAGTTCTCTTGCTCCCTCTCACCACTTTCCTTCTCCCCCACACACCCATCAAATATATATATATATATATATGTGTATTCACACACACATACACACACACTTATACTTTGCTCACCATGCGTTATTTGTTGACAAGAATCCTGTCACAGCAGTCACGACATATTTTGAATGTAGATCTACATCTCTAATTAAACCTTCAATTTATTACAGACTTAAGGCCCATTCCTGCAAATGCCTGCTACCAGTAATAATGCTTACTGGCATCAGGAGTCCTAGGGAAATCAGCAGCACTTTCTGTGGAAGAAAACATTATACATAGGACAAAAGTGCCTGCAAGATTGGGGTCATAACTTTTTACTTTTGTTAATATTCAGTTACCTGGTGAGAATACATGGTGATAAACTGTATTAAAACATTTACCTATCTTTAATGCGTGAGGCCCAACATAATGGGGAAGACAAAGACCAAAGGAAATGAGTCAAGAATTCAAATTAAGAAAACAGCCCCAGGAAGAATGAGCACAAAAACCATCTATTAGAGGCTTTGTCAAGGTTGAAATGTTTATGGAAGTTACGTTTAAAATCCCTCCAAGTAGCTACCTTACATTATCTTACGAGGCAGAACTGCGCTGATGCTGTCAACTGTCACCACCCTGGCTTAGCATGCATGTGCTCTAATTGACCCTTCTGAGAAAGAATCACAATTAGAAATGCATAAAAGGAACCATTTAGACATGGTTCTTTGGGACACAGGCTGACCTAATGTGTAGGTGTCAAGTGAAACAAAAAGCTGAAGGAACTTTCTAAAGGTCTTTGTCTGCTCCAGATAAAAGCTAAGGACCCTTTTAGACCCAGCTTTTGAAGTGGGCCTCCTCAGACTAGGATAAGGACAACTAAGAGAGTGGGAAGTGGCTTCTTTTTCCCCCCTTCATGTACCAGAGGGCATATACAAAGCTAAGAAACTTAAATATGATTTGTAAATATCTGAATAGCAACTAATTAGCTGAAGTATTACACTAACCAAGTCCCCCACAGGCTAGGTTATCAGAGCCTTTCAAAAATGTCTAGGATTTAGAAACATTCTCAACCTTTTTTAGACTCAAAGTCCACCTCATTAAACTCAGGGCACCCCTTGGGAAAGGCCAACTCTTAATTCTCACACATTTTTGGACTACCAAAAAAATATTAGAGCAAGTCTTCTGTTGCAAAGAACTCGGAAAGACCACAATAGGCTAGAAGGTTATTACAAGGTAGATACCTACCTGAAATCTCTGGGTTTATCTTTGTGAATCATGTTTGCACACCTAACAGCATGTGACACCCTACGGCACCCTTGGAAGGATCTCAAAGAACCCAAGTTAAGAATCATTGATTTAGTGCATTGTTTTATTTTATTTTTATGAAATCAAGTTATAGATTTAAACTTCATGTCTCTAATATACCTTAGCATGCACTGTGGCTCCAATTCAGAAAGCTCAGTAAAGTGCATAGGCACATGCTTAATTTTAAGCAAGTGCATAAGAGCCTTTCTGAATTAGGGCCTCTATAGGAAACTTAAGATCAACCACACAGCCTAGCTGATACATACCATGGGTACACAAAGGAATAGGTTAATGACCTGTTTTTGTTAAATAGCATAATTTTTGTAGCGTGTTCTTGTTAATATTTACATTTAAAATTGCAAAAAAAACCCCTAAACGTACACCCCTTCATCTGACTCTGGACAGGCCAGCACTGTGTATCAATAAGATTATATGTCAGAGGTAATATTTTCAGTATGGAGACGTGTTTCAAGGCACAAGCCAATATATGCCATTTATATGGCTAGTAAGTAATAGAACCTCAAAGAAAATACAGATATGTTAAGAAAAATGCACGCTCCAAAGATGCTTTTAAAAATACATTCAGGGCTTTTTTAGAATTATTAATAGATGCCCTGCAATCCACTGGCTATTATTAATATTACCATTAGACAGGAATGCTATAGAGAAGACTAATCAAAAACATACACGGATCACACAATGCAACACAGTCAGTAAGAGTATCCATGACCCTCCAACTGAACCTTTTAGAATTTTAATTTCATACACTCATTCTTTTTGCCCCAAAAGACTGCAGTGCAGTTTTCAGTATCTCTTTTAAATACTCAAAAGACATGCCTGTTAAATCTAGTATCAACATGCAGTGCTCTAAAACAGATGCTGCTGATCAAGAAGTCCAGCAATCTGACCACCAACCTTGACTACAGCCAAGTTTGCAGGTATCAAAATATCTCTGCAAAACTTCTTAGTCCAAGTCATTGAAAGGGGATATGGGTTTCAAAGTCAACCAACAGAAGCAGACAAATAAGCTTGGATTCCCAAACTGCTGGACCTGCAGGGAGTAAGTTCAGTCAAACCCAGCAGATACTCAGAACTGCCACTACATTCTACCTGCAGTCCAACCTGTTATTTTCCACCAACATAACTTTAAAAACAATAACTTAACTCAGATCACACACCTGTATATTCCTGTCCAGCAAATGTCAATAGAACTGACACCAAGGCTGATATTTACCCCTTATAAGCTACAGAAGAAAGCACTTATTCAGTCCATCAGTGAACATAGGCTGCAATATTCTGAACAGTTTCCCCACAGGTTTTGTGAGAGCAAAACACTTGTTTTCCTAATTTTTGTCATTTGAAAAAGAAGCAGAATTGAATTCGACACATACAATACTTTAGATATATCACCATCACTCACACTTTTTTGTGGAGCTGCCACCTGCCACACCACCTATAACTATAGAATCATCATTTCATATATTCCGAGTGAGCAAGTGACACACAATTTAATCTTTGGTTAACATTCTAAGACTTGATCTCTGAGACCAGCTCTCTGGCATGGATTAAAGAACATAATGGATGTGCTTGGCAAAAACTTTATCCTAAATGTACTGATTGTACCAAAAGAGTTTAACTGATGAAACAATGTGATTTCATACCTTAAAACGAAATAAATCAGACGTATAGCACAGAGAAAACGTTCTATAAACTACAGGACTGATACAGAAGTATCCTGGACCATTTCTATATAAAAATGTGTTATCATCTTATGTTCTATAATAAGCAAAGTAAAATTAGAAGTAGCCAGTTCATTGGCCAGAATATCATCAGTATTTTCTATATGTCAAATTTAATTTCTGATGTAAATTAGATACATTTGAAGGTATGTATATTATTTAATACTGTAATTAGATTAACTATTACTAATTCTAAATAGCATGTGTTTTAATTCTCACTCTCAACTTCCTTGCTCAGTTGGATTGCCCCTTGATGTGCCTCTCCATGCAGCAAGGGAAAGAAGCGACCCCTGCCAAAAGGAAACTGCAACTGAAGCTTCCTCTTTCCTGCCCAGGTGAGCTCAGCTGCTGATGCTGGAGAATTGGTGCTCCACCTTGTAGTCTTAAACTGGTCCTTCTTCACTCTTGGCACTTACCCTCTAGACTTAAAGACTGGTGGGAAGAAACACAGCATTGCCAGGAATGAGAGAAGATATAATTTCATCCACCTTCTAACTACACCCAGGTTTCCTTGCACTACTGTCTTATCCCCCACCTGTTGAAAACTGCACTTCTCAGTACCTTCTCTATGAACATACAGAATATAGCCTCCCCAACGGCAACTTGGCTTTTTCCCCATCTGCCAGATCGTGCATTTCTCATGCAAGAACTTCATAGGCATCTACCTCCCTGCTTTCTGGTTGCAGCAGAATCTGGAGAAGACCTCTCATTTCTCTCTCTTCTTGACAACTTTTCAGGACTTCTACAAGCCTGGAACAGGTAATACAATTAAGACCAGGAGCCAGGAAGCAAGTTATAATCAGGTACTTGGTGGACATTTAGTGATCCACAAACTACAATTTGAGAAACAATAAATTGAAGTTTTGAGACAAAAATGGCTAATTTTTGTTTACATAACAGTCAGATGCTACTATACACATTGACTTCAGGGTGAGCAGGAGCAAGTAGACTACCACCAGTTTCATGGTGTGTCACCAAAGTCACCTGCATGTGGGTCATTGCAGTAGCCCGACTTGCACATGTTGTCTTTGGTCTGTTGGTTCTTGTTCGAAGGTGACTGAAACATCTCTAGGTCAACCACCCCTTCTCGGGAGGAGTGACATTCCACGAGGTCTATGTGCATTGCAATGTCCTCTTTAAAAGCGTCAGTTCACAGTTGCCACATTTCCAATTGTGTAGCCCCTGGCAACTAAGAGGTTCTGGTGTGACCAAGAATATTTTTGTGACTTCAAGCAGCTAACAGCTGCGGTGTGGCTATGAAATGGACGTCTGGTGTCTTTGATACATTGTAATTGTTCCATTTTGTTTGTGACCGCTCTCCTGACGTCTAGTAGAGCAATTCCAACAAGCACATACAGGCGATTCATATTGTCATATTGTCCGGTTTTAGAGTCCTATAATGCATCAGCAGCTGTCATTTAGCTCTAGGTCCAGGTTCTTTTCCTATGTCATATATGTTCAGCAACCAAAAATCAAAGTGCAAGTGTAATGGCTTTGTCTTCTCCAGGCATGGCTTGAAGGGCTGTGTGCAGTCTAGCGTCAACTTAAATTAAACAGAAGTCCAACAATAGGCAGGTGGCACCCCATTCTAGACACTGCTAAGTTAATATCACTTTTCCAGAAGTGGAAGAAACTCAAACACACTTTAGCTGGGTTGGCATATCATTGGCATACATGCAATAGCAGAAACGTTTGTATCATGGTACTGGTCAGATTTTCAGCCTGAAAATCCTGCCGAACTTCTTCCACTACTAAGGTGTAGCAATTACAAACCAACGTTCAGAATTTAAATTGTACTTAAAAGAATCCAAAGAAGATAAGGCACAGGAGTGACCGGTAAGACAACCTAAACTCCACCAATAAATATTCATTCAGATTTTTTTCATGTCTGTTTCACCTCATAGTGTAATTATGTATGAATACAGTATTATTATATTTTCTAATGGAAATGATACATAGCTTTAGAGAGCCCACATGGCTAAGACCAGCTGTGTACCTCATTCATTGTTTCTTCCTTGTAATTCAACAGATTCAGGATTGCAGTCTGCACCTACACTCCTTCACATCAGTGGCAAAACTCACATTTAGTTCAAAGGGAGCAGTTAACTCCCATCACAAGAGAAATAAGGAGGCACCAAGCACGGGATATGCACTATGCATTTTGGTATTACCATATCATAGAATTTTCTCCACCTTGCCATGTAAGTGACAAAGTGGCACTGAGGCACAAATAGATATATGAGACCCAATTCTTCCTTTTCACACATTGCTGTAAATCAGCTCAGTCAGTGGAACAACTTGAAAACTTAAGTGTTTGATCTAAGTAAGTTAAACATATTCCTTAACCCACACTCTGCAAAATTACAATGTCCTTCCTTCTTCTGGTGATTGCTTATAATGTAACTGCTCTTGAAATTGAGAGCAACAAATAGAACTGACTATCATGCCTGCATGCTGCTTTGGACAGTGTGTGCATGAACAAAAGCACCACGTGCTGTGACCTCTCCCCTTATTCAGCACATTTGTTCAGCCCACAATATTTCATGCATTATCTAAGAGGCTGTTTTACTATGAGGTTTGTACATTATCAACAAATCTAAGAAACCCAAGCTTTACTAGTACAGCTGCCTTTTACACGCACAGCATGAGCAGTCATTGACATGAGAAAGCATTGAGCTGGCACCAGGCACATAACCATGTAGCCAACACTGACACAGACTGAGTTTAAATAGTGCCATACCATTCCTGACACTGTAGCACAGTATCAAAGGCATAGGCATAACTGAAATGCCATAGTCTATGTCCCCAAAGCTTCTGAATATCTCTATATAAAATTACAGTTATGTTGACAAGCCACCTGTTGAGTTGAAGAAAAACTGTGTAACATTGTGCCCTTGTGAGGCCACCTTTCACTGATCGTTCTTGTGAGGTTTTTCTTCTTCCCTGCACCAGTGTTTTGGAGGAAGCTGTGCAAATTGCATGCAGTTCTGTAATGGGGAGACACAGAGCCACACAGCTCCTTTGGGAGCACCAGAAAGGATTGTGGGCCAAGAGGTACATTCCCCTCCGAAACACCCCAGTATACAGAGGGAATGGACAAGGAGCATCTGAGGGAGTGACCGTCTAAAGCCATTGCATTGGGTCCATGAAAATGGGAGAGCTTCTTCGCATTCTACCCTTCCCACAGTGCTAGTCCCAAACGCTCAAAAAATACACATTTGGCTTAAAATCATAAGGTTTCATAAAAATACATTTAGAGTATTTTTTTTTCTTTTTGGGTTGATTTGGGTTGTTTTGCCATTTGGTTCCTACACCTTGAGGTTCCATTTGGATCTCTTTTCATAGTTTACTCTGCAATCACAAGGGTTAGAAATTTCCTTTAAAAAAAGGTTGAGATTTGCATACATTTCCACAACTTTAAGAACTGAAGCATTAAGTTAAACACTGAATGGGTCTCTCAGAATCCAGATGGAGATCCATTCAAGACCAAGGGCAATATGGCCTTCTATTAGTAACAAATGGGTGAGTTCTTAAACCTCTATAAAACCATTTCACATGAAAAAAAAGATTCACCATCCTCAAGACTGTTCTGAACAAAGAACACAATTATTTTAGTGGTTACTGGAAGATTTGGTAGTGTTTCCGATAGTTAAGATGCCTGACACTTCCCATTAAAAGACTGTAAAACTGAAATATTCTATGTTATTCTATGTTGGTGGTCTGAAACCAGCTGAAATTTTCAGAATTTCTTAGCACAGTTTCTCAGTTTAGGACACAAGCATAACCTTGAAATTTTGTCAGTTGGACACTAGAGATGCTCCTTTTGACATCCCTATAAATAATTCATCCCAATTTGATTAAATTATAATATGCCTCTAAAATATCTCAGTTTCTTTATTACGAATGTATTAATAATTAGGTAGTGATTTATTAAGAGGTTGGAAACTGCATTTTTCAAAGAGTCTATCTGTGCCAGGCATGTTCCAGCTCTGGACTGCAAGGGTTGATGAGAACCTGATTTCTGATTCACAGGTTTCAACTGCTTGCAATTAAACCCTGCAATTGCTTCTCCTAATAGCTTGGGCCATTTCAGTGCTGGGCACAGGAACTGAGAACATGAAGAAAGCCTCTTCTGTGCTCTCAGTGCTCTTCCTGCTGGCGTACAGGACAAGGAGAAACAGCCTGACTGGAATGCACAGGTGTAAGGAGAAAGTGGTAGGGAGGAGGGTGGGGGAAAGGAATGACAGGAGGAACAGGGGAAGAAAAGCAGATGGAGAGGAATAGCTCTGATAGGGCTGGGGCAGAGGGTGGAGGAAGTAGCAAAGGACGGGAACAGAATGGGTCAGTTTTGAGTATAGGGAAAGAAAAATACTCATCAAAACGCCCTTCAAGAATTCAGAACTTAATCTAGAATTACATTGTTCCTCTGGGGAAAACGTGTGCCACCTCTGCTTCTAGTGACTGGTCTGCAGGGAGAACAGCAGCCTCGTATAGCTGCCAGTTGCTCCATTAAGCAAAGCACTATATGTCTGTGCTGTTGATCTACTCCTGCTAATGATCTGCCTGGGCCATCAGTATGGTTTCACATGGATTTTTTTCCCCAATTTGCTTCTTTAAAAACCATAGGAAAGCAACATAAATCTTTCTGTATAGGATATTATCTTATACACTGCCAGCCTAAGTCATCATTGGTGTTGAGAACCCCAGGTTACTATTGACTAATAAAAACCCTAGGTGCTAAAAAATCTCTGGAAAAATCAGGCTACATGCCTATATTATATATTATCAACCATGTCTGTCATAGCAAAAATTATTGAACACAAAAGTGCTCTGGTTCCATTGCCAAAGGATTTTCACTTTAATTTCTCAGATTTTCACCTGCCTAAACTTCTAGCCCCATGGGCAATAGGTGTTTAGCTGTTCCAGATTACAAGTACTTTTGCTTGGCATATAACCTTCACTTCCTTAGACATTGTTATAGAATAGGCATAGCTTAACCATGAAAAATTTGAATTCTAAAAAACACCAAAAAGGAAAATATGATGAGAAACTCCACAGCAAATTGCAAGGAATTTAAAAGCGTCTTAAAATGAAGAAAAGTTTATTTTTTGATCCTTTTTATCTCTTTTTGGGATCGTCTGTTTAAGTTTGATTGGAATGTTGTATAGAGTAGAGAGATCTAATTGTTGATATAAAATTGGTATTTCAGATACACAGGTTTCAAAGAGGTCTTTGTCAGCTTACTGTTCTCTTTTATAAAGATACTTTAGTGCTATTGAAAGATGCCACATTGATAGTTCCAGAAACAGAATACCTAAACTTCTTCAGAGTACAAGAAGCATACTTGACAAGAGGTTTAAGCCTGAAAATAAAGTTAAAATGTGACATGAAATCACAGCTTCTAGGGGTGATAGGGCAGTTCAATTTCTATACCGATTCAGTCCCTTGCCTTCATACTGAGACTGTGAGCTAGGACAGTAATTGTAGTAGTGACTTTTTTGCAATGTGAACACCTGTTCCCCATGAATTGGACTAAGAGCAGCTACTTATTTCATGTAAACCACCAGCTGTTAAATGGTACCAACTTTCAGTGACTACTGACCTGGTACAGTTTTAAACTGGTGACCTAGGACTAAAAGACTCTGTATCCAATTACCAAACCCCATTAAAAAGTGTATATAAAGATTCCTAAATTGTACCACTAATACATAATTGAGGTTTTCTCTCGTTTTAACAAACTGCATTCATTTAGCTGAACAGCAATAGTGTGTGTGCGTGTGCATGCGCGTGCATGAGTACACATGCCCACCCATGTGCATGCACCTATTTCCTTAAATTTATTTAATTGAGCTGAGGCAGGCATTTCAAAATTACTGTTGGCTCTTTTTATTTATTTCCTCATCTCCCTCGCCTGTCTTTCTGTATATGTTAAAGGTATGTAAAATTCTAAGGCAGTGGTCTCCAACCTTTATGCCAGAGATCACTTTTGGAATTTAAAAGAAACGCAAGATGTACCCTGTGCTGCCGCTGCCTCCCCTGACCCCTCCCGTCTAGCAGGTAAGTCTATGGGGAGGGAAGAAGGGGGCAGATCGAGGCACAGAGAGAAAAAGTTATTTGGGAGCAAGCCTCCCCAGCAGGTAAATCTGTTGGGGAAGGGGCAGGGGGAAGGGAAAGGGCCACTGTGGGGGGCTGGCAGGCTGAGGTCCCAGCCCTAGCCCCACACCCTCCCTCACCACTGGGACTTCAATCTGTCCCTCACCCTTCAATTCCAGTGAAGGAGGGAGTGGGGATAGAGCAGAGGGAAGAGTGAGATGGAGCTGGAAGCAGCTAGTCCGAGGGGCAATGGGGGGGAGGGGGCGGGGGAAGGTGGGGACCCTGGAATTGCATGGGGCAGGGCAGACTGCAGCTGTGGGTTAGGGTTCGGGTGTTCCCAGAGGAGGCTGGAGCTGTGCTGCGATGGGGCCAGGCGGCAGCAGCAGCACTGGGAGTGGGGCTACAGGGGGCTGCAGCAACTCGAAAATTTGCTGTAGCCCCTGCACCCCCCTCCCCCCAACACCCTAACACCCTTCCCAGGGCTGCCACTGCCTGGACTGACCACAACATGAACCCAACCTCCACTGGGAACAGCCTGGTGCCACCTCCCAGCCCCAGCCTGCAGCAGCAGCTTTCCCTCTACTGTGCAGATCCAGGACACGCAGCCCCCATGCTTCTGGGGGGTGGGGAAGGAGCTAGGGCTGGGATGTGGCACTGGGCTGTTCTCGATGGAGGCTGGGGCTGTGCTGTGGTTGGACTGGGTGGACCTAGTCCTGGGAGGTGGGTTGAGGGGGCTGCAGCAAATTTTTGGGTGGCTGCAGCCCCCTCTAACTCCACTCCCAGTGCCGCTGCTGCCCATCCTGATTGTCTGCTGGGAACAGCCTGGCCCCAGCCTGCAGCTGCAACCTGCCCCACCCCGCCCAATGCAAGTCCAGGGGCATGCACTCCCTGAGCCCTCCCAGAGTGAGTGCTTCCCCTGCCCACATCCCACTGATGACCTGCTCATGGCTCCATCCCGACCTGCCCCACTCCAGCTGTGCAGGGCCTGCCCCTGCTCCAGCCCCGGTCCCTCTGACTGCTGCTGCAGCCACTCGCATGTGCCACCCCCTCCACCCCCCGATCTGTGTGCAGCAAAGGTGGCTTCCATGCAGGGCCGGGCTTCGCTCTCTGAGCCCTGCTTAAGTTGGCTTAGAAGCAGCCAGACACACGTGGCATCAGGCCATTCCCAGGCCAGCTGCAGCAGGCCTCAAGGCACTTAGTCCAGCTTGCAGCAGCAGCCACCTCCATCAGCCACAGATGAGGGGGCACATGCCCCCCGGGGCCTCCACCAGGCTGCACATAGCAGTGGGAGCCACCCCTTACCCCAGGCTCAATCTTCCCACGACCCACCCAGCCAGGGCCCCACTCACTAGGCTGCTGCTGCACTGTATTCCTCACCAAAAGGACCTCTATCTGGCCCCTGCCTCTTCCCTTCCCCCATCAACTGACCTGCTGGGCTGGGGGAAGGAGACACGCAGGATCAACTGCAAGAGACTCCGGGATCAACCAGTCAATCCTGATTGACCTGTTGGTGACCACTATTTTAAGGGACTTGTACCTATAATGGAGTTAAATCTATGATTTACTAGCAGTGAAATGCAGCACCTAGACAGATAGACAGATAGATATAGAAGAGAATGGGAGAGAGAGTAACCTGGACAGTAAGGTGAACCAAATAATGGAATAGCTAAATAGGTTCTTAATTCCATCAGTGTCTAAGAAAAACAGAGTAAATGAAGCATGGTAAAGATATATAGCAAAAGCATAATGGAGGAGACCTTTGTTTACAAGAAAAAAGCAGTATCAGAGGGGAAAAAAAGCCCATGAACCAACTGGTAGAAAGGAAAGTAGTTATATTAACCAGCATAGAATAAAGCTAGAGAGGAAAAAAAAGAGACACTTCCACAATGCAGGAATGAGTTGGGACATCTCAGAGTAGATGAAATAAAGCAGATCCACTTGTTTCAAAATTCTGCCTTAAACAATATGTAATATGTAGCATTATAGCAAAGAAAAAGAAAAAAAAATACCTACATCCTTTTAAATGGATAGATGGCATGGTTTGTGGAAAATACCTAAATAGCAGTGACTAAATTTAGCTACATTTGGAAACAAGACTGAAGTACATACTGAAAGTCTACAGCAGGAAGTTATGGAATATCTACCCATTAAGGAAGTCTTTCACTAACCCTTATTCATTAGATGTTGGGTTATTTCCTGAAGCCTGAATGGTTATTTCACTTCATTCTTTAAAAACACCCCATATATCATATAAATAAGCAAGAAAGAGAGATGGGCCTAAACCACAAAGTTGAGACCTGGATCCAAACTTTCCCAGAGTTTGAAGGAGCTGAGATCAAAGGGTTTGGTTCAAACACGACTCCATTAACTGTCCCATGGGACATTTATACAGGCTCCTGTAGACAGACAGACAGACACACACACACACACACACACACACACACTTCTATTTCTTCCCAAGCTCATCAAAGTTATTAATTGCTTTCTTGCTTTATGATAATTATCACTGAATAAAGGCACCAGCTGAGGAATTTCCTTCTTCCGTGACAGGAAAGAGGAAAGTTGTACAAACAACTCATGGCTTTCATATCTTACCACCAACTGATTTGCTCCAAAGCCTATGTACAAAATGACCAGACACTGGGTCAGGACCTGGATCTGGTTGATCGTTACAACAGCTGAGTTCAAAACATTTCCATATTCCATATTTACAACCCACTTTACTTGTTTAATGAGGAAGGGGGAACAGTTTAAGAACCATTACATGGGCCTATCTTCATCCTTGGACAGGAATGAATCTCTGTAGCTGGTTACATTGACTTAAGTGGCAGTATATCTTACTTTTGTAGTGAATATGGGTTTGCTGTGCTGAAGAAAGCTGGTCTATTGTCATTTAGCCAAGAAATTACGAGCATTGAAGCGTAAACCAAAGATCCCCACTTAATTTAAATTGGGCAAACCAGCCACTGAAGTCAACTGATTTCAAAAGGTAGGAGTCACCCGTGGCATCCACATGTTACACATGTACATCCTAAACATCTTCCTAAAGTAACCAATTTATAAATGTCTCCCACAATAACTCATTCTACCAAGCAGGCAAAAACTGAATAGCAAGTAAGTAGACTATATTGAGCAGGAGCCCATGGAAATACCTAAAATGCTCCACCTCACCCCCACCTCCACCAAGGAATCTTCCATAGGAAAGCTTCTGTATACTTTTAAATCCCTGTTTAATGGTGACTGAGAGCAGCCACAGCTAGAACTTCCCTTAAGACCCTGATATATGTCAAAGTGATTTATCTAAATGTGGATTCAACTGCATCCAATTTAGATGTGTGCCTGTGTAGACTAGGGTGATATACGTTCATTAAGTCATGTGTGTTAAATTATGCATCTTGTAGCACCAACAAATGGCATTTACACACCATGATTTTTTTTATAGAGTAGATTCATATACTTCAAATTCTCATGATTGCATGGTGCTGTTCTACACAGAAAATATATCTATTTAATTTTAATTTAGCTTTAACTTAATTTCTCCAAAAGCTTAAATATTTAACCTTAAATACATGAATATTAAAATCGTAAATATTTAAGATGTAATAGTTAACTTTAATAGCTTAGCTTTAATTTAGCTGTAATTAATTATATATCTGTATGTATGTAAATATGTATATAAAATAAATTAAAGCTTTCTTCTCTGTAAAGAATAACATCTATTTGCTTGCTATTCTGAGCCTGGTTTCTTCTTTGCGGGAGGGGGAGAGAGATGGCTATCCCATCACTGTTTGTGGTCAAGGGGCTACTTGACTTTATAATCGTAGCAACTACCAAGTTGATTGCTCATTAATTCCTCCTAGGTGCTAGCCTTCCAGTTTCTATCCATTTATTTGTGAAACTTAAAGGCTATGTGAGCATTCTTATTTTGGCTATAGCAGCCTGTATCTCTCATTATCATAAGGGTAAGATTATTGTGGGTTAGCATAAGGGTAAATTTAATAGGGCATAATGACCATAACATCTCAGCCACCTCCTCACTATAGCTGAGCTGAAAAAATGTTGCAGGGTCTCAGGGGGTTGCAGTGAAGACTGGGGGGTTGCCAGCAAGGACTGAAGGGCCCAGGCAAGGCCGGGGGCTCTCAGGGCTCCAGTGAGAGCTTCCCAAACCACAGCACCCGTGCTGCCCCCACAGGCCCCCAGCAGCTCAGTGCCTGGCTCCTGTCCTGGCTGTTAGTCACAAACCTCACCCACCATATTACTCAGATACAGCTGTATTAAGTAAAGCTCACTGTTAGTCAGAAGCTCATTTTGAGGTGAATTCCATTTACAAAATGCTTGAAATCCCTTGTATTTTACATTTAAGAAGTGCATATTGCTCCTCTCCTTTATTCACTGAATCAAACTAGAAAACAATAGAGATGAATTATACAGACAGTCTGTATCCTTTTCTTCCTTTCAAAATATTAATTCCTCACACTGCACACTACAAACATTAAGACAAAATTCCTTCATTAGAAGTGCTAATGCTTCCAGCAACCTACTTCATTTTTACTCTTCCAAAGAAAAAGAAAATACAGTCTTTTGCTATAGCATAAAGGGAGGTCATACTACGATTGTTTCTTTACAGAGCTAAAACCTTTTGCTTTTTCTTACCTTAACACTTCCTTCACTACAGCTAACATGGAGTCTGACTTTTTTATTAGTATAATAAATGGAAGTTTTGCCTCTCCTATTGCTGAGACAATGACAGCCTTGAATTGTATCTGTATGCATACTTGGATTTTCAGTGCTGGCAGTGCTGGTAGCAACAAAACTGTCTTTATTTGGAGGACCTAAGTTTACAGAAATTCCCATGATTCCTGGCAAAGAACTAGCAATTTCAATACATATCACACTCCATCTTAAACTTTGGCCTTAATCATATCAACACTCACCTCCCGCCTCACCCCCACCCCAAGGGTGACTGCTTGGAGTATGAGGGAGAACCTCCTAGAACAATGCATTGCCCAGCCCACTATTGTGTACATCAAGCAGTTATTTTCAGTGTTGGCAAATACTTGCTCCATCTCACACCGGTGTCTGTGCCCTGTGTGGTGGGCCAGTAGGTAGAGCTCCTATGCTAAGCCACCCACCTCACTGTGCATGACCACTTACCAAGCTCCAAGGGCCTCCCCAGGATGCCTCACATCCTGCTGACCCCCCTCCTAGACCATACCCACAAGACTGGGGTACTGCTGCCACCACCCAGGGGTGCTGGTCTGTATTCAGGCCCTGTACCTCCTGGGGTACACAGACTGTAGACCCTGAGGGTGCTTGATCCCCTACAAGAACTTGGGGTGTTTCATTTAGCCTGAAGGACAAGAAGTAGCCTCCCTTGGTTATTTAAGCCGAGGCAGCTTACAGACATGCCCTGATTCCTCTCCCCATAAGTTCACCATGCTTGTAATAGTGGAGAATTTTATTGGTTAAATGGGGTAACCTTGGGGAAGGGCACAGGTTAGGGAAATATCACAGAATAACCTCAGAGCCAACAGTGTCAGCTTAATAGCTGGTTGGTACCCATTCTGAAAAGGCCAACATTTTAGCAGTTTTGCATAGAAAACGCTAGCTCAAACCTTGTTAATGTCAGGAGCTGGGAGAGTGGACAAGCTAAACAGCTCCCAAGTTGGCCCTGGTTACCAGAGTGGGCCTGACTGCTAGTGGCCAAACTACTCCCAGCTGACCCCAGCTCTTTCAGAGCCCTACAGGGTATTCACCAGGATGATATCTCTGTCCAGCCTTGAACTTACGACATCTTATTCATAACGTCTTGGCTCCTACCTTTGAATCCTACAGTATAAACAGATGTTGCCTCTGTGCCGCCATAAAATTTTTTATGGTGTCACAAAGTCCAAGTGAACAGACATGCATATCCTTTGTCACACCATAAATGTCCAAAACATGTGGTTGCTAGAGTATGATATGTAACATAGGTGGTATGAATTTGTGCTGCTAGTTGCAGCAGACATCTGTTTGCTTTAAAGAGGAAGAGCAGCCTGCATTTGCCCTCACTCTCAAACTGCCCAGGCACGTGTTCCTGGGGCAGGCAGGATCGAGCCCCTGAAGCCCTGGCAACACCTGCCTGGGTCCCCCCTGGGCTTGTGCTTCAACCAATGGGGAAAATCTAATAATCCTTGGGCATTCCTCTACTAGCAGGCAAACACAGGGTTCTCCCATTTATAGATGGGTGCCCTGAATGTTGTCTAGTAGGACTGCACCCCAGGAACACCAGAGGCCTGACTCTGTGGGACAACAGGCGACATCCGTTTTGCCCAGTGAAGCAGATCAGCTGTGTTGGGGCACATCTTGGTTCAGCTGATCCATTTTGGCAATGTTCATTTATACCTCTAGTTTTCCAGTCCTGCCTATTTGTCCCCAGGATCCTAGGTCCTGCTTGTTTGCCCATGGTTTCCTGTTCCCTTGTTGGCTTCTGCATGTGGATTTGTTCCAGATTCTAGCCTTGACCCCTTACTGCCTTGCCAGCTTCCCGGCCCCTTGTGCTCCAGACTCCAGTCCAGGCCCCTGTCCTCTAACAGGCAGCTCCTGGCTTGTGGTGTAGCTTGGTGATCACCCACATTCTGATCCTTTACAGTTATAGCTGTGGGCTCTGGACACCCTGGCTAGTGATTTCACTCTGAACCCCTGCCGCCTTTCCCTGACTCTACCCAAGGAACAGAACCTGCATACCAGTCCTTTACAGACCTTTGTCTGCTGACCTACCTACTCCTGAACCCCTGACTCTGCTTGGGATCCTTACTTCCCTGACCTTGTCTGTTCCTGATCCCCTGGGTTGTGACCCTGTAGAGTCTAGCTACGACTGCCCCCTTCTGCCCCGATATTTAAAAAGTATGAATAAAAAAAAAAAAAAAAAAAAAAAAAATATCGAGCCCTGTTCCCCCTCTCTTACCTTTGTTGGTTCTGCAGGAATAAAAAATAGCAGCAACAGATATTCACAATATATTCTTTCCAGGCATCATAAACAGTTAGGAGGCATTACAAAGAAATAGCAAACCAGTTGGCTTAGTGGTATTTTTATATAATCAGCTGCCTTGTTACCAAAAGGTAAAGGATAAAATGATGTACTACATGGATTTGGTAAATAATTTAAAACATAGGGGTTTTTTTGTATTTATGTTTTCATGTACCTGAAGTCCTCTCCATAAACTATGTTCCTACAAAAATTAATTCCCATAAAAAGCATTTTCCCCCTGTAGTTTGACAAAAACAGTTTAGAACAAAATGATTTTCTGAATCGCTAAAGTTGAAATACAATATATGGATTAATTGATCTAATTCTCTTTTTGATGAAAAATGTAGATCTGAAATGACAACTCACATCATGCTGAGGCAATTTAAAAGCAGCCAGACACTGTATTAGCTCCCCAATGAGTATAATAGGGTAAATTGCAATTATCTTCCAAATCATTGCAGAGGGAAAAAAGCCAAGTAAAAATTAAACTTCAGCCAAATGCTGTGGAGCTGTGGGTCACAATCTTCAGCAACAATTGAATATTCTGATCCACAGAATTAGCCCGAGGCCAGTTCCAAATAGGTATATGAGCTAGTTCTAGACATGATCCACTGCTTAGCTGGTATATTGGTTACAGACACATTGACAACACTCCTGTTTACATAGTATGAATTCACTTTTTATCACTCTTACTATGTATTTCTAAATTACAGCAGCAAACTTCACGTACCTTTTATACTGAACAACACAGATTTTCAAACACTGTTTCTTTGAACAGCTGCTTCCTCCATGGTGGAGAAACAGCATTTCCACTGCTTTTGGGCCTCAGACCCACATTAATTACCTCAGGATCTGACCCTATAGCAACATTTAAATGTAAATACTCAGTGGAAAGCCACATTCCTGGAATGTGATGATTGAAATGTATTTGGTACAGAGAATTAGGTCTTGTTGTTTAATCAACCTTGAAGTGGTGAGTCAAAATCTTGAACTCTTTTGTCTACCTCTCTCTCTCATCATATGTGTCTATTTATTTGTCATGGGATGAGTGAAACATGCATAAAGTTGTGGATCCTAAATCCAAGTTCAGAAACAAATGACATGCAAATTACTGTTCTTGTAAGATAGCATTTAAACTAAAAGTCAATGCTTATTTTCAATCATATGTATTCACCACTGTAGTGATGATAAGTAACAGACTTCTTTAACATTTCCTTGCTACTGAAGATTAAATTAAATGGAAGATTAAATCCACTATGCAGCAATGTTAACATGAGTACATTTAATTTTATTAGATAGATTGCATACGTGTTGTTTATGCTTTTGTTTGCCAAAGATTTTTAATCATATGTTTAAAGTTAAGCATGTAATTACATTTTCCCAGGCTTGAAACCTTAGAGCACAAAAAACAAAAGGAAATTACATATATGGTCATTATTATAAGGCACTGGTATCTGTGCTCGCTTATGAAAAAAAAGAAGAGAGCAAACTCACTCTTTAGAAAAACTCTTTTGCACAATACAAAGAAATAGGTTCATTCTAATAAGATTGGGACTGATTTGACTTGCACTGTTTTTTCAGCCTTTAGCTGCAAGCCCTGCCACCACCTGTAAGTTCCTTAAAGTCTGACCTTTGTCCATCTGTACAAACTTGCCACGTTTCCTATAATTACTAGAAGAGTGGCCTATTGTTAACCCAATGACAACTTACACACTGAGCCAGTAGTCAGGCAGGGAGAGATGTGTGACCCATTTATTGACCTGAATGACTAGCTGATGACCTTGTGGCCTAGCCTGTAAAAGGAAAGGGAGCACTTTAAAATGGTCATTATGATTAATGGTTTTCTCAGACTACACCAAATGGGGAATTGTGCAAACAAAAAAAATTAGTTCCTAAGATAGTTTATTAGATATTTAATTTTTTTTTCACTTTTCTCATTCTCATTAAGGTACAGGGGATTGTTTTATTTTACTTCATACAATATGAATTTGGATTACAATTTTGCAGGGTAAGAAAGCACATGATTAAAATGTATTTTCCCTATAAAGGCCATATATTTATACACACACACATATATATATGCACACACATATAAATAACTTTCTAGTTTTAAGTATACTTCTAAATATTATATTCCAGCTACTCTAACTTATATGGCCCCCACTATAGCAACATCCCATCATAGTATGCAACTTTTTCATTCCAAACAAGAATGCTAGAAAAGTATAATGAAATAGAAGAGATAAGGTTAGAATATGAAACATGTTATTTAGAGTTTATCTGGAGAACCAAATCAAAGTATAGATAAATAAACAAATTATACTGAATTAAAGAAGGAGTATATCAATTGTTCTGTGGTAACTGTTTCATGCATCTGTGCCTACATACAATAAGTGGAAGCTAAACCAAGGCAGTTGTTTGAGTCGGAGGTTTCATTACCATTGCCTCAATGCACATGCACAAAACGGTTATTGCAGTCATTCATACCCCCTCCCTTTATTCAGTATAATTTGTTTGTCTTCCTCAGACACATTGGGTACATCTACATGTGCATTTTACTAAGGAGTTGACTGATTAACGATGCAGTAAAGCATCACCATCTACATGGGCACCCCTATTAGAGTGCATTAAATTAATTAACTCTGCTTTAAGCCAGTACTGCCTGGGACAAGTACTATAATATGGTGGACTTATTCAGTGTGCTGAAACATATGTATAGACAGTGACCTGGGCTGGCTGGGGCATGAGGGTGCAACCATGCAGAGGCTGCCAGCTGGCTAGCTCTGCACTGTAGCACCCTTGTGGCATCAGACAGCCACTCTGCAGCACGCTGAGCTGAGATGGAGTAGCTCCTGGCTGGCGGGCTGACCTCTGCAACCTCCTGCCAGTTGGAGCTGCTCTGCCCTGGCTCAACATGTTGCAGTCCCAGGTATACTTGCAAACACTGCACCCGGGAGCAATAAATACCAGCATGAACTGCACCAGAGTTTATTGCACACGTAGAGACAGCCATCATGTATCATCTCAGATTGTACTGATCACGTTATTTGTCTCTGCTACTGGCCCAGGGGCATTCTTCACTTGAAAAAAAATCAAAACTTCAGCCAAACTGAGAAGGGACTGCAACCTTATACAGTTATCAATCCTTTATCTTGAAGTGGAAGAGGGAAAGGTTTTTTGCATTAGCATTCGGAAATTCCAAGGCCAGGGAAAAAGCCATCAGGAACTTATTAGCAGGATCTGTAAGCATCACTAATGTTATCCACTCGGGTTAGAGATGCTGGGAGTTACTATTTGTTGATCCGAGGGGTTATAAGAGTGGCAATACTGCAGTCATGAGAAATAGCCCAAAGCATCCAAGTACAGGACTGAATGTTCTTAGCCATCACAGGTTAGTACAGTTGTGACGGAATATAGAAAAAAACTGTGCTACTAAAGTGCTAATTCTTCAGGGCTCATTTTTGTTTGTCACCCCTGATGAATTCACCCACACTTTAGCTCCTTTGAATTCCTTAGTTCTCAATGGAGAACTTCACATAAAAAGAGTTACTTCTGCAACGTTTCAGAGAAAATAATAAGATCAAAATCAGTCCTGCTAAATCTTTATCATCAGTAATTTCTTAAGTGTTTTCACTTCATTAGAAAACCAAGACCTTTGTTTTTTAAAGAGCTAAGTGATTATGTATCTAAAGGGTTTCATGACCTAAGACAATGTCAGACACTGCCATTTGCAGATTGTGACAAATGTTGTTAGAAATAATTTCCCTTACCAAAGTCACAAAGCTAACCTGGTAACAAGAAAATAAAGACATTTTCAAAAGATCTCTCAAATGTTCATAGTTTTCTAGATGAAGTCCTGCAGTTAAATATGGATTTTGTTTAATTTTATTTGTGTATTTTCTCTGCTGATAAACTTTCTCAGTGCATTGAAAGAAACTATGAATGGCATCTGTCACTGACCACTATAATGTTTTAAATCTGTGGCAATTGTTCTTCAAATTAAAGGGGTCTGATCAATGCTTGAAAATACTGTTCCCTGAGGTTTCATACCAAGTTTGCAGTTTTTCAGTTTCTAATTAATTTCCAAAAGACAATGTATCGTCAGGATGGAAGTCTGCTATCCTGATACGTGTTCATAATATCATGAAATAATATTCATAGCTGAAGAATTCAGTATTTTATTTCAGATGAGGTAGAGAAATAACTTCTATTGGGAAACTAGGAAGTGATCCAGAATTAGGGGGTTAAATAACTGCTAGGTCTCAGGCAATCTAAAGGCTGATAATATACAGCAAAGTAGCTTGTCTGCAGATCATTACTCAGTTAAGAATGATGAAATTCATTTGTCATTATTCCTTTTTGTTACTATTATCTGGCTTCTGTTTATTACATGTTTTGAAAATGTATCTTACTTAAGACCATATGAATCAAAACTCAAAAAAAAACCCCAAACCAACCATGGAAGCCCCCAGGAGTCCTTCCTCATTTTAGGAAAGGGGTGTGGTACTTGGAAGCCCAAGTCTTTGGAGTAGTAATACAAAGGTAATATTTTTACATGCAGTTTCTGGAACTGAACATGGAAATGTTTATGTACAAAATGCATGCACATTTAACAGAGACTCAGTTACTTTTAAAAATAAAGCCCTCTCTTTCCTTTTAGAAAAGTCAATTTTTCCCTATTAGGAATTTTTTTTCTTCAGTTTTGGGTCACTGGGCTAATATCTAAAGACCCTAGAGACTTCTTTCCCTTAAAAAGATCTCTTTTTGGATTGCTGCCCTGACCAACTGCTTTGTTAACTTTTGCAATAGACAAAAAGTACTGTAAGTCTGATTTTTCCCTGCTTTCCTTCACACACAATTGCAAACCTATCAGTCTCCATGCACCAAATTCTCTGTCAGCTCATTCCTTCACTCTTCTTGCTTACTTTTTAGTCCCAACAGTGACAGGTTTCCTTTCTTTCCCTTCAGCCTAATAAGTCTCTATCCATCTTGGCTTCAGTTGCTATAAGCCACTGCTCTAGACTGCTCTGTCTTTTAGCAAGCATATTATTTTTGTAGACAGAGTTCCAACTGTCTACTCCTTAGTGGAGACAATACCTTACATGTCATCAGTCACAGTGCTCAAATCTCTTTTCTATACAAAGTCTACAGCACAATGAGTTGGAAAAGGCAGGAAATCTGGTGTTTGCACTATTTTAATCTGCTGGTCTCATAAAAGCAAGATATTTTCTCCTGTGTACATCTCAATATGTAAAGTAGTAAGTACAAATATATATATTTATGCATTGGTCTTGCATTCATATACTGAGATGTTCCATTTTCCCCTTCCTTTCATCCTTACTACATGCAAGATCTACCACCTTTACTCCACAAGCAGTTCTAATGTCAAGAGGGCATCATTAAGGGCCTTGCTGTATTGGGCACTTAGCATGTGATAAATCAGTGCAGTGTTAATATGTGGTATTGAAGTTAGAACTTGTTCTGAGTGGCCACACAGAAGTGTTTAGCATGAACCATATGTGTACAACTCATGCTAGAGAACCAATTAGAAGGCTTCCTAGCATGCTGTGCTGGAGCGACTTATCCCCACTTTCCAACAGCAGCCAAAAACAGCTGAGCACAAATGAAAAGTGCCAACTGTCCTGCTGAGGTGAGGACTCGCATTCCAAACCCTTCTTTGCCTGGCATGGGATTTCCAATCCCTCCCTGACCAACTGTTCCAACTGGGATCATCTCCAGGAATTTCCTAAGATGAGAAGTGAAGGAACTGAGTGAATCCTTGCCCTGAACACTCACATCTGCAGGCACTCCATGCTTCAGTAGTAGAAGCTCCTGGCCCTGGTAAGGCACTGCTTTGAGACCTGTCATGCTACTGGAGCAGGGTGTGGGGGAGGTTGAGGGGGGGTTACAGGGTGGGACTTCTGGTCACAAGATGGTGACTAGGGTATGGGGCAGGGCTACCCATGCAGCCCTTGACAAAGATTGGTAAGTTCCCAAAATAATTACCCGCCCCCATCCAAGGGGCATCATGCTGCCCCACTTGCAGGAGGCACACCATGCAAACCAAGGTGTTGTAGGCCTGGTATAGGATGCCGCCTTGTCAAGGCTAAGTACAAACAGTCAAAAAGCCCCAGGCTGAATCAATTCAGTCTTCACAGGTTAATCTAAACTGCATGGATTGAACCAATAAGCAAGTGAACCGATATTCACTTTTGAGTCTGAAAACGCAGCCAGATGCCTGCAGTGGCCCAGGCAAGAAGTTGCAGGAGATGCTAAATCATGCCTCTGCTTGGCTGGAACAGACAGCTTGGGTCAACGCCAGCCCACCCATCCTGTGAGGTGCAAAGCATCCTGGGATGTTGGGGACTATGAGTTAACTTGAATCTGGAGGGGATCAATCTGGGACAGAAGTTCAATAAACCAATTTAACCTAAATCAATAAGTCTGATACCACATCCATCCAAGTTTATCTTAAACTGGTTTTGGCCAATTTAAAAGTGGTTTCACCATCACTAACCAGATCAACATTGGGCAGATAATAGTGACAACGGCCATGCATGAAGTCTGCAATGCTATACTTGAAGACCTAGGGCTTCAGTTCATTTGGCCCAGAGACCAGTAGGTCATCACTGGGTTCAAACGGATGGGCTTCCCAAACTTCATGGGAGCCATCAATGGGACCCTTATACTGATTCTGTGCCTCTGACACTGCACCTGAGATTACATAAATTGAAAGGCGTTCTTTTTATACTCCAAGGAGACATGGACCACCAGGGGTGCTTCACTAACATCAATTTTGGATAGTCAGGCTGCGTACACAATGCCTGCACATTCAGGAACTCTAATTTCCTGGACATGAGGGACTGAAGGGAGTTCACCCCTGGTGCCCCCACTACCAGTTTGGGTGGGCTGACCATTCCCCAACTGAGTATTAGGGATCTAGTCTACCTGCTCCTCATGAAGCCAAATGCTGGCTGGCTGAACCCCAAGAAGGAGTTCTTCGATTACCAACTGAGCAGCTAATGGATGGCAGTGGAGTGCTCCTTTGGGCACCTAAAGAATTGCTGGAGGTCTCCAGGGGTCCACCTTGAACTCAGGCTGAGGAACATTTCCAACTTCAAGGCCACTGCCTGTATCCTCCACAATATATGTGGGATTAAGGGGAAAGCCTTCCTGAAAACTGGGCAGACTCCAGACAGACCCATAGCAGGAGAAGCCCCTGGCACTTGGATGGTGACGAGTATCCTGGACAGATCAACCACCAGGCCATTCTGATCTTGGAAGTCTTGGCTGATTACTTGTGATAACATTCTGCCAGGAGGAAGTGGGTACAGGGGACTTCCGAGTGATTGCAAATGCTTCATTCATCATGTGCCGTACCTCAAAACATCTCAGGAAATAACTTTCACAGTAACTGTTGGGCCTGGCGAAAGACGGGGGTGGGAGAAATGGACAGAAAAGACCAAGGAATGGGAGTGCTGGAAGACCCATAGAATTAGTCTTGTGTTGGAAGTTTGCAAGAGCTGGCTGGCATAGGGAAACTGAGATATGGACTGCTGGATGAGTTGGGGTTGTGAGTGACTCAAGTTGAAGCCTGAACAAGAAGCACAGAAGTAACAAATTTCATAACTGCAGAAGCTTTATTTCCTCAAATAAAGTGTGCAAACTATGGTACATGTGCTGTAGAATGGTTTGGGATTGACACAAATCCCAAATCTACAAGTCTCCCTGCTGGTTGGGAATGCTGTGTTGTGGAAGCATGACTCCCCTAGTCTGAGCCAGATGGGTTTAAGAAGCTCAATAACTGCCTCCCCATGGATGGATCCAACTCCACACTTCTGGGGAGCTGAGTGCCAGGGTCCATCCTCCCACCTCATCATCAAAGTTCTGGTAACTTTTTGCAGCACTTCCCCCCTGCTGAGGAGCAGGCACCTGGGAGGGTGATGATGCTTCTTGTTGCTTAGGGAAGGTAAAGGCCACCCCCACCATGGCATTCCATGGACCTGCTCAGACCTCCACTCCTTGCTTGGTGTCCAGCCATGCCTGATGGTGCAAGACTCTGGCTAGTCAGGGCCACTGGAGTATGGGGAAGCATGTACATGGAACACCTGGTCACCTCCCTCTTGTTCCTACTGACCAGTAGCCATTGGCCAAGAAAGGGTGGGAGAGGATGGGCAGGAGGTGGCTAGCCTCTATGGTAGCCTCAGCTGGTATAGGGCTGGTACCATTGCTCTGATCAGGTGGCAGAAGCTAGACAGCTACAGGTGTCTGCTACCTCACTATTATGGCATACACACAATCCTACATGCAGTAGCTTTCATGTCCAGGAAGGACTTCCAAGACTCAGTGATGGACTGAAGGGATGCATGGTTCTGGAGGGTCAATTTCTGGACCCTCTCTAGCATCTCATTTTGCTGGTTCTGTTGACATTTCAACTACAGCATATCCTTTAAATGGGTGTCCCTTGGCATCCTTGAAGTAGCATCAGTGCTGGAACCTCCCAAGTGCCCACAGGGTGGACTTAACTCTTAGAAGTATAGTAGAAGTGACCTTTTGCATGCTTCCACAAGTAGCAGATAACGTGTGTTGGTTATAGACGCCAAAACAAACTCTGCAGGTGCACAGACAACAGTGCATTGACAGCAGAGTAGACCCTGAAAGCATAACAAACTGTTAGACCACAACTCCTTGCAACACCCACCAACTACGGAGACGATGGTCCAATTACTCATGGATCCTGGAATTCATTAGTCAGAGCAAGCAGGGAGCAAACACCAACACACATTGCTTGCAACAGCTTTATTCAGAATGGAGACAGCTTAGGACAACGGTCCCATACAGACACGCAGTCCATGAACCGGGGAACTGCCCTGAACAATAGTTCCTTCCAACACTTATATGCCTTGGCTCATACTTATTAACATTCACCCCGCCCATGTCCCTCCTTCAGTTCACCCATTTCTCCTCCCATCTCAAGCTCCACCTCTGTTTACTGTTTGCTTCCTTAGCATGGTATTGCCTATGCATTTCATTCATTTACATGTCTCTCTGTTAAGAGCGCATGTGTAAGACTTTGACCTTCACTTCTTTTGGTCACTTGCAGTTTCTCGCTGGTTCTTTCTAGTTTTCTTGCTGACTTTAGCACCATCTCCAAGGCCATATTTCTGCTTTGTCTCCTAATGATAACTGCTGGTCTGTATCCTGTTTTTACCCAAAGCATCATGCACTTCGAATCCTATCCTTTTGTTAAGAATCTGCTTACTTAAGCATTAGCCAAGTTAGTTGCTTAATACATCATCCAGCCTTATGACTAGTGGCTTTTGCTGAAGTTACTTTTAATATATCATCCAGTCTTGTGATCAGCAGCTTTTGCTGAGACACAGGGAAAAAGCCTTCATTCAGCTGCACATCCAGTACGCTTCATATTGTTACCTTAACACAAACATCTAGATATTATGAGGGAAAGCCTAAGCATCTTGCTCTCCCAATACATTCATTTCCATGGGCAACCAGGATAAGGTTGAGAAGTACTCTCAGCTACCTACCATCTCCCCTACCTCTTCCCTCCTCAGAGGTACCTGTTAGAAAGGCACTCCTACCCATGCTAATGTATCTGTCCCTGTCTCAGAACATTTTCTCTGGCTGATATGTCCTTGGCAAAAGTGTCCCAGCACTGCAGAAACAGCTCTTTGAGCTTTTATGTGGCAAACCCACAAGATACACCTGGCTGCTTCTGCACATTCCCATGTGAGCACCAACCCTAGAGTCATGGAAGTGAACAGCTAATTAGAATAGCTCCCTGGGAAATGTAGCAATTCGACTGAATGTATGTGAGGCTTTGGAGGCTTTGTAATACACTTGTATTACAGCTTCATAGCTCTGCAAGATCTCCTAGCAGTGAATGCAATGACCAATCATGGAACTAGGCTCACCTCAACCTCTGCCCTGAAAACTGATGCTATCCCATGGCCAACCTGAATAGCTTGTCCACTGTTGCTGTAACCCTGAGCTGTAAAGGGGACTTGGAATTCAGAAGGATGATAGCTTTCATGGCCACCTGGCACAGCTGCACCCCATATTTCTATGCCTGGGATGACAGAGGCTGCTACCATGCCAGGACCCAAGCGATGACACCATTCCCTATTGCCAGACTAGTCCATACCTGGCCCTCACAAAAAAATGTATGAGATTGCCACTGATTGAACAACAGTACCCTTGGGGTTCAAGGATACAAGGCAACATGGGGCTACAGTCTATTCTATACTTTCCCACACTTTGGGGCTATAACGCCTCTGCTACCTCTCTGCTTGTGATTAGACCCCCCTAAATAAAAGCCTGTGATTGCATGTTTCTGTTATGTTGATGCCCCAAAAAGCTGCCCCAAGAGGTAGTGGAGGTGGCCTCCCATAAAATCTGTCAAAGTACCCCAGTGAACACAGGACATCCAGGAGCTGGATATGACGGCAGCTGCAAGTTGCCATTTTTAGGCAGGGTAATCTAGAGAGTGAGGTGGGGTGGGAGTGGAAGATTAGGTTTTCAATGACAACTTTGTACACATGAATTAAACCCTAACCAGGGTTAATTCTAACTGGCTGTTTGCATGGGAGAGCTGAAGCAAAGGTGGCAAGCCTCAGCAAACCTTTAGGCATTCAAAATGGGTGCTCAGAGTGATGCCATGTGGAATGGAGGTCACGCTGCCATTAGGAAAGTGAGGGTGTCACCTTAGTGTCAGTACTACCCCCCAGGGCAGTGGAGTTTGGGCAGGTGGATAAACCAGCCCTTGAAGTGCAAGTAGGGAGGCTGGGAGCGGTGCATCCTGGGATTCTGGTGGACTGCAAATTGCCTGGATTAGCTTTGGGGAGCAAGCTGACAGTGGCTAATCATGTGCTACCTAATATGATCTAGAGATACTACTGGCGCAAAAAGTCAGAAATTTACTAAAACATGAGCAAATGTAGCATGTTTTACTGCTTGAACAGATGGATGCTCACTGTCACGGCGGCGTCGTTCAGGAGGGCCGTGATCTCCTGAAGGCCCTCCGCCTGCGCCAAGTCCAGCCCAAGGCACCCTCAATTCTCGCCCGCCACGTCTTTGTTCTTAATAAGTACAAGATGGGAGGCTGTCTTCTACCGCCTTGGGCGCAGCGTATCGGGACCTTCATCCCTGTGATCTCTCGGACTCGCCGGAATGGTCCCCCATATGATGGGTGCCCTCCAGGCACCCTTGGGCCATCTCTATATTCTCACCCACTCTGGGCCTCCCATCAGTGCCCCCTCTTTAGGGCCGTCTCATCAATGTTGTCCCTTGTGGGCCGTCTCATCACCGCCCCCTCTTTGGGGCCACCCAGCGAGCCACCGGTCTTCTCGGCCCACCACACAACTACCCTCTTCTTAGGCCGGGCGTACTGTGCTTCTATTCCCTTTTTAACCAGGGGACCACCGCAGCACTTGTCCTTTCTTTAGGAGGCACTGTGCTTCTAACCCCGGTCTCTGGGCCCACTGCAGCACCCTACCCCTGGTTGGGGTCTACTGCCGTGCTAACCTAATGCTGTGCTCGCTCCTTGAGTTGCCCTTCTTGGGCTCTTCAACAGTGCCCCTCGTCTGGGCTTCTCAATAGTGCCCCTCGTCTGGGCTCCTCAAACGCTGCCCCTCATGGGCTCCTTAAAATACTGCCCCTCGTCTGGGCTCCTCGAATGGCGCTCCCCTCTCTAGGGCTCGCCGTGCCCCACAGGGCTTCTCAATAATGCTGCCCATTGTGGGCTCCTTAAAATACTGCCCCTTATCTAGGGCTTCTCACATACTGCCCCTTGTGGGCTTCTCAATGCGGCCCTTTCTCGGGCCTCTCAACAATACTGCCCCTCGTGGGCTTGGGGTCTCCGCATCCCGTGTTGCTGCTCCCTCTCTGGCGCTTGCTGTGCCCCACTGGGCTTCTTCAATGCTTGCCCTCTCTCTGGGGCTTGCTGCGCCCAAACTGGTGCTGAATCGCGCCCTCCCGGGTGCTTGGATCCCCACACTGCTGGGGTCCCTACTGAAGTTACTGCACACCACTGGTGCCAGGATCCCCACCTTACTGTGGGTCTCCCCTGAGGCTCCCTCCTTCCCCTACAGCCTCAACCAAACCACCAGTGTGATCCAATACTAACAAAACATAACACAAGCCTCCTGGCTATAACCAAACATCAGGCACCTGGCCATAATAGCATAAGCCTCCTGGCTCCAACTTAACATCGTTGCTTCAGCCTCTGGAGCACTCGCGAGCTGCACTCACATTCTCTGTCTCTCGGAGCTTCCCAGCCCCTCCAGCTGCTGGCAGAGAACTCAGCCCAACTCTGGCTCTGGCTTTATAGGGCCAAGCCCTGCCCCTTAGGTCAGCTGACTCTCATTAGTTGCCTCAGCAACCCTCAGCTGTGCTGATCATTATCACACTGCTGGGGCTTTCCCCAGAAAACAGCCCTAAGTTAAGATGTTGCTACCTATGACTAAATAGCTCCAAACTTTCCCTCCATTGAAATGTCTATTCTACTGAGATGAGTGCCCCCCCATACCGCCCTGGACAAGCCGTTCACAGTTCTGTCCCACCCCACACTGGCTGTGCAGGGCTTGGCCCAGCTCTAGCCCCACTCCCTCTCACGGCTCCTGCAGCCCACACTGCCCCACATTTGGGGAGGTAAGTGCCCCTCCAATCTGCATGGGGAGGAGGCAGCTTCCGCTGCCGCCTGGACTTTGTGCCCCAAGCCCCTCTGTAACTGGCCCAGGAGTGGCCCAATGCCATGTGCATCTGGCTCCTCCCAGGATAGTTGCAACAGGGCTTGGGGAGCAAAGCCCAGCCATCAGTGGAAGCCACCTCTGCTGGGCACAGCTGTGGGGGGACACGGCCCCTGGAGCCAGGGTGCAGACAGCGGGGGGACCTCCCTCGCCCCTGGACAAGCTGTCCAGGCTTGATCCTCCCACCACATGCCTGGCTGAGGCCCCACTCACCAGGCTGCTCCTGCACTCTGTCCCTCATGACAAGGGCCTCGATATGGCCCCCACCTCTCCCCTCCCCCACCAACTGACCTGCCGAGCTGGGGGGGCACATGCACGCTCATCCCCCCCAGCTCAGAATCAACTGCAAGAGGCTCTGGGATCAATTGGTGTATCCCAGTCAACCAGTTAGTGACCACTGCTCTACCTTTTAACATTAAGAGTATTTAAAGCATCATCTTAAGTGGCACTTTTCCAAATTCTTAGATATTTCTATCCACCAAATAACACTCTCAGTTACACCCAATCTAACGCCCATTTGGCTCCATGAGTTCACATAAAGCCCAAAGAAGAGGTATCTGTTTAATTATGCCAGCACTATTCATCAGCATGACATGTATCTGTTCCAATGGCTGGGATTCCAATTTTAATTTTTTCTTTTTATAATTGTTCCACACTCACTACCTTCAGACAGATCAAATACCACTGATTGGGTTAGGCTCGCATAGTTCTCATAATCCTTAGCACACAAGCTATCCAGTTGCGTATTCACATACAGCTAGGAGGCATTCCTTTTGTTTATAATGCAGCATTATGTTGTTTTCTGGACAAAGGATTCAGGAAGAATATGGTGATTTTTAGTAAATAATGTCCTGGCTATCCCCCTCTTTCCCAGATTCAAGAACAGGAAAGCCATAAGTACAAGAAAAGCGAGACACAGGTGTTGGATGTAGATAAACGCCGTTTTAGAATTCTTACTAGAGTTGTGAAACTTCTTCCTCATGCCTTTTTAAAGAATTCAACACACTCACATAACCTGCAGGTGTATCTGCAATAATTACTAGGCATGTGATCTCTCCATATTGTTTTTCATTTTAGTCACTAAATAATTAGGAGAGAGAACTTGTTCAGTACATTTCAATTTTACATACAAGATAATTCAGCAACTTTTAGTATTTTCCTATAATCTTCAGTTACCCATTCAAATTCTCCAGAGATTAAATAACAGATAAAAGTCACAGCTATTGGTCATACAGAATTCAGACAGGAAAGAGAGACTGAATATGGCTTCTGACTATTTGTGGTCACAGCCATTGGTTTGGCCCCAATGTTTATATATACATTAAAAATACTGCACCTAAACTGTGTGGCACTTTGAGACTTATTTTTTTTTATTAAAAAGCTGCAGTCAAATTTACATTCTTTTGCACGTTTTCACCATACCTCTACCTTTGAAAGGAATAAGCAACTGCTACAGCAAAAACAAAGAATAAAAAGCAATCAGTAAATCTCAGAAACTGAATGTACCCTATATTTAGTTTCAGTTTGCCCTAACCATTAGGATAACACCATTTCAAATCGGAGGGCCATTATACTCAAATTTAGGTGCAACCAAGATGAAATATAAAATCCAACAGTTTTAGCCTAGATTATATGGAATCTGTCTTCTTTCCCTTTCCATTAAAAATATAAAAAGCACTAAAAATAATAAAAAATCCCCAGTGTCATAACAAAAAGGGAAACTAGAGTGTAGAAAGGTGGATTGCAAGCTGTGTGTGTTAGTTACTGTCTTTCTGTTTGGTGCCTTGTGCAGCGCCTGGCACAATGGAATCTTGCTCTAGGTGGGGCTCCTACGTGCTGCTGTCATACAAAAAAATAAGAACAGAAGGCAAGTTGGCTCTAGCGTGGGCTTTAAAGATCTCAAGACCAAAAATTATACATCAATAAAATATTTAGTGCCCTATCAAACAGAAAAGAACATCTGCAGCTGCCAGGTCATAAAAGTGTGATAGCCATCCTGATTACACACATATGAAATCTGCTGTCTATCCTGATGGGATAACTCCTCTTTTAGAAGGCTTATTTAGCGCAAGAGTCCCTTTCCCCCACCCTTTCTAAGCAGTCACAAACTCTAACGTGTCTAATTGAGGTGAGCAGGGAACAAAAATTGCACTTAACTCCTCCCAAGCACACTATCAGGTACTTTCACAGAATCACAGAGAAGTCTAGCTGGAAAAAACCTCCAAAGGTCATCTAGTCCAGTGTTTTGCACCCCATGGGTCACAACCCAAAAGTGAATCACAAGAGGGTTTCAAAGGGTCGTGAGCTGCGGCAGGGTGGACAGACAGGTGGAAGGGAGTGGGGGAAAGCTATGTGGCCAGTCTGGCGGCATCTGGGCCAGTGTCCATGCTCATGGGGGTGTGGTGGCTGGGAGATGCTGCTCAAGGGGGCGGGAGAGCCATGATCAGGCTTCTTAGCACAGCACCGTAGCCTCAGCCCAGGGCAGGGGGGGTGCCACCCGTAACAGGGCCAGACTTTCTCCACTGCTGCCTCCATGAGCCACAGTGGCTGCAACTACTGCACTCTGTCCTGAGCAGGACAGAGGCAGCTGGGGGCCCCCCCTAGCAGAGCTGTGGGTCAGAAGTGAGGGACACCAGCATGGCTGGGGTTGGGGGAAGGGCAGGGACCGGGGAGCAGGGGACTGGGGGCCAGATACCAGCATGGCCGGTGGGGTGTGGGTTGGGACAGTCCATGCATCTTTGCAAATGGATCCCAGTAGGAAAAAGATTGAAAACCACTGGTCTATTTCAAGCCCCTGCCTGATGCAAGAAAATCTCTATTCAAACCACCCCATGCAAACTATAATGTAAACTCTACATAATACTCTACAATAATAGTTGTCAGGCCATCAGCCCTGACAACTAACACCCTAATCTGCAAAAAAATAAAACGAGAGAACCATGGCAGCCAATGTCCTGCTTCTATGAAATGTTGTCAATATATGCTCAAGAAATATCAGGTAGAAGGCAACTCCTACAGGAGGCAGCAAAACTCCACAGTCCCTACTAAGCATGTGTTTTATGTTTTGGGGAGGGGTTTGTAATATAGCCCCTAAGTTAACTAGAGTGTATCCTGCCACCTCTTTTGGAGTCATTCCTTAGGGCTATTCTAGCAAAAGGACTGCAAGAAGTCTAAGTCAATAAGCCTATACAAAGAAACTAATATGGACCAGACCTATAACCACTTGGCTAGATCTTGTTCAAAAATAGCTTGTCATGGTTACTGTTGTGGAAGGCTTGGAGAACTGGCTTCTCTGCATCTTGGGAGAGGAAAGCGAGGGTAGCCAAAGTAGAAATGTCTTGTCTGCTTACTACTCAGTATCCCTTTATATGTCACTTTGTTCTAAAGAAAAATCCTGTTCCACAATGAAGTAGATTTATTTACAGGTAAAGAAGTCATTATGTATAACAGTACGAAAAGTAGCATCCAGAACTGATGTGCTAGTGTTTGTTTTTTTATGATTTCAAGCAAGGTTTGTACCTATAAATTCAGTCTTCAATGAAAAACAAATGCTTGTCCTTGAATCCAGCATTTTCTCATATCTACCCTTTAACTTTGATTGTTAGTTGAGTCATCAAACACAACAGAGCATGCGTGAGTGCACACACATACACACACACAAATACAGAAGGAAAAAAGGAACTAGTGGAGAAATCATTTCTTGGTAATAACTGTTGGCATAATTTTAAAATATACTTTACTTATATTAAGTTCCAAGCTGTGCTAACGGGTTTCAGTAGCATATATTTTATTCCCTGTTGGATAACAAATGTGTTTCACTTGGCACAACTGCTATATCAATTGTCACAGTCTCCATCCATCCATCACTTGTTCATTTTCAAAACCTGAAAGATTTTCTTTTAAATGCAGCTGTAACTCATTAGCTTCTCTATGCGAAACTCACTGCAATGCTATGTTTTAGTTTTTTTCCTTTTTCCCCACCCTGCCACTGAATGATAGTGTCATTTTCGTGCTTTGGTTTTGGCTGTAAATTCAGCAAAATAAAGCTTTAGTAAATCTGGGCCACATGCTCCGTTATCGTCCTCGTTGTTTCTGGCTCATAAATAAAAATAATTAAGCTCTATTTTACTGACATGGTCATTTTATTGTATTTATTTGGGTTACATATTCCACAGCTGGAACAGGAGCCACTGCCTACCTAGAGCCTAAACACCAAAACAGTGGTGCAATTTACTTTACAGTACATTGATCTCTTTCCAAAGTCAACATTATGACCAATGAGGCACATTTATTGTTAAAATATTATATGGTACCTTGAAACCACCAGTGTTGTGCTAGCTCAGATATGCTATCTATGCATTTTTCTATCAGCTAACCAGTGGCAAAAATGTCAAAGAATCAATATACGGAGGCTTTTCCCAACAGGGCAAAAAACAGTTAAGAATTAATAAATTACCAAACTAGTGAGGACAGAGCTATAACTACATTCATTCTACCAAATTCTGATCTTAGTTAAATTAATATTTAAATCAGTATAATAGGTAAAATCTAGCCTCTAATCTATCAAGCAATTTCCTGCAGCAACACAAGCTTCCCTTCCAGAGTTGTGCCGAGTGATGTCTGCACCCCAGGTGGCAGTGGCAGCCAAAGCAGTGGCAGTGGTGGCTACTCTTGTGGCGCAACCACCCCACAACAAAATCAATACTACCAGCTGCCACCCACTTGCCAAACCCTATTTATACTACTGTTTATGTCCAAAATGGAGATGACACAATAGTAGCAAAAGGGCCATTTCAATGAACTTCAGAGCCTTCTCTAAACAAGGGTCTGGCCTGTGACTCAGTGAAAGCCAAAACACCTGGCTGGTCTGTGTCTACACAGAAGGACTTGGAATCTATTCCCAATAATTTTTATTAAAATATATATGTATTTTAGGGTTGGTAGAGACATTCAAAAGGCCTGAGGTAGAATCAATCTTGCACAGTAGCACAGTTTTCTGTAAGCAGCACAGTTTAGATCCATAGCACACAGAACAGACATTTGCCCTTTGGTGGGGAGGGGAGAGGGGCAAATCTTAGATCAGGTTTCACAATTTTTAAACCAGTCTGTGTATGTTGAACTTCTGTTCTGTTACAGGGGTAGACCAGTTTCCGATTGTTTATACTGGTAAAAATGTAACATCCATACCTGGCCTTCCAGTTTGTCCTATGTGATTGGTTTCATGAGTAACTAAAGTCACAGGCATTGTAGACACATGAGTAAAAGAATAGCCCCAATACAATTTTTACAGTCTTTCCTAAATATTCATAAGGTATTTTTGGAGTGTGCATGATGGCATAATATGGTATGAAAGTTTTCACAGCCCTCATTTGGAATCATTGCATAATTTACTCATGGTTTTCTCAAAGAACTACATATAAAAAAGAGTCAAAGCCCTTGTTACCAAAACATTTTCAACACTATGACTACTACCAGGTATTTTCTTACTAAATCTTTTTCATATGTTATAAAAATACACATATACAAACCTCATACAGGACTAGATTTTGGTCTGGCTGGTGCTAGCTACCTGGCTCACAAGTAGAAGTGCAAGAAGGAGAGATGCCACTATGAGGCTATTACATTGCTTCTCTCAGACGGAAATCGACAAGAGTAAGCAAAATAAGACTGGGGGTATGCAAACCTTTTGATTTAGTTCCCCAGCAGTCCAACCAGCATTGCTAATTGGGTGCACATGGGGAAGTTTGCTCTGCCAGACCTAGGCCTGGCCCGGGGTAATTTTTCCCATGGTGTAGAAAAAAACAGACTGCCTTCTGGTCTGCTACTGAAGTAATGAAACAATGCATTTCCTCATGCTCATGGCAAAGCCTGTATTAAGATCTTCTTAGAGAAATGTGCCACCACTTAGGGATCCATTTGCATTGGATAATCTGTATTGAAAATGTGGTCTGTACAGCACACAATCTTCAAAATGGCATTAATAATTCTTAAAGTCTTCTGCAAACATCTGGGGTTTTATAAATAGCCAGCACTGAGGAAATGCCACAAGATAAACAAGACAGATAAAAGGGTGAGTGCCAATGAGATAGCTTTCTGCTTTTTGGTTGTTTATGAATCAGGACCACAGTCACACAATTCACTCATTAGAAATCATTTCTCTTTAGTTATGGTTCCTTCTTTCATTTATGAAATAGTACATTTAAGGGTAACAGAACACCATAGCAGTTTGTTAAACTAAGTCTCTGTCCTTTCAGGTAGGCATGTTGCACATCCCTGAAATTTATCCAGAAAATGGGTTCACATTATCACTTGAATAAACAGCAGGACTAGGTAAGGCTGATCCCAAAAATATATTTTCTCCAGTACTTACTTCAGACAGTTTTCATTGACTTAGTAATGGTGCTTCTACCATTTCCCTTGAGAGATTATTTTATAATCTGATACGCTTCACTGTTGCAATACTCTTCTAACAGACTTAGTTTTCCTTTGCTGGATTTCATTCTCTTTCATTATTCCTAGTCATATGCCCTGTTGTGTAGGGGTGTGCAAAGCGGGCGGCATTTGATTCGGATTTGGATGAAGCCCAATTCAGGGGACAGTGATTCAATTTGCTGATTTGGATCACTGTTCCGATTTCATTCGGCCGAATCTGAAAACGTGATTCTGATTCAGAGAATCAGCGATTCAGCCATAAACACAGCTTTATATGTTTTTTCTACATAGCTCGAGGTACCAGGCATGGCTCATGAACGCTGCGATGATGGGGCAGATGGAATGTCCCACAGGAGCATTGTGGGGAGGAGGGGCCGCGTGCTTGGGGGCAGACCCAGAAGTACTTCTGATCCACTTCCAGATCTGCTGCCAAGAGCACAGGGGACCTTCCCCCCCCCCACACACACACACACTCTGGTGGAATGCTCCATCTGCCCCACCATGTCAGCCTTCAAAAGTTGTGCCTGGTACCTCGAGGGATGTAGAAAAAAACATATGAAGCTGTGTGTTTGGCAGAATTGTCAAATCTCTCCATATCAGTTTGGAGAGATTAAAGGGTCTCCTGATTCAATTCAGATTTGTGGCAGGGAAACCGGGGGGATTAACCCCTAGATCCGAACAGGCCGGGGGCGAAAGGGTTATGGAATCTTGTTTCCTTTTTCCTCTATTTCTCCCGTTTAAGAAAAAATCCGAAAAGGCAATGTAACAAATAAATGCTTTACTCACACTGCTGAAGTACACGGACTCGCGCGGTCGATGTACAGAGTGTAGGCACCTTCCGTAAAAGTTATGCGCTTCCCAGTGTAAATGCTCCACTTACACTTCTGCGCCGGCAGTTCCCTTTACAACAACTCCAAAAACCAAACCTACGGGGAACTCGAGAGCTCTTCGCACATCTGAGTGATGTATTTAGCCGTGATTGGAGCGTCCAGGGGAAAGAAAGCCGTGGACACAGAACCTCCGGTGAGGGTGATCAAGCCTCTCCGATGTTGTGTGGGTCCCGCCTTCCTTTTCTCAGGCTTTGCTTTTTATACTGCCCGTATAGCCAATAGGATTAGGACTTTTTGGCGCACTGAGCGAATTGCATGAG
>JAGPOW010000229.1:19157728-19171044 GCA_030014935.1 Caiman crocodilus | reverse complement strand
GCTGCTTCCCCCACACCGTGAGCATAACTTGCTCTCATGTCTGGCGTTTGGTCACCTTTTCTTTATCACAAGATTCAGAGATTCAGCCGCCAAAATTGAGCCAAATCTTCTCCGAATCGAATCAGCAACCAAAGCTTCCCACAGTTCTACTGCTGTGCGTCTTAAATCATTTTAATAAGCAATTATTGGTTTTTTGGATACATCTAAATTAAAACTAACTTGCCTTCAACTACTGGTTAGTTCAGTGGGGGCCAACCTTTTTAGCAGGTATGCCACCAGTTAGCCCCACATCCTACCTGACTACCACTCTGATCCCCTTTCTCCACCCAGTCTGATGTTCTGCTCACTGCTCCCTACTCTGTGCTCCCTGCCCAACCTTCTCCTCCTCTGCTTTCTGCTTCCAGATCTGTATTATCTCATCCTGCTTTCTTTTCCCTGTCCAATCTGCTCCTGTGCTGCCTGTCTGTCCCCTCCCTGATTTACCACATGCCACACACAGAGACTGCCTGTGCCACTTGTGGCACTCATATCACAAGTTCCCACCCTTAGGTTAACCCATCTCTGCACATTTGATCTTTTAATTCTTTCTCAAAAGTAAATTTCCCACCATCAAAATGGTTTTTGATGAGGCATTTTTCAAACATGTTCCTGGGACCAAGAGATGTCCATTGCTGCATTTGTATTACAGGTACTCTCCCTTCCTAGGTAATTACATGGTGTCTAAGAAGGCACAGTTTATAATCTATCCTTTTTTTTGTACTAAAGTACAAATTCATAAGTGATGTGTTTCTAATCATCATGCTGCAGGATTATGTATTTCCATATAACTTCCCCAAATACCTTGGTTGTGTGATTATCTTCCCCAAGGTGCTTAAGTCAGTTTTCTCAGGTTCAGTCCTACGTGCAAGATTCACAGGAACAGAAATTTGGTACTAAAGTGTAGAATCACTACTTTGATACACCTTCATATTCATCTAATCCAATTTAAAAGAAAAACACTATTTAAATAGAAAATGTATATCTATATAAATCAACACCTAACTACATTTTCTTCAAATGCACTCATTGCACAGTTAAATTAATTAAACAAACTTGATGGTTTCCTCTAAAACTAACACCATTACTTTTATTCTAAAGGAAAAGATTTTCTATGGCAAAGTGAAGACCAAGAAGAATATGTTTCATAGGAATGACTGAGACAACACTTCATAATTTTCCACAGAAGAAATGCAGGCGAGGAGGAAATTAAACAGGTATTCTTACATACATTTTCCTGCTGTTATTTTCATCATGGAGAGTAAAATTACAGTTATTCCCTTGATAGCAAAGGTCAAACAGACTAATACAATTTAGTTAGTGCATTCAAAACGAAGGCCATTGAAACAGGAAAGCCATGTTATTTTATATAACAAAGACTGTTTTATCTATTTTATGCTATGAATAACTCAAAGCTGTTTATGCTCAGTATAATAAAAATGCCTACCATTGAACTAAGTAGAGAAGAGTGATTTAAATTACTCAAAAGCTATTTAAATTGTGGACTCTCATATCCAACAAAGGTTTAACTCTGCATAATAGGCATATAATAATACGTATCTCCTTTAGAAAGCCTTTGGAAATCCAACGATGAAAACTTCCATTTAAGTGCCAGGTATCATAGATTATTCATTATTACTTCAATTCTTATCCCATGTGAATATCCAAACAACACCTTTCTAAACCAGATAAAAAAACAAATATTCTACCTTTTAAATTATATACCTCTCAGTAAAAAAAAAAAAGAAAGAATTATCTGATGCCATCAGTAACTCCATAGATAGTAAGATAATAGGTTCAACCCACTTCTCACTGAAATCAGTAAAATATTTCACTATATCATTACATTTAGGCCTTAAAAGTACAAGCTTTCTTTTTTTCTCCACAGATGGGCCCCAAAAGTTAAAACTGCATAACCATCTAACACAGCCTATTTCAAGTACATTAGTAATCTGAATGAAGGAAAATGAATATGGAATGGAGGGCTCACATCTAAGATCTATTTATTGTTCCCTACTACTGTCTAAAGCTTCCACTGTATTTTGAAAAGCCATATTTGAACCAAAGAAGCATTCCCATGCAATTCATCTCTGAGTTGCAGTTTTTCTTATTTCAGAATTTGATCAATGAGCTTTGCTAGTTGTTTCCATAACAGAGAAAACCCCAACACCATTTCCTTATTTTTTGCAAAGAAAAAAGTAACAGACAGAATGTTTTCTAAGAAAGTTCACTTTAAAATGTCCACAAATTAAGTGAATACATTCCAATTTCTTTACTAAAGCTTGTTTTTTTTTTTTAAAACAAAAATCAGGCACAGAGTGTGAAGTTCTAGTCTTAATTATATTATGTCCTGGAGCCTACATAGCTTAAATTATATAGCTCTTCCTTGGCCAAGTAAAACAGCAAGGCATTCTTTTTCTCCTCATCATTAAAATGAACTACAAAATTTTCTTTGAAGAGGGTCCTCATCCCTTACCCCACAACCTGCATGTGTACTAACTACTTCAGGACTGATGTGGTGGGTACCATCTGTTATCAATACTGTCCACACACTTCCCAATCAAGATTTCTTTCAGGCCAAGTTTATCTTGTGACATAACCGGAGGTGACAAGCCTGGCAGTACACAAATTTTCCCTGCATGATTGATTCAGCCTGGCTGGCCAGATCCATGCTAATGAGGTTGTCCTAGCTCACAACAAAACATTTTTGAATAATTCAAAACTTCAGAGCTTGATGTGCCAGATAATGTGATTCATTGTTTAATTATGGCACCAGCAGAATCTACTTTAGTATGCATCTACAACAAACATTAGTGATTGCAAAATTGCTTGTTATCAAAATTAACTCTATAAATAATGCAAATGAGAGGGGGAACTTACAATCTATAGAAGCAAAATGCCACAGAGATAACTTAAATGTAGTGTGCACCACCATACATTGGTCTTTTACATGACAACAAGTATTCACAGGAATATGTAAATATTTTAAATGAAAACGTATGTGACATTTAATTAAAATCCTGCAATTTATGTCGGCAATTACTGGCTTCTTAATATGGTCTAAAATTAGCCATTTTCAATGCTCTGTAGTTTTTCCAAGGCTACTCTTATATTTCCTTCCTCATATTTCCTTTCCTTCCCAGTATTGGTGAGACTGTTGAAACATTTGTACCATCCACCTAAGAAGCTATACAAGTAATTAAGTTCCAGTCCTAATGTACTGACTGGCCAAATGAACAAATATTGGGGACACTCCCTTAAGAAAGAGGGCACATCATTTCTGCAGTTTGCCCAGCTTCTATTACCCCAGGCCTTAGAACTCAAATCTAGTCGACCTCAGGAGATGGCTACTGGGCTGTGCGAAGTAAGCCCTATTCGATTCAGATTCAACAGAAATCAGGAACAGTGATTCAATTTGTTGATTCGGATAACTGTCCCTGATTCAATCTGGCCGAATCTGAATCTGAAGACTCGATGCTGATTTGGAGGATCAGCGATTCAGATATAGACACAGCTTTAAAAGTTTTATCTACATACAATAAAAGTTCTGTTATCCAGCATCAATGGGGAATGGGGAGTGCCAGTTACTCAAATATGCTGGTTATCAGGGACTTAACTCCAGACCAGCAGGTTGGAGGCATCTTTGCCGATTTAGGCTGCCACCCCTCCCGCTGCATCTGGTGCACCAAGGCTTTCCCTCCTTGGCATCTATATGCCAGGGGACAGGGAGGGGGGCCCTGAGCAGGCTGCTTTGCATGAAGAAGAAGTAGGACTTCCAGTTTCGCTTTTGCCACGTCGATCGGCAAGTGGTATGTAAGATGACAGATGCTGGTTAACAGAGCATTCCAGATGGTAAAGTGCTGGATAACCCAGCTTTTACTGTACCTTAAAGTAGCAGGCGCGGCTCATGATCACTGTGATGCTGGGGCTCATGACATGTCCCACAGGAGTAGGGGCCTTCCACATGCTTGGCAGCAAACCAGGAAGTGGACTGGAACTACTTCCAGTCAACTTCTGGGTCTGCCAGGGAGCACACTGAGGGGCCCGTCCCCGCACCTCTCTGACTCAGTGATCAGCCACGGGGCGGACCCCGGGTGCCCACCCCAGACCCAGGAGGCACCAGTCACCGAGCCGGGGAGCATGGGTGGGGGGGTCTGGAAGTGTACTGGAAATGTTTCAGGTCCACTTCTGGGTCTGCTACCGAGCATGCTGGGAGCCCCCACACTTCTATGGGACACTCCATGTACCCCAGCATCGCAGTGTTGATGAGCCACCTGGTACCTAGAGGTATGTAGAAAAAAACATTTAAAGCTGTGTCTATGTCCGAATCTCCAAATTAATTCGGAGGTTCCGATTCAACTCAGAAAGATGAAAGGGACCTCTGATTCAATTTGGATTCAGAGATTCAGCCACCAAACTGGGCCAAATCGAGTCAGTGACTTGAAGCTTCGCACAGCCCTAATGACTCCACAATGCACTTCAGTCATCTGAGTTGAATATTATCCTTTTTAGTCTAGCACCCCAAAACCATAATCTGTAACTCAAGGAATATATACAGGATATTGGTTAAGTTAAAACAAATGGAGCTTGTGGTTCCTTGACTTAGAAGGTTAAGGAATGAATTAATTTATAAATGCAAAAGGCTAGACGTGTTGCACTTTGTTAGATATGGAAAGATACTAGTACATTTCATCTTTAGATGAAGCATAATTATGGTAATGATTATGAAACCTTTTAAATTTTAAATAATTACCTTCTTTTCATTTTTCTCTCTAACTAGTCTTGTGTCCAAAATATAGCACAGAATTAATGGAGATATGTTGTTAGTGGTCAACAGTGCTTTGTACAATTTCATGCACTAAACAATAATATTATTGGAGATTGATAATAATGATTAATTCTTAAAACCTTGTCCCACATTAAATAAAGCATCTGAACCAACATAATAAATAAGCACACACACAAAAAAAACAGAACCCAACCGAAATACACCCCCTCTCTTACCCTCAACATAACCTAAATTGGAAATTAGAAAAATATTTTGCCTCACCTGGGACAATACCATTGATAGACATAGATGAATAATAAAAACAGGACTCCAGTCCTCCTCGTGACTCGCAGAGAATCCAAAGATCCAACTCACCAATCTCAAGTGCCATTTAAAGTACTAAAGTAGATGATCCATTATGCTTTTAGCTTCACACAATAACATTAAAGAGAAAAAGCAAGAACTGCCCTGTTTTTGAGAGTGGCACATAACAAATGCTTCACGGGAAGTCCTGTACAGCCCTGATGGTCCCTGAATGACCCAGAAGCAGCTCGTGGGGGGCACCTCACTCACTGCATGGGTTGCCTATTGGAGCTCACATCCTAGAGCACAAGCTGCACAGCTTCAGAGCAGTCATGCATCATTCGAGGGCTGTGCTGTACATGGCAGGTGCTCTAGGCCATGCAGCACAGCCCTGCAGTGGCAGTGGCTTTGGGCCCCTGCTGCATAGCCTGCACAGCCTCAGAGCGGCTGGAGCAAGAGCATGCCACACAGTGCCCACTCCTTATATCATGGACCAGCCCTGTGGAGTCGTACAACCCATGGCACTATTTGACTTTGACACCCCTGCTGTAGAGAACAATTACAAAATAACCTGGCCAGAGGATAAGTTTCCTAACCCCCATCATTTAGTGGTTTGTTTATGATCTAAAGCGTAAGAGTTTACATATCTTTCACAAGTCAATTATAGTGACTACAGGCTCCCCAAAAAAAAAAGATTGAGCTAAAACTGCTTGCAGACTGGCAACCCACTGAACTTAAGGCTGGGACTTTTCAATCGCCTACAGAAGTAGGATGTGAATTATGTAATTGGCAAATCTACTATGGATATGCCTCAAACCCAGGATTGCCTACAATGACATTTCCTTTCCTATGAACCTCTGCTCTGGGCCCTATAATTGAGACCACATTCTTCTTATGTCCTTTAGTCTTTTTCCCAGTAATCTACCCCAGCCCTGGGACAGAAATACAGTATCAATCACAGAGCCAGCTTTCCACACTTATTCAAAAGTACATGCTACAAAGAGGCAGGAAGAGTGTATTGGAGAGATGGCAGAGAGACTCATTATAGTGAGGTTTTTAAGACAATTACCTCTTCAGAGCCAATTAACTTGATTCACACTTTTAGGTGGCCCAGAGGAATTCAGCTTGCAAGTATTGTGTCCATAGGAAGAATAAGTGCATTGTAGCTACCAATGTCCTTCATCAAGGGACAGCAAGTTGATTACCAGATGAAAATCTAGTTAGTAGGAGCCACCCCAGAGATAAACTGCTATGTCCTCGTTTCACCCTACCTCTGTTAGTGGCAGGCCAGAATCCCCTGAAATAGTGGGAGTTGAGAATACAAGTAAGACTTTTGCTTTCCAAAGGCCAGTTTGACTCTACCAATTGAAAACCTGGGCTCAGAGATATTATCAGGCTGCACAGATTATGTAAGGATAATGCATCTGTATTCTCATGAATACTACCTATGTAGTTTGGAAGAATACAGTATATACCTACCATGTAATCTGAGGTGATATGTAAAATATATATTTTAATTACTATGCTTTTTTTGCATGGATCTTTTCCTTCCCATCAGCATTACTTCTGTGGTATTTTCTATATTATGTTTAAGCTTACAGAATATTAGAGAGAATATCATGTGTCTCAGTGTCAGTTTTGCAACATACTTAATTACAAAAGGGAATTTTCCATTAAGACTTATGACATTTCTCCTCCAACTTTAATAGCTGGACATCATTTTCACATCCCCTCCAACATAAGCTTCTCAGTTATCACAGAATGTATATCTTAAGAAAGAAAACTGACATTATGTAATCTAAACAACAGCAATGCAATAATTATCATCATTATATTAATTAATAACACAAAAAAAATAGCACGTAGAGACAGATTTTCAGAAAAGCTCAGTTCCTTCCTGTTCTTATAAGCAGAGCAAATAAGTGGCTGAATTCTTTAAAAACAAGAATGAAGCAGGTAACCTGATACACTCATTCAAAAGTCTGACATTTTCAGCCTAAGTTCCTTGGCTTCCAGGAAAGCGAGCGTCCACCACAAAACTCAGGGATTCCTGTCTCTGCATCTTTTGTTCAGACTGCTGGTATATGTATTCTACTTTTTATCTGTAGTATCTCTCTCTCTCCATCTCTCATCTGCAATCTCTCACTTTCATTAAAACACAGGCACAAATTTATGATATATGAAGTAAAGCTAGAGAAGAATGCCTAATCTATCCATTTCCTACACCCAACACATATTACCATTACGTATGTCTAATTTTAAAGGCACAAATGTTTTTTCATTGTTCTTCCTCCTGCAAAAGGAATATGAGAATACTAGCTACAGAATATGAGAATACTAGCTGAAGAGTATTAAGCTGTGCATGTAGGCACACTTTGGACAGCTCAACACTACATGTTGGAATAGAAACGACCTGACGTATTTCTATAAATTCCCACAACTCGGGCATGGCAGGCTTAGCAATTTTATTAGATGCTTTAATAGACATGGACAGGCAACTGTTAGGGATTTTATAACTACTCTAGTCCTCCCACATGCCACAGAAAATTGGCACACTGCAAGAACAGGTAGTATGAGACAAGTTCAGTTGCAGTAGAAAGGATGTGTGTTGAATTAAAGAAAAGAAAAGAAAAGAAAAGAAAAGAAAAGAAAAGAAAAGAAAAGAAAAGAAAAGAATGGGAAAAAGCCAAAGAAAACTATGAACTATTTCTTCTTTTATGATATTTACACATTTTGAGAACTGCCAGTGAGAACTGCCACATTTTGAGAGCTGTGCAAACAATTAAGACGACCCAGTCCCTGCTTTGACAATCTTTCAGTTTTTATTGCTTATAGAATGACTAATACAATCACTTCTTTTAGTCATTTATAAGAGGAAGGTCAATGTTTGACATCCTCAGAATGTGTTCTGCCACTGGTATAGGAATGCAGTGTCATATCCCCATATCCTTGTTAGCATTTGCCATTGATTGCAAGTTTGCACTAATTACAATATGACCAAAGGTGACAGTCACCATCTGTGCCCCACTATATTAATGTCCTGGGCAGCTGATTTTGGAATTCCTCCAAGCTGGCAAAAGGAATACATCCTCCACCACGTCATAGACGGCCTTCCATGCAACCTGTCTTGACTGGCCCCAATTGCACCTGACACAACAACTGTTTGGACAGCTCCAGCCAGCACTGCTGATTTCAAAGCCCTGTACAGTTAAACTATGCATGTTGGTCTCATCCTGGTTATACCAGGGTCATACGAGACCTCTGATATGTTGTCATGATCCCAAACATTTGCTCCAGCTCCTTTTGACTTCAGAAACTGTATCCTGAATCAAACTTGTGTATATATTTTCAAGTGAGAACACAGTTTTAATCTCCTTTTCTGCATTATATAAAACCCGTGTTGCAATAGGCTTTGTTGTTACCTCAAAACCAAAGCTATAAGAGGAAGGAACAACTTAAATATTTTTAAAAATGCAGAATGGTAAATCTGTCTCTTTCTCTTTGGTCTCTAATAAAATATTTAATAAGTTTTATACTTTTTTAATCAGAGTTTTGCATGAATTACAACTAGCAGTACTTACAAAATGTAGAACCCTAATCTTGCAATTTAGAAAGGGCAGTTTTAGACAGAAAAAGAGTAGTGTCAGGGATTTTTTTTATTCCAACAAAGGTCCTTGTTTAGTATTGGAAGAAAGCAAGTCTGTGATCCTTTATCATTGTCACATGATACTAAAAGCCATCAACCATGCCTTCAGTGGGAACTGATGACACTTAGTAACACACAGGTCAAGCCCTGACTACTTATAATGGGAAAAGAAAGGTCAGAAGCATTATAGCTAGCATGTTATTCTCTCCACAACAAAAAGTACTTATAAAAGGAAAGATTTACATATTTTAATTACTGTCAAATAGACAACACAGCAAAAAAAAAAAAAGTTCCCAAAGGATATAAATGGAGTGTCTTTGCTTGATCTATAACGCAAGAGTTCAGAAGTGCCTTTTAAGGCACAGAAGCAAACACCGCTTCTCTACCACACTAGTTAAAAAATGCAAAGTGATCACCTCTCCATCAACAGCCACATCCAAAACAAAACACAACAAAGACTAACCTGGAGGCAAAAACTGGCTCATAGCTTCATATGTCTGCCTCACCTTGAGGTGTCACTCCTATGTTCAGGTACATGCAGGGGCTGTGATCCTGTCTATGTAGAAATTCAAGTAACTCTCTGGTCCATGTACACTCACACTGGCCACATTTTGCCCCAAACATTTTTCACTTCTGTAGAAGAAAAGGGAAGAGACTGTCATGCTATCTCAGCATGACAATTCTACTGAGAAAAGCATGAATTATCTAAAAGAAAATAAACTATGAGACTTTCATGCCAATTAGCAAATGTTCAGAAATTAGACAAATCCAGAGCTTGGTTTATGTTGCAGAAAGGGGTGCCCACTCCAAATGGTCACAAAAACTCACTAGATTTGAGACTAGAAGCACTAAAAAGAGAGTGGGGGTAACAGCAAAGGTGTGCCCCTGTTTGCCAGTCAGACAGTGAAGTATAGCTTAGCAAGAATGGGAAACAAAGAAATCATCAGCAAGGTCTAGCATCCTTACTTTGACATCTCAGCCCATGCTTGAGCCAGTCAGTCAGTGTTTCCTCACCCTGGCTCACTGCTCTTTTTCAAAGCTGTCAGTCAGGAGAGGTGATCTCCCTTTGGACCACATAGCCACTTTATAGATTGCTCCAGGTGGCTGCAAATCACCTTGCCCTCACCAAGGTGCTGGGAGATGCTCTGTATAAACTCAATTTTTCCCTTGCTGTCAACCTCAAGCACCTGACCACCATGTAAGGCAGGATTATGTCACCATAGAGCAAGAAGAAAGAAAAATAGGTTTGTGACTGACAAAATCTTATTCAAATACAAGCAGCTGAATAATAGCAAGAGGAACCTTTGCAAGAATTAACCACTCATACCACTTTGTGTACAATTATTATGAGGTTCTTTACCCCCAAATCCACACCTTTAAGGGTCTGATCCTGCCCTATACAATTTAGTAACAATAAACTCTCTTTGACTTCATTGTTTCAGGACTGACTTTGCTCCCCAAGGTTTTCCCATATCAAAGTCATCCTTTTAGAAGATGTAGGTGGTACATCACTAGGGTGACCATGTCTTGGCCGAGACAGTCCTGCATTTCAAAGGTTGGTCCCAGTCAGTTGGTCAAAATGTAAACAGATGTCCCAGAATTGCAGGGGCACGGGGTACAGTCCAGCTGGGAGACAGACTGTCATGGTGTGCCAGGCAGCTCCATCTCCCTGCCAGACTGCACCCACGCCCCTGCCCACTGGTTTTTGCCACTGGCTGCAGCAACTCTGTTGTCTTGTAGGTGGAGGGAGCAGTGCCCCAGATATCCTAGATTCCTTATGGTAACCCTATATATCACATGCAATGCTATTTTTACATACACTTATTTCATCCAGGTGGATAAACTTGCCCTTCAGGTGCTGTTGGGTGCCTTATAGACAAGCGGACAGCAACATTTTCAAGTTGCAGGCTAGAATGACCCACCTTGAGCCAGAGGTATCAGAAACTAGGACCCAGATGCCACTTCTCTGTGCCACAGCAAAGGTGAAGCCACCACCACTGAATGCCACTAAATCCCTCCTACCTCAAACACTACTGAAGCCACTGGCTCTGTGGGCCAGATCTGGCCCGTGGGTCATAGGTTGCTGATCCCTATTGTACACTTACTAGCTTTCCAATGGTAAAAGAGGTAGTAATGAATAAAGCCTCCAGTCCTCAAAAATTAGCAGAGTTTAAAAATAAATGTTTTGAGAACACTGCTTGTGCTGAATTGTAAAGGTCTGCTTAAAGCTTGCAGTAAAGATCCCACTGCAAAATCACTTTAGACACAGACACCCAATTTTTAAAATGCCATATTAAAATCAATAATAGAATTAAAATATGCAGTAAGGCTTTTTATTTATTTTTCTTTGGTCACATAACTGTTCTGAAGGTCATTTCCCTAGGCCTCTTTCAAAAATCATCATCAAAGTATACTATAGAGAATCCTACCACATGAAGGTAAAGCAGCAACCAAGAAGTATGACCGTCTTGCAGCAGACAGGATACAATGTTTTTATTGTCCCACATTTCAGGACATACTGTAAACAGGGCATGCTGTAGTTTTCTTGGCTGTGGGTTTCTGTTGAGCAGATGGCCTTGTTCCAGATGGAAGCTTTCAAGGAATATTGCTCATAGCTTCACGATGAGCTAAATATTTAACAGATAATACATTTTACTGGGTTAGGAGAGTACATTTGTTTGGGTCCTACATTAATAGGCCCAAAATGACTACTTACAAATTTCTTCTGTGCAGAGTATTTCTATTCTAAAAGTCTTCTTTCCTGCTCACTCTCCCTCCCTTTCTATAGGACCGGAAGAAAATAGGTGTGCAGGCATTTACCGTGAGAGCCACATCCAGATTCTAATGAAGTGTTAAAAGCTCAAGCAGCAAGTGATTCTACAGCACAGGTTTTTGGTATCTGATATACAAGTACCTTCCCCAAGCAGTATTTTTATAATTAGAGGCAGAGTCATGACAAGACACAGGCATCAACTGGCTAGACTTAAAGTTCTATAATTTTATACAGAAGCATTTGCAGTGCACTGAAGACAACAAGGAGTACAAGGACTATAACTGGACTGCGGGGGGAGAAGCAGACAGAAGTAGAGGTGTAGCAAGATACTTCAATGCCCGGGGCAGAGGGGAAAGAGAAATTTTGCTGACCACCGGACAACAGGAGTGGGATGGGGGTAGGGGGAGAGCAGGATCTTACATGCCCTGCTCTTTGCTCAGGCAGCAGCCACAGCCCCTGCTGTAGCAGTGTGAGCAGAGGCTGGTGTAATGTAAGTGTAGGCTCATTGCACACTGGTGCAGCAGTCCAGCTGGGGCAAATTTCAAGGGGCTGCTCCTCGTTCCCCTTTTGCTCCCCCTTCCTCACCCAGTTACACTTCTGGACACAGGGCTGTGCCTCTGGGCAAAGGCTCCAGGGGGTGGGAGGAGAATCTACTTGTCTCATTCACCAGTGTCCTCCACAGATGCACCATGGGGGCATGGAGCTGCACCTGGCCATCTCCTACAGCAGGTCTGCCCTTGCTATGGTAAAGACACCTGTGGGGAGGGGGCCATATTGGCACCCCCTTCAAGTTGCTGCCCAGGGGTGGTGCCCCATTCACCCCATCCTAATTATGCTACCGGACAGAAGAAAAGGGCTCCCATTATTAGCCATTCCTCCCAAATCCACACTATAACCTTGCAATCTAGCCTGAGTTGAACACCTACACCAGCAGTACTCAACCATTTCAGACTGAAGGCACCCCTCTATAACTTTCCTGAATTTGGCAACACTCAAGTTGAGAACCATTGTTCTAATGTCTGACCGTACCTTACCTACTTTAAACTCCAGGCTGCTGCTGCATTGCCACTCAGCAAAACCAGCCTGCATACCTCTTCTGGGAGGTTCCTCTGGGGCCGGATCAGGATGTGGCTATTTCCTGGAGACAGAGACATGTGGGGCTGTGGTCCCAACCTGCTGCACCCTGAAAGGGTCTCATGACATCCCAGGATGCTGCAACACCCTGATTGTCTTTCTAGGCCAGGGTCAGGTAATTATTTCAAGTGGAGGGCAGCTTAATGAGGTTTGGTGAGCTGTCAAGGGCCACATGGGTAGCAGCCCCTTGACAGGTGCCCCACCCCCTGGTCATCACCTTGGACCGGAAAACCCATCCCTAACTCCTGACCTTGCCACCTAATGTCCCTCCCCTCATCCCTCCCAGAAATACTGCTTTTGAGGGCGGGGAGTTGCCATCTTAGAACCAGAAAAATTCAAACCGTACACTAAAAGTCAAACACCTACTATAACATAATTTTATTACAAAAAATATTTTTGTCATGATTTGTGTTCATGTACTGTACATAGAGGTGATTGCATAATAACTCAAAAATAAATTCTGTTTTTTATGTTGTGTGGGGGGTATGGTTGGGGTGCGTGTGCGTGCGTGCGTGTGTGGTTTATGCCCTCCCCCCCGAGCAGCAGCAAGTGGGGGCACTTGCTGCTGCTCCCAAGCACCAGCACCGAGCAGAGAATCCCCGCTGCTCCTGCCCCCTACTGCCTGCCAGGGCTGTGCATCATGGGGAGGGGTCCCC
>JAGPOW010000229.1:19113490-19157628 GCA_030014935.1 Caiman crocodilus | reverse complement strand
ACTTGCTGCTGCTCCCAAGCACCAGCACCGAGCAGAGAATCCCCGCTGCTCCTGCCCCCTACTGCCTGCCAGGGCTGTGCATCATGGGGAGGGGTCCCCACCCACCCCCTTCCCCCTCACACCTACACCCTGCCCACCCCAGCTCTCTGCTGCTGCTGCCTCCCTGAGCAAGGGCTCCGTGATGCCCCAGCTCCACTCCATGCTCCTGCCCAGCTGCACCCTTCCCCCTGCCCCCAGCTTCCCCATCTGCTGCTTGGAGGGAGCCAGACACCCAGGATGCCTGCAGCAGCAGCCCTGCCCAGTAGTAGCAGGGCTTGCCCTTCCACCTACGAGAGTAGGAGCAAGGCATAATAGGATATATTGGGGGTGGGTGTAAGTGCCTCACTCCCACCCTTGTGAGTGGAAGGGTTGGATGGGGCACAATTCATTGGGAGGCGCTGCAGGCAGGATGAAAGTGCCTGTTGGGCCAGATCCAGTATGCAGGATGTATTTTGCCCATCCCTGTTCTAGGCCAATCTCTCCAAAAGTTGGTTTTTGGTTATCTAGTGGAGATAAAATCAAATACCTACATAGCACATATGGATTACACAATGGTGGGCTACAGCTATGCTCATACGTATTATCAGATGGTAACTCTTGCCATAATAAAATAGCTCATAAGAGGCAACTCCATATTCCTCTACTGTTCCATGAATCCAAAGGCTTCTGTTGGCCTGTCACTGGAAGCTTGCCCGCCCCTTCACATATCATACTGCATCAACTGCTGCACACTGTATAAATGTGCATCATTTCAGTAGTGTACAGTATTTTCCATTTATTTACAGTTGTCAGGGAAGTGGATTCATTTAGGAAATTCCATTGTGCTACTAAAATTAACTTTTTTCTTCCACTTCCTTCCCTCCTTCCTTGACTACACTTATACCAAAGCATTCCTTATAACCATACCTTATTCCAAAGCATTAATATTGAACTTGGGGGAAACATTTGCTTGATCTTCGAGCAATCCATCAAGAAGTACAAGTAATTTATAAATCAAATAATCTGCCTGATTCACCAGTTCAGAAAAGCAGGTAAGCACATACCCAATTTTAAGTGCTTAGGTTTGTGCTTAAAGTTAAGTTTTATCTTATGTGCGCTGAAGAATACAAATGAACTGTTGATTGAGACTTACAGCAGGTAGTTACCAGAAACTTCATAATATAACCCTTGCTTATTTGAGTAGCTCCACTGACTTTAATAGGACTGTTTGCATAGGGTTATGAGACAGGGTTTTTGACACAAAATTCATGCAAAACATTTTGACCCCTTTGTGTAAGGCAAATAGAAAAAATGAAAAAATAAGACGCAATTCATTGTTATTAAAGCTTGAAATGTCTATAGATTTCTACACAGCGTGGCCATTCACAGATTCTTCAAAAGCCATGCTTCCAAAAGCTAAACAGCTTAAATTAACATTTGTTCAGCTTAATGCTTGAAAGAAGTAAAAACATTATATAAGCGTAGTCCTAACTTCTTGGTTTTCCCCATAGCTCACTGCCCATAAAAACATGATGCCATTACAGAGGAAAACCACAAGGGTTTATCCATTTATCAGGCATCACCCTTAAGTTTGAATGCATTGAGAATGCAGGCTCTTCACATACATTTGCAACTAGTGAAAACTATGGACTGTCCACTAGACTTAATGACACAGACATGCTGTACCCATCTGACAAGAATGTACTTCATAAAGCTTCATGCACAGCCAAGGGCACAGTAGGCCAGATCCACAGCCAGAGAAAACAGGCACCGTTCCATTAGCTCAGTGGGGCTCTGCCAGTTAATTCCAGCTGAGGAACTGTGATAGGGTAGTAACAATTTTTATCAGAATAACTTGAGAGAACTAAGCAACTATATTAGTAGGAAATTTAACTGCATAATGTACTCCCAGACTGTAGTTTTTGGCCTTCAATAGATTATGCTGTACGTGAAACTCATCCTTAATCTGTATGAGAAAACGAAAATGGGCCAGATTAGGCCTGGTCACGTATGAGTGCCCAAAGAGAACCATGAGGCTGCACAGGCCCAGTGCCTGTAAAGGAAGCTTTGAAGTGAGTGGAGGCAGAAGCTGACTCCACAGAACCAACTAAAGTGCACACCTGCAGCTCTATGCCACAATCCTAGTTCTGTAGGTCATATTTAATTATCTAAAGGCATAGTAACATTATAGTGGGCCTGATTCACCACTGCCTGCTTTTTTCCACTCTTACGGTACTCCAATGCCATTCATTTCAACAAAGTTATAGCCATGTAAAACCAAAACACCAAAGGAAGGAAACACTTCATGTTAAGAATATGACTTCTCCAAATACTCAGTGGTTCTCTGTAGTATAATATTCCTAAGACTATAAAATATTTAGACTGAAGCTTGTTGCGATATCCAGTAATGCACTTGACCTTGCAGGCTGGAAGGAAGAACATCCTTGTGGGAAACCATGAAGGATAGTGAGAAGAGAATTCTAGCTATCTGACTTTGGTGACAAACTTCAACAGCTGATGCTATGGACCCCAATGTCTCTTCCTTCTCTCTGCCCCCCCTCCCTCCCAGGAGACATTTCACTTATCACCCACAAGAAAAAGAGATGTGAACACACAAATCTGAGCAGCTGCTCTGAAGGGCTAAATGTTCATTAACTAGCAGCCTGATTCTAGGTGACTCTGCAGTTTCCCAAGATTAAATACTGTTTTTCATTTTGGGAAAAAAAAAAAAAATCTACAGGGGTGAATTGGGGAAATGGCATTGTTCATGAAACTCAGAGAACAATAGTTTTAGGTGGAAGAAAAGTAGGGGTTTAGAGGGGAGAGGGAGGGATGTTTGCAAAAGAATGCTTCCCCAGACAGCTCTGCTGATTTACTAGTACCTTGACCTCTAGTGTTTGACCCCCAACTTTTCAATATGCCTTCTAGGGCAGAGAAAGCCTATTGAGACAAAAATAGATACTGATTTGTGACTAAGATAAATATCGGCTAAGGACAAGTACCAGAAAACTGACTTTCATTTGTGACCTCTGTGAGCTTTACACAAACTTCCCCACAGGTGAAAACTCATTGCTTTAATCCACTTTACTGGCTAGATCACAGATTATTACAGTTGATCTTAACCAAGCACCAAAGGTTAAAAGTTGGGTCTGATAGGTCAAAATATTCACCTAACTTAAAGATTTAAAAAGAGACTTAAAGTCTCTTTTTAAATAACATTTCCATTAAATGGAAGTATGAAAGATGTGAAATCCCAACATCAGTGGACTCCTTGCACAAAGGAAATTTAGAAGACAATATTTACTTATGTAATTATAAAGACAGAGAGTATATACATGATAGGTATATATTTGACTGTCTCTCGCTCCCATTCATGGCATACTGTCTGATTTCTAAAGCCCCAACCCTACAATGACCTCTGCAAGAGCAGAACCAGTTAGAGTTTTTGGAGCATAAGCTCTTTTTCTCAGAGTCCATGTTTATTTCTTCTGTGTAAAGCACTTAGCAAAAAAGACCACACTTACAACTGGGGTCTCAGATGCTACCAAGGTGCCTGTCACACATTCGTTTAATGAAGCGATGCCATCTGATCCCTAGTCTCAACAATCACAACTCCTGCCATACTGCGCCACATGTGTATGGCATAAGGCACAATTTTGGGATCACGGATCATATCTAAATCATGCCATTACTACTTGCCAGAGCAGGGGGAGTCTGGGATTGTAATCCCTAGCTCCCATGACACTGATGAGTTGCACTTGGACTGAAAATCAGATGGTTGTTGGTGCCAGACCCAGGCTGCATGGGATCTCAAACTGGCCCTCATGCTGTACCAGGGCAGATAATCAGCTGATTGCCACCTCCAGCCCCAGGATCTCCTCAGGGACTTGAACCAGCTCCAGTGCAGTATGAGCCTAGGGCTGTACCAAAGTGAAATGGGAAAATTTTGTTTTCCACGGTCTTTGAATTTCTTTTTAAATTCTGTTATACTTCTCTACTTATCGTCTCTTTCATCAAGACAAGGTTCATGACACAGATAAAGCATAGTTCCTCTATTAGGGTACCAACTTGCAAAGATTTTCAGCTTGTAGGTCCCCACGTGTACAACTGACAGAGCTATTTGCAAGTTTATACACATCTCCAACCCTTCAATCTGCCTGATTTCTGCATTCTTAGGGGAACATAAAAACCTATCAGAGCCATGCTCTCAGAAGTGCTCTAAGAGCAGGGTTTTGTATGTTGCATTACAATTCACAGCAGTCAGACAGAGTCGAGGGGCTTCATGACACAGCTGCAAACCCAAACAAAACCATTAAGTCTAATGCCAGAGCCAGCAGCCTTGACAGCATACTTCTAATATAAATGAAATGCACGCTGTACAGTGCACCCTCAGGACTGGAATGGAGCATCAGCCCACCGCTTTCTATTAGTCTTCCTCTGCAACACAAAGACAAGGCTTAGCATTCAGACTTGTGACCTAACTAAAATTTACAGTTTTCCAGACCCTGTCATCTTGAACACATCATGACACACAGAAGCCAAGGAAAACAAATGAAATTCATGTTTTACTGTGTCCCACATGCTGTGATATTTCCAAGCCTGCTAGCATCCAGCAAGAAACACTCACAATGTTTGATTCTGAAAACAAATCCATTATGAGGATGGAACACAGAACAAAATCCGCTCAACAAGTTGCTCCATATGTTTTTCATTTAACTGTATTCTGTTGAGGAAGTGAATGTGGTATATAATATACTTGGCTCCCATTTCGGAGACTTCTGTCCATTTATTTATTTATTTTAATATACATCTACAGAGCCCCAATTCATTCATTACTCAAGCTTCATCCACAGCAGTTCAAACAGAATGGCATACAAGGAAAGGAGGCCTGCTCAAAGATGGGAGAGAAGACCAGCTTGGAGATAATATAGGCAAACAAGTAGAAATATGTACATATTGTAAATATAAGACCCATGTGTTCTATATAACATAGTTTATTCAAGTTACTTGGACCAACCAAAATGGAAGCTTTTTTTTGGTTTGTTTATTGAACTAGGAACATTGGCAATTATATGAAGAAGTACAAGCAAGACTCAAAGTCAGCAAGGATAAGCAGCTTTTTCTCTCACCATAATAATTTTTAAATGGTAACATATTAAAGATGTTTATAAAGTCTGGATATCATCCAAATGTTTACTGAATGAACAAAAAATTTCCAACATTGTTTACACTAGAATATATTGAATACCATCTATACTAGAAGTATATTACAGCTAGATGGCATGCACATATATATACTAACACAACATATACATACTACTTTCAACTGCCTCTTGTCCCATGTAGAAAAAAAGTGATAGGCAATTCTAGCTACATTAAACTACATGCATGTAGCTTCTACTTCATGTTTCAAATGAGTTACAGTGGTATTTTTATCTCCTTCATAAACCTGTTAAAAATTATTGTCAAGCATTTCACTTACATGAAAGTGCAAATTGTGCTTACTTCACTTTATAAAATTTCTTGGTGGAAGAAAACTAATGTATTAGTCTTCAATTTGAGACACGGAAAAGCTTTGAGAGCAAAGAGGAATAGTACAGTTAAACTGATTTAATTTCTCCATTAAATCATCTGAATTGGAATCTGGGTAAAATTCCTGGCTGGGCAGTGATGCACAGGTCATTGTCATAGATGCGATTTCTTGGGCCTGGATCAACTGGTTGATCATTCATGTAGATGAGTCCATCCTTTTGTAAATTGTGTATAGAATTTCTATGTCCATGGATGTACTTAAAATCAGTGCTTTGCATATATGCCGTTTTCAGCTTTTTGTGAGTACAGCTCTATGGACTCATGTCTGAAAATTTAGTCCAGTCATCTATAAACCTAATAGCTGCTCCTGAAAAAAAAAGGCAGGCCTGGATACAAACAGAACAACCAAGAAGCCACTGCTTAGAAAGTCTCTCTCCACTGATCTGAGGTGCTTTCGACAGGAGCTTGGCAGTGGAGAGTTATCAGAACTCTTCAACTGGAATCAGCAGGTTTCTTATTACTCAGTCAGTCAATCCTGAGGCCACAACAACCATTGGGGTACCTCTGATGTAGCAATAACTTTCCTCCATTCTTCCCGGTCTTTTGCAATCTTTGCACAATCAGTCAGCTTTAATCCCAACCAGTCTTTAACACTGGTGATCCAGCTTGTCCTAGGTCTCTCTCCTCCTCTTCTACCATCCACAGCACCCTGGCAGCATGGTGAAGGCAAGGACGCCAGACCTTCTTGTTACATGTCCAAACCACTGCATCTTTTTTTGTCTTATGATTTCAAGTAGATTCATATTCGCTGACTTCTTGTCTGATTTGATCTTTCACAGATTTACGTGTTCTACGTACAGTGTAGCAAATGCACAGAAGTCTTCTGAAGCAGCACATTTCAAAGGTCTCAATTCATTTTTCCAGCGCCCTTGTAAGTGTCCAGGTCTCGCAGCCATGCAGACTTGTTGAAATGACAACAACATATAGTAGGTAGAGTTTTGTTTTCATTGTGATGTTCCTACCAGTTCAGTTTTTCTTCACCTTTGCAAGTTGTTTAATAATGATGGCTGTTCTCGTTTTCACTTCTTTTTCAGGTGTAGCATCTTCTGTGATAGTTGCTCCAAGATATTTAGTGTGTTACTTTTTCTAGCTTCTCATTACTAATTGCATCATTATTTGCTATTGGCTGATATTATCATTACTTTGCACTCCATGTCTTTCCATTCCATATCTCTTTGTAGCCTTATGAAGCCTTCTTATTTCAACACATTTATTAATGCACCACATGCTAAAGCAGTTTTGCAACACTTTCTATATTAGGTCTTGTAATATTCTCTGTGTAATGTCATAAAAGGCCTTTGTTAAATCAAAAACATTCTGCTTTTTTTAATAATGTCGGGCATTCCCAGTCTTCTTACAAATAAGAACGACAATACCAATTTTGAATATGGAAATCTCTTTTCCTATAATGTTCATTTTTACACTAATTTATTCCAGCTATGAATATCTGTAAGTTCTCCTTGCCAAATGACTACACCATTTGTATACTATCCAAAGGCCTTCAGTCTCATGGACCAACTAAACTCTGCTTTAAGCTCTATCATTGTAAATCTGGTATTAACTCAAGAGACTTCAGAAAAATTATTCCAGATTTATCCTATCACAACTGAAAGCAAAATTCAGCCTCAAAATTGGGACCATAAATTCACTGAATAAAATGAACAGGTAATTCATTAAAAAGTACTATTTCACTTGTTTGGCAAGCTCTTGACTATCAGATTTCAATAATTTTTAAATGCATGCACCCTATGAATGGTGATGGCAACATGGAGAAAAGGCTTCTAGTTCTGCAGGGAGGGAGGTAAAACCTTACCTATAAAATTAGACTGCAAAATAGAGCCACAGGCAAGGAGAGATCTGTGAGATGCTATAGAACCAGATCTGATCAACAATACATTGTTCCACAACATTCCCTGCAGCAATGGGATCTTGGCACATTTGAACATTTTTTCTTCAGCAGTCCCATTACAAAAGGAATCACTGATTCAGGTGTAATCAGAAATATCTAAAGAGCAAAACCACTCCTATCATATGTGATTAGACTCAATGTTTAAAATTCAGCTGTACCTGCTTACTATCTATGCTGTACCTGATTTGGCCCTGATTCAGCAACAGTCTTAAGTATATTTCACAGATACTAGGGCTGGAAGGGACCTTGAAGATCATCAAGTCCAGCCCCCTACCCCAGGGGCAGGAAGTCAGCTAAGGTCAAAGGATACAATATTGTTAGTTGTGAAGTCATGGGAAGCTCCACTGATAGACCCTAGGGGTGCTCATGGGATTAAAATTAAGTGCATACCCCAATAGTTGCCTTAATCAAAGCCTGCCGGTAAAAAGGGAGTTTCCAGGACTCTTAGCCTGTACTTAGTACTAGCATAAATTTACTGAATAGTAACAAAAGAGGAGGATGGTAATAATGGAATGCAATTAGGAAGCAGACCTGATTAGCTAATACAAGCATGATCCTGGGAAACAGACATACAAGTCAAACTGATAACCTCAAACAATGCATTACACCTAAGGCATTACATGGAGAGCCTACTTCTATCCTCATTGTTCATTGCATAGAGATGCATTTTAATTAGGTGCACCTGCACCTATTTTGATTTCAATTTATATCTTACAAGTCATCCCTTTTCCTATTATCTGTTCTAGCGGGAAGTGTAATTTAGAGCTAACATGACCATCAGTTAATAGGCGAATCTATTGTTTTGGAGGTTACAGAATGAGTTCACTGATTCATAGGAAAAAGGATCTCTATTATGATAATGATAACAACAGCATTCATTAATATAGTGGCTGAATCTCAAAGGATTCAGTTCATTTCACCCATCCCTGAAACACTGCTACCTTTAAGAAAACTGTTTAGGAACACACAGCAACACCAAACAACATCCTGAGAGAAAAGATAAAGGCTGTGATGATTTCAAAAGAATCTGTCCATCTGCAGTTTATAAATCTCTGGTTAATTTTAATGAAATGTGTTACTGAATGCCTCAATGTGTGCTAACCATGAGCTGTCAAGGCTCCCAACACCTTAACATTCACCCCATCTGCAAAAAGCTCCAGAACAAGCAGAAGATGCTATTACCCTCAATTACTGCATTGTGATTGAACAATATGTATACTAAAGAATGCCCATGAAATGGAAATTCAGTTTAAGAAAATGTATTTGCAGGAAAGCAAAGACAACAAGAAAGATGCATTCTTTCTATCGCTGATCTTCTGCCTGATTTCTATAGCTGGTCTTTGACTCTACAAGTAGCTAGTGAAGTAGGACGCTCATTGCAAATGAGAAATTCCATGGTTCAGAGGACTAAGTAGGTGTTCAGAGGGAAATCCTGAACACCCCCAAAGAAAACTTAACAAAGGCAAGGAGACTGATGCAGGAAAGAAAACTGATGTTTTGCTTAAATTTGTACTTCTCTTGTGCTATCTAAACTAGAGAGTGATCAGGTCAGAAAACTCTGCAAACCCTTTGTGTTATGTACTTCAGCTATCTGAAAAGACAAAATACAAAACAGACTTTCCGCAAGATTAGTGGTTTGGGAAAAGAGCCGGGGGGTCTTGGAGTGTCAGCATTGATCCTTGGGATCTAGGGTAGATACGTCACACTCCCATAAAGGAGTTACAAACAGAGAGCCTGCGTCCTTGAAGCATGCCAGAAAGATAGAGATGGAGTCAAACCAAACAAGGCAAACTAGGAAACCACAGGGCCAGCCTGACTAATGTCCAGAAGGGGGAGTTTCAAAGGACCCCAGACAACATCCATTTAATGGTACAATGGGATCTGACCCCCGAGTCCAACAATCACATCTCCTGCCATCCCATACATGCATGGTAGAAGGCTTGATTGTGGAACCAGGGATCAGATCCTAATCACGCTATTACTACTTGTCAGTGCAGGGGGCGCCTGGGATCATAATCCCAGGCTTCTAAGGACTGCACCAGCAAGTTGAAGGTGGAATGCCTGAGAGTCTAGCCAGACTGACAATCAGCTGATTGTGAGCTGCCCCTGTAAGCCTGTCAGAGACTCGATCTGGTTCTGACATGGTGTGGGCTGATGACCAGCTGACTGTCAACCCCAGCTCCAAACTGCACTGGTACCAGCTGGAGTCCCCAGTGTAGTCTGGGATGGGACATCTCCGGGTCTGATTCAAGACAAGGGTCCAACAATCAGCTGATGGTCAAAACTCTGTGCCCCACAGCTGTGGCCGGCCTGGCGGAGTGGGGGTAGCCAAAGGACTTCCCCCACTGGGGACTTTAAATCATGCCACAAGCCTCTAATCCCTACACCAGACAGCCTGGGTGCAGGATTTAAAGTTGCTAGCAGGGAAGCCACCTCAGCCACGTTCTTTAAAGCTCCCTGTGCATTGGGACTCACACTGCCAGGCACAGGAAACTAGATGCCAGCTCTCAGTGGAGAGCTTCCAGCCATCCCAGGTCATGCTTCAATGGACACCCAAGGAACTTAAAAAACAAAACAAAACAAAACAAATTCAACAGATGTAAAGACAGGACACATCTGCTTTGTAAAGGTCCAAGACTGGGGAGATAGTCCCTCATGTCAGTTGGTGCCCCTTCTCTCCTTCTACTTCCAGGGTTCAGGTAGCACTGCTGGGTCCAGGATCCAATGCCGATTCTAGTGATTGGGTAGAGGATGGCTGTGTCTTGGGCACTGGGGCTGGCCCATGCCAGATCCCAATTCTCAACTGAGCATCAGGATCTCTCATGGCTCTTTCCTGACATGCTATATTTTCAGTTTACAATGAAATACAAATGAGCCACAAAGATGGAATATCTGTGGCCCATACGCTCTATTGCCATGCCATAAATTGCCTTTAATGCATGGCCAGGTTACTAGTTAAGGCAGAATTAACATGTTAATCACATCTTAAATGTAACGTGTGCTAGGACCCAAAGCAATACAGATTTGTATATGAATTGCACTCAGATAGATGTGGAATTATTTTACTGCAACAATTTAGCTTACTTAAGATTTTCACTGGTATAAGAGAAAGCATAATTGGGCATAAGCCTCAGGTCAATTTCCAACCAGGGTCTAGTTTAACAGTGATTTTAACTCCATAGGTTTCACTGATATCAACTGGGGTGAGATCCATGGAAAAGACTGAAGTAGATAAAATACCATTTCCCCCCAAAAATCTGATAAAGGCAGAGGTGTTAATACCATCCTTACTTGTGAAAAAATGTGTAACAGGACTTTTAGAGCACATGAGCAATGAAGGTTTAAGAATTTACATATCCTTCAAAGGACAAAATTTGTGCTCCATTACCCCTGCTGGTTCCACGTTGCCTCACAATGAATAACGTCACCCACTGAATTACACCCTACAGAGTGCTGCATTTTATCTAATGCCTCCCATCCACATACTGACTGACTAGGTCTATTTTACAAGATCACAACAGATTAAGAGGATCTGGCTGCAGGCCATGTAAAAGCAGATGCTGTATGGAAGCCAACACTGAAGAAAACATTTGACATTGGAAACGGATGGAAACTTAAGAGTTCTTTGCTTAAGAGTTCTTTGCTTGTTTTGTTTATCGGAGAAATGAACCTGGTAACAAACAAAGTAGTATTTGTGTTTACTCTTTTAGGTTCATTATAGGAATTAACTCATATTTTCCCTGCTTGTCTTCACAAAAAATACTTAAATCGTGATAGGAAAAAAAGGATAGGATACAAAGATACCTCATGGGTGACTGATATTGCAGGCAAGTGGATTATATAATCCCTTTCATAAACATAACCAATACCATTTGAAAACCAGCTAGAACTTTTGCCCTCTTCTTCCTGTTGGAAGCTAATTCCAGATCTTTAACCGATGGTTAGAAACCACCTTCTAAATTCCCTATCTTGATTTATTCATGGCCAGTATAGACCACTTGTTCTTATACCAACATTTTCCATTAAGTTAAACAATTATTTTCTTTCCTTAAATTCTTCTGAGGTATGTATAGACAGAAAAAATCTCTCTTCTCATTTTTCATTTGAACAAGGCAAGACTTTTTAGCTTCCTATCGTAAGAAAAGTGTTTCATTCACCCCATCATTCTAGTCGTCTTTTGCTGCACCTATTCCAGCTTGAACATAAATGAAGTCTTGCCAGTGCTTTCTACAATGCCATTAAGACTTCTCAGTCCTTCTAAAACATTTGCTCTTTTATGAATACTCCAGTTGTTCTCTATATTGATGATGCCTCCTGAATTTTCAGTAGCACGCTCATTAATGAAGATATTAAATAAAAATGTTCCCAGCCCCTGATCCTTGAGAAATTCCATTCATAATTCCTTTCTGAACATCTCATTGTTGTCCTTCTTTTACCATTTCTTTTATCCACCTAGCAAACACAGTATTAATCCTCATCTGTACCTACCTTTCCAACTGTCACTATCAGAATGCTTTTTGGCAGTCTAAATTAGGTTTACCATGCTTTCCTCCTCTAAAGGCAGATATCTTGTGAAAAACTATCATATTATCCTGACAGGATTTAACTCCTATTAAACATATTTTGTATTTTGCCCCATTTCCTCCAAGTTTGTAAATATTATTTTCCATTTTAAAAAAAAGTTATAAGTTTATTCTAAAGAATCAGCTTCAATATGTGAAATATACAGAGGCCAAAATATATTTACTACTCGCTGAAATTCACATAGTTGTGGATATGCAAGCAAGGAAGGTTAAACTGCAAAGAGAGGTCAAGCACAACTCTAGCCCTAGACCTGGACGGTAAGACTAATGTCACATGTAGTACCAGCCATGCTACGAAAGGCACAGGACTGCCCTCCTGCTTCTCTACAACAAGAAAACCCATCAGGTCCCATGGAGGAGCATTATTCAGGAGTATGGAACCAAGCAGGCTGCTGAACGAGGCAGACTCCTTAATGCTCCCATCACTGTGCAGAAGAAGAAAGAACAAAGGGCATTCAGCACATCTAAGGAGTGCTCTTCCCAGTGATACCAAGTCTGATAGTTTTGTCATCCATCGCATGATTTCACATCTTCCTTAAAGTGGCACCTCCTAGAGTCCAATAGCTATATGAGAAATTCAATTTTCATTTTAAAAATTAAGTTTCTAGACCTCATGACTGTAGAAAAAAGATTGAACTCCAAAGCCTTAAAACCCAAAAGGGTTCAAGAGGGATGTGGCTAACCTTGAAAGGGTCCTAAGGAGGGCCACTCACATGGTCAGGGTGCAGCAGGCCAGGCCCTACAAAGATAGACTAAAGGGCCTGAATCTATTTAGCCTCCACAAGAGAAGACTGAGAGGGGATCTGGTGGCCGTCTATAAACTCACCAGGGAGAACCAGTGGAAAACAGCTGAGGCTCTGTTCCTCCAGACGCCACCTGGAATAACAAGGAATAAAGGCCACAAATTGACTGAGAGCAGGTTCAGGCTTGATATCAGAAGGCGTTACTTTACTCTTAGGGATGCCAGACTCTGGAATGGGCTCTCAGGGGAGGTGGTGCTCTACCCTACCTTGGGGGGTCTTCAAGAGGAGGTTGGATAGATATCTGGCTGGGGTATTATGATCCCAGCACTCGTTCCTGCCCAGGACAGGGGGGTGGTCTTGATGATCTGTTCAGGTCCCTTCCAAACTTAGAAACTAAAAAGGAATCTAAATCTTAGTTTGAGATTTTTTTATTATTATTATTTTCATAATTTAAGACGATCATGATTTCTAAAGCCCAACATCCTATTTTTGAACATTTGACCTTAGCAATATTTCTTCACCTTGCAGGAGAGTCCAAAACACTTTCTGAATTTCACCATTATCCATTTATATAACAAAAAACCCCAAACCCTGAAGCAAGCTCTGTACTGGTTGCAAAGGTTAATCCTTTTAGAGAGCCTCCATTCTTGCTCTGTTCTTCTGATGAGCCCTCAATCACTTTTTAAAACTCAGTTTTAACTGGAACAGAGGTGGTGGTCTGTGATAACAATCCAGTGACTCACCTGATCACCTGAAATCACCTGAAATAACTGTAATTCAATGCAGGAACTTTGCTCCCAATGGCAGAAAGGGTGAGCAGAAATAACTGTAATTAGTATACATGGTCATATAAAAATACCACCATTCCTCTTTTAATACTTAATGCAAAACCTGAACCACAAAAACTGTTTTCTTTTTAATAATCACTTTAAATAACATGTTACCAAACAGACCAGTTGTTTCTGAGGTAGGCATATTCAATAAATTAAATTCGATTTCCTACACTAGACTTAAGAAAGGCACTTATGAAGACAAATTATAAAATTCTCCACACAGTTTCTTGCCTAGCGAGAACAATTAGGTGATAGGGCAAGTGGCTACTGCAGGAAGATTGCTCATTTCCAAAGTTATTTGTCTGACCCTTGTTTTGTAACCATCTCATAACAGCAGTAAAAGTAGTCTCCACTCATTTGAAAGACCCCACCTCATCAAATAGAATTCCTAGACATTTCTCCAACATGATCTTCTGATCCCGAATGATATATTCGGCGACATGATATATGGTTTATTACAGGTACATTTGTTTGTTTGTTATGATGGCCAACATCAGTTATGGGATAAGGATGGTCAACAGTTCAGAAAAAATGAAAGAACAGACTGATGCTGCTGGGGCCCAGAGGTCATCTAGTACTTGGGTAGGATCTGACATAGAAAAATGGTTAATGTACTTAAGGGAATTCAGTTGCAGGAGGAATTATGAATTGAAAACCTTATTTTCCAATTCTCGCTCATCAAATTTAGGGGAGTTTTTTTTTTTTTTTTTTTACCGTAGGAAGCTAATAATTTTTTTAAAAAATCTGTTGTCTAGCATTCACTACCTTAAATACTAAAACCCATGCATAATAGATGTGGGGAGGATCTAAAGCAGCAAGGGATAGGAACAAGGGAGATTCATCAAGAATACCAAAGCCACAGGACATCAGTTCTACAGGACATTATGTCTACTACCCCATGGGGCTTAGCCCCATATTTTTAGGAAAAAAATGTATCAAACTATTTTATAGGTTTTATACGCAGTTCCACAATGAACAACTAATTCCAGAAGGTATTTGAAAATGGGATTAAAACTGTAAACAAGAAATTGGGATTGTAAACATATTTTAGTTCAGTCCATAAATTACTATGTGTTTTATCCTTACTCTGATACCTGACACCAAAGTGACCCTGGCTAACATCCTGTTTACCCTCACATTGGGTTAAGTGAAAGACTTCACCGCTTTTGGGTGAAGTGCCAAGTATTTCAGTATGCCCCGTGCCGATTTCGGAAGTTGCCAAACATTGAAATTAGAAATCAGCCTTCCAGCTGCCCTTGTACTTCACTCTGTGTATATGTGATACTGCCGAGTCAAAGCATCCCATATCAGTTAATCAATTAACCAGGGGAAAAAAACAGAAGCTTAAAAAATCTTGGCACAGTCTCCAGAGTATAGTTATAGAGATGTAAATAATATCAGTGTCTGAATGAATAGCAAAAGGGACATTCAAGGTCTTGCAGTTACATTGCCATCTCCCTCCCACCCGCGTCCCCCTTTTTGTCTTCCATATGAACACACTTACACTACACTGTAGGTGCTGCAGGCATTATCTATAACAAATGGCTCCAGTAGCTGAGATTTATCAATTTTTCCTTGGGTGTAAAAAGGAAATTTGCTGAATTACTCATTCCTTTCAGGAAGACAGAACAAGTCAACAGATTTTCTGAGATACAATCCATTAGAGGATTTTTTTGAAATCCACTGCTGAAATCTCTGTGTTTTCCTTTATAAAGAATTTGCTATGTATACAGGAAGCTTGAATAAAAAATAATTGATTCTATGTCCTCTTTATCAGCACAACTGAAACCTTCACTGACTAGTCAATTTGGCAAGAAGTGAAATTTTAACCTTAGGGTCACTCAAGTGAGAACTGCAGGAGTAACACCAGTATTCTTGTGTCCTTTTTCATGATTATCATCAGAGCATCTTAACCATGATTATTTCAAACTGGAAAATATTTGTGAAAAACCAATGCAGAAACAGAACAAGATTGTATAGATTGAGACCTGGCATAATTCAACCCATAGGGTAGAAGGAAGCATTTATTTAGCCACTTACATTACTTCAAAGATGTCTATACAGAATACATACAACAGCCTTGTTGTCAGCCTTTCATTCTTCCTCATATATGATGACCTAATCCCTCTACTCAGATGGACAACAATAGAACATGAGTTAAATGATAACTCCATAGGAAAAGCATTAGAGAAGATGTGCAAGACTGGAGCACTGGTCAACAAAAAGCAGTTCAAAAGAGAAGAAAATCTGGAGAGAAAATATGGTGCCGAGAACCTCATTAAATAGAAGAAAATGAGAGGACCAAGAGTCTCCTTGTGTACCACCGAAAGACCAATACCTCGAACTTGATTCAGAATTCTGCAGAGAGTTCCCGGAAGTATTGTCTGTATACCAAGTTTGTTAGGCAAAAACCATGTGAGAGGTCACCCTCACTAGTTGCTCCTGAGCTCTGGATCTCCCTCCCACTGGGGATTGTCAAAGCCTGCCCCAGAACATCTTCAGGAGGCAATCTGAGACTTTTTTATTTGGGCAAGCTTTCAGTGAGAGGAGTTAAGTTTTTGGGCACTTTGGCAGGGAGTTTGTTGTTTATTACATACTATTCTATTTTAACATGTTGTCTTCATAATTTAACTCATGTGCTATTGTAAGCCACCCTCAGCTTTTTTTCTGAGGAAGGCAGCATATACATCTAATATGGTAAAGAAATAAATAACAACATAGAAGAGGACACGTTCTATATGGCCTTAGTAGCTCATGCTGCTGGTCAAGTGAGGTCTTGGAAGACTGGAAAGAAGCTAATATAATGCAAACTTTTTAAAAAAATCAGAACAAAGATGACCCAGAACATTAAAAACCAGTCAGTTTAACTTTAATAAATCAAAAGATCCTAGAGCATACAAATCTATTTTAAGCACCTAGAGGATAACAAGCTCATCAGGAGCAGCTAACATGGACTTGTCAAGAGTAATTCACATGTAACCAACCTAATTTCCTTCTATGACTAAGTGGCAAGCTTTCTGGATGAGAGGAAAGAAGTGCATGTGATATACCTTAATGTTAGCAGTTTTGACAATGCCTCCCATAACATCCCCATAAGTAATCAAAGAAAATACAGTCTAGATCAAATTACTGTAAAATGGGTGTATTACTGGTCAGACCATTACTCTGAAAGAAATTATGACTCAATGCCTAACTGGGGGGAGTTATCAAATAGGGTTCCTCAGGGGCCCATCCTGAATCTGGTACTGGAATGAGCTATAAATAAATGGTTTTATTCTCTGAGGTTTTTACAAAACAATCTTTCCTCAAATGTGGTAGATATTTTATTGGGCAGAAGGTATGATTCCCCTTCTCCATTGTTTGCCCATACAGACGTCATTCAACATCTTTATTAAAGACTTGGAGGATGGAACTGAGTGCACCCTTAGTAAATTTACAGATGATATGAAGATTGGTAGGGCAGGAGACATCTGAAGGATAGATTTAGGATTGAAAATGACCTTGATAAACTGGAAAAATGGTCAGCAATAAAGAAAATGAAATTTAATAAGAACAAGTACGAAGTACTGCACTTACACTGAAACAATCAAATGCAGAAAGTTGGGTTGCATATTAGGAAGAGATTTCAGAGGGTAAAGTTTCATGTTACAGACGCTCAAAACATGAGCGTTCACATGTTAAAGCTCCTTAACTCATGCTATGTGCCCTCAGCGTCTCAAAGTTATGTCACTTCAGGCAAGGGTTAACTCTAGGCTCATCTAGGGCAACTTCACCCTGCTCCATGGAGATAAAAAGAGCTATTGTTTTTAAAAGTCTTCTGGTATCCCAGAATGCACCACTCCCAGCCTCTCCCCCTTCCCCTGCCCCATCCCCATCTGAACCCAGGACAGAGATAGAACCCAGTGCCCTAGCTCCTAACCACACTCCTGCTCACCAGCCCTTTAGTGGCAAGTTAGAAATGTGCAGGCAAGAAGTGGTATTAACCCTTAGCATGCAACTGCTCACAACATGTTCCAACTTTAACACTGCTTAACAGTCCACAGACTTAGTATGGTCCAAGTGTAATGTGTAACTTCACCCAAATGCCAAAATTTCACAGCCGATTAGCACTCCTGTCATCATTCAGTACTATCTCCTGAGGAACAGGCAACAAAGACCAGGAGATTTTGCTGTGAAACACATTTCCTATGCAAGGCACAGATTTTCTGCTCCAGCTGACCAGATCAAGAAGGTAGAACAAAAGTAGATTTAGGCTACCTTTCACTTCCACAGTCCTCCCTGCTCAATTTGAAGTAGACCTAAAGGCCAGTCAAGCAACCAGAGCTCCATTAACTCTGTCCATCTTCTGTCCCTTTAGGCTATTCTGAAGTCTGGGAGGAGTAACCAGAGTTGTGTACAAGAAAATATATTCTTCCCCACCACACTCTGCACCCATTAAGGGACAGGCAGGATTTCAGCCTCAGTGAATATCCAAGTTCCTTATTACTTGGCTCCATCCTGAGATTAGAACAGATGACACTATCCCCTTCAAGGAACGCTTAAAACAGATTATACTATCCCCATTACAAAAATGTCTACAATTATTTCCATGAACACTGAAACATGCTCTTCAAATCAATCAAGGCTTAAAATTCAGAATGCTGGAACAATGTTCTTTTCATGGGCCATCACTTAACTATATTCCCACATCCAGTAAATTAAATTTCACCCATATTGACATATGATTTGGTAAATGAATTGGCCAAGTGGGACTAGCTACAATAAATGGTTTTATTCTCTTGATGTTTTACAAAACAATCTTTCCTTGAATGTGTATTTTGTTTAATGAGCAGAATATATGTTCCCCTTCATCATGTTTGCCCATACAAACATTGTACAGACAAATTCAACAGACTCTTAAAAGGTAAAAAATTGTAATATGTTACTGTTATTAAATCTCCCAAAAGATATTTTATCCATTATGGATAATAATAAACAACTACTGTAGTAGACATAGCTGTAAAATGCACATTAAACCAAAATCTGTAAAGCCATATTGGGAGAGGGGGACGCAATTCTTGTAACACAAAGAGCTCTCCATAATGTTAATAACTCTTTTGCTTGACCAAGAGTAAATGGGTCTAATTAAAGCATGTATTTCAGAAAATAGTACTGACTATAATCAGTGGTATTGATTACCTCTCATATAGTTTCTCCTCTATAGATTTCAAGATACTTTACATTATCCCTTTTTTACAGATGAAAATAGCTACAGAACTTCACCCATAACACCAAACTATGGTGATAGTAAGCAGCTGTGGTGAAAACAATCAGAAACTAGACAAAATAGATACAAAAGAAAACTGGTTTGTTTTTTTTCTTATTGGGTACCTTGCTGAGCTTCAATATTTTATTTTAAGATCTACTTAAATAGTTTTTAGCATTCTGGTTCATCATCAACAAAGTATAGGTTTTATCTCAAAACTAGGGATAGACATTACACATAAACTGGTTTAAATTAGAAACTGGTTTAAACCTGTAACAGAACAGATGCTCAGTGTACATAAACCAGTTTGAAAATGGCTGAAACTGGTTTGAGATAAACTTGGTTGAATGTAGTATCAGACTTAACTGATTTGGGTTAAACCAGTTTATACAATGTCTGTCCCAGACCCCTTCCTGGTTTAAGTTAAACCAGAATCCCACAGTATACAGGCATGCTGTCTGGGCTAGGCAGGGCTCTCTGCTCCACAGCAGAGCTGGTCTCTCCCCTCTGCTCCCTGGCTGGAGCTCTAGCAGAGACTGCGGGAATCTGCCTGGCTCCTCCCTACTCCTCCTCTTCCCCTCACCACTCCCTGCTAAGCAGGAAATGCCCTCTACCCTCTGCCGTACAAATACATCTCTTAGCATTAACTAGAATACCACATGCTGGCTATGGTCCCTGCTGTGGCAGGCAGGACCAAGGCAGAATCAACAGGTAACTGGTAATGACCCTCTGTTGTTTTCTTAATTGGGTGATAAACACTAACCTAGAGGTGATAAACACCATGTTATCAATTCCCTGATGGGCTGGTCAGGAGGAGGAGGAGGGCAACCCCTCCCTAATCAAAGCATCCTGCTGGGGTCTGGCCACGCCTCCCCTCAGTTCAGCACTGTTGAAGGGAAAGGAGGACTGCTCAAGCACCCCCAGCTTCTAGTCTGAGCCACTGCAGACATGTGCCTGTCTGTCTGTACAGTTACAAACTGGTTTAGCCTAGCTAGGATAGACTAACCTGCAAAGACTGAATCAGTTCAGGCCCAGGCTTTTTGATTGTCTGTCCCTAGCCAAAGAAGGAAAGTTTTCTGCCAATGCAATACAAGATTAATGCCACACAGAAAGAGATGGATGGTGTAAACTGCTATATATTCAACACTAGTAATTGCAACAAAACTACACCAATTTACACCAACTGAGGCTTTGTAAGTCAAATAAAGTCCCTAATGCAAACCAAACTGAAAAGAAGATATGAGTTGAAAGAATGTCTGTGAGGATGAACTGCTGATTTTTTCTTGCAATTAACTTTGCTAGGGATAGGAAGGCAATATAGGGCATTCTATATATTATTCAATCTCTCAGGTCACATTAATTACATCAGCATTAACCTGTAGGTTCTACAATTAACACCACTACAGATGTAGGTTCAGAAGACAAAAAGGAAAGAATGGAATTTTTCTAAGCTGTTGTCTTTGCTTGAGGTGCCTCTGTACAGTTTTAATAGGACTGTGACTTGACTGCCATTGACTGGGGTGTCATCATACTAAAGGCTGTGAACGTGTGTGTGCACATGGTCCATTTATAACTGTAGTGTTAATATACAGTTTTGTTAATATACAGTACTGGCATATCTTTCTGTAAAGAAGTTAAATATGCAAGGTTAGGTCCCATGCACTGAAGCATTTTGGCAGAATATGAAAAGGAATTACTACAAATACAAATCTAAGTACATCAAAATACACCTATAGGATACAATATTGCTTCACCTATTCTCCCCAACAGTAATAACTTCAGGAGCTTGGAGATTAAATGGAAAAGCAATACAAGAAACAAATTATTTGAAAATAACTAAATGTGTTGGTTTGAGGAATGAAGAATAACATTTGAATTGGATGAAAAGGAAGTGCCCAACTGCTTACTCATTTGTCATTTTATTGGGTGAGTTATAAGTTTACCAACAAGATGTCCTGAACGAAAGCCAACAGAAGTGTTTATATAGAACCATTACTAATGGCTACTTGAGTAGAGTTAATGATTTCATGCTTCCTAATAAATACACTGTAAATAGGATACACATGTTAAATGCCTGAGAACAAGATACAGCACAGATATTACAGAGAAAGAAACAAGCTTTCTATCTTGTTAAAAATAATAACTTGAGAGCAATAAAAACATAGACATTTATGGTTTTAGAATCCTCTCAAGAGCTTCAGAGCTGCTGGACACAGAACTTCCGTGGGACCTCTGAGAATTGTATACTTCACATTCAGGCATATTATCTACCTGAGGGCATAACTCATGTTTTCAATGGTCTTTCATTTTTTCTCACTTTCCATCACATTTTTGCAAATCCACAGTCCTATTGAATAAGAAATATCGGAACAGTTTCATAAACATTCAGAACTCATATACCCTGATATTTATCCAGCATTGCAGCTATAACGTGTACTAAATGCTGACCAACACAGTAGGGAAGTGCCCAATGGAGTAATAGAAATCATGCACTAATGACACTTCCATTTTTAGAAGTCTGTTTTACTATGGAAATACACCTGCAAGAACACAACAGTATTGGCAGTGAATGGCTAATAGAGGACTCTCAAAAGACAGATCTAGTGTATAGGCTAAACAGTCTTGAAAGCAGAACCTGAGCAGTAGCCAAGCCTGAGAATAAGGTCTGAGCTGACCAAGAGCAAGCTGAAGATTTTGTGTTAATAAAATCAAGCCCCACAAAAAGGATGAAATTGAATTCTTTGTGTAGCGTGGGACTATATTCAGGTCATGCTAGGAAAAACACCTTCTAACAAAACAACTATGAAGAAGTTTTTCCTAATGTTGAGTCTGAATTGTTCTTCCAGGAGTTTGTGGCTATTACTCCTTGTTTCCCCCAAAGGTGTCCTTGTGAACAGCTGTTCACCAAGCCCTTGATGCACTCCCCTGATGTAGCAGTGAGCTGCTACCAAGTCCCCTCTCAGCCTTCTCTTTTTCAGCCTGAAGAATCCCAGAACCCTCAGCCTTTCTTTGTACGGCTTGCCTTGCAAGTCTCTGATCATATGGGTGGGCTCTTCTTTGGACTCTCTCAAGCTTGTCCATGTCCTTGCTAAAGTGTGGCACCCAGAAGTGGATGCAGTACTCCAGCTGCAGTCTCATCCAATGCAGAGTAGAGCGGAAGAATCACTTCCTTGGTTTTGCTGAAGACGTATCAATTGATGCATGCCAGTGTATCATTTGCTTTGCTGGCTACAGCGTCTCACTGCCAGCTCATAGTCATACTGTGGTCTATTATAACCCCCAGGTACATTCCATTCAAGGTGCTGGCCAGTTTGGCACAACCATGCCTATAGGTGTGCAGGAGGTTGTTCATCTCCAGGTGGTGCACTTTACATTTCTCAACATTGAACTTTATCTAGTTCCAATCCACCCAATTTGTTAGCTTGTCTAGGTCCTCCTATATCTATCTGTAGTCTATCTTTAAGCATGACTATGCTCTCCCATAACTTGGTGTCATCTGTGAACTTGGCCAGTAAGCTCTTCACCCCCACATCCAAATCACTGATAAAGATGTTGATCAGTACTGAACCAAGCACCAACCCTCGTGGGATACCACTGGCCACTTCTCACCAGCATGAAACAGATCCATTCATTACGACTCTCTGGGTCCTATCCCACAGCCAGTTTCCCACCCACCCGACTGTCTCAGAGTCAAGCTCACAATCCTCAATTTTCTCACGAGGACATTGTGGGATACCAGATCAAAGGCTTTTTGGAAGTCAAAGTATATTATATCAATCTCCTCTCTCTTTATCCTTTAAAAAGTCTTAGCAATTGTATAATGCTTTTAAAAATTACAAAGACAATTACATTAATCATGGCTTATTTTTAAATGTGCATCTTAAATATCTCCTAGAAGGCATATGTAAAAAAGAGAAAAGGGGTTACCCACAACCTTTTACCTGCAAGTTCTCTTACGAGAGACTCAGCCTACAAGGTCAAAATATAAAAGTTAAAAGGAAGTAATTTTAGCCCAAACTGTTCCCTATTAAATATTAGTTTGTTACCGCAAAGTTTCCTCTAAATCAAGGGTGTCAAATGCATCTGGCCCTCAGAGCAGGCCTCTGGACCCCCCTGCCCACATACCTGACCCAATATGGGCAGCACCCACCCAGGGCAGTTCAGGCAGCATCCAGGCAGGGACCTAGTGGACTACTCCACTGGAGCCAGTCCCTAGCTGTACTGCACTCACCACTAACTGAGGCTGGGTCCTGGGCTACTCCACCCATACCACCTGCTAAGGCATGGGTGGTATAGCCTGGGACCCAGCCCTAGCAGACGGCATGAGTGGTGCAGGTTGGGACCAGCCCCAGCAAGGTGCCCCACTTGCTGCTGGTCAACACAATATCACTGGGGTGGGCAGTGCAGTCACGGATCAGCAAGTGACATGGGTGGCACAGTCTGGGCCCCGCAAATGGTGCAGCCTAAGTGAGTGTCATGGGCAGCGCACTTCTCAGGACCTGAGCACAGGGGGGGTCACTGTGGCACACCAAATCAGCAGCACTAGGCACCCTTTTATAGGGTTCTGTGGGCCATGTTTGACACCCCTGCTCTAATTTGTTCATATAGGAGGGAAGTGGTTTCTCTTGCTGATAAGCAGGGGTATAAGTCTTCAAGCTCATAGTTCTTGAGGCATCTTCTGAAAACATCTGCTTTCCCAAATGGTTCTAAGCAATCCTAGCTACTTTTCATAGATTCATAGACATTAGGGTTGGAAGGGACCTTGGAAGATCTTCGAGTCTAGCCCCCTGCCCCAGGGGCAGAAAGTCAGCAGAGTTCATAGGATCCCAGCAAGATAAACATCCAGATATCTCTTGAAGGTGTTCAAAGTGGGTGCTTGAACCACCCCCAGCGGCAGCCTATTCCAAACCCTGGGGGCTCGGATAGTAAAGAAGTTCTTCCTTATGTCCAGCCTGAAACTGTCATGGAGGAGTTTGTGACCTTTTAACCTTGTTATCCCTCAGGGCGCTCTGGTGAACAGACGACCCCCTAGATCCTGGTAAGCATCCCTGATAAACTTATAGGTGGCCACCAGATCACCCCTGAGCCTGCACTTTTCCAGGCTGAAGAGTCCCATGGCTCTCAGCCTTTCATCATAAGATCTGTTTTCCTGACCTCTGATCATGTGCATGGCTCTCCTCTGCACCCTCTCAAACTTCTCTATATCCTTTTTGAATTGTGGAGCCCAAAATGACAGAGTACTCCAGCTGCGGCCTCACCAAGGCTGAGTACAACGGGAGAATGACGTCCTGGGATTTGCTTGAGAAGCATCTATGGTTGCAGCCAGAGTTTTGCTTGCTTTACTAGCAGCAGCAACACATTGAAGCTCATGTTCATCTTGTGGTCAGTCATGACCTCCAAGTCCCTTTCGACCATAGTGCTAGCCAGCACTTGAGGAATACCCTCCCCTTCAGGGAAAAGGCCATGCAAGAACTTTAAATAGAAAGATTCACTGACTTCTTTATTAATTTATAAATGCCTTCATAGATAAATTAACTCCATTAATAATATGGATGGGCAAAATTGGGTTGTATTTTTCATTTCCTGACATGTTTTTCAGGTATGCAACTTAACTTTTAGGAGGGGCCAAGTAATGCCTCATGCTATATCAGCACATAAGTGGAAGAGGAGGCACAGCAGTTCTATACTTGCTTTAGGAAGCATCAGGACAGAATATCATTTTAGTGATTAAAAGAACTAAGAGACAGAGCATGACCAGAAGCAGATCGCCAGGGTGGTGCAGGGGCAAGGGTACAGTCACATACCCCTTTTAGCGCAGTTCACATGCTGGCAGCTCTAGTTCCCTACAGACCAAGACATCTGGGTCCCCCCACAGAGTCCAAGGGGCAACTGGAGCCCTGGGCATACATGGGACATCCAGGAGCACCTCTAGCAAAGAGCAAGTGAGAAAGGGGAGAACCACCTGCTGCTGCCATTGTTCTTGGCTTACTCAGGGGTGAAGCCTCAAAGCCACCAGAGGTTGTGGGGAATGGCTGCAAAAAGTGCCAGGCCACTCCCTTTCCACCATTTTTCCCTAACATCCCAGGGTCCTGCTGCAGTGAGCAGCTACATGGGGTGCCAGGCTTAGCTACAGATGCTGAGAGGAGAAGGAAGAGGGAAAGCCTTGGAGTCTGCTTTGGACATTCACGGAAGACCCTGACAGATGCTACCCTGCCATGGTCTGTCCCTGGGGGGAGGCGGGGGATGAAAGGGCTGCAGCCATCCCTTCAGTGCCAGTTGCATCCCTCTTCTCCCCTCCCCCCCCTTTTCAAATTCCTATATCTGCATAACTAATAATGATCTAGGCATGGCCAACAGGCCAAAGACAGTATATAGGTATGAACATGCATGTTCAGGAAGAAGGTATGCAGATAAAGAGGGTATGCAGGAGTACTGTTACATAATGATTCTCGCAATTGTAAGTGGTCTAAAGCAAAAAGAAGAACCTTCTCCAAATCCACTAGAACACAAGTTAACTTTACAATTTAGAAGGGAAAACACTGGTTTTGTTTAAAAAAAATTGGAAGCAAAAGTCTTCTCACTTCATTAAAAAACACATTATTTCTTCCCCATGCCCTTCCTCCTAGAGTTTCTGTCCCAGGCTTGAAGGCCTAAAGACTTAAATATGTACTAAAGCATTGTGAGAGTAAACAATTAACGATTTGGATGTGGGGGTGAAAAGTTAATTGGCCAAGTTCATGGATGACACCAAGTTATGGGGGAGTGTAGTCATGTTTGAAGATAGGCTACAGATACAGGAGAACCTACACAGGCTAGCAGGTTGGGTAGATTGGACCAGATAGTTCAATGTTGAGAAATGTAAAGTGCTCCATATGGGGATGAACAACCCCCTGCACACCGACAGGCATGGTGGTGCCAAACTGACCAGCACCATAAATGGAAGGGACCTGGGGGTTATAGTAGACCACAGTATGAGTATGAGCCATCAGTGCTATGCTGTAGCCAGTAGGGCAAATAATACTCTGGCATACATCAATTGATGCATCTTCAGCAAAACCAAGAAAGTGATTCTTCCACTCTACTCAGCACTGGTGAGACCACAGCTGGAGTACTGCATCCAGTTCTGGGCACCACAGTTTAACAAGGATGTGGACAAGCTTGAGAGAATCCAAAGAAGAGCCGTCCATATGATCAGAGGCTTAAAAGGCAAGCCATATGAGGAAAGGCTGAGGGATCTGGGACTCTTTGGCCTGAGAAAAAGAAGGCTGAGAGGGGACCTGGTAGCAGCTTACCACTACATCAGGGGAGTACATAAATGGCTCAGTGAGCAACTGTTCACCACAGCACCCAAGGGTAAAACCAGGAGTAATGGCCACAAACGCCTGGAAGACTGATTCAGGCTCAACATTAGGAAAAAAATTCTTCACAGTCAGGGTGTCCAGACTGTGGAATAAGCTCCCTCCAGATGTGGTGCAATCGCCAGCAGCTGAATAAGCCCCCTTAGTGACTTGCCTGAGTGCAGAACAAGCAGTGGGGGCCAGGCCCCACTTCCACAAGGCAGCTTGAGTGATGAGAGCCTGATGGGTAGGTGCTCATCATGGCTTTCCGGCAGGGCTGTGCTGTGGAGCTGGCAGAACTGAAAGGACTTGCAGGGCTGTGGGGTAGAGGGGAAGCTAACTCTGCTCCCTGTGCCCCTCTGCAGCAACGAGGGGCGAGTGTGGCCAGACTCCTGCTCCTGCTGGTCCCTGCTTGGGCTGCGGAGCAGACAGGCAGAGCCAACCTGGCTGGGCTGGAGAAGAGAGCCCTGCCCAGAGAGCATGCCGGGATGCTGTGGTCTCTTATTTAACTCAAACTAGCAAAGGTTCTGGGAGAGACATTGTATAAACTGGTTTGAGCCAAATCAGTTAAGTCTGATACTGCATTCAACCAGGTTTATCTCAAACTGGTTTCTGCCATTTTCAAACTGGTTTATGTGCACTGAACATCTGTTCTGTTACAGGTTGAAACCAGTTTTTGATCACTTAAACCAATTTATGTGTAATGTTTATCCCTGGCCTTACTAGCTAAAAGAAGAAACTAAAACATTATCAATTAGTTTTCAATCCTTCAGTGTTAAGCTATTCAAACAGATGATCCTAGCCATCATGTATTATCTGGATGAAAGATGGAAAGGAAGAAAGCTGAATTGCTTTTTATAAAGCTGAAATGCTGGACCGTCACAGTAAAAGTCCTAATATGGGAGCTTTGGGGTTTGTAGCCGGTAGTGTCAAAGATTCTGTGGCCTAGATTCTCCTCATTTTTATCCTAAATATTTTTGGTTTTGACAATATAATTGGAAGCTTCCTCTGTTTTCTCTTTCCCCTTTGTTTTAGAGTTTTTCACTTATTCTATACAAATGTGCTTAAGAAATGTCTCGGTCCCTCACACACCAAAATAATCCTTCCTTTCACTGATTTCGTCTTAAATCAGTGAAATTGCTGGGACACCAGGAATGTCAGAGATCAAGTATTTAGTCATGTTTTAAACATGGGATAGTTGTGGTTTTTCATCCCACATATCACATCACCAAAATGAGACAACAGGCAACTCATTTATATAGCTCGTTACAAGCATCTCCTTGACTTTCTTGGTTTTCTTACCCCAGACAATTTAATTATTTTCTTTCCAGACTGTATCAGGAGAACTCCTGTAACTGCAAAAAACACCTGGGAACTACTGATTTGCTGCATCTTGGGCAGTAGTCACAAAAGTAGCTGATAGACCTCACAGAACCTCAAACACATATGCAATGTCCACCAAACAATTTAGGTTCATATTTTTGAAGGTGCCTAAAGGGATAGCTAAGTGCCCCCTAATTTTCAAAAATACCTAGGTGCTTAACTCTGAAATCAGTGGGAGTTAAGTGCCTAGGTGCTTTAGGAAAAATCTCACAAGGGGCCTCTCCGTATTGTTTCATATTTGAATACCTTTGAAAATGTGGCCTTTGGAGCTCTTGAGTCAATTGGAATTTTTGTGTCTATAGAAAAAAAAATGAATCAAGCACACATGCTGAGAAGTTCTGTGTTGTCTGCAAGATATATTATAATATGATGTCAGCTATCTGAACTATGGGTTCTTTATCTAGCTCACTGCATTTTGTTTTAATTATTTACTGATTCGCTCTTCAGTAGGTCCCTGTTCACACTCCTTAAGACTCCTTGAGATTGAACAGACTCCGCAAACTCTTTAGGTACTTGTATTAGTGGTTTAACTCACACTGAAGAGACATTCAGAAATGACTGTACAGAACAGATCTATTAAAAACAAAAAGCAGTTCAGAAGAGACAAGCGGATTGCCTACAAAGGCCATTCACAAGGCTCATAGTGGCTGTTTTGCTGTGGAATGCAGGAACAAAATTACCACAGAGTTTTAAATATGTTAAACAAAACTGAAGTCTCCCAAAGCATCATGCCTGAATTTAACAGTACGCAATTAGGTATATAAACTATTGTGCAGTTAAAGATTTTCATTGTATAAAAATATGTTAAAGTCCGATTCACTGGAAGTTTTCTCTGACTAAGGACAGTGAGATGGGGCCCAAATTTATGTCTGATTAATTACTAAATCTATATAATAAAATAAAAGTGTTTATCAAGTGATTCCTTTGAAAGCATGGTTTAGATCTAAATTCTAAAATATAAATCAAAATGTAAAACGGGCACATGGAACCAATTTTCTCTTTTGTAAGACAGCACATTACTTTCTTTAAACTTCTGTGTTATTTCAACACTTTTTTGCTTTACTTTATCATGGTTCTGCATTTCTATTTAGAGTCAAACATCATTATATGGTCATATAGACAACAAAAGAGCAAGGTCAGTATGTTGAAGAAACAATTTTGCTCTGTTTAAGCACAGAGCCCAAATGAAGTAAATTACATTCTCCGAACCCGATTTCTCTGTGTCTTAATAATCTTCCGTGATCAGCATGGCAATTTGCTACACACTTCTCAAACAGACCTTTTATTCATGTTCACAAAACTAAAGCACCATGTGGGTACATGACAGTCCCAAACAGCTAGTCAAATTCTGAGAACTTAAACCAAAAACTTTCCTTCTCTTTACATGTACATTTACCTGAATGGTGCCAGCATTTAGCTGGAATATTAAAAAATAAATTACTGTCAGATACCAGACTGGTTTGAACCACTGTGGTGAAGCAAAACCACCATAAACTCACTATGACCACCTAAATTAACAGCTGCTTTCCTCCCCAAAACCAGTGCAAATCAACACAAGCAGAATTGCAGATTTTGTACTTAATATTAAGATGTGGGGAGGGCAGAGGGAAAGGGGGCAAGAGAAAGAGGTTTGTGTATTGCTTGAGAAGCACTTCATGTAAACTAGCTGTACTTCACCACAGAAAAAGTTATTACATGAGAGATTCTCTATGCCAACCAGACGATATACTTATTCTGCAGTAGATTAAGAAAGCCTTGGTAACTGCAGCCAAAGGCAGATCCAGGAGGGGCGTCATAGTGAGAGTGCACCCTGCTCCTGCTGCCACCACTGTTCAGGTACAGCGGGAGCCCCAGAGCCACCTCTTCCCCACCTCAGCCCCGAGGTGCATGTGTGCAGTGCTCCAGGCTTGGCAGGGCACAGGTTCTCCTTCCAGAGCCTGCTTCCCACCCACCCTTCCCCTGCTGGTGTTTCCCCTGGCCAGAACCAGGCATTGAAAGGATCAACCTGCAGACTGCCACTGCTCCCAGCTGATGTAGGCATGGAAGAAGCCCCAGAGCTGCTCCTGACCTCCTCTTCCCTGGTGCTACAGGGATCGCCCATGCCGGGAACTGGGCTCACCCAGGGCCAGTAATGACAGCATGCAAATTCCACCCTCCAGTGCTCCACCCTGTTCATGCTCAGCAGGGAAACTAGGGAGTGTTGGGGAAAACAGGCAAGGAGCAAGAGGCAGAAGAAGAAACTTGCACACCATTACCGGTGTGCTGCGAGTCGAGCCCAGCTCACCACACTCCCCACTGCCCCCAGCAAGAGTGAAGTAGGTGTGGCTCTGGGGCCTCCACCCACCTCCAGGTCAGCTGGGGACAGCAGCAGCAGTGTCTGTGGGGGGCGTGAGATCCCACCCCCCACCATGCGTCTGCTCCCTGTCCATATACTTAGTGCCCTCTAACAACCCAGGGCTCTCAAGGTACACTTATAGTTTCATAGTTTCTAGGGCTGGAAGGAACTTGAACAGATCATCAAGTCCGACTCCCTGCCCTGGGCAGGAATGAGTTCTGGGATCTTAATACCCCAGCCAGATATCTATCCATACCCACCATGGTCTGAGAGCACGGTGCGTCACAGCCCCCTTTAGTAAATCCTAGATCTATCCATGACTGTAGTTCCCATGTAGACACCTAAATAATTGGATGCATTTTCAGGCAAATATCTTCAACCTAAGCATTTGGGTTAATGGTAGCTGCCCAGTATTAAAAGCTGCTAAAAATCTGATCACTTGCTTTAGTTATGAAATAGGAGCCAAGCCCTTTCAAAAACATGCATCAGAGAAGACATGCTAAATAAGTACATAATTTCACAGGCTCTCTCGTTTATTTTTAATCTTCAATTCTACTCTCCTAACACAGATTTAATATAAGGTTGCAGCAGTTAGAGCAAGTGAATAGCACTGAAAGGCCTGTTTGGATGAATAATTCTGTTGCCCCTTTTGTGCATCATTTGTAATTAATTCTATTAATTCATGCTTTGTTATATGCACAGCACTTATCCTTTGACCTCATGGTTAATCCAATACGAGAAGTGCATTTATAGCGCACAATTCATACTTTGTTAAATCTTATTCGAGAGATTAAATCCTTAGTCAGTCCTTAATCAAGGCTTCAGTGGAGTTTTATCTGACTACCATACTTTTATGACCATTATGATGGGATACTTTGTACACTACAGGCTTTTCCCAGAAACCTGGCAGAATTGTCTGACTAAAACTACACAATAATTTTCAGAGATTCATATATTTTAAGGCTGGAAAAAAAAAATCCATCTATACAGTTTGACCTCCTACATAATACAGGCCATAGAATTTCACCCAGTGACTCTTGCAACCAGCCTATAATTTATGGCTTAGCTCAAGCAGGTTTCTAAAAAAGACCTAATCTTGATTTGAAGAGTTTAAGTGATGGAAAATCCACCATAACCCAACATAAATTATTCCAATAGTTAATTCCCGTCACTGTTAAAAAATCTGCGTCCAATTCAATTTATAGGAGAAAGCTAACAAAATGTAACATATAGAAACGAGTGTAGACAAAAATACCTGAGACATGCTTTATTCTGAAAAGGTGAAACAGTTATAAACCAAATTATCTTGTTTAAAATAACACTACATTAACAGTAAAAGTTGAAAAATCCATGAGCAATAAAAAAAAATATTAATACTGAATAATTTTCTCCATTAATAGTATGATAACAGTAGCAGACAGAACCATTAAGCAATAAAGTGGTGCACGTGGTTGTTGCCACTTGTCCCCAGGCAACATCTGTGCCACACACACTCTAGTGCACAATATGTTACCCCAGGTGGGGTAGGGGAGAATGAGGCCAGCAACTGTGCCGGCCCCAACAGCCTACCTTGCGTTCGGCAAGCCTCGGGGAGCTGCAGCTGCCACACTCCTGCAACACGGTGCCTGACCAGCAGCTGGAGCTTGGCTCTGACTGGCCAGGATCCTGTTTTAGGCAGTGCACACTGCCACCACATGACCACATGCACCACCCCTCTTCTTTTAGGCATGGGTTTTTGACCTTGGGATCTCACGGGGTAAAAAAAAAATCCCCAAACAAACCCTGCATTGGAGAGTATCTGTGCCTGCATGTGCAGCACATGGTGTAACAGATGGGTCTGCAGTGCCGCATGCCACATATCCATGTTGGTCTGGATGCGCTGTGTTAAATGTTAAGAGATGGGCAGCTAAAGTTCAGAGAATGCTTATTGTTTCATGGCTTTGTCTGCTACTGTTATCAAAATACTAATGGAGAAAATTATTCAGTAGTTTAAATTTTGTTTATTGCTAATGGATTTTTCAATTTTTATACAAGGGCCAAGAACAGACATTCAAAAAGCCTGAGCAGAGGGGGCATGGCCAGGCTTGGCAGGAGCTCTGATTAGTCTAGCAGGAAATTGATAACAGTGTTTATTACCAATCCAAAAAAAACAACAGAGGGACATTACCAAATACCTGTTGATTCTACCTATTAATTCATCACCCACTGCAGCCAGCATGTGGTCTACTAGTTAATACACAGATATCTCCTCAGCAAGGCAGAGGGGAGGTGGTATTCCTGCTTAGCAGGGTGTTGTGAGGGGAGGAGGGAAGCAGGCCACAGTCTGTGCCAGAGCGGCAGCCAGCCCTGCTGTGGAACAGAAAGCCCTGCCCAGTCCAGAGAGTGTGCCAGGATGCTGGGGGTATCTGGTTTAATCTTAAACTAGCAAGAGGTCTGGGACAGACATTGCACAAACCAGTTTGAGCCAAATCAGTTATGTGTGATTCTACATTCAACCAGGTTTATCTCAAACTGGTTTCAGTGATTTTCAAACTGGTTTATGTGCACTGAACATCTGTTCTGTTACAGATTTAAACCAGTTTCTGATCACTTAAACCAATTTATGTGTAATGTCTGTTCATACCTAAGGTGTGACACTGGTACTTGTCCCCAGGCAACCATGTTCCCATTCATGAGAATGCACCCACAGAGCATATCCCAAGTGTTCTATTTAATCCTGATAAAATCCCACATTAAAAAAAAGGTTTTGTGCTTGGTACACCATTAGTTGCTACACTGTACACTTTTTTTTTTTTATATTGCCATTAATTTACAGGTCTCCCGGTTAATGATATGCTACAGCTGCTATAATCTATTAAAGAACTACTATCCAACTTTTTATTAGATAAATCTTTAACACTACAAAGTCAGAAGACCCTTAACGTTTATTAAATGTTATACATTATGCTTAACCTTAGAAAAGAAGAGCCAAGAATTATCAGGGGAGGCCGGCTACTAATTCACCAATAAACACTGAGTGAAGAAGCACTTATTTCAAGGCATGGAAAAGGGAAGCCTCTTAAAATATAAAAGCCTCACAGGAAGACAATGATTAGGTAATATGGTTTAATTTAATTTCTGCCTAAAATTTTATACCTGCAACAAACACCACTTTCATAAAATACTGAATTTGTGCTTCTGCTGCACTGTGATGCTCTACAGCAGGACTTACCAACTGGAGGCCTGTGGGCCACATGCAGCCCCCAAGCTCCCATTCAGCCACTGCCACCACTGGTTGCAGCAGCAGCCAGGGGTTGGAGGCTTCCCCTCCCTCTGCCCTAAGTGGCAAAATAGTGCAACATGGCTCAGCCTTCAGTGCCAGGGAAGCATGTAGCCCAGGGGGCTGAGTGGTACGGTATAGGAGTGAAGCTCGTGGACAGGAAGCTACAGGTGAGTCAGGACGCCTGGGTGCACAGTGCAGTGCAGGAGTGGGGCACCAGGAACAGTGTGGGGTGGAGGTGTAGGAGGGAAGCACACAGTGCAGAGGGGAAGTGCTGGAAGCAGGAGTGGGGAAGGAGGCAGCGCAATGGGAAGGTGCCAAGAGCAGAAACAGGGGGGCAAGCGAGGAGGGGGGGAGAGGGCAGTACAGCAGGGAGGACTGCAGGGAGCAGAAGCAGGGAAGCACATGGTGCAGCAATGGAGGCACCTGGGTTCATAGTGCAGCAAGGGGGGGCAAGGGCTGCCCAGGTCCAGGCCCACCCCGGTGTAGCCCAAGGGGCATATGGCTACTGGCTACTTAAAGAGGTGGATAACTCTGCTATACAGTGTTTTCTGCAACAAACGCTCCTTAATTACCTCAACAATTCTACAAAAACTGCACTGCATCTCACTAATAACTTATTTCCTCTTCAAAGAAACAAGAAGACATTTCAGCTGTAAATCCCCAGGGTATCTCCCAATCACAGATATGAAGCCCTTTGCAAACTTGAATAAATTAAGGTGTACAACAGTGTAAGTTAAATAATGTCTCAGATGGCTAGAGCCAACTTGAGGAGCACAAATTAATTGGTCATCAGGTGGGCAGGTGGATGGAGAGGCCGAACAGCATATTGGTTGGAAAAAATAACTTTAACTTTACTTAGACTGCTAAAGGTGGTGACGCAGGTGATAAGGTCTACGTAGTTACAGGTAACGGTAATGAAACAAGTCGATGAGTTTATGGATGGAACGGGCATGCAGGATGGGGTACGTCAGGAACGGGCAGTGACGGGGAGATGCTGGAGGGTGATCAGTCCGCCAACTTTTCTCTGTGACACGCACGGAGTTTTCCTCAGAGCTCTCCTCAGAGTTTACTCTGCCACGTGTTCAGAGCTCTCCACAGAGTTCTCCGACTTGGGTGGAAGCTGCACAGACTTTTATATGCTTGGGGCAGCCAATAATGGACTGCCAAGCAGAGTGCGGAATGGCTGATGTCACACAGCACACTTCCATGACTAAATTTGAGGGTAATGACAGTCACTCATAGAAGTAAGTGTTCTATGCGATCTATTGTGACATGAGCACTTACTCGATTTGGCTATGACAAATAAGACACAGGCAAAGCAAATCTCTGGAGACAAAGAGGCAGAGCAAATCCCTCTTCCTATGCACTTGGCATGCCCAAAGTCAAGCAAGAAGATTGTGACACAACTGGAAACAGAATCCAGATAGCTTGTATTACTTATGAAATAAGCGTTCTCTTCCATGTGACATAATTAAGTGACCAATTGTTTTGGGGTCATAAATATTTATTCTTTTATTTAAAGAGGAGCCCATTCTGCCCATGAACGCTGGCAGACAGAACCTTATATTTCTATATTTTGGTTGGCATATGTGTATATAGGACACTGATGTATACAAGACATTGAAGTACCCCCTGCAAATTCACACCATCTCTTCTCTATGCCCGTCTACAGTGCTTTCTTCTTGTGAAAAGGCAGATATAAATGCAGCTAATGAGGTCACTTACAGAGCTGTGGCTGTTACAGGGATACCATTTCCTCTGGCCAGAAATCAAAGATGACACTATTACCAGCTCCGTTCTGCCTCAGTCATAACATGACAAGACACAGAGACAGCAGATACGCTTTCCCCTCCCGCCCATACAGTCAACAGAATTAATTTGCTTCTTTGAGAATATCTGTACAATCCAATAAAAGTATGGCCACTTCTATATCTACACTTGCAAATATAAACACATTCCATTAATCTTAGTCTTTCTGAACATACATGTCCCATGAAACACAACCTGTCACACCAGAATGCCAGTTCAGAGGAGCAAAACAAACACAAAGGATTCATACATGTGCTCCAGAAGTGTGGGGAACTGCTCATGGAGCCATTATAATTAGAGTGCCTGGAGCTTTAGCGTCCCCATGCTGAAAAATGGCAGTGAGGGTGCTTTAACTAAATGAATGAGCTTTAACTGAAGTGCTCCTGCCACCATTTTTCAGCGCGGGGATGCTGATGCACATGACACTAGAGTCTGCTGCAGCACGGTAATTACCATGCTCCAGCAGACTCAATTAATCGAATCTGCTCCAACGTGCTATAATGAAGCATGTCAAAGCAACCTCGCTACACGTGTATAGGTGGCCAAAGGTTTGGGGCTTGACTGAGTATTTGCATATAACTATGCCTCTGCTGTAGGGAAGGAATTCAGTAGTTTGGATCAGTTCAAGTTGAACTGCTCATCAGGAAAAAATTAAATTTCTATTGTTGCCATCTTCCTTTAGGACCAGAGGAAACAGTTAATACTTAGGTAACAACTGTGTTCTACTGCCCTGAATTTAGGTTAGAAGATGTGAGGTATGAGTCCTGTTCAGAGATTTTTAATCATTTACTCTGACTTTCTACATCATACAGATCATACATTGTCACCTAGTATCAAGCTCAAAACCTTGTGGCTGAAACTATCCCCTCTCCTCCTGCCCCCAACACTGATTCACTGTGTGACTTGGACCCAGGTCCTTCAATTTATTTACATGCAACTCTTATTTAAGTGATTTTCTCCTATTGAAATAGTGTTCTGTCCAAGTGAAACCGTAAATGAGACCTAAAAATCCCTATTACTTAAGCCAGTGGCTCTAAATCTTTTTTAGGATGCAAGGAATCCCTTGTTAAATTTAAGGCACCCCTAAAAAAATGCCAGGTCTTAGTTTTCCCACATTTAACTACAGAAACATAATTGAAAATTTGTTGTTGTAAAGAATGCAAAGACCACAACAGGTCGGAAGGCTTTTAATACTATGAAAACCTATGTGAAATTTCTGGGTTTATTTTGTGAATCATGTCTGCACACTGAGCAGTGCTAATACCACGTGGCACCCCATAGCATGAAGAGACTTCCTGGCACCCTGGTTATGAATTACTGACTTAAGTTACTGGTATATATTTGTTCCATCGTGCAATTTAAACTATTGCACAAAATGAAACATTTAACAACATGAAAAACATTTAAAAAACATTTAACAAAATGAAGGACAGTGTCTAAGTAGCTTACCACACACTCCACAGTTCCTCTCTGGAACACTGAGTTAATATTGCTAATATAACTATGTAAGCTCTTTGGCTAGGGACAGACATTATACATAAACTGGTTTAAGTGATCAGAAACTGGTTTAAACCTGTAACAGAACAGATGTTCAGTGCACATAAATGAGTTTGAAAATGACTGAAACAGGTTTGAGATAAACCTGGTTGAATGTAGTATAACACTTAACTGATCTGGTTCAAACCGGTTTATGCAATGTCTGTCCCAGACCACTTCCTGGTTTAAGTTAAATTGGAGTCTCCCAGCATCCTGGCATGCTCTCTGGACTGGGCGGGGCTCTCTGCTCCAGAGCTGGGCTGACCCTCCTCTCTGCTTCCTAGAGGCAGCTCCAGCAGAGAGGGCAGGCACAGCAGGGTCTGTCTGGCTTCCTCCTGTGCCTCCCTCCCCCTCACCATTCCCTGCTCAAGTAGGGATTCCCCCTTCTCCTCTGTCTTACACAGACATGTCTCAGCATTAGCTAGCATCCAACATGCTGACTGCAGTCTGTGCCGTAGGAGACCGGACAAAGGCAGACAGCAGTATCAGTTTAGGGCTTTTTGAAGCTAGTCAACAGGTAGGTGGTAATGTCCCTCCCTTCCTTGGAAAAGTTGTTTCAGAAGGGCTTGAACTAATGAGAGAGGCTATTGTTTTATTAATGGGCTGATAAACACTGTGTTATGAACTCTCTGCTGGGGGGTGGGCCTCCTTAATCAGAGTATCCTGCTAGGGCCTGACAATGCCCCCCCTTAGCTCAGCACTATAAAATGGAAGGGAGGGCTGCCCTAGTGCCCCCTGACTTCTAGCCTAAGCCACTGCAGGCATGTGCTGGTATTTCTTCAATTTAGAGGGGATGTCTGAACTGTTACAAACCAGTTTGCCCTAGCCATGTTAGACTAACCTACAAAGATTGAATCAATTCAGGTTCGGGCTTTTTGAATGTCTGCCCCTAATCTCGAGATTCAGAGGTAAAAAGCACTCTGTATATGAAAGTTAAGTGAATATTGTTGTTTCAAAAATATGGTAATTACAATGCTTTTGGCAATATTAACATTATTGTTTTGCATTGTCTTGAAACAGATTTTAATAGGATTAAACAACTTGAAAACCGTTTGCCACATTTAACAAGTGTATCATTTACAGTTCTAAGATTTGTTGAAGCTACTTAACAAATGCTATACATTAAAGTCTAAAAAAGAACAGGCATTCAAATGTTCTTACTTCAAGAATACGGCAGTAGCATAATGATGGGTGGGATATGAGCCACAGGCACTGCCTAAAGGGAGGGGGCACCAGACTGGAGCTGTGGGGAGCACCTCGCCCTCCCACCCTCCTGGCCCTACCCTCACTGCATCCTGCGCTAGCTCTGACTCCAACAGCAGGGAAGGCAAAAACAGCAATGGCAGCACCCACTGGCCTGGTCTGCGTGTATATAATACAGGAATAGCAGCTGGTGGATATCTGTTGCAGAGAGAGGTTACCTCATTTTTTCTGCCAGCAATTGGTGTTTAAATGGCTATTCAACACATATGTATGGGGCAAAAAGAGGTGACATCTATCCCCACAGGAGCGAACCTCCACTTGTTGCTACCCCACAATGTGCTATCACCAGCTAAGGTGCACAACTGGTCAGTTATGCATCTAGAGGATGGACTCTCACAGCCATTGTTAGAGACATCATGACAATCTTAATCTAACTCCTCGTGTATGATTCAGGAAAGACCAGGAACATCAAAATGACTAGAGCTGCTTGACTAACAGCTAAATTCAGTCAAATCTCTCTACTCTAGCACATCGTTTCAAGTACCCACGGTGCAAAAATTGTTGCCTTTGAACATGATGTTGCCATATCTATTTAGAATGTCCCTCCTTTGACTCTATGCTGCAATTCTAATGCAGCATAGAAACATTCCATGCACTTATTTTACTCTTCTTGGCATATCTACACAGCGTACAAAAGTGAGTTTGTACTTTAATCTAGCTAGCCTATGTAACAAGAGCGATGATGATGAAGTGGCAAAACCTACAGCACAGGCTGTACAAGCCTTCTGGGAATCCTGATGAGGTGTTCGTGTTCCCAAACCACACTTAAATCCATGCCACCACATCTTCCCTGATGTTGTTTCCTCTGCAAGATAAAAGCTAGCTCAGGTGTCCTAATCCAGCCTATAATCACATCTTTCTTTACTGTGCAGCATATTCTGTGTAGAATACCTTGTGTGTACTAATGATTGTATTTCCCTACAATTAATGCAGAAAGTTAATTACAAATAATGCAAATAGCATTTAAACAGTTAAGCTATTAAATGCTTTGTGCTAAGATTTCTCAGAGTATGTTGAACACTAGCCACTGTGAAAGCACAGTGTAACAGTTGTTACTGGGGGTTTACCAAGTAAAAACAAAAAATTAATTTCTAATAAAAGTGTTACCAATAAAACGAGTAACATATTTGATAGAAATTATTTTCTATTCTGTGATCACGAAAGGATTTATCAGAAGAGAAGACAAGAAAAAGAATAAGCAATAAACATAAGCATCTATCATTGAAGAGGACACACAAAGAATGAATAGCTGTGATCTGATAGGCTATATTACTCTTCAGAAATGCACGTGAATTTGCTTATTACTGTAACCAGGGTTCATCAACTTGCCTGTTGTGGGAACAGAGTAATTTTTTACATAACTCAAAGTATATAATGGTTAATGAAGAATCTGATAATGAAACTGTGTTTCATTATGGACAAAAAAGGGACGGGCAGGAGGAAAGACAAGGCAAGAAGGATTAATATTCTTTAAACATCACCTCTTCAACAGCCCAGAGAATCTCCAAATAAAATTATGCTAAATCTCAAACATGGTGTTACACCTTGTTCTCCTTCTCCTGGTAAAGGGCTTTTGAGGTTAGCAGTCACTTTAAAAAAGTTGTTTCTAGAGGGTCATGGCATTTTATGCTGAGCACCCAGAGACAGGATAAGTACTGCAGAAACTATTCCGTTCCTGCAGCTCTTTTTCAAGCTTCATCAACCCCCAAGTGTTTACAAAGATTAAAAGGAATATAAAATGGGTTAATTAAATTCAGACAGATGGATCTGAGCTTGATCCAATAGTTAATTTGCCTGACAGCTATTCTTAAATATTTTTAAAAGCTTGAGAATTATAATTTGATTCTTTACTGAGACTGATTGGCACAGAAGAAAACATACCATGTTTCCTTCAGTGAATGATTTTATGAATGATTCTTTTCTATTAACCTTTATCTGTAGAACATATTTCTGATAATGGCCTAGAAACTCCTCTCCTTATCTTCAGCTGTTCCATAAGCATGAAACACAGAATATGATGCAATGCCACAAAGAGCCTATGGTAGGGGTAGGCAACCCCCAGGACGTGTGCCAGAGTGTAGAACGCAAAGGCATTTTGCTTGGCAAGCATGCCTTGGTTAAGGGGCTGGGGCTGCACGGCCACAACAAGGATTAGGCCCCTTGCAGCCCCTCCACCAGCCACCCATGGCACACCAACACCTTACGAGTCAAGATTGCAGGTGTTTTTGGGTGCACTGCCCAAAAACATTGCCAACCCCTGGTCTATGGCATGCATTTTGGCTGTAGTTTTGATTCCAGATTACTACTTAAAGCTTGAGTTGAAAATCTTCTTGCAAAGGAGCCTAGATCCTCAATACTTTAACCATTCTATCCAGATACATTGCTATGGGATCCAATCACTCTGCCCAGGAAATGTTGAGGTTTCAAAATCCAGGGCCATGGAATGGCTGTCAGTGGCAAAAGGGTGAGTGAAGACTGCTGATATAGCCTCACTGGCATGGTGGCTACTTGGCCCACTGTCACTCCCACTTATGCTGCCTCGACTTGCCTGCCACCACTACCATTTATGATGCCTCACTGCAGGAAGTGTCTGCTTAGCCTATTGCTGCAGGCCAGTGACAAACTGAAGGAGAGGGGCCAATAGGGGCAACTTCCCTGGGCACCATCTTGGGGACAGGAGACAAAAAAAAAAAAGTGGCTGGTGCTAGTAGCCGCGTGTTTGCATTCATGGCAACAACCAAAAGTCACTGCTTCTGCTTCTGCTTTGCTCTCAGTTCCCAACCACATCCCTAGACTGAGGCTGAAGCCCTGTCACTACTTGCCCTGGCACTAACCATGTATGGTGGAGAATGATTAACTAACAATTTTAAACCATTTCAGATAAGTTTCACTATTTATTTACTTTATCTTTGTCCCATTTTTACAATCCAAACATGCTCTCACAGACAAGATGTGAGCTGGTTTTCCAGCAGAAGGAAACTGAAATTTAAGTGAGAGGAAGAAAGTGTAGGGGTCTATTTTGAACTTATCAGAAAATCTGAAGTATGTGTAGAGAGGTACTGTATTGTATATCTTGGATTGGGATAGGCCCCTACAGCCTCTGTTTAAATAAAGTATGTCAAAGAAGGCTGCTGTGATAATTTGATAAGTTAAGAAACAGGTGTTAGTATGTCAGATGGGGTTTCCCTTTTATTGAGAATTCCCTCTCAATACATAGATCATATGAAAGAGCCTCTTAATTACCTGAAATCAGAATTCATTTGATACAACCTGTGGTAGACACAAACATTAAGCACTGTAACAGACCATATTTTACATGGCATCTAATTTTCCTACTGGGTTGGGATTTAGAGAAAGGCTTAGTTGAGACAAAGTTTTAAAAACTTTTACTCACTTTAAGAACAATGCATGATAAATCAGCCTCTTATTTTACGGCTTGCAGCACACTTAAAATAGTCTCAACTAGATCAATGTCTTGGTTTCAGTTTAATATGTATACATTTTTAAAACCATCAAGAGAAAGTGTGTTAACCAGACAGAGCCAAAGAAGCAGCTGGCACCACCACTATGTGAAAAGAATGTTCCAAAAAAGTTCAAGCATGTACAATGCTATCCAACAGGCTTCTCCTTCTAATATTTCAAAGTCATATAAAAAGTGCTAATTACCATTCTAAGTAAGAAAGAGGAAGTCAGCCACTGGTGGAATTAGAGAGGATGTTGGGCCATCTGACTGCACACATCCATGTCTTCCATTTCCCAGATCTTACTTATGCCATGGGTTTTTTGCTGATAATTAATGCAGGTCTATCCCAAATTGTGCTAAAGCATCCAATTGTGTCAACACATTTCACCAAAACTGCAACACCTCAAGTTCTGATCCCTAACTCCCTATCAATGGTGCACATTTGTGCGGACTGGTTGACAGGGGTCAGTGCTTTGAGCAGGGGTCAGCAACCTACAGCCCGTGAATCTGGCTCATGGAACTACTAGATCTGGCCTGTAGAGCTGCAGGGCTTCAGCAGTACTTGGCAATGGGGAGCATTACTTGCACCACAGTTAGGCAGTGAAGGATTTGCCCATGCTGCATCAGGGAGCTTTGCTTGTGCCATGCATGGGCAGGTGGCAGGGAGAAAAAAAAGGCAGTAGTGGTGGCCAAGTCCTGGCAGCAGTCCACCTTGGACCCAAGCTGGTCATTCCAGACCACCACCAGGAAACATTGCTGACCAATGCCCTAGAGGTTTCAAAATACAATTTGTCTAAAACCCCAATTTAGGAAAGGACCAATGTATTTGTTTAATTTTAAAACATGCAAAGGAATATGGCTCCTCCCCAGTCTCTGCACATCATTTACAGCTGCAGTCTTGGAAGGCGATTCACATATAAGACATGGACAGGATACAGGGAGGTAGGAAGTAGGCTCTTGCCTACACGGTGACCAGAGCGCTAGTTGGATGCAAAGGGAAAGAATGCTGTACCTTTTTAAGTACTATAGTGACTTCCCTCTCCTCATCATAACACTGAAGAAGGAGTGTGCACCTCAAAAGAAAATCCCTGTTCTTCCAGAGATACCACTATGCACACACCCCCTTGCTCAGGGAGGCTACAAAAAGTAGAATCTAGCCACAAGCTGAGGATAGGTATGAATAGTAATTCAAGACACTTTACTCAATACAGTTAGTAAAATTGACAGTCTGTTATTTTCCAGGAGTCTAAAAACTACTACCTTGATCTGCATTTAAGTTGATAAACAGTTTTACAGCTCAGGAAAAAAGGAAATGATTGCAAAATAATACGCTAAAGATTGTTTCTAACTACTTTGAATGCACATTCAAACAGGATTAGCCTTTTCAAAGGCAGTGAACTTTTGGCATGTCACTCAGGTCTCATCTAGTCAGAACACTGCTCAGTGCCCTTGTACAACTAGCTACACTTTTTTCTTTTTCTGCAAAAGGTAATTTTAGTACAGAGCTTGAATAAATTATATGAGATGCATCTAAAACCAGAATTCTTCTACTCTCGCCAAGCAACAGAGGCTGGCAGAGCACCTGAAATGTCAACTGGAAATCAAAGGCAGATCCCAGTACACTTGTAACTTCACCTCATTTTTAACCCCTACCTCCCCCACATTTAAATTCATAAATGGAACCACAAATAGACATTTCACTCCTTCAGGATTCCAGCAGATGAATGTCATACTCTTTCTACAGAGCCTTCCACAAAATTAAAACTAAGCACAAAATGTTGGACAACATAGAAAACTTCCATTTCTACCCAACAGAAGATATTTCATTATCTCTTCCAATTGATATAGAGCGAGATTTACAGATTTGCACCATCAGCTTTTGTTAATTCCATTGTCCCAAAACAACATAGGAACTTACATGCTATAGTCTTGTAATTTTCCCCTAAATTCTTTGTCCTATGCTAATATTTGGTTTCATTTCCCTCCCCTACTGTTATAAATCAAGTTTCCCAATTAGTCAGTGCCATTACACTGACACAGAATTGGTGAAACCAGGAGTCAGGCCCCTTATTCTGTGTGTAACACTACAAAATCTTAAGAGACCACTACAAAATCTTAAGAGACCTGGTGTAAAAGGACACACTTACTTCAGTGATAGTATACCAGTTCACACCAACTTAAGTCCTGACTTGGAACATTTCATACCTTTCCTAGTTAATGTTCACAGCTTCAAGATTCAGCTGAAAAACTCTGTTTCTTGTTATTCTGATTATCCTATGACTATCGAAAGCAATCAATGAAATGATAGTAAAGCTATCACAAGCAGTTGTTGCTAGCTATTTTCATTGGACATAAAAATAATGATATTATTTTAAACTCTTGTAAATGGAAGGCCTGGTAAATATAATAATCTAAAGCACTGCCATCTGACTTGCACTGTCAACTTGGAAAATGAACCTGCCATGAACAAACTTGAATCAGGATTATCCAGATCAGTCATGTAAAAGCAACAACTTAAATTGTTTTCCTTTTACTCAAAACGCTTAGCATTACCCTGAGAACATGGCAACAGTACCTGTCTCTTGAATCGGTAACCAGATAGCTACACATATAAATGTTTTCAGTGTGATGTATTTCTTAGGTAGAATAACAGTCTGGGTTGCTGAATGTGACAATTCAGAGAAATTGCTTTATGGCATAAAAACTGGAAAACACAAAGATTCCCATAAAACATCTCTGAATTAAGGATGAGCAGGGAATATATCACTTTTGATAGTGCAATATAAAGACAGCTGCTGAAGAGTACTTGCTTTTTACAAGTTTCAAG
>JAGPOW010000229.1:19062606-19083398 GCA_030014935.1 Caiman crocodilus | reverse complement strand
AACCAAATATCTGTCCAGCCTTCTCTTGAAGACCCCCAGGGTAGGAAAGAGCACCACCTCACTTGGGAGCCCATTCCAGAGCCTGGCAGCCCCAACTGTAAAATAATGTCTCCTAATGTCCAGCCTGAATCTTCTCTCTAACAATCTGTGGCCATTATTCTTAGTAACCCCAGATGGTGCCCAGGGGAACAGAGCCACCCCCAATTCTCACTGGTCCCCACTAGTGAGTTTGTAAATGGCCACCAGATCCCCTCTCAGCCTTCTTTTGTGGAGGTTGAATAGGTTCGGGCCCTTTAGCCTCTCTACATAGGGCCTGCCTGCTGCCCCTTGACCATGCGAGTGGCCCTTCTCTAGAGCCTCTCAGTGCTAGCCATATCCCTCTTGAAGTGCAGCGCCCAGAACTGGACGCAGTACTCCAACTGTGGCCTGGCCAATGTCACAGAGGGGAAGGATCACCTGTCTGGACCTGCCTGTGATGCATCTATAGATGCACAACAAGGTGCAGTTAGCCTTACTGACCACTTCCGGCTCATGTTCATCCTGGAGCCAACAATGACTCCAAGATCCCTTTCTGCCACCATGTTGACAAGAAGGGTATTCCCCTGCCTATAGGTGTGTTGCTGGTTCCTTCTCCCTAGATGCAGTACCCTGCACTCGTCTGTGTTGAATTACATGCTATTCTCATCAGCCCACCTCTGTAATTTGCTAGATCTAGATGGATTCTGTCTCTCCCCTCCAGCATGCCCACCTCACTCCACAACTTGGTGTCATCAGTGAATTTGGACAGCGTGCATAACACATCCACAACCAGATCACTGATAAAGATGTTGAACAGTACAGGCCCCAGGACCGAGCCCTGTGGGACTCTACTACCCACATCTCTCCATGTCAAAAACTTTCAATTCTAAGTCAGAGGTGGACAATTATTTGGGCCCGTGGGCCAAATAAGTAGTTTTGGTGAGCTGTAGCAGGCCGGGTCAGCATCCTTCTCCTCCCCCCAAAGCAGCTCTCCAAAACTCCCTAAGTGGTCCCATCCCATCTGCCTAGCCACACACCCTGCCTGGACATGTCCCGGTCAGTCCCCATTGAGACCCTGGGATTGCGGGGTGGTGACAGCATGGGGCTGGAGCCCAGAGCTGAGCTGCAATCTACTCCCCACGTCCCCTGTCCACAGAACCGGTACCCATCACAGGGGTGTGTGGGAAGCATATCACAGCTCTGCTCTGCACTCAGCCAATATGATTTAAAGCTGACCTGCTTGATGGGGCTTTAAACTGAGCCCACCAGGGAATGGGGGGAGTATCGCCACTGCAAGCCCACTGGGCAGCTTTTGTAAACCCAGCAGGCTAAGGCACTCAAGGGAGCTCAACCTCTACCCCAGCCCCAGAGCGATCTGTAAGGAAGGTAAGGGCTCCAATGAGACACTTACATGCCTGTACACCAATGCAAGGAGCTTGGAGAACAAGAGGAATTTGTCCTCCTGCTAACCACAAAGGATTACAATCTCATAGGGATAACGGAGACCCGGTGGGACTCCACCTATGACTGGGCCACAGGTATTGACGGCTATGCCTTGTACAGGAGAGATCATGTTGAAAAAGGGGCAGGGGGGTAGTTCTCTCTGCCAAGGAAAAAGTTATGCATCCCTGCAAACTGACATTGGTGCCAAGGGGGGATGACTGGAGATTCTCTGGAAAACAAGGCACAGGTGACACAGTGTTCAGAGTCTACTACAGACCTCCAACCCAGGATCAAGGGCTTGACCAGGAGTATACCAAGAAACTAGCTGAGGCTGCATGCTCCCAGTGCACGGTTGTCATGGAAGATTTCAACTACCCTGACATTGTGGGAAAAGCACTCAGCCACATCTGAACGGTTGTAAAGCTTCCTCATGTGTGTGGTTGAACTCCACCTGACTCAAGAAGTCTACGGACTGACGAGAGGCAAAGCGCTGCTCAGCCTGGTACTGGCAACTAGGGATGACTTAATTAGCAACCTAATGATCGAAAGGAAGCTGGGAGACAGTGACCATGAGCTGATCACCTTCACCATACACCATAAAGCAGGTAAGTCAGTCAGCAAAGCAGAAGTCCTCAACTTCAGGAGAGCTGACTTTGACAAGCTCAGGAGGCTTGTTGGAGAGGACCTAAGGGACCACAACCCAAAGGGGAGGGGAGTTCAGGAAGAGTGGTTGCTCCTCAAAGGAGCGATCCTAGAAGCTCAAGCAATGTCTATCCCATCTCGGAAGAAAGGCAGAAAAAGGCAGCCTCCCTAGGTATGGAGAGAACTAGTGGACCTCCTGCGTCTCAAAATAAAGACCTATAAAGGATGGAAGACTGGATCCACCCCAAAGGAGGAGTGCTCTGCTCTGATCTGGACCTGTAAGCAAACCAGGAAAGCCATGGCTATGATTGAACCACAACTAGCTATAATATCAAGGACAAAAAAAAGTTATTTTTTTAGATATGTGGGGAGCCAGAGAAAAAGCAAGGATAACATTGGACCCCTGCTAAACCATATGGGTCAACTGACAACCAACACCCAGGAAACAGCAAACCTGCTTAATGGGTATTTTATGTTGGTTTTTCACCAGCCCCAAGGGACAGCCCTGCTCAATACAGTACGGGATGATAAGAGAGAGGAAGAACTGTTACCCTTCATCAATGTCAACCATGTGAAGGAACACCTTGAGAGACTGGACACCTTCAAGTCAGCTGGCCCATACAGCTTACACCCCAGGGTACTTAACAAGCTGGCAAGGATCATAGCTCTGCCATTGGCATGGATCCTCAAGAACTCGTGGTGCTCAAGCAAAGTGCTCGAAGATTGGAAGAAGGCCAACATGGTGCCTATCTTCAAGAAAGGGAGGAAAGTAGATGCGGGGAACTACAGGTCCATCAGCCTGACCTCTATGCTGGGGAAGATCTGGCAAAGTGAGCAAAACTCTGGCTTCCATCCATAGATGCTTCTCTAGCAAAATCCCAGGATGTCATCCTCCCACTGTACTCAGTCTTGGTGAGGCCACAGCTGGAGTACTGTATCCAATTCTGGGCTCCACAATTCAAAAAGGATGTGGAAACGCTTAAGAGAGTCCAGAGGAGAACCACGCACATGATCAGAGGGCAAGTGAACAGGTCTTACAAAGAGAGGCTGTGACTATGGGACTCTTCAGCCTAGAGAAGAGCAAAGTCAGGGGGTACCTAGTGGCTGCCTGTAAGTATACAAGGGGGGTACATCAGGATCTGGGGGAAGGCCTGTTCACCAGAGCACCCAATGCGATGACAAGGTCAAACAGTCACAAACTTCTCCAGGACCATTTCAGTCTGGACATAAGGAAGAACTTCATTGCAGTTCAAGCCCCCAAGGCCTGGAACAGACTGCTGCCAGAGGTGGTGCAAGCATCTACTCTGGACTCCTTTAAGAGTCAATTGGACATTTATCTTGCTGGGATCCTGTGACCCCAGCTGACTTCCTGCCCGTGGGGTGGGGGGCTGGACTTGATGATCTTCTGAGGTCCCTTCCAGCCCTAATATCTATGAATCCAAGGGAGGAGCATTCAGGAGCAGGACAGGTAGATGGGTGGGATCATGGGACAGCAACAGTGGGGAGCCGGGGCTAGGGCCATTATTTGATTCAAGTTACCACAATCCGCTCCCTGCATGCCCCTGCCACAGAATCTGCACTCATCACACATGCGTGAGGGGAGCAGATCGCAGTTTTGCCCCAGCCCTGGCCCCACATTGCCACCACCTCAAGATCCTGGCCCATGATCCCAGCCTTGCTTGCCTGTCCCACTCCCAAAGCCCCATCCCATCCACACACCCTGCCCGCATGGGTCCCACCCCGGCACCGCATGTGGGGTAAATGGGCTGGGGTGCTCAGGCAGGGCAGCTGGGTACAGCAGTGGTGGCAACCAGAAGGAACCACTGCTGCAGAGGCTGCCAGGAAGCGAGTCCAGCTACCATGCTGCCCTGGCCCCACTGCGCACCCAGGGACAGCAGGACCAGCCATACATGTCATGGCCCATGATACCCTCTGCTCCCGCACCACGACTAAGGGACACACTATGGGCCAGACAAAAATCCCTCAGTGGGCTGCATCCAGCCCATTAGCTATATTTTGCCCACCTCTGTTCTAAGTGCTCTTGGCCCAATGCTCATAACCTTTAAATATGGTACAAATGGTTTGCTACAAATACAACATTGCTTGAAGACAGCACTATTTCACATACAATTTCAAAATACTGGTTAGATGGTAATGTTGCTGAAGATAATTTATTTAAAATATAGGAAGAATTCATTCACAATTAAGGTACACACCACATACTGGCCCCTATTCAACCCGGCAGTTAAGCACATGCTTATTATGCAAGTCCTGAATCAAGATCTTAGGCCAAGATTTTTAAAGAGGTATTTAGGGTCCTAATTTACATTTCAGTGGAATCAATGTGAATTGGGTGCTGAAATGCCTTTAAAAATCCAGCCCTTGTGACTTATATTAAAAGAACTGATCATATGAAGCATTCACTTCTAAAACAAATAAGAAATGTGCAAAAAGTAACAGCTGAATAAAATGCAGTTCACCTTCCATTTGATTATTTAATTTCATGGTGGTGGTTTATGTGACTATTCCCTTTTCATTACAAAGTAAACTATCCATTTGTTATGGGAAGACAGAGTTACAGAGTATAAGGTATAATTCAAAGACCATTCTAGTGCTTGCACTTTCTTGAGCCAATTTAAACCAACACATCTGTACCTGTAATTTAGATAGCCAGTTATTCCAAAGTGAATTTAAGTGCACTCCAAAATAAACTAGCTTTTGAACATGACTCCTCTAACACAAAACAAAAAATTCACTATTCTACCACAACCTACAAAGAGGTTAAGTTTTTCAGATACCAATTTCATTATGATTCAGTGGTACAGCTTAAAAAGAAAAGCATTACTCAACATGAATGAGTATGGTAGAATCTGAGCCATTATGCTTATTCTAACATAGTGATGAATATGCCTAATCATACGTAACCTTACTTTCTACTGAAACTATTCTTGTTACAGTTTTTACTGAGGAACGAACTTCTCCTAGGCAAAGCTCAGGAAACCAGTAACTCTATCCCATTCTCCAACTTATTAACCACCTTTCACACCACTAACCATGTGCTTCTCTGCTGGTGCTTCTTTTGATAGCGCTTCTCTTTCCCTAATAGCTTACCCTTCCTTGGCTATTGTGTTTGTCCTTTCCTAGTTCTCTCCCTACTTCAGTGTGTTTTTAAGAGGATCCTTCTCATTCACTCCCAGCTTTACATGTGTGTACTCAAGGGTTCTCATCTTGATCACCTTCTCTTATTCCACTCTACTTTACATCCAGGTAAACATCCACAAATCAACTATCAATCCTTGTTGAAACAGAACTCTTAACACTCCCATTCCTCAACATTCTTCACATCTATTTTCTCAATAACTCTGGACAATAACACCATCCTGCTTGTCACTCAGGCCCATATACAGGGTATCACCTTCGACTCAGACGTCTCTCTAGCCATTATGTTTAGGCTATACATAATATTTCTAAGGTAGTCCTTCCCCATCTATCCACATAGCTAAAACTTGTGTCCAGGTTTTCATTTCATTTTTTCATTCTTGCAGCATTCTTTTCTCTGGCCTCAATAAACACAATCAATCTTTGTTGCATCTGTTCAGGATGCTCATACAAACAGCACTTACTTACCCATGATGGCTTAGTTCATGGGACTCATGAAGCAGCCAAAGCCTTAAATAAACACCAAACCTACCTTTGTGATCTCTCTTCAAAGTCCAGTTAACCCATGTATGCAAAATTGATTAAACTATTTTGTAGAGAACATCAAATCAACTCCATACAAGTTGACAAAAAAAACTGGGTGAGCAGTAGATTGCTGCAAAAATGAACAGAAAAGGAAAAGCCTGCAAAGCCATAGCCTACACTTGTAAAGCTGTCGAAGATTATGACCATGAAGTTCAGGCCAAAAAGGTGAAAGGGTAATTTAAGAAATTAATGTAGAAGGGGAAAGCACTAAAAAAGAAGAAGAAACAAACAAACATTTTTCAGATGTTTGGTTAGACCATGTCACCCACCTCTTTGCATCTTCCACTGCTTCCCCCTTTTTAGTACAAACTAAAATTTCTTGGCTTCACTTTCAAAAACTTCCACATTTTATCTCCCACAAATCTGCCATACCAAATTCACTATCAAAATATCAATCTAATTCTCCATCAAACAGATGTTAGTTGCATTTTTTTCTCAAACTTAAGTTTCAAAGACTTTCAAAGAGTTTATGTACTTTCTCAGGAGGAAATAGTTAATGGAACACCACCATTAACCACCTCTCTCCCCAGACTATATTGGTGCCTTTGCAGGCAGCAGACACACACAAACTGAATTCCCACAATATAAATAACAAGGGAAAGCCAGTCAAGAATTGTCTGATGCTCCTCAAACATTTAGTTTACTTAGTACATACTGAATTAGGCAATGGGCAAGTGGTCATGCTAAGTGAGCAATTTTTGTCCTTTTTTTTAACCAATTTTCTTATTGGTAAGTAAGTAGCTTATTGACAATTATATGTGTAAGATAGCTATTTATTATTTGATCTAGATAGATAGATAGATCTATTCAAATATGGGAGGCAAACTTTAAATTTAGGAGGGGCTCCAGAGCAGAGGATGGGAGTCATTTAATACATTATAAACTGAACTAAAAACTTTTTCACTGGTAAGGAAGGAACTAAATCATATGACCTTGCAATTGAGCAAATTAAAAAAAAAAACAAAGATAAAAACAGAATTCAAAATGTCTAGCCTGAAAATAGTGTTATACTATCAGAGATCTCCAATTTTGACCGTTTTCAGTAAAGGAGGTGTCAATTGCTGCATTATATTACTATAACAATTTTCAAGACTGTTTTAACAAAGCAGTCTTGTCTAGGTCTTGGAAAATGTTAAACACATTAAGGGATTTTGGTGACTTGAATAAAATAAAAAAGTTTGTGATGACGTGTGAATGTTTCTTTTGCATTACACAGGTACAGTTTAGGAAACAAGTTTTGTGTTTAATTGATCAGTTAACTGCTCTATTTTTTAAAATAAAGAATAAACATCACTATCCAGTATCTTTAAAAAAAATGTGATCAGCTCCCCAAACTCCCTGAATTGATGACAGTCAAGCACTACTTATTTGCTTAATATTGTTATGTGACGAGATCCTTTGCTTTACAGTTTGAAAAAAACCCACACTCCTTTCTAAGGAAGACATTATATAAAATAACAACTGAAAAGTGTTGATTCTAAGCTAAGCCATTATTCATAATCCCTATTTTTTAAACATATAGTTTCCATCTTAAAGATTCAATAATTCATCTGTTACAAGACCTAGCCCTTTGACTGAATATCCATACAATTTTATGCATCTTTGAACAGTCATAAAAAGGAAATAGCCATCACCTCATTTGCATAAATCAAGGTCACAATGCAATCTCTCTTTTTTCCTCCCACTTCATGCCAACAAAATGCCCCAAATATTTCAGACAAGTTTCCTAGCACTACAGGAGAGCAAAGGCCAAAAAGGAAAGTTAATTAGACCAAACGGGCCTTCTAGCTCTTGTGAAAATGTTAATCTTACTTATAGAGGAAGTGTGGGAGACCCACAAAATCTACTGTTCATAAAATGTGTTGCTGGAAAAATGCTTACAGTATTCCATTTGTCCAGACTACCAGAGAGGGCCTGAATTATGGAAAAACTAGATGGAAAATAGGTTCCCTTAATAAAATACATTAATTAGTTTAATAGGTACAGTTCCCTCCTCTGAAAAACAAAACCCATGGGATAAACAGCATGATTTTAAAAGCCTCTAACCCACCATCTTGGATTTCATCCTTGGAAGACAGAACTGTCTCTGAAATTTAAATACTTTTCATGTCAAAAGCTATGGGTTATTTTAATCTAGTGAAGATATATTCAATGGCACGAAAGATCAAGTTGGTAAAGAAGAAACTATACATCACATAGGAAAAGAATCTCAAGATACAAGGTCTTCTGTTAATCTTTTTTTACTAAGACGGAACTTTGAACTTGAGGCAGAGACTGAGAGTCCGAATTCCCGAGTACTTTTCCCAACTCTAAAGTGTGATATTGGACAAGAAAATGTCTTTGTACCTCCTTTTCCTATTGACATAATAGGAATAATAAGAGTTTCTTTCTTTACAGGGACATTATAATTTTTATAACACAGAAAAAAAAGCGCAAGTCAACCTAGTTCCATTAACTTCAATAGAACTATGACAATTTATATGTGCTGAGGTTCTCACCCAGTATCTCCAGTCACCCTCGCATTAACTCTTTCTCCTTCATTTGGATTTGCTATGCTTTTTCAAATTCTTTTTGTTTTGTAATTAAACAATTGAGATGTATATATATTACCAACAGAGATAACTAGCAATTTCAGTGCCGTGGGCAGAGATGCTGTTGAGTGCTGTACTGTAGGGGTAGGGCTGGGTGCGGTTATTTCACACTGGGGAGCTGGGAAATGCCACATGCTGAAGAGTGGAGGGTACAGAGAGCAATGGGATGCCCAAGGCTAGTACTCCCCTAGTTATTCTACCAGTTACCTCCCCTACTTACTGTATCAATTACTAGAGTACCATAATTAATTAATTAGTCATAACTTTCAATTACTAATCACAGTTCTCCATTACTTATAATATACCACTCAATTATACTTCTTTTCTGAACTGCCCAGTTAGAAATTTATTTTAATTTTGCAAATATTTTGCCCCAAATTGATATCTTCAAGTATCAAATTAATTTAACCCTGAAAGAAACAATGGTCACATAGCTGAATTAACTCATTTAAATGAAAGCTGAGCTGGGCTCACACAAGTTTTATCATCATCCATCATTTAAATGGGATGATCCCTCTCTGAAAAATTTCTTTGAAAAAGATCATGGAACACTTTTTACTAAGTTTCAATTATTTCTATATGAATTCTGCTCAGTTTACATATGGAAAGGATTCTAATCCAAATTTGTGAATTTAATCCATTATCTGAGAATCAGCCTTGTTTCTTAATTTAACGATCAACACTACCATAAATGCAGAGATGTTGAACTTACCAAAACCTGCAGTCTGGTATCATGGTGCTCGCTGCACACTTGATCCAGCATGCAGAGCCATCCTATCTGGCCTGTGGGGCTAGAAATCTGGCAGTGCAGAAGCAGTGACAGAATTAGTTACCAGGACTTTTGAAGCTCTGGCAGCCACTACTTATCCCACTACCAAATTTCCAGTCCCATGGAGAGGCCCCCCACAAGCCAGATGACACAGCTCTGCACTCTGGATCCAGCCTCCAGAACTTGCCATGTGGTTGGAAATTTTGGTGGAGGACAAGCAGCAACTGCTGCATCCCCCAAAGCCATGGCAGTTAACACTGTACCTGGTCACCCTGCCAAATTTCTAGCCCTGAGGGCCAGACGACATGGCTCTGTGGGCCACAACTTTGACATCCAAAGTGTAAGGCAAATTTTACTAACAGGGAGACTTTTGCAACATCGGCCCAAGTAAGTTGCCCAAGTGAAAATGATTAGCCTTACTAAACAACTGTGCTGATTATGCACAAGGAGAAACAGCATCCAACTCACTCCCCTATTGGAAGCAAGAGTAAATAGAAACATATCCTTGTCACTCAACTCAACATACATAGGTCCAAATATGCAGAGAGCAGCTTTGTGGGAGAGAAGGTGTTAATTTTACAAGTCTGTTTTTAGAGTGGAGCCACACTTTAAAGTCGAGTTTGTTTAATGTCTGGTGCCAGCAGACATACGGAAGAGGTGCCCTAAGCGCTGTGATGTTGACCGCAACCTTTTTCATACAGGATATAAAGAAGTACCAAACTTTTAATTTTCAGCCAGACAGGGATCCCACAGATGGAGGCTGACTTTATGCGAGTCTGTCTCATTCAGTGTCTCAGAGAAGTATATCCTCATCCATGACTTTAGACCCCCCTCCCTGCAGGATCTGCAAAGTCAATGAAGGGATAGTATAGGCAGGGTTAAGGAGGTACAGGATCTTGCCATCTCTACCCCCTAAAGGAGCTCCTAAAGAAACTATCACACAAATGCGTATTCTGTTCTTTTCTGAGATGCTCCCCACCTAAATAAATCAAATTGAAAAAAAAACAGAGCAGAAGTATATGGGGTATGTTTTATTTAATTTAAATTAAATTAACTCACTCTAGGGCCTGTGTATTTCAACTTCCTGCAACAACTTTACTGAATCGGACCTAGGATAGATGTTAGTCACTTCAGCAGAGTTTCTGCAGGTTTCCCAAGGTGTGATATAGATCAGAATCTAGCCCAGTTCTCATAAAGTCAAACCAAATGACAATTTTCATTTCAAGAATAGATTAAAAAGACACATTAAAACAGTGATCACAATTTCAATTTAAACTTCACACAAAAAACAGCATCTCGCAGAGTATAATTTCTTGACTGAATTAATGAGTCAACACTGATGCAGGGAGAAGAGTACTACCTGTTATCTCCCTTTCACACTTCCTGAAACTCCCCATTATTCCTTAATTGAATTACTGGCTAGACCTGATTATAGCCTGAGTCTGCTTGTATACATCCAATTAAGGAAAAATTTCTTGATATTCTTGTTTCTTGGCTTTATGGGTAAGATCTACTGATGCAACAGAAGCAAAAACAAATTTCTAATCAAAAGGTTTCTGGGCACAGGTGCCATATCGCCACTCGAAGAAGCAAATAAATCACTTACCCTTTGATGGCATCCTAAAAATACTGAAAGACACTTAGAGCGCATCCACACATGCAGACACGTGCACTTGCAGCAGCTCAAAAAGATACGGCACAAATTTGAGCCGGGGCTTTTTGCCTCAGAGCATAGTATGCACTTTGGTGTGGTACAAGTTATGCCACTTGGGGCAAAATAACGCTGCCTGGCTCCCCCCAGATCTGCAGCCGGGGGGAACTAGAGTCTGTACAAATTTGTACAAGGTTCAGTACAAAAAGCTGCCCTGTCAAGTAGCTCAGGGCTACTCAGGAGCTCCTAGGACCCGGCCAATTGGTACCTGTGGACACTACTCCTTGTGCCAGCTGGATTGCTGAAGCAGCCCTTAGAGTTCACTGCACACTTCATCCACTGCAGCAGTCTGGTAATGGGGGTTGCTGTGTGGCTGTGACCTGCTGTGCACCTGCCAGACCCAGATGGGGACTGCACTGCCAGTGGGCTGTGGCTGCATTATGGCCTTTGTGCAGCACTACTGCCTTGCGCACGCCTACCCGGCCATCTGGGCAGATATTGCCCAGATGTTCCCCATGTGGTGGCCTGCTTTGAACCATCAAAGCACATCCTCCTGGCCCCAACTGGCCAGGAGGTCAGCAACCTCCAGCTGGGTCCAGGGTGCCAGCTCTGAGCATGTTCCCCTGTCTAGGTCCTGCCACTGGCCTCCCTAGCAGGAATCCTGGTGCTCCCTATTTGAAAAATCCCTGATAAAAAAAAAATCCCCAAGTCACTCTGTAAAATACCCTGAAATCCATGTTCCTCCACAATTAAAACAAATATATTTGTGTAGCGAGAGACAGAGACAGAGACAGAGAGAGAGACAGAGAAAGAGAGATCAGTTGGGCAATGTTTTATTGATATATCTACAGTGTTCAAGTAATTTGGAAGCATACTAGTGTCTCGATCATCATAATAAAATTAATTCTAAATACCTATGTGTTTTGCTGTTTGCCTTTGGTTTTCTTACCACAGAGCAGATAGAGCTCCCCCCAACTCCTTCACTAACCAGGATGCTGGGACAGCTGCCCCTGCAGCCACAGCTCCTGCCGGCAGGATCATCCTGTCTGGCAATTGGGCACGCAAGGTGTATGCTAGTGGGATGTGGGTTTTGCAGTATGTGGGTGAGGAGGGGGTTGGGGGCATGGGGCTGGCTACGGAGGGATGTGGGGAGCTGTGAGTTGTGTGGGTGGATCATGGGGGGGGACTGTGCAGGGTCTGCTCGGGGGGTGGGTGCCCTGCCCCCCACAGGGTGCAGCCGCCCTGCACAGCTCATAGACCATCCCCTTACAGGGCCACAGCCCACCCCAGGCCCATGTGCCCCCCCTGCTTGCTCCCCCAGACCCCTGGATTGTGGTCCCACCCACCCCAGCCCCCCAACCCCACCCCCTGCTTGCACCCCCAGAACTCCCAGCCAGCCCCAGCCCCCACACACTCTCCCAGATCCCCTGATGGCTGCCTCACCCCCACTTGCACCCTTTAGACCCCCAATGGCTGCCCCACCCAACCCACCCCCACTTGCATCCCCAGCTGCCCAGTATGTGGAGTCACACAGCACCCTGTTGACCCCCAGTCACACTCACGTGGTGGAGCAGTGGCAATGCAGGTGTCAGGCAGCCGAGATCAGTGCCTGCTGCCCCATGCTGTGAGGGTGGTGCTCTGCCAAGAGGCCCCAGTTATGACAGCTGAAATTATGTCTGTCTGATAAAGGTACTTGCTGAAGGCCTTATGAAGACTAGACAAAGTGTTTTTTTACATTTGTTTCTATATTAAGCTATATGTTGTTGCTAAAAGCCTAATTAAAGTTTAAGCTGTAGTGAGGCCTTGTATAAAGTAAGGCCTAGTAAATTTAACAAAGCCTTGAATTAGTAAGGCCTTGTGGCATAGTTAAAATTACCTTATCAAAGGAATGCAAGGCTTGTACTGCTACTGGTCAGTCTAAGGACAGTTGAAGTAAAAGGAATCTGAGTGGTTGTACGTTACCAGAACCATTCAGAAGCTCTAAATTGGCTGAAATATCTGAAAACCATTCAGAAGGAAGATACAGCTCTGTGAAAAGGATTAGTTAGCCGGTGCCTGGATCAGTGAGTCAGTGGACCTTGAGGAACCCAAGGACTGCATTCCAGGGTCCTTCCCGGTACCCCTATGGACAGTGCTCTTCAGGGACGCCTGACTTCACTGAACTTTGTGGGAAGAGAAGTTTGCTGTGCATCAGGCATCAGAGGGGACTGCTGATAAGTTGCCAACAGGAATTGCTTTTGCCTGTCTTTGTTTGTCTTGTTACTACGCATAGTTTTGTTTTTGTTAAGTCAATAAATCTTTCTTACCTTTCTACCCCTGACCATACTCTCAATCCCAAACCCTCTGCAGGTGGCTGGGACACCAGTGACCCCAAAAGCAGCTGCTACTGCCAGTGAGTACGGGATTTTTCTTTTTTTAAATTGCTGGGATGCCGTGACCAGGCAGAACAGTGATCGGGGGGCTCGGGGTAGAAGCAGGGGTTGGGGCTGCAGAAGTCAGCAGGGGATGGGGCCGGCAGGGGCCCCCATGGTTCCCCCCCGCCACACCTCCAGAGCCCTACACTCCATACTTACCAGCACAGAGCTCAGGTCCAACTCCCTGCGGCTGGCACACTGCCTGCCCTACACGGGCAGGCAGTGCAGGGCAGGCAGGGTGCTTCAGCACCAGAGCACAGACCAACCATAGAGATGCTCTGGCTGGCTACCAGAGCATCTCTGTGAAGGACCCAAGCCTCCAGTTGCCTGGACTGCCCTGCTTTTTTTTTGCCAAAGGTATTTTTTTGACCCCTGGATATCCAGGGGTCTAATTTGCAGCACAGGGAATGTTTTTATGTTCCCACACATACTCTTGCAGTGTCTCAAAGGGTTTGCAATGCTGCAAAAGGCATGTGCGCACTCATCTGAACATGCCCTTACTGGCTGGTGCAACCTGGATAAAAATTCATACCCAAAACCAGGGTGCAAATTAGTTTCCAACTCAGGGGGGAGGGGCCTGCGGTGGTGGCAGCTAGAAGGAGCTGCCGCCACTGCCTGAAGAGCAGGGCAAGCTAAGAAGGCTCTCGTCTCTTATGGGGGCTCTCTCACTTCTTATGGGGGGACTCGCTCCTCCCCCCCCCCCCACAACTGCCCTGTAATTCTAACCTTGCCCGAAACCAAAAATCTCCTCTGGACCTCCCGAACCAAACAGCCTGCTTACTTGCTGAACCAAGAGACTAAGTAGTGACAGGCAGTTAAATAACTTTATAGCTAAGAAAATAGTTTAATCTTGCAGTGCTTTCATATAAGTAAATCCCATTCAACAAAGGAATATATTTAGACTGTATGATTTTATCTTTAGCTCTACAGCATGTGACAGAGATAACTTTAAGCTACTTTGGCATAAAAGTTTGCCTTCTTTAAGCAAATATTATTTAAAGCTTGCTTTCCTCATTAAAAACTCAACAGTTTTGCTGAATTTCAGGTTAATGACATTTGAATGTAAATTATGCACTTGTCATTGCTTGTGAGAACTGACCACGTTTCTAGACAAAGTGCATTTGTAACCTTCAGACAACATAAAATTACAAGTGTAGGTGTTTGCAAGATGTTAGGAATACTACTGGGACAAGAAAGGGTCATGCAATCCTGACCCACCAAGTTTCTATATACTTAAGAAAAAAATCTTTGGCGGACATCAGCAATAAAGGAGATGTAATCCAGGCTGCATTTGTTCTGTTAATAAGATATTTGAAAAAGTGTGTTCAAGACCAATTTGAGACAGAGGAAAACTAAAATTCTGTAAATGACAGTTGATGTGATGACCAAACCAGAAAGGTTACAAAGTAGTATAGTCAAATACTTAAAAGGAAAAGGCAAGATTGTGTATGCAGATGATGTATGGACAAATATGCACAAATAAAATAATGTTGTTAAACACATTATACTTCGTCTGTAGCTACAACTCCTCAGTTAGTATGTTAAATCATTGTAAATATTCTCTCAATTTTAAGGAAGTTCATTTTGGAACTGGCATTTATTCTGGAAATTCAGCCCAGAAATTGCAATTATGATTGGAACAGAGCTACATAAAAGGTGACATTACCCAAAGTACCTTTTCCCAATGTATCCTCATATCTTATCAGCTTAATTTAATCAACAAAATTAAATTTTACTACTTTCTTCTGAGCAGAACCAATGTAGCTACAGAAGTATAAGCTGATGCTCTACTGCATTTTGCATCATAAACACTATGGCAAAAGCTGTGTCACTGTTGAAAAGACAAAAAAGCACAGGTTATTGCAAAAAATACATTTTAGTTACAATGCTAGAAATAGAAAAAATGTCATTTGCAAGCTAAACACAGTTCTAGAAAACACAAAAGGTAAATATTCATAATGTCATTTTTGTAAGGTTCACTTTTCTACTTATAATTGCATCTTTAATATTTAAATTTCCTGCCTTAAAAAAAAATAAAAAATCAAATATAAAAAAAAAAGAAATATCAGGTTAGCAGCAAGTTTTTAAGGTTAACTGGAAAAAAAGCAGGTATTTTCCTCAACTTCACCAATGTGTGTGTACTAAGACCTTTTCCATTGTTATAATTTGTCTTGGTGCACTAAATCAAGCACAATGGAAGTTTGGTCAGATAACATCACACATCTTGTATATTATCTAAAAAATAGATAAAAACTGACAGTAAAAAAAACAAAACCCCCAAAAACCTTAATTAAGGGAGCCTAGTAGTAAATGCTTCTGCAGAGTGCAATGGTACAGCTTTGTGCTATTTGTAAGACAAAACAACTCTTAAGCTTACCTCCATCAAAGAGATTAAAACTAGGAACTTATTAACAACTTTAGGCAAAACATGAAACAGCAAGCAGTGACATGGTAAGGAAGTTTGGGACCCAGGGCAAAGCTTGCAGCAGCACCCTGCCCTCATCCCGTGCACAGATCCAGGGAGCACACCCCCCATGCTTGCCCAGAAGTGCATGCAGAGGTGGGAGTCACCCTCCCCCCATCCCCATGGCCCCCCCCAAAATAAAATGTTCATGGTTCCACCCTGCGTCCCACCCCAGCTGGGCAGCAACTGTCGGTGCTGCTTCACTTCGACACCTGGGGTGGTCACTCCACTCACCGCCCCCCCACCTCTCTACAGCACTGACAACAAGAGTATCACAAAGAGGAAGAATCTAATTATTAGAATTAGGGGGACAGCTTATCTTGGATAGGAAGACAGATGTGTTTTGTATATGTAGAGCAGAAAGACTTGTCCTACAATAACAACTGACACAATCTCAGGATGGAGAACCCCAATCTCCTTTTTAGAATTACCTGATCTAGTATACCTTCTTTTGCATTGTTAAGGCTGGTCAAAAATTTTCTGTAAACTGGCTTTTCTATTAATTTAATTTTTTTTGCATGAAATGTTTCCTTTCCTGAAAAGATTTCACTGTTCCATGAGAAAACCAGATGCACAATCCCACCTCCCCCCAGCCAAAAACAAAAAACACATGCTATCAGATAGAACTGTCACTGCTTCAGTCTTCAACTAATACAATTTTCTTTTGCTAAAATACCTAAATTTCTTTCTGGCTTCAAGTTTGGTCAAAAAAGACAAAGCTTCCCAGGGACCAAGACCTAGTGTTCATTTTATGAAGATCCCAAGGACTTGCTTAAAAATAAGTTTTTTTATTTTCTCAAATAAATATTCACACTACATTATTTTACTTTTATACAGACAATTTGAAATTCATACACTGAAGCTTTCTTTGAACTTTATACAGCAAGTTCAACTGAGTTCAAATGTTCATTTATGATAACCTTCAACTTGAAATACAGACTTTGAGCTAAATCCCATTTTATCTTTATGTACCTAGGTGGCACTTACATAGCCACAAAATCCCCAGTGACTTTTCTGAACCTGGCATTTAATATTCATTGGAAATAAAGAGAGTGTGGGGTGTTTTTTTGACCTACTGAGATACAGATCAGAACCCAGAGCAGCAACCATCTCACTGAGCCATTTTCTTTCTAATTTGTTCCTCTCTGCCTGTCCTAACACAACCAAGCGGGCCAGCTGCAACACAGGAAAAGTGCTCCAGACAATACCTAGCTATAATATGGTGGTTAAAGCAACAGGATGGAAAATTGCAATGGAAAGCAGATTTAGGTAAGAGAGGCCCCAAGTCCTGGGTTTGTTTGTTTTGTTTGTTTTTTAAACAGGTCCCCTAAAATCATTAAACTATTCAGTTGAAAAATTGGAAACATCAAACAATTGCTAGTTGTGTTTCTTTTGTAACTAGACTTTTGGGTCTTACCTAGCATTATGCACAAGCCTAGGTGATCCTATTCTGCGCCAGCTAGGGACAGACGTTATACATAAACTGGTTTAAGTGATCAGAAACTGATTTAAACCTGTAGCAGAACAGATGGTTTCAGTACACATAAACCTGTTTGAAAATGGCTGAAACCAGCTGGAGATAAACCGAGTTGAATGTAGTATCAGACTTAACTGATTTAGGTAAAACTGGTTTATACAATATCTGTGCTAGGCCCAGTCCTTGTTTAAGTTAAACCATACTCCCCCAGCATCTCAGCATGCTCTCTGGGCTGGGCAGGGCTCTCTTCTCCAGAGCAGAGCTGACCCCTCCCCTCTGCTCCCTGGCTGGAGCTCTAGCATAGACTGCAGGGTCTGCCTGGCTTCCCTCTGCTCCCACCTCCCCGCTAAGCAGGGACTCCCCCTCCACTCTGCCTCACACAGCACCTCTCAGCATTAACTAGCATACCACATGCTGGCTATGGTCCATGCTATGGGAGGCTGGTTCATTCCTTGGAAAAGCTGTTTAAAAAGAGCTCAAACTAATAGAGAGGGGCTTTGTTTTCCACTGGGGTGATAAATACTAAGTTAGGAGTGATAAACACTGTGTTATCAATTGCCTGCTGGGGGGGGGAGGGGAAGGAACCCTTCCCTAATCAGAGCATCCTACAACAGCCTGGCCATGCCCCCCTCAGCTCAGCACTATGGAAGGGTAGGGAGGGCTGCTCTAGCACCCCCCCAGCCTCTAGTCTGAGCCACTGCAGGCATGTGCCTGCATTGCTGGGAGTCTGAACAGTTACAAACTGGTTTAGCCTAGCCAGGCTAGACTAACCTGCAAAGATTGAATCAATTCAAGCTCAGTTTTTTGAATGTCTGTCCCTAGTCCCAGAGTCTATGTAGCTGGAGCAAGACAAGTGGAGATAGAATCCAAATTGGTGTAATTGCTAAAAATTAAAATTAGAAGACTACATAAGTGTCACTTGAGCATACAGAGTTGAAAACATATTTTTTAGTTGTCTTGCTCTATGATCAGGGGACTTATTGAGTCAACGTTTCTAAAAAGTGTGTGTGTGTGTGTGTGTATAGCACCCAGTTTTAGGTATGTGAATTAGTTCTTAGGTCACATGAGTGATCCCATTTAAGTCAAGTTGACTATGGACTACTTCACAGCAATATGCTGCAGATGCTCTATTCGTAGGATAAAGTGATGTCTGTCTGTTTTTTGTATGTTTTATTTTCAGTAAAATTAATACCTTTAAAAAAATCTATAATAAAATACTGTTAATGAATACCAGCTTGAGCTTCAGGTTTTCAAGCAATAAGTACTAAAATGGAAAAAAAAAAAAAAATCAATGAGGGAAAAGGTCAGAAAGAAAACATAATTACTTTTGATGAACTATAATCACTAGCAATTCTACAGATTTTACAACTCATTTTCTCAATGCCAAACTTTAGAACAATCATTTCCAATAAAATTATTCAGTGGTTAACAACCAGAATAAAGGAACAAGATTTGCACCTCATCTTAGTCTCACCACATATAGTGAATGCATAAATATATGTTCTATTAGCATGTTTGCCAACAGGAGAAAAATTGACATTTATCGTAGTCAAAAAACATTTCAGACAAAAAAAATATATTAGTTTTCAAAATGAATTATTTAAGGAGAAAGAAACCAATTATACGTAATCTCCTTTTGCTTTTGCCTCATTTTATCTGAAGTTAGCTCTTAGTAAACTGAAGAATAAAAGCTCCCCCATAATTAAACCAATAGGACTTTTTAGATCCCTGTGAAAGTGCTGTTGTTATAAAATCAAATTTTATGTAGGCATAATTGAAAAAGAAAAACAGATTAAATTGCAAAACATGCACATTTATTTAATGCAAATGAACTCTAACAACAGCTTGGTGCTGCACAATATATATCATAAATGTTATTATTTACATTTATGAAAATTAATCATTTCCTTTGTTTCCTAATAAGTACATAATTCATTTTCTGTATGAAAAAAATAATATTATATTATCCTGTTATCTGATAGCAAAGTTGAAGAAGTCAGTTATATTTTACCAAACCACAGACAAAAGGGATTTAGAGTTATTAGTTCCTATCCTTTCTTTTGATTGCATTTCAAATATAAAATTAGTTTTTACATAAAAGGTACATATGTATACAATGACTCTCTTTATGAAGTTGTTGTTCTACTAAAAACCCCATTTCACTTAACAAAAGGGCAGTCTTAGCCTCCCAACAAAGCAGCTGAATGGAAGAGTATCAATGTGTAGATGTCCCCTCCCACTGTGTCTATGAAAAGTGGCCTTCATGAAGTGGCCATGCAACTTCACATGGTGGGGATGCAAGCACTGGAGCCATTGTATACTCTGTATGATCTCAAGTGGAGAAAACCCTGTGTTCACTTGCCATGAAAAGGACACCCCCCTGCTTCCAATGAGCCTCTCCTCAGAGAGGACTATAGTTTCTTCCCAGACTTTGAACTGATGGCTGTCTGTCACAAAAAGTCTCTCTCAAGCCATTTTTACTCGGAGATTTCACAGGGTTTAGACTGAGGTGAACAATCATGGCCTAACAAAAAGATTAGTGTGCCTGGACACAATCCAATGCAGAGATGTGAGTAACCCTCTTTGTACTGTCCTGCAACTCGGTCTAGAGAACACTGAATGCAGTCAGAGAGAGAAAATGCCTGGGTGCCTGAAAAAAGATGATTTGAGGGCAAATCTGTCTTCATTTGGAAACAAGTGTTCTTTAATACCAACATGAATTTTCCCAGAGTCTGAATAATCTTGGATTCATTACTCCTTATCCAAGAGCTATTATTAGTAATTTACTAAGTTAAACAGTCACAGTTCAGCTCAAAGCATGATTAATGGCAGCATAATAGTCCGTGTCCCCTCTATATAAGGCTGGCTCTTGGAAACCAAGCAGCTTGTATGTCATAGTGATGTGTGCGATAAAAATGCATTTATAACAACGGCCAATGGAATGCTAGATGCATTCACTCCTCTCACTGGAGTAGATATGTAAACTGATGTGCCTTAGGAGGAAATCCTGGGGAATCTCCCACTTTTCCACTGCTAACAAACCACGAAACTATGCAAAGTTCAAGAGCCAGATGAGAGCTCAGGAGTTGGGCTTTCTTTGCATTAAGCAAAAGATGAAAGCTTAGGGAGACCAGCATGCTCTGGCCAAAAAAGGACGAGTCATATAGCAGTGACCTAGTTAATTCAGGAGTCCGGTTTACAGCCTGGAGGAGTCAAATCTATCCTTCCTCACCATGGAGAAAATATTCAATATTGACACCAGCAGGCAGCTATGCTTGCCATGACAATACGGGACTTCAGGCAAGATGAATGAGATTCAAGATTAAATGCTTCTCTGAAGTTTTCAGAAATACTCCTTTCAGCACCAGTGGTGGTAAGAGGTAGGGAGACAGAGCAGGAAAACTGACTTCCCAAAAGTCAGCCATAATACTAGAAGCCCTGCTACTTGTATGGTAAGTTGGAGGGTAGAACAGAGCAATGTACCCCTTTGACAGGGAACAGTTAGCCCTGAGAGCCCCACTTCAGGGCATTTGGATAATAATAATAATAATAATAATAATAATAATAATAATAATAATA
>JAGPOW010000229.1:19038481-19062506 GCA_030014935.1 Caiman crocodilus | reverse complement strand
ATAATAATAATAATAATAATAATAATAATAATAATAATAATAATATAGCTCCTGACAGAAGCACAGAACATATACACACTCAGGCCACAAACAGGTGTCCATTTCTAGCAGTGTAAATTTCTGAAAAATGCCTACCACTAGAAATGTTTCTGGTAAAAAGTACAGGCCTTCAACCTGCGGCTGCCCTGTTCCACGTTCTCCGCAACTTCATCAGACCAGGGTGATTCCGGTCTGGGGAAGGCATGGGGAGCAGTGGCTGTTTCACTCCCCCCAGTCCTCATGAGGAGTGAAGCAGCAGGAAAACACTCCCTGCTCCTTCTCCAGCCAGGGATCATGCTGGTTGGGAAAACAGGTTAGGAGAAGACTCCTTTGTTCTGCTTCCAGTTTTTGGGAGCAGAGCAGAAGGAGCATCAGGGCAAAGCTTCAAGCTCATTCTCTGACTGGGCAGTCCCAGTCTGGGAAAGAAGCAAGGAGCATTTCCTAGCTGCTCCCTTCTCTTTCCAAACCAGACTGGGAGGGGAGCAGATCTTCCCACTGTCAGTCTGAAATATCTTTCTTCCAGAGGGGGCATGCTTTCCCCAGGAGAAACTGAATAGGTGCTTGTACGCTCCTAGCTTCTACCAGCAGAGCGGTGATCCTCCCACTAGAAATATAATGTCTGTACATAGCCTTAGCCAGAGTTCAAATTACACTTTGGCTTTTGGGGGAGTCTGTAAAAAAAAAAAACTGGGCTGCCCATCACGATGCCTGAATAAAACTGGAGATCCCACCCCACCCCCCAGGTTGTGATTTTCAAATCTTACAGGGGAGCTCTCTCATGTCTTATGGGGAGCTTAGCCCCCCTGAGCTTCCCCGTAATTCAAACCATAGCCTTAGCGCATAACAAAATCTACAGTCACCCTTCCCTACTCGCTTCTGGATACCTCACAGCTCTGGACAACCCCAAGCAGCCCCATTATTTTAACTGCTACAACTTGCCCAACTCTCAAAGTCTGTACAGCAGCCATTGCCACAGTGAGTGAAATACAGTGCAGAGGAAGTACATGGGCCCCAAAATAGAAGAGGTTAACCTCAGCTCAAGAGAAATGTTAGTGGAAGTCAGGCAAACTATGTAGCAAGAACAGCAAATATGATCTCTGCTCTGAGAGCTGATTTGATCTTCAAATAGCCTCTTCTTTTTTACATTGATGACTTGTCTTGGCCTGTGTTTGTAAATGCTCCTTCCTATCTACTGTTAATTTTCATTCCTCTCCACTGATCTCCCTCTTCTATGACTGGGCTCTTTTTAAAGCACTGACATCACTTTCTAACCTTCAAGCCTAACTAGATGCTGAAGCAATCCCTCCCCTAACAGAAGGGGTGAGCGCCCTCTTAATACTCTCAGATTCAGCCAACCCAGATTGAATTTTTTAATCACTTCACACAGAGACTTAGAAAGCATAGCACTTTAAACAGTGCTTCATTGAAGAAAGGCAGGGAACATTTGGTTTCATGAAATAATGATATTTGGGGCACAATGTCAGGGAACTAGGGAATGGGAGAACTAGCAGAGTTCAAACAAGTAGAAGGGACATATGAAAGAAAAGAAACAGCCTGTAGGGGTTGCAAAGATCCATCAGGGTGGCAAGGAAAAGAACGTAAAAGTCAAACTCTATATATTGTTCTATTTTTTCACATTTCCAAACTGATGCTTTAAACATCTCTGAAAGGTAAGGATTTTTTACTCATTTAAATCCAGTTACTTATAAGTAACCAAGACTTCTCCTCAAATGAGACCCACAGTTTAACAAAAAAATGAGTACATGCAACGTTCCTAGGAGAATAAATACTCATGTCTAGATTACAACAGAGTACTAATAGAATGATTACAATATTATGAAACCTTATTTGGTATCTTTGAAAGTGCAAACAAGTAATTTTTTTTTTTTGGTTCTTAGAGCAACAATTGAAAAAAGATGATAATATTTATATCTGCTTAATAGTAAGCAGTTCCTTTCCATAATAAAATGCTCTTACTATTGAAAACAGATACACTTTGGTTTCTAAGTATAAATATAAAGCTGTTCGGTTATAAATTTAAAGACCCAAGGTCAGATTTTGTTCTTGCATATAAATCTAGAGAGAAATCCCATTGACTTCAGTTAAAAGCCACCAGCTTACTACATATAGCAATTATTCATAAATGTTTTCAGGATCAGGCCTAACTATTCACATTGATTATGCTCTTATTTTTGTTAAGATGGAGTACAAATATACTGCATCTTACCACCAATTAAAGGCAAGTAACATTCTTATGTCAAAGACAAGCAAATCCTTGTGTTTTTAACTGTGTTAACATAGAACCTTAATTCTGATGACTGTCTGAATAAGCTGGACTGCTTTTACCTACCTGGGTCTATCCAGGGAAAATGCTCTTTTAGCATCTTTTCTTTCATTATGAATTGATTTCTTAAATGACCTCTCAGAGAAGCAATTATGAATCACTTTCTACAAAGCAATGTAAAGAAACAAATATAGATCTGAAGCCATGAACTCTTTAGAACTGTACAAGCAAGAGCGATCAGGCACTGAAAACATGTTTTATCCTTTTGAAGTATTTAAATTCAATCATCAACAACAGGAAAAATCCCTCTGCACTGAATATATACTAATCTCAGTTAAAAAAAAAAAAAAAAAAAAAAAAAAAGAATGCATGGATATTTCTTCTTTGTTACTGCCCAAAGATGATCTTTATGTATAAAGAAACTATTCTGATTTTCTAAACAGAGGATGTGATTATAACAATGTGGCTGATGCGGCCTTATTCTCTTCAGGAGACCAGGTGGAACCTTTTAAAATGCACCTGGGATACAGACGGTTATGATCTACAAGCAAACACATTAGTTTCCTCTCAAAAGATTACTTTAATTACAAATCAATCCAATCTACTTGAAACCACCTTTTATTCGTGATGGTTCAGTAACCTTAAAGAACAAAGGATATGCAATACCAGATCTTATTTTCAGTCATCTTAAAACAAAAAAAGAGGTCAGAATTGACACCAATGATGCTTCTATGAATTTTAGCTGATTACATTCTTAGTAATCAAAAAAAAAAAAAAAAAAAAGCATGTGGACACATGACCTATACACCAAGAGTTGCAAGAGTTGCAAAAAGCCCATAGTGTAGAGAAGAGGAATATGTTTTACAACAGATAAAAAAAACACCTCAAATCATTTGTTTTTACTCTACAACATTTTACCAAATTTGTGGGCCCTAGTAAGACCCCCTACCATAGCACTCCCACACCCCTCTACTTCAAGAATCGCCACTGCTTCCCCACCACTAATTGCTATGGCTGATTGCATGGCAATTAGTGGTGAATTTTTGCTCCCAGCAAAAGGAAATTGGTGGCTTTGATTTACATGTCTTCCCACCCCAGAAACACTTTGGAACCTTTGGGATTACCATAGTGGGTTTGGCCATCTTTCAACCATTCTTGTCCATCAGTACTCTGACATCTGGTCTCAAGAGCCACCTGAGACAACTGTATCATGTATAACATCCTGCATATACAAGTTAATTATAGTATATACCATGACCACTGCTGTGAGATCCCTGTATGACTTGTGACAAATTCACCGAAACTTACAATGATCCAGACCAATGAGGAGATACAAACCAAAGTCAGCTCTATTCTTAGCCCACCCAAAAGCAGGCCAGAGGCCATAATGTCAGCATAGAGCACAGAACCAACCAGTGCCAGCACCAACTTAGACCCGTTTAAAACATACTTTCAGGTATCTGAGACAACAATCAGACGCTCAAAGCAGGAAGGCATGCAGTCAGCTATGTAATAAGCACTTCTACGATGACCTGAGCAGATCCTCAGGAGCAAGGCATCCACTAAACTCTTATAATTGGAAGCATCTGCTTGTAAAATGTGGGAAGGGCAAGAGTTGACAGAGAACAGCTTGATGCCTGCATAGGTGATACAGATTAATTGGCATTATGGGAACTCTACAGTATAATGGCCTTTATCATAATGATTACACTTGGTGTGAATGTGTGCACATATATGTATACAAGCTTTTTGATAGTGAGGGGAGGAGGGTCCATGAGCTTCAAGAGACCATCTTTTTTTTGTCCTCTATGCCTACTCTGTCTGTAAAAAGACCAGAATTTAAAATACCATGGTGATGGGATTGGCAGGAAAACTGAATAAAATAAAAGGTACAACTACAACCTATGCTAAGAGAATGTGAGTCTTTGCTGCCTTCTAGTGGCTGGTCTTCTTATTCTTAAGAGGTTACTACAGCGGCCACCTAAAGGACATATCCCTTTAGTCCTAGAAGTAGAGGCTTTTGCTCTTTGATCCTTCATTAAAACCCCACTGATGAGTTGGGTTAGGGAAGCACTGTTGATGGAAAATGAATATCTGTCTTGATGTATACCTTAGGATAGTGGTTCATAAACTTGTCAAAGCCAGGAAACCTCTCCTCCAGTTCTTTGAATATGGCAGCACTGCTAGTTGAGAAGCACTGTTGGTGCTGCTTAAATTTATCTCAGTGCTTCACAACTGGGTGCTGCTGCCTCCCGGTCAAATTGACCCACATGCCTACTGCCAAGCCAGCCCAGAAAAGGCTGTGGCACACATATACATTCCTGCATTAGGGCTGTGATCAGCATAAAGCAGGAAGGAGCTGCCTCATCCTACATAGTCCTTCCCACTCCAGCCCCTCCTACATGCCTGGAAACAGGGGTATGCCAGTAGAATTGTCCCATGTTTCCAGGAGAAGAGTGGGAGGGAAGGACCAGAAAAGGCCACCACCCAGTCAGCTCCCACCTACTTATAGCTGATCACAGCCCTAATGCGGCAGGAGTGAACACACAGCAGTTTTACCTGGCTGCCGCAGAAGTGACAACACTTGTGTTGTGGCACCACTAAGAGGTGTTCACAGCACCCCAGTTGAGAACCACCGCCTACAGGAATTGGATGTATATTTAAGTGTTCAATCTTTTAATACACAAAGTAAAAAAATCCACTAATGATCTAAGCATGGGCCTAATACACAAAAAGTCCTAAACTACCTAGACTAGGAGTCAACAACCTACAGCTTGCAGAGCCTGGAGACTTCAGCAGCACTTCAGCAGGGGGCAACAATTCAGCAGGAAGCTTTGCCTGCATTACAGTCTTGAAGTGGGGAGAAGTGGAGGCAAGACTGTGGGGGAGATGAATGCAGTGATGTGGCTACAACTGCAGCACTGGTGGCCAGGTTGGAAGTAGCCATGGCTCAGAGCTAAGTTCTGTTGAAGCATCCCCTCATTCCAAAATGTTGCTGAGCCCTGACCTAGACCCTACATCACCCCCTACTGACATTATGAAGTCTAGCCCTTAATCTGTATTCAAATAGCTCCTAACTCTCTTGCAGGCTGCAGTTGTATATGCTTTAAATAAAACCAAACACAATGAATTAACAGCTTTAAGCCATCAAACCACAGCGGGACAGTCTGACCTCAAATGTTCACGTAGTCACTCTGACAGGAGTCATGATTTGGAGAGTAGATTTTGGTCCTTGATAGTTGAAAATGTCTTATGGTTTTGAAACTACTTTTCTCCCCTATCATTAAAAAAAAAGGCTTTTTAATTTTTTTTCCAAAATCTCTCTAAATAGAGCATACTGAGAATGAATGCTTCTATCGGTTATGGAAAAAAATCCCACTCATGAGTTAAACTTTAAAATATACTTGTAGATTCAGTGTGACATGTTATTTTTCCTCTATGCTGCTATATATAGAGAAGGGTAGTGCCAATACAACATATGAGAACAGAACACGTGAATTGGTTCTTAAAAGACAGCATAATTTACAAAAGGAAGAGCGGCACAGGACTATGAGTGATGTAGTTAACAAGGATATATTCCTGCTTTACCCTCTCCATCGTGTAACTTTTCTTTGTTGCATTCATACCTCTGCCTTCAGCAACAAAAAGTAACAGCTCACTACTACTTCAAAAGCCAGGGAAGGCTCATTGCCATGAGAACCGAGGCCAAGGTGGGAAAAAATGATGGATCCGACTGGAAGTCCAACTTCATTTCCCAGCAGCCCCTGCGCATGTCACTGTGGCCACTTTCCATGGAGACCCCAGCAGCGACAGGGCTGACAGCGTGGGACCAGGATTTCCATGGAGATCAGCCCCATCAGCACTGGAAGGGCATGTGGCTGGGTAGAGAGCTTCTCCAGGGCCAGAGGTGGGATCTTGCAGTGGTGACAGTGTGGTCCAGAGCCAGGGCATTCCCCTGGGGCATGCAAGCAGATCGCAGTCTGGGGTGTGTAGGGCATGCAGGGAGAAGATCACAATCTGCCCCAGCTCGGGACTATGCTGTTACCTCACAGGATCCCATCCCCAGCCCCACAGCAGCTCCCCGCCCAGCTGCACACCCTGCCAGCATTGTTGAGACTGATCTCCACAGAAACCAAGGCCCTGAGCTGTCACAGCCCCACCACTGCTGGGGCCTCCATGGAAACTGGCAGCAGCAACGTGGGCAGGTGATGCTGGAAAATGAAGTCCTCCAAGGGCCCGACCTGGCCCATGGGCCGGATTTTGCCCATCCCTGACTTAGGCTCTACTCCCTATGTAAGTGGAGGCAAGAGGAGCACACTTCTGCAAAGTTCTGCTGCTTGGAAAGAATAGTAAACCTGTTGCAATGTCTTTCTGATACCAGCAAATTGAAATAGTATCAGGACACATGGATCAGGCCATAATTCTTAGCGTAGGTCAGATATTTGCAGCCTACAGGAAATTATAGGGCAGTCTACTCTGGCTATATGAAGGGTTTCCCCATAGCTCCAGATTGTCTACAATACTCCTACAGCAGAGATAGCAAGTTCTCTACCTTGCTATGTTGCCATGGCTTGGCACATAGCTTACCGTGTGCCAATATCTATTGCACCACGTGAAAAGTGGCATAGAGGGTCTTACTGCTGCCTAACTGGCTATTACATGATAAGTTACACTGCTGTGGGGAGAGACTATGCTTCTCAGAACAGCTGTTCTGGGATCCCTTCTCTACCTTTTATAGCTGATGGATTCTCAGCTGAGCTTGCATGTTATGGCCAGACAGACTGAAGAGGCTACACAAAGAATGCAAATTCATCCTTCTTTGTCTGGTTCAATTTTCCACCTTCCACAGAAGTTGAGTTTTTGTCCCACTCTATACTACACAGGAAAAGAGGCTAAAGGTGGGCTAAAGGTGAACTTCTCCCAAACAGAATCCATGAGTCTCATTACAAAATTTCCTCCTCTGCACGTTTGAAACAAGTCAATTCATTCTTAAACAAAAAATATTAAGACATACTGTGACTTCAGCTTCCCAGGCCCAATACATCCAAACAGCAAAATAAGCCATACATCCATCCAAGCCTAGAGCAGGAATCTTAATGTTTAAGCAAGATTTAAAATATAAAATAGCCCAATTTCGTATGTCTAAATTGTATAGAGAATCCAAAGTCATCAGACCAGAGTTCTTTCACACTTCTGATTTTCTCCTTTCTCTAATAATAAGGGTGTTTTTCAAAAGATTCTGCTTTGTGAGTTTCTCTCTTACTGCTTAGACTGTTGTCACTAGAAGCAAGTCACAATATTTCTTCAACTAATTTAAGACCATTCTAAGTGTGTATATTTTTAATCTATGTTTTAATTTCAAATGTCTAAAAATATACTGTGAAAATGGAAGAGAGAAAAAAGGAACTATCATCACAACCTCCTTTTTAATCCAAAAAACTGTTCAGCTACTTCCAGCATAGAAATAATGACCTAGAAATGTATTAAATCGCCTGCCATTAATTTTGTCCAACACTTACCTTCCTCAACTCAAAGCCATTTCCAACTTCGATTCACAGCTTTCTCTTTGACATAATACAGTCCCTCTACATTTTTTCAGGTGAAATCCTGGCCCCACTGAGTTAGCAAAACTCCCATCAATTTCACTACAGACAATATTTCACCCTTCTTGCATCTTTTTATACCTTTCTTCCAGCAGTTTCAAGCATACCCTCAACCTTCATTTTATAATAGCTTTAATCATGTCTTCTCTGGAGACGAAATTATCCCAATTTTACCACACTGCTAATATTCAGGTCCTTCATTCCATTCTCTTTTGCCCTACACTACATATTTCTTCAAATAACCCGATCAATTCTCTCCAGTATTTTGGCTTTGTTTCAAGCTGCTGTGGAATAAAAGAACAAACATATTTTCTAGCTTCCTATATCGCGTCTTGAAGAAGTACTAAAGGGGTTCTTAAAGAATTAGCAGAGGCATAGTTCTCCAGGATTGAATCCAGAGCTATCCTCCCCCTCTCCATACCTTCTTTGCAGGGCTTCTGGAGGTGCCAGCAACAGGCAGTGTTCAGAAGCAGCAAGCTCAAGTGGGTGAGGAGGTGCCACCTCACTTTTTACTGAAGACATCAACCTCAAATGTAGAAAAAAAAGTTATTTTTTTTTGCTGCTATGCGAAGGGGATGGCACCGCAGTGAACTCCAGCTGCTGCTGCCCACGGCTACTTGACAGAGCTATATTTCCTAGAAAGTATAATACTCACTGACACCCACTCTTGAGTCATCACTGCTTACCACTGAAGCTGGAGCCGGAACCAGAAAGTGTAGGAGGGATCAGAGGGAGAAAAACCCAGATCCAGTTTAGAACACAACACTTGAAGGAAGGTTCAAACAAAACTGAATAGAGCAACAAAAGACGGTAAGACAAAAGAGTTGAGAGAACTTTGGCTTTGGTTTGAAAGAGCAGATTAAGGAGGGACGCAAACACAGCTTTCCGAGGGAGGACGGTAATCAATTTGTCTCCATGCTCACCGAAGGTAGGACAAGAGCCAGTGGTATTACTTACAGCACTGAAGGAGATAAAAGTTAGATTGGGACGTCCAACTCAACTAGCTCCATGGACCAGATCTGGAATGCAGAGTGAACTCTGCTGCTCAGCCCTCCTTTCCCCCCACTGCCCATTTCAGTTGCTAGCAGTAATGGAAGACCTCAAATTTGGCAGTTGGCAAGTGTTAGGAGGCAAATAGCGGCATCCTCCCTCTCACCTGGGTCCTGAAGCCTTCCAGACCTACATCTCTATAAGTCTAAAATCATCCAAAGTGCATGTATAAATACCTGCTCCATGTGTATAAATGCTGTAGGTGAACATTCTGCATGTGATATTTTCAGAACTGCCTGCCTAAATAGGTTTCAGTGTGCTGCATTTTTTTATCCCAGTCTCACAAATGGAATATTTTTTCCTTAATTCAGTTTTATAAATGGATCTCCAAATATACACACTCACAAAAATTGACACCAGCACAGCTCTCAGGCTTTGCTTTTCAATCTAACAGGAGAACATGACTGAGTTGAAAAGTTTTCAGAAAGCATGTCTGCAGTATTGTGTTAACTAGGGTGAATATTAACTTCAACAAATTTTTGGAAAACTTTCATTTTATGGAAGAAGGATTCTACTAGACTGTATTACTCCTCTCTCCCCTCCCAACAAACCTTTAAATGTACTAGTGGGCAATCAGATTTCCTTTCTCTGGATGAGAAAGCTCTCCATATGTGGCATATTAAAAATACAATAAAAAATACAATGAAAAGAACAATTCTAGGTTTCTTTCTGGTTACCTATAAGGGCATTTAGAGAGTAATACTGTCAGCCAAGCTGTCTTTCATAGCTAGCTGATTATTATAGCATTAAATACTACAATAAATAGGTTGGTTGGCTGCAGCAAGTTAATATAGAAGGAAGCCAGGAGAACAGGGACATCTTCTAGAAAAGCCCAGTTTTCGTACCCCAGTCAACAGAATGTACTAACAATTAACTGAATTAAAATTCAGCATAATTTTGGTTGAACCAAACTGAAAACATTCACATTTTATGGTAGGATAGAAGCATACAAATATCAAGATTCAACTCCATTTATCATACGAAGGTGATGTCATACAAGCATTACATTTCAATTAGCACATATCTTGGTCAAGCATCTTGTGGAAGTTGAAGTTAAATATTTCTCAAACCCTATTTTACAAAATAGAGTAGTTCAGTAAGATTTAATCCAATACTTTTGAAGCACTTTTATTAATAAAACATATAGGTCCAAATTAACCTTTGGTATAGAGCCACTGAAGTCAGTAAAATTACACAAGAAATGAATTTTGTGCAGATCCTTGTCAATCAGATCTTTCTTTAATCATCTTTATGTTTCATTCATCATATTGTACATTTTTTCCCTAGGGGGAAGAGAACTGAAACATCACATCCTAACCAATAAAGTACATTTATCTGTTTTATGGGGGAGGGAGAAGTATTCTTAAGCAGTCATCCAAACATGACAAAAGATTACCCAGAAGGTAGTATGTGACTGCACATCAAACATCTTTATCTAGAAACTGGAATAAAAATGTAAAATTATGGCAAAGTAAATAAAAACATTGACAAAAAAAATCATAAAATTAAGCAAGATCATTGCATTCAGAAAATGACTGATGCAGAGACAGCACAGAAGTTAGTACAGGAAGCTGGGAATAAGACAACACCCTGAATTTTAAGTAAAAATGAAAAACACTTATAATATTGTCTGTATTATTGCATACTCTGTTTTTGTTCCCTATCCAATTAACTCATCTCTCCTCTACATTAATGCTTTGGTGTCTGCAGGAGTTATTCACTGTATCATAATACAGTAGTAATACCCCACTGATGTCAATTTCTAGATTCATTTAATCCTTGAAATTGATTTCTCTTCCTTTCTTTCAGTCCTCTTAATTGTAATGCTCCAGGAAACAATCTTTATGGAACAGTGAGAACTGGAATCATCTTGCTGTAGTACTGTGTTGATACTCTAGATCCCCATTCACCTGCCGGCAATATACATTAGGAGAAACCCTAGGGTCTTATGAACTCTGGTACACATAGAAAATACAGTGATCCCACTATCATAATAAACCTGATACATGTATTATAGCTATGGATGCGTTTGCCTATAGCTAGGGACAAAAGTTACATATAAACTGGTTTAAGTGATCAGAAGCTTGTTTAAACCCATAACAGATGTTCAATGCACAAAAACCTATTTCAAAATGCCTGAGACTGGTTTAAGATAAACCTGGATGAATGTAGTATCAGACTTAACCTATTTGAGTCAAACCAGTTTATGAAACTTCTGGCCCAGACCCGTTTCGGTTCAATAAAACCAGAGTCCCCTTAGCATCCCAGCATGCTTTCCAGCCCTGAGCTGGGCTGTGCTGTATGCTCTAGCAGAAAAGGGTGCGTGTGTGTTGTGGGGGGAGGCAGGGACTTCCCACCCCTCCCCCCCAGGCAAACCCCAGCTGGGGTCTGGAGCAGGAAGGATGGTGGGGGTTAAACTTCCCTTCCCCCAAGTACAGAGCTGCCCTGTCCTGCCTTGCTAAAAACTTACTGCTGGCTGCAACTATACTACAAATCCCAGAGCCACCTGGAAGCAGGAAAAGGAAGTAATAAGCAAACCTGCAGATTTGTGCTTCTGTGATTCTGGACTGCAAATCCCAAAGACCTTGGGGGCAGCAAGAAGAGGAACAAAACACATAGGCTATGTTGGCTATGTGCCAGAGACTCACGCTTTAGTGCCTGCCTGCCTTCTGGCCTGAGCCACTGCAGGAATGTGGCTGCATTCCCTGAATCAAAAGTGAATGTCTGTCCAGTTGTTTCTTAGTTTAATGTCTGCAGCTTAGACTAAACTACAAAGACTGACTTAATTCAGCCTCAGGCTTTTTAATTGTTTGTACTTAGCCTGTAGCACTACAAAGTGTCTCAACACTGGAGGTACTAGCTCTTGCCACTGCTCCCACTGTAGAGACAACCCTCACGTTTTCCAGCTTCCCTTGCCTTCCTATAGAGGGAGTAGCCCTCTCTGCTGCCACTGTGATACCAGTCCCTGCCAGAGTACCAGTAGAAGGGTTCCACAGCAGAGTGGGTGCTCCTTCAAGGCACATACTGTGCTACAGTTCTGCTTTACTCTGGCTGTCAGGGAACCAGTCATTCTCCCTCCCTCTTGTTTCAAGGAACAAAGGGAAAGCAGAGTAAATATAATGCTGGGGGACTAGGCGATCTTCTGGAACTGTCCAAAGGCTACAAAATACAGTGCTACAAAGAAGTTCTCATGAGAAATGAGAACTTTTTTGTGAAGGATATAGCATCTTTGCAACGCAACAGACACCCTGACCTTACATTAGGTTTTTTTTGTAGAACTATATGGGCATTTATAGCATTACAAATGTAGAGTGTATCCACAACCTATATTCCAGAAGAACATTAAAATGTGTATGCACTCGCCACACAAAAAAGACAAAAAGTTGTATTCAAAGTAGGCCAACCGATGCATCCCTGAGAAAAGTGGTCTATGATGTTGCTCCATCTAGTAACTGAGCATGTTTATATGCAACAGCACTGAGTATAAAAAACTGCACAGTGAACTCAGAAGCACTATAAAACACCAAACCACAGGGATCTCTGAGGCCAAGATGGAGAATCAATATGGCATGATTACAGAAACAGCATAAAATAGCAAGAGATGGCAGAAGAATGAAAAAGAGGAATTTGAGAATTGTGACAGGATCCAGAATTTGAATAGGATTCCAAGATATGTGTCTAACTACATTGGGCAAGGCAGGGTTTTCTGTGAGAAAATGTCTGAAAAAGGAACAAAAGAAACAAACATTGGCCTGTGTCCCAAAGGAAAAAGTAAACAAACAGCCTTGAACTTGTGTATGGCCATTTGAGGCTTTGTCAAGCACTCAGACTCATGCTAGTGAATTTAGGGGAGGTTTCTAAGAAAAAAAAAGTACACACTCAAACACCACACTGTATAAGTTATAGACATATACAGTGCAAAAACTGTGTTGTAGAAAGTTAAAGACATAAAAGACCAATTATGCCATTATGCAGTCCAGGGCTGTACAACTTCCAGTTGGCTACAGGCCATACCAGGGTAAGCCAGGGTTCTCTAGGTCATGCTCTGTGTAGATGCACCTGCAACTGCACTAGGTGCCCACATAGGCTTCCCTACCCTCTCTTCCCCAGTACTGCACTGTGCACCCAAACAGCCTCTCATCTGCTGCACATATTGATCCTCAACTCAGTGCACCACATTATCCCACCCTCTGTGAGCAGCAGCAAGAAGAGGGAGGGGGAACTCTAAGACTTAGGCTGCTGTTGCAACTGGAACAATAGGGGGAGTGTCAACCAGGCAGGTCCCTGGGAGCTGCAACTTAACCATTTGGGCTAAGTACAAATAGTCAAAAAGTCCAAGGCTGAATCGGTTTAATCTTCGTAGTTTGGTCTAAATGGCATAAACTGAACCCTTAAGCAAGTGAACAGAAATTCTCTTTTGATTTCAGAAATGTTGCCACGTGTCTGCAGTGGCCCAGGCCAGAAGCTGGGATGCACTAGAACATGCCTCCCTGCTCAGCTGAAGCAGACAGCTTGGGCCAAGGCTAATCCACCACCCATGAGAGAGGGTTTGTGGGGGAGATATAAAGCATCCTAGTTAACTTGAATCTAGCGAGGGTCAGGGACAGCAGTTCAATAAACCGATTTAACCTAAATCAGTTAAGTCTGATACTACAGCCATCCAGGTTTATCTTAAACCTGTTTTGGCCATTTTGAAAGTGGTTTACATGCACTGAACTTCAGGACTAGGGACAGAAATTGCACATAAACCAATATAAGTGATCGGAAACTGGTTCAAATCTGTAATACAACAGAAGTTAAGTACAGATAGTTCAGTGCAACAGTTCTGTAACTGTTGTGTTACAGATTTGAACTGGTTTCCAATCACTCATATTACGTGTAATTTCTCTCCCTTGCAGGCTGCAGGCAGACCACTGCCTGCCAGTTAGACAGTCCCAATATAGTCCAAGACAGAATTAAAAAGACATTCAATAGAAGACTGTAGAGCTCATAGCTACATAAACAATTAGCTAAAACAAGCAGCAAATAAAACATTTATTTGAGTCTCACTCAGAAATGGATATATAAATTTTTTTTAAAGTCTTTGTGCTGAAACAAACCAAAGGTGATAAAATTCAAAAATATCTCTGGACTGTCAATGAAATGCTTAGGATCATTCTAAACATCCCTGCTGTGTAAAGTAACTCATTCTACAATGCAACACTCAGAAGCATATCTTGCATTCAAAATAAAATCTCTTAAGTGCCCTGATTTTTTGCTTTCTTATTTTCCCTTACTGGTAATTAGTTTATTATCTTTCCAAAATGTTCCAATTTTTGTGCGGGTTTCTTTGCTTGTTTTTTTTGTTTGTTTGTTTTGTAGAAGAATCAAACTCAGACAAGTTAAACTGTTGTCTAAAAATAGCAAGATCAAGCTTGGAAAAGCTGATTCTGTTTAACTCATATCATATGAAAGAAGGTTATTTGCACATGCCAAAGTAATGGGTGTACCAAACTTGCATTCTGAAGTCTAATAAAATATTTTTTTTTAAGTTATAGGAACATTAAACAACTGCATGGCGTGTCAGCCACTATGTTATAAAAGCTGTTTGTAATGCTGTTAGGTTTAGCTGAATGGCAGTACTCAGCTAAGACTGACTACATTTTTCAGTTCTAACTTCAAACTACCAGTAACCCTTAGAAAGTTCAGGTTAATCATGAAAACACTTCTCCCCCATGGACAGGCTTTGTATTTTTTCTCCAAATGCTATTCATGTCCAAATACTATCGTCATGTCCTTATGCAGACTGCTCTTTTGCTCTATTGTTGCATAAGTTGAGATCCTACTGCCACTGAAATCAGAGAGTTTTGACAAATGAGCCCAGAATGAATATTAAGTGCTATTCTATAAACTGCTAACATTACTTAAAAGCATGTTCTGATGTTCTTGTAAGTAATAGTGCTCTTACACTCATTCTAAATAGCATCTTATTCCATAAGTGTTATCACTAGGAAAACTCACAAAGCAAAGTGCAATTCAGCACATAGATCAAAATCTATCCCTTATTAGACAAAGACTCCAATTCACCATAACACTTAATCATATCCTTAACTCCTAAGAAGTCAACATGTCCTAAAAATATGCTTCAGTGTTTTGCAAGCCCTTATTGAAATGGGCTTATGATAACAAACCTTAACAGACCAACAATCATTTTAACACAAGACTTAGAACATACTGATTTTTTCTTACCAAAACAATGCCATTTTAAAACATCCCAACAGTAGGGGGGAAACGCTATATATAAAACCTACAAGAAAAAGTATTAAAATTAAATCATTTAATAAATAAATTTTTGGCAGCCACATTATGTCCCATTCTCCTGGGTAAAAAGCATCTTGGCAGCATTTGCTGTAGCCTTAGTTAGAAGAAGAACATTTAAACTAGCATATTTATTAGGTCTGAGTTAAAGTAAGGGGAATGTTAGTATGCATTTACATTTCAAATTTTATTGCTTAGCAAAGGGAAGGAATACCTGCTATCTTCATATAAATATTTTAAAACTTTTCAGAGTTTTCACAGTTTCTGCTTTTAGTTCTACAACTGAAATCAAGACATTAATATACCCTTTAAACTGTGTGACTTTTTTGGAAGTAAAATGCATCATTAGAAAAAAAATCATGGTTAATGGAAATGTTTACTTAGAAGAGAAAAGAAAACACTCCTTAGACAAAAAGAGAAAGGCTATGGCTTGGTTAAAAGTATCTACTCATGCACATCCTTGCAGGTTATGAAAAGTTGTGAATATAGTCTCCCCTCACTGTCCAACCTATTAAAAACCCATTTGCCTTTGAACATGATAGTTCCTACCATGGAGAGCCATGGAATGAATATTTAAGACTAATAAGAGAAATTTGGAAAGACTAATTACAGAAATTTACTCCTAAATCAGACATCAAATTCTCACTCTGTCTGCTGATTGAATTTCCCTCTTTAATATATACCCTAGATAGAAAGAAATAATTGATTTGTAAATAAGCTTTATTCCAGTTTGAAGAACAGAGTCATGAAAGGCTACATTTAGCTATTTCATAGATTCATAGATGTAGGGTCGAAAGGGACCTTGTAGATCTTCTAGTCTGACCCCCTGCCACAGGCAGGAGAGAAAACTGGGCTCAATGATGTGCCATGCAGTTGTAAACATCGAGCCTCCTCTTAAAGACCCCAGGGTAGGAGCCATCACCACTTCCCTTGGAAGCTGGTTCCATGTCAAAGCCTCCCTGACTGTGAAGTAGTGCCTTCTAATGTCTAGTCTAAACCTACTCTCTGGCAACTTATGGCCATTATTCCTTGTTACTTCAGGAGGCACTTGGGGGAACAAGGTCTCTTCCAAACCCCGCTGGTCCCCACTAGTAAGTTTATAGATAGCCACCACATCCCCTCTCAGCTTTCTCTTGTGAAGGCTAAACAGGTTCAAGTCCCATAGCCTCTCCTCATAGGGTTTGCCCTGCTGTCCCTGGATCATGCAAGTGGCCCTCCTTTGGACCCTCTCCATGCTGTCCACATCCCTCCTAAAGTGCGGCACCCAGAACTGGATGCAGTATTCCAGCTGTGGCCTAACCAGTGTCGCATAGAGGGGGAAAATCACCTCCTTGGCCCTGCTTGTGATGCATCTGTGGATGCAGAACAAGGTACGGTTAGCCTTCTTTACCGTGTCCTCACATTGGCAGTCCATGTTCATCTTGGAGTCAATAATGACTCCAAGATCTTTTTCTGCTACCGTGCTTTCAAGAAGGGAGTTCCCCAGCCTGTAAGTATGCTGCTAGCTCCAACTGCCCAAATGCAGCACCCTGCACTTGTCAGTATTGAATCCCATCCTGTTCTCATCCACCCACCCCTGCAACCTGTCCAGGTCCTGCTGTAATCTGTCCTTCCCTGCCCACCTCACCCCACGTCTTGGTGTCATCTGCGAATTTAAACAGGCTGCTCTTCACCCCATTGTCCAAGTTGCTAGAAAAGCAATTGAACAGTGCAGGCCCAAGGACCGAGCCCTGGGGAACCCCACTGCCCAGCTCCCTTCAGGTCAAAAATGACCTGTCCACCACCACTCTCCGAGTGCAGCCCCTCAGCCAATTTGCAGTCCATCTGACTGTGTAGGCATCAATGCCACAGTCACCTAGCTTTTTAATGAGAATGGGGTGGGAGACAGTGTCAAAGGCCTGCCTGAAGTCCAGAAAGACTACATCCACCGCGACACCTGCATCCAGTGATTTTGTGACCTGATCATAAAAGGCAATCAGGTTGGTCTGACAGGCCCTGCCCCTAATGAAACTATGCTGGTTGCCCTTGAGCATCATCCCTGCTGCTGGCCCATCACAGATGTGCTCCTTGATAATCTTCTCAAAGAGCTTCCTCAGGATTGAAGTTACCTATAGTTGCCTGGGTCCTTCCTTTTCTCATTTTTAAAGATGAGGACCACATTGCCCCTCTTCCAGTCGTCCGGCACCTGGCCAGAGCACCACAAGTGCTGGTAAAGCCATGCCAGGGGCCCCGCAATAACCCCTGCCAATTCCCTCAACACCCTGGGGTGGAGAGCATCTGGACCTGCTGATTTGAACACATCCAGCCCCTCCAGAAGTTCTCTAACCCAGTCCTCCCTAACTTTAGGCTTGGTGGAGTTTCTCCCAAGTCTGTCCTGAATCTCAGTAGGGGAGTCCCAGTCTCTGCACAAGAAAATAGGGGTTAAGAAATTGTTAAAGAGGTCATCTTTCTCCTCTGATGTGATCACCACATTGCCAAGCATATCTTGCAGGGGCCCCACAATACTCAGGGCCCTCTTCATTCTCCATACGTATTTAAAAAAGGACTCTTTGTTACCCTTGATCCTTGATGCCTAGCCCTAGTTCCGTATCTGCCTTAGCTTTCCTAACAGCCCCCCTACAGACCCAAGCGGTGAAGGTATACTCTTCTTTGCTGATAGCACCCCCTCCCATTGGGTGTACGCCTCCTTTTTGGCAATCAGGCATTCACAAATGCCCTTGGTGAGCCAGGGGGGCTTTTGGGCACTTGCCTCCTTTGCTTCTTGTTGGGATTGTCACCCTTGGGCTCTGAGTATCACCTCCTTAAGGAACAACCACTGATCTTGGCAACTACCTTGTGCTCATAATACTGGTGTTACACAACAACCTCCTCTACATGTACTTTGAAGGTCTTCTGGAGTCAGATCTAATGGTCATATACATATTAGACAGGCTTAATAAGGAGTTGAGGGGGCAGAGTGCAACAGCAAAAGGTAAATTATGCCACTGTGTTAAAGATGTCATTTACTCTTCTGAATCAGGACTGGCTTCCCAGGCTGCAAGCCATGGGAATTTCCATGACTCCATATCTGTTAAGCTGGGGTGTCAAATCCATAAGCCCCTGCAGAACAGATGAATGGCATGGGGCCAACCCATGGGCAAAAGGCACAGGGCAGGGACCACAGCCCAGATGGGGCCCACATACTGGCCCCACATGCTGAATCCAGCAGGCAACCTGGCACTGTGTGCAACTCGCCACCCAGACTGGGCCAGTGCAGCACAGGGCCAATCCAGCATGCACCGCATGTAGCACGTGGGTCAACTCTGAGACCCATAAGCTGCACCACAGCCACAGAATAGGACTTTATGGGCTGCACATTGAAATCCCTGTGTCAAGCTATAGATTTCCTGAAATGGCTTCACAATTGTAATGAAACCATATTTAAAAAAAGAAACAAACCAAAACAACCAAACAAACAGAACCCCTTCATATTTAAAGAGTAATTAAGTTAGTTAAAGAGTAATTGGCCAAATATCATAACAGTATTATTTGGTTGTGAAAGTTATAACGGTTGCCTGGAGTAAGGGCTAATTCTATATTTTAAAAAAGGCACAATATGGACAACAGGAGTACAAACTTCCCTCACATTTTCCAACTCTACTCTAACACCAATATAGATAATCTTGTGAATAGAAAGGGTTACTTCTCAGAGCAGGCTTAGTGATTTTGTCTTCATGCCCATCAAACCTCATTCGCTCTGCTGAGCCTGCCAACACAATGCCATTTTGAGGTAGACACCTGTCCATTGGGAGGGAGGATGAGACAACTACCTCATTTTAAATAGTCCAAAATGCAGCCGTCACATGGTGATAACTTTCAATCACAACAAACCTGCCTCCAAACTGAAATCGTTACCAAGAGGTGAAAATCTCCACATCACATATCCAATTCCCTGACCAATTATACCTCTTTGTAAAATAATTTTTGACAACTATTCATCTCAATTTTCCTACTCTTATAGATCTAATTTGCACACCTTGAAATGTGCTTTAAATATTATTTTGACTGAGTTCTAGTGGGGATTTTTGTCAAATCCCATGACAAATATTCTACTGTTTGTAATCTGCTGGCTCCAAGATAATGGAAAGTACTGCTTCAAAATAAGGTATGTTCAAGTAAAAATTGGTATAATGTGGAGCTCTAGTGGTAGTAAAGAAGTAAGACAGCATGTAACACCAACTGCAACAATGGCAGAGACTGTTTCTCAGCCTGAAAACAGAATGGTTGTTAAGTGACCAGATCAATGCAAACTAATATGAACAATAAACTCTGAAAGAGAAAACTAGAGATTCACATTCATAGACGCTTCAGGATCACAGACTAGATCTCTGGGTGCAATGCTGGGGGGAATCTACCTTTTAATGTTACATCTTGGACTTCAGTCATCTTCATGTATTTAAGCTATAAGAATGTAGGTGAGCAATAGAAACATATTTATCAGTTATAAAAATCATTGCATTGTTTATTAACATTATGTAACACATCACATCAAAACTGAGAGTTTAGTAATTCTTTGTATTCTGTTAAACACTCTGGCTCCAGCAAACAATATTGCCCACTTCATTCAACTGATAAAGGCTCCTAAACAGACTACTAGGGTACTCTACTATCCGTTATATTATCAGAAAGATATATTATTGTCACAGGGACTTTCTTTCCTGTGGTTCAATAATCCCTTCAAGATGAGTCTGTCATGAGTTAAGCCTCTGACTAGAAGAGTTACTTCCATAAATACCTACCTTATAGTCGCATGTCTTACAGCAAATAGTTTTTCAAAAACATAGAGTGTCAAATATTAACTCATTATCATCCCTACTCTTGATGCATTTCAACAATCCCAGCTTTTCTAAGGGGAAGACATTTTTGTCAATGGAAGGACATATAGAGCATACTATATTTCCATGGTACCCTATTATAAAGTGTGCTAGATTTGCTACAGCACCTTGAATCATTAAGCATCATATTACTAATGCCCAAGGAATAGAGATAGGAGATAGAGAATCTCAAAAGAAGTCTTTGACAAAATAAATCATCAAGTTATCTAAATCTAATATCTAAAACCAACAGCAGAAGACAACAAAACATATAGAAAGCATGTAACACAAAAAAAAAAAATCAGATGAATATATTATTCAGGTCTACAAGCAACTGATCCCTGTATCACAGGCCCAATCCTGAAGTTCAGCAATACTATTGGGACTGCTGCCTGAGTAAGAACTTCAGGACTGTGTCCATATTCCTATAAATAATGTATATTATGAGAAAAAGCTGTTTTCTAAAAGACCATTTTATCTAGGGGGGCAGATAACTAAAAAGCTCATTTTTATTATATAACAACTAGATCCTAAATATACGTCATTTGTCTTTAAAGCTATTTCATATATCAAAAAGCTACACAATGCCAACAGAACCACTAACTGAAGACCATGTCATTAAAGATCAGAATACTGTATATTTCACCTTGTTAAAGTTGTGGCACTGGTTTCCTTACACTCTCCACTTGTCATGCATTTCCCAGCCTTATCTTACTGTCATGAATATTTTAATCTAAATCCTATGTGACCCCAGAATGGGAAAGACTAATATTCTACCCAAGGCACAATTTGTGAAAAGAAGTGTCCCTTTGCCCCCCCCCCGTTACATGTGATATTTGATGTTGCTACATGTTCATTTGACAGGCAGATTAAAAGAAGTATCAAAATCCCCTGATACTGAGGAAAGATTTCTGAGCTGTTTCTGTTTACCTGGTGGGCAGTTGCACTCTGGAGGCACTTCTCTTGCTATTCTTATTTTTGCCAAATGCTCATAGGATTTCTGTGGGTGAAAGGGGCAACATTAGCAAACTTGGTAAGCAATCACTCAGGCTACTACAGCCAGGCTTCTAAATCGGCATATGTTAAACTGTGATTTACAGTGATTTGATAGACAGCATAACTAACAGTTGACTTGGATGGGATTCAAATTGTATCAGATTCAGACCGTATCAGTTCCCCGCCCCACCCCCAATCAAAGAGCATGACAACTGAGTTTCGCCCAACTTTGCTGGCTCTCTGCTGTGTCACATCCCCATCCAAACACCTCCACACCCCCACCAAGCATCCCAAGCATACAGAATCAATGTAGGGATGTGGGTTTGGGCAGATCTGCAAGTCCCAGGCGCAAGGACAATCAATGGTTCAGACCTGAAGGTCAACTGCTCTATCACGTTATAGCACCAATTGTTGCCAATGGAGCTCCAGCTACTGCCAGATAGACTCCGGACACCCCATAAGACCCTTGGAAACCCAGACCCCTACTCAAAGAGCAACATCCGAGTGGTTCCTTTCCAGTACAGGTTGTATCTGATGTCCACCAAAAAATAAGAAAAAAACCCATACATCTATTAGCAATAGTAATAACCAGCCCAAGAGACAAATTTGGCTAGAATCTGTGGGTGCAATATGAAATACATGCCCAGATCCTCAGCAGACAAGGGTCTTTGGGTAGATGTGACGTCTTTTATTAGACCAACTAAAGAGTTGGGAAGCTTGTTCTTTGCAAGCTTTTGGGCAGACACCCTTCAACCCTACGCCTGAAGAAGGCGGTTTGTGCCTGAAAGCTTGCAAAGAACAATTTTTTCAACTCTTTAGTTGACCTTTGTTTTTTTTTAAGTTAAATTTTCCATATTCCAAGCCAAATTTGCCCAAACAAATTCAAAACCCGAGACTCCGTCCAGAACCACCAGTGGTCCTGCTACCGCCTCCACCCCCCTCTGGGGCTTCAGATGATCCCAAACCCTTTGGCGGGCATCCTACTTGCAGGGCTATGTAGCTGATCTAATGCAAGACGTGGCATCTTACCCAAAGAGCCTGTCTGCCTACATCCAACACAGCCACAAGCAACACCTCGGATCCGCGTCTCCTAGGCGTCTCTCTCCCTCCCAATCCCTTCTGCCACTCGGGGAAATGTCACTCAACTTTCCTGGAAAGGCCAGGAGAGAGGTTCCCCAGCACCCCGCTACCAGCCCCGCCTGGCGAGCAGCTGTGGGGGGCGCTGGCCCTGGCCGGAGCCAGCCCTTCCCTGCGCACCTGAGCGAGGAGCCGCTCCACCTTCTCTTGCACCACGGACTGGAGCTGGTCCAGGGAGCAGCCGGGCAGCAGGCGGGAGGCGGCGGCGGCGGCGGCAGAGAAGCCCCCGTGGGCGCTCTCGATGGCCGAGACCCGGGCCTGGAGCTGGCTGGTCCTCAGCCCCAGGTACACGCAGGAGGCGGCGGCCAGCACCGAGAGCAGCGCGGCCAGCAGCGGCGGCCGGGCCGGGCAGCAGCCGGGCGCCCCGTGCCCGTGGGCTCCGGTGCCCGGCGAGCTCGGGCAGCCGGCAGCAGGTGGCACGTCCTTCCCGCCGCCCCCCATGGAGGCACCGGGCTGACTCGGGGGAAGAAGCGGGGAAAAGCTGGGGGCGGCGGCGGCGGCGAGGAGCGGGCGCCCGGCTCTCACACGCGCACCGCACCGCGACGGGCGCAGCACCCCAGCGCTGGGGCGGCGAACTTGTTGAGGGTCCCGCGGCACTTGGTGTCTGCCCCGCTGTTCCCGGGAGGAGCGGGCGAGCTCCGCGCAGTGGCAAGGGCCCCTCGAGGGCGTGCGGCAGCCCCCCGCGGGGGTCGGGGAGGGCGGCGGGGTTGAAGCGGATAGTCTCCCTCCCCGCGCCGGGACGAGCCCGCAGCTCCGGCGCCCGCTGCCCTCCTGGCCGCGCTGTGCACAGCGACTGCCGCACGCCGCCTCGCCGCGCCGGGCTGAAGCTCCCGAGCTTCATTAACATAATTTATTCACCTAGGCAGAGGGGAGGCTGCCCCGCCCCGCGCGGAGATTCGACGCTTTGCATAATTTATGCAGAAGCCGGAGCGCCGGAGCCTGGTTGGCTGAGCCGCGCGCCCGGAGCCGCGGGATTCCGAGCGGCGCTGCCAGGGCGCGCTGGAGGAGCGCGGCTCGGGCTGGCTTGTGGCTGCGGGGCAGGCCTGGGACAAGCCCGGGGCTCTGGGTACTAGGCTGGGTTAGCCTCCCTACCTGGGTACATTGGGGAGTCCCCGGGAAAGTGACTTGATCAAGGCCATCAGGACCATCCATGGCAGAGGCAAGAATAGACCTTCCTCTTGCACAGTGTGGGACTGTCAATCTACTTTAAAAAAAAATCTTTATCAATGCCAAACCAATTCCATATTTCACTGTGTAAAGGTCAATAGTCAAGTTCCAAAATTCAACTCAGTCATCAAGCGCATTTGGTTCTACCACCAGGAAACCATCCTCCCTCCCGGACTCGTCTGTCTGGACTCAATAAATCCAGGAAGGCATCCTCGCACATGCCTTGCCATTCAGATGCCCCCAGCAGGCACGTCTACACAAGACCTAGTAATGTGCCAGGGTGCTGTAGCACCCATTGGCAAAAACCATGATATTGCAGCTATGTTGCCGTAGCAACACGCTTCCTTGTTGTAGTGCATTGCTACGGCGATGTAGCCACCAAAAATAACCAGGCACAGCCAGCACGATGCAGTACAGGCTGTTACTAAAAGATGGCACAGTACTTCCAACAAAGGTGCCCTACAGCAGAGGCAGGCAATTATTTCAGGTGGAGGGTCACTTACTGAGTTTTGGCAAGCCATCAAGGGCCTCATGACAGGCAGCCATAGGCAGATAAATATTAATTTTCTAAATTTTTTACGGGCCCCACGGGCCGGATA
>JAGPOW010000229.1:18981975-19031257 GCA_030014935.1 Caiman crocodilus | reverse complement strand
TAGGAAACACTACTTCACAGTTAGGGTGGCTAGGATGTGGAACCAGGTTCCTAGGGAAGTTGTTCTTGCTCCTACCTTAGGCACCTTCAAGAATAGATTGGATAGGTACTTGGCTGGGGTTCTGTGACCCTGGCACTCGTTCCTGCCATTGGTGGGGGGGTCAGACAAGATGGCCTGCTCTAGGCCCCTTCTGACCCTAGATACTATGATACTATGATACAATGTGGACATAAAATCAAAACAAAATCAATAGAACATATCCAAGATAATAAGATTCTAGTTCAGCAGGGTTTTTAGATGTGCATGCAACTTTAAACACAAGGATTATTCCATTCAAGTCCACGGAGCAACTCATATGCTTAAACATTGGGCTATGTGAAGCTTCAGTCCGATTTGATTCAGTGGAGATTCAGCACAGTTTGGTGGCCGAATGTCCAAATCCAGCTCAAATCAAGACACAAATTTAATCTCTCCGAATCTAATCGGAACCCTCCAAATCAATTCAGAGAGATTTGGAAATTCAGACATGGAGACAGCTTTAAACATTTTTTCTACCTACCTCTAGGTAGCAGGGACTCATGAGTGCTGTGATGCAGGGGCGCATGGAGTGTCCTACAAAAGTGTGGGGGACTCCCCAGCATGCTCAGCAGCAGACCCAGAAGTGGACCAGAATCACTTCCAGTGCACTTCCAGGTTTCCGGGAAGCATGTGCGGGGCCCTTCTGCAGCCCCCCCCCAACCTGGCTTAGCAACTGGTATCTCCTGGGTCTAGTGGGGCAGCCGGGATCCCCCTGTGGCTGATCACCAAGCCAGGGAGGCACTGGGGGCCCCCAGCACACTTACCAGCAGACCTGGAAGTACTTCTGGTCCACTTCCAGGTTTGCTGCTGATCACATGGAGAGCCCTTCGCACTCCTGTGGGATGCTCCATCTGCCCCAGCATCGCAGCTATCACAGATCATGCCTGCTACCTCAAGGTACATAGAAAAACTTTTAAAGCTGTGTCTATGTCCAAATCACTGATTCGCCGAATCAGCATTTAAATCTTCAGATTCGAATTCAGCCGAATCGCGTCAGAGACAGTGATCTGAATCAACTAATCGAATCACTGTCCCCGATTCAGGCCAAATCTAAACTGAACAGGACCCGCTTCACACACCCTTATTAAGCATATGTACATGCCGACGTGCCTTGCTGAATCAAGACCTAGTTTGGCTTCCCTATGTATTGTATGTCCCAAACCAGGTTCTAGATAAACATTTATACTGTTAATTAAACAAAATGTGATTAGGAAACCTGAATCCAGTACTTGAGTTCTATACTTCACTTAATGGCCCCTATCATTCTACTATACAGGGCTAGCTGCTCACGCCATGTACTTACACAGTGTATAATGACCACATAGTATTAAACCTTGCCAAACCAACTGCACTGCTTCAGAAAATATAGCTAGCAAAAGCCTGCACTTTTAACTGTCCAAATTGATTGCGTTCTGTCACTGAAATTGAATGTAAGCATTTATATTAAAGTATGGTGTACATGATACAGTAGATTAATATACTTAGCAGATGGATAGCAGTTGTGATTTACTACTGAGATATATATATTTCACATCTACTGTACAAACACATAATATATTTGAATATTGAAGTCAGACTTATCTTCAGACTTGGAGGCAATTGGGTCACATGAGCATAGGAATGAGTTTATTAGTTCTATAACCATAGAGGTATTTTGGCAAACTTGATAAAATGTGCATCTGGATTTTAATATATTTTACAGGATTTCCTTTTCCCACATAATGAAACCAGCTCTCCTAAACCTATGAACTGACTGAAACAAGATAAGATCCACAATCATTTTTACTCAAGTTCACAAATGAAAAAGAGATCCAGTCTTTATTTCTGTTTGTTTCATAGAACACTTCACAACAGAAAAAAGTCTCCTGTGTTTCACATAGAGTCAAATATTCACTTAACACCTAGCTTTGTAGCTAACACTTGTGAAATTGAGTTTTTAGACTTTTTGATCTGTCTGGTATAGAGTAGTTAAGCATTTCTGTATGAAAGAACAACTATATGCTTTCTAAAATTTTATTTTAAAGTAGTGGAAAAGAAAATGGAACAAAAAATGGTTTACTTTCTAGAACCCAGCATGTGTGCCGTACCAGCAGGAAATTATACTAACTCAGATGATAACTCTGCTGATACCTTTGCACATAGGCAGAGCTGCTAGAAATCAAAAGCTTTGGACACAGAAAATAAGATGTCACCATTTTATCTATTTATTAGATGGAATTTGAAAAAAAGTAAGGGAGTCAGTTACATGGGAATTTTCCTCCATTTGACAAGGTGGAGGGCATTTGCTATAACTGGGTTCCAGGCACTCCAGTTTTAATAAATAATTTGAAATAAAATATCTTCCTACAATATTTCTAAATTCAGTTGTCAGGTTTCTCTAATTCTAGCACTATCTCCATATATGTATAGGGCCTCATAGTCCTCTCCCTCTGACCAAATTACTAAAAAGAAAGCAACCAGTGAATATCCCTATCAAAATGTCCAGCATTCTTCGTATCAGGCATTTACAAATTCCCCTCTTGACGACATTAGTGATCCCTCTGTCCTTGTTATATTGCTAGATCTGCAGAAGACTCTGCCACCATTGGTTTGTTAGATTTTATTTTTCCAGTCTATTCTAGAACCTTGCATTATTTCACTGGGGTCTGGGTAAAAATGGCCCCATGCCTGACTGCTATGTAATCGCATTTGAGAAAGAAGATAATATTGTTAAAAGCCCCCTGCCCAACTATCAGTGTGTAACTAAACAGTTGTCATGTGAGAAGAAATGTTATAGCTTCACCTAGTTTTGTTTTAGGTTTGACTGGCCGGATCTTAACAAGTCTGTGACAGAGGAAAGATTATAATGAATGCCAGGATGCTAAGCTACCATGATATACTTTAATTTTTCCCCTAAACTGTTCCTGAGATACTGGCCCAATTCCCTACTTCTGTATAAGTACCAAAGTTTTGTCTGGTCTTGCATAAAGTAGGCCTCAGAAGGAAGAAGAACCATGGGCCACAAGGGATTGGATCCTATGAAACCTTTGGGAGTTTGCCCATTGCAGGAGGAAGAATCAAACAAGGATAAGCTATCCTGATGTGAAACAGGTTGCTTTTGGATTCCTCACAGACTGCAGTTTCACAAACTTCATAGATTTGAGTGTTGCTATCACTATTTTTTCCTTCTAGAGTTCTTCCACATTAAGCCAGTCACAGGCATTGAGCTACAAGAGCAATTCCTTAAAATATAATCTCCAAAAACTATCCCTTTAATAATCTATGATTTACTCTTCTGATGAAGAACGTGAATAAAATCCTCTGACAGATAGTAGCTTTGTTCCTACAAGTTTTCAAAAGTATCCCAGGATTGTTTTTAGATCCAGGAAAGCATATAAGAAGGCATTTGCTGTTGAATGACCAGATCAAGTGTGCTATTCTAAGCAATCTAAAACAGTTCCTTCTCATGGTATATATGTAGTAAATATGATACAGTATAGAAAACCAAGTATGTTCTCAGCCAAGTTCCAGGAAGGGCAAGTGACTGTCTAACACAAAATACTGAGTTCAAGAGTGGGCTTATCTGATTTAATCAATGGAACCAGGAAGTCATTAAACTTTGTTACCCTCACTTGAACATGTAAAGGAAAATGTGATTCAGAAAAGGCTATTTCTATACTGCTACCCAGGGCTCCCAGCTAATTCAAATCCACAAATCCTCTTCATAAAGCTTTTCAGCTTACCCTTATGTCTCTCTAGGAACAAGCTTTTAGTTCTCTCTGCCCTGCAGTGTGTTCAGAACTCACCCCAGCACTGCAAGCTGGGGTTTAGAAAGAGTTCAGCACAAAGCAACAGAAATGAGACGAGACTTATAAGGACAAGCTGCAAAAACAGTTAGCTAGCTTTGAGAAGGAAAGACTGAGGGAGGGGATTTGATAACAGTCTTTGAATACCTGAAAGGTGATTATAGAAAGGATGGAGATGGGCTTTTCTCTGTCACTGTAGGGGACAGGACAAGAAGCAATGGCCACAAGCTACAGCAGAGGAAATTTAGGCTAGAAAATAGGAGAAATGTTCTGACCATGAGAGTGGTTGGACTTTGGAAGAGGCTATTTAGAGAAGTTGTGGAATTTCCATCCTTGGAAATTTTCAAAAGCAGGTTAGATAGACACTTGGCTGGGATGGTTTAGTTGAGGATGATCCTGCCTTAACCAAGAGTTTGGACTAGATGACCTTATAAGGTCTCACTACCTCTACTTTCCTTTGATCCTAAGCCACACACACAGCAGGTCTCCAAACAGCAATCCCACAATTTCCTGTACCTGGCCATTCTGCACTCTATTCCATGTCTCTGCTGCAGACCTCCTGGTCAGTATCCAGAGATGAACACTAGGTTTCTTCAGGCCAAGATGGCACAGGTTCTCTGCAGGTATCCTGTGCCTTCCATTGCACAGGTTAAGGGAAGAGGGTAAAGGGATGGCCCAGGGCTTGGTTGGCATCTGAGGCCAAGGCCAAAACTTCCACCTTCAGACCCTGCGGAGGCTCCTATGCAATGGAGATAACCAGGTGCTGTGGTGTCTGATCACCCACACATTCTTCCACTGCTTCTGAGGTTCTGATATGACCAGCAGTTCTACCTGAGAGGTCTCTCAAAGCATGGTCCAAGGAGCTACTGGCTTTCTACCAGGACCTTCTCAGGGTCTGGAGGCTGGTCTCCTCCTTCAAGTCCCCAGAAGGAGTTACCTAGGGCATTGACTTCCTAGTCAAGCCCCTGATGAAAAGCCTACAGTGAGTGGTGTGGGCAATGGAGATGTCTCAGGTGTGCCAGAGGATAATCTTGGCCTTTAACAGGCTGGGGTGAGTGAATCTCTTTGCACTGGCCTGGTATATTATATGTGTCCTGCCCCTTAATCCAGAAGGTCAATGCCACCAATTTGCCCACTGCCCATGCCTATATCAAAGAGGTCCTGTTCAAAGGCAGTTCTTGCCTACCAACATCTTTCAGCCCTCTGGACCTTGCTGTGGGGCCTTTGCCTCAAGACAACCCATGGCACTCTGCACACCAGCTCTGCAGGCTGGGAGATATCAAGCTGATCCATTTCTGCAAAGCCCACCACCTCCAGCTTCACACGCTCATGTTCCACACGCTCCATCATCTCAGCCTCATGTCCCTTCCAGACACTGGTGATGTATAGGGGGTGTACGCAGGTGCATGGGCACCCCCTGAGATTGGTCACTACCAATGCTGCCCTCGGTGCCTGTGCCCAGCCTCGGAAGGCACATGACATTCATGCCCCCTGACACCAAGTGGTGGGACACCTTAAGGGAGGATGAGCATACCTCATAAAGCAGCCTGTATTCCACCCTAATCTCCAAGGCCCGGGCCCTTCACTTCCATTTACATAACAAATAGGCCTGTCTCTACTGCCTTATAATTAAAGCCACAGAAAAAAAATGAGAACACATAATAGGCAGATTGATTCCTAGAAGGGTTCTTTTAATAAATGAAGCTCTCCTAGGAGTCAAGTCTACCCACTACTTGTCTCTCTTGTGGTGTTTGGGTGCAGCCGGCACAAAGTACATGGGTGGTACACATAAACCAGATGGACTGAGAGCAACTCTTAGGGCTGATCCTAAATAGCTGGGTAGACATACTTTTAAGAGTATATAGCTAAAGCATCCAAATTGTCACCTGATGGAATGGGTTGCTACTGTGACCTTTGGGTTTGTCTGGTTTCTTTCTAACCTGTTTCAATCTCTGAAGGCTAGAATTATTTCCCTAAAGTAGTGGTTTTCCACTGTGTCCCATGCAACGCTGGGGTTCCACAATGGGTCACAAACAGGTTGAAGGTAATGGCAGAGTAGACTGGGAGACGACGCGCCACCACTGTGTGGCCAGGTTGCCTGGCTCTGTGTCAGCTTATATGGCTCATGAAGCCAGGGATAGTGTAGAAGAGCAAGGAGATTGGGAGGAGGAAAATTTACACTCGTTCCCTTGCCCTTAGTATCTGGAAGTCAAACAGCCCCAACAGTAAAGGGCCACAGACGCATTGAAACAGGGCAACTGCAGAGTCAGCTCAGAGGCAGCAAGCAGAAGAAGCCCCTAGACAGGTCTGGGAGCGTGGAAAGGACTAAAACCTTACCTGCCAAGAGCTCTCAAGTGGAGGGGAGAAGCATCTCAGCAGGAAAAGCCTATATTGCAGGGAGCTCCATGAGAACACAGAGACAGTTTGGCTTCCTTAAGGTTCCCAGTAGGAAACAAAACCCCTGGAAGGGGGAGGCCCTATTTAGAAACACTAGGATAGGGCTGAACCAGCCCAGGCTGTTTATAACCTCTGGGGAGGAGTCACTTGATGTTAACTCAGCCCAGGTGTCTCCCCTCAATATAGATGAGCCTGAGCTGGGGCCCAAAAAATCCAGCATTCATAGGCTAGGAATGCCGGGCAGAGAGCCCAGAAGGACACAAGCGATAATAAGAGGGGAAAACCTGTATGGGAGGGGAGGCTAGGGTTGAGGAATATCCTGGGCCATATTTTTGCATTTTTGTTTCTAATGGACTGTAGAGGCTTCCTGGGAGTCATCCAGGAAGGTATTGAGAGCTGCTCCTAGCTGTCACACCTTAACAGCAGGAGCCTGTACTTAGAGGACTATGGTAGGGGTGCTGGGGTTGGAGGAACCCCCTGTGAGGCTTTGTTACAGGCAATAACTGATTTGTTCTGGAATATTGAACACAGCCCTGATGGCAGAGCCAGTTTTTCCTTCTCGGGGAGAGAATTCTCCAATGATTGTTACCATCAAGTCATGGCAGGAGAGTGCCCCAAGGAGGTAGCGTACCCCTTCAGCGGTGTGTGGTGCTGGTTGAGCTATAGACAAAGGGACTCCTCCATAGATAGGCGTTCCATAGCAAAAGAAGTTATATAAAGGAGTTCTGTGACTAGGAAGTCTGAAAACCAGCACCCTAAAGAGGGTCAACAACTTATTCTGCTAGCCTACTGCTTAATCAACAGTTTGAGGAAGTAAAATTAAAAAATGAGCCCTAGGAAATTTATCTGAAGAGGGCTTAGGGAAATCCAACCTAGCCTTAATCTTTGCTCGGAGCCCAATCTTTGAGTTTACCAGGAGAATAGGCAGGGCAGAGCACATTCCCCAAAACAAAGGCACCTCTGTGAGAGCACCATAATTAAATGAATCTTCTACACTCTTCAACCCAAGAGAGAAGTCTGCCTGGGGATGGTGACCTTGATATTAAGAATCTGTTCTACCCAACCCATGAAAGACACCATAAGGGCTCCTGCTTTAAGTTCCTACAGGGACAAAGAGAGAAGTGTTAAAATATTTGTGATAATAATAGGATTTTAGCATCAAGAAAATTGAGACATTAATATTGGATAATGGCTATTGAAGTCATAGTACTAAAAGGAAAACTAGTACAATGCTATTAATCTGCTCACTAACAGAGAACATGTTAGCGGAGCCCTGCACCATTCTAGAGTCCTGCGGGTAAAAAATGTGTATTGATATTTTTTTCTTTCTGCAAGAACAGAGAGAAAGTAGGCCAGTCAGGAAAAATTAGCCATTTCAAGAATCCATGGATCTACAGGAGATTACATAAAGGCTCATATAAGCAAGCATAATGTAATTCCCATGTTTGCTTGGGAATATGGGCCTCAGCATTTTGCCTACATCATCCTGAGCCCATGGGCCCCCAGCTGTCAAAACCTTTACTGCATCTTTCAGAAACACAGATTCTCTAAATTCCTGCCATAGAGTTAACTGTCTCATGCTTCAGAGTACTTCTGTTATTTGTAATAAGGAATAAGTGAAAGTCAAGCACTTGAGTTTTCCCTGTGAGCCTTCCCTCTCTGCAAGCTTAAGCTTGTGATGCTGATTGTCAGATGGAGTAGTTCACTGTAGGTAAGAGAAGTTACTGTCACAGTTCATTCATGCAGTGCCATCTAAAGTACTCTCAGGGAGGGCAGCAAGGACAAAGCAAGGTGGGTCTAAGCTGTTGAATACTTTCTCGACATATCGCTTCTATCTCAGACCCTTCATTCAGTTCACCTCATTGTAGGATTTAGGCCATAGCAGCAAGTGGCCCTACATAGGTGAGGGTCAGAAAGTAGGTTGGGGGCCATGGTTAGGGAAAAATGAAGGGATTTGGTGCAAAGAGAGTGGAAGAACAGCAGGGAAACTGTCAGACTACTTGGTAACTGTATGTGACTCTCTCTGGCCCTGGAGAGTCTGGGAGAAGGAAGAAGAGGATTTGAGAAAGGAAGTACTTCACCAGTTATAAAGGGATTGGGATTCTGTAGATCTTAAAAACTTAGAAGAATGTCTTTTCTCTATAAGAGGGAGGCTAGCAGTTAGTCTCTAGGATGTTTGTGGCCAGGCACGTTGTGAAAGATTTACCCAAGGCATGAAAGAGTATATCCCAAAAAAAGAGCTTTGCTGTGAGGTGGTAGAAACTATGGAGCACAGCCTCAGGCACAGTCCCAGGCCTGGACAAGGGATGTTGCTGGGCAAAATCTGCCCTTGGAATCGACATTCACAAGTGGGATGCAGCAACATTTTATTTACTTATTTTCTCCCTCTTATGGAAATGTGGCTGTGAGGCAGCCCACAGGGTGCACAACAGTTGGGAGTGAGCTATGAGGTCTTTAGTGAACTGTCCTCTGTAAAACAAAGGGCAAAAAAGTAGCATCAGGAAAAGGTATGCCACTGGTGGAGGAACATAGAGCTGTGCGTGCAAATATAAAATTGCTGTGTGGAGTGAGGACGGTTTAAGTAGGGTTAGTTTCTTGCTGTTCTAATGGGAGCTTTCCTTAGGATAAAGGGCCCTGCTATGCTGAGGTGAGTCCTGTAGGGTGCAAGGTCTGGCACTTATTCACAGCTTTCAATCCTGCTTCATGTACAGCATGAATACATAAGCATGCACAGGGCTACTTAGTATGCACAATAGGCTGCTCTCTGGCTGGGTAGATATGTGGCTCCATATGCGCCTGCCATCAGTGAGCATAATTCATGAAATTGTACCTGGTGGGAAAACAAGTAGGGCATGTGTTAGATGCCAGAGGAGGAAGAGGACAGCTCCATTATTTTTCTGTAGTCAGATAAGGAGTGAAAACAGAGCTGGTATTCTATGGGGGATGCCTAGCGGTTGAGAACCACTGGGCTAGGATATTCAAAGTGGAAAACCCAGATTCTAAAACAATATGGAGGTTTTATACACAAAGGAGATTTGAGCCCTGTTGGGTTAGTTAAAGCTGATCCAGCCTTAAGCAGGATCTTGAACTCTCCTATAAGCCTGTATCTCTTTGAGCTCCTAAACACAGTGCTCCAGCCACAACTTAAGTATTATCCAGTCTCTTTTTGAAGCTGGCCCTCTGGGCTGTCAGAAGTCAGGGCAGCAAGCAGACAGCCAAACCCCTAGCTGGCTCTGATTGCCTGGGTGGGACTGCTGTCAGCAGCCTGAGTGCCTCCAGCTGGCTCCTGTTCAAGGTCTTGGGTCTTGGCTACTGCATATTAGTAGTAGTAGCCCTTGCAGTGCTGCTCTGTGGCTTCTTAATTAAGTTGAATTATTTGTCTCTCTTCTTTCTGGTCTGGTGCTAAATATGCTTGATTCCTGGCTTCTAGCTTCCTAATCCTAGTCCTTAATTCTCTTCTCCTGGCTTCCCTTGCCCTTCTCCAAAACTTTGCCGAGTTTCTAGTCTCCAGCTTCTGCCTACAGCCCTACCTAGCACCTGGTGCCTGTACTTCCAGCTTGTGACCTCTGGACTTCCCAGGATTGTGTCCTGACCCTTGAACCTTCACCTCCCACATCTTGGTTGTGCCTGTGACATGTGCCGCCTGGACAGGGAGGCATGTAGGGCCAGGAAGAGGAAAGCAAGCAAGGCTCAGTGAAACAGGTGCAGTCCCTGGAATGGAGTAAGCTCTAGTTTCTAGACTGCCTTGCTCCTAGTGGGGCACAAACTTCCCTGCTAGCCTTTGTCCTTTTTGTCCAATAAACAGTAAATGCAAAGTGTAATGTCTTGGTTACAAGAGGACAGCGGAAGAGGGACCAGGGTAATGCCTGACCTGTAAGCTAGGAATTTAGAGTTACGTGGGTTCAAATATCCTCTGGGTGGATGGATAAAGGGAAGAATAGGGACACCAGAACCTGGGTCTTCTGTTTCTGAGGTAAGCACCCTAACCAAGAAGCTAGCACCCTATGCCCAATAGACCAGATCTGGTCCATGGAGCCATTTGATCCAGCCTGTGGACGTGGAGCATTAGCAGCCAGTTTGACCCAGTTTGGGTCATAGGCATACTGATGCATGGCAGCTAGGACCAACCACTAGCACTGCTATTCCCTGTCATTGTGGGGAAAACTGCTGTCTGTGGACACCTTCCCCATACTGATGTGGGGAAAAGTGGTGTTGGCAGATGCTCTGCTTGTGCTGTCACTCAGGACAGCAATGGCAGCGGCTAGATCCTAGCAGCCACTCACCACAGGCTAGGACAGTCCCACCCACAAACTGGAAAAAATTGCCATCCCCTGCCCTAACCAGTAGGATATTAGAATAAGCCATGAGAGGGTCCTCCTTGTTTTTGTCAAGCCAGAATTATTTTACTTTTGCTTAGGAATGTATATACATAGCCATGTACCTGCTTGTCCAGAATACTGCCAGTTGTGTATGCGCAGGAACCACATGAATGCTAACATTTCCACATTGCACATAGAACAGGATTGCAAACTGTGCATAAGGGCCAAAACTGGCAGTTGTGCAGCAGCTGGATAACTGTCGTTTGGACACACAAGATGAAACAGGATTTGGTGTATGGTGGGGCAGGGAAAGGGGAAGAGGTGTATTTTTAAAATTCTCTAACCTAAGGCTAATCTGGTTCTCCACTGCCTCTGCTTGTACGTACTCTCTGGGTCTCCTGGGATGTAAAATGTTTGAAGAGTTTTAATGAAAGATGTCAGCATCAGCTGGGAAGCATCTGATCAGTCACAAGTGGGGACTAACCAAGATCCCTTACTGGACCACCCCTTGACATTTTATCTGTTTATACAGCAAGGTAAAAATGATACCCAGGCATCATTTTTTCCATGAAATTCAGGCACAGCTGGGATGAAATACAGCAAATGTCGAGCACAGCAGGTTTTACAGGCAGGGATAAAAATCCTTCTCCAGTGGAAACTACATTGTAAAATTAGGCAGAACATAATTATATGCAATTGAATTTTTTTCAGGAACCTACAATATACATGCTTATACTTTGCTAAATGTGACATGGATCTATCAATGCTTGGGATGGCAGCAGTTTGCCTCACAAATATATAGCACTTGTAGTACCCTCTAATATCGGGGTGGCAGACCAATTGATTCATTCAGAAAGAAGAAAGTTACTTTTAGGGAGCCCGCAAAAGGGTTCCTGGGAAGTTCTTCATCCTAATACTACTAGAGACACCGTAGTTAATTTGCAAAATGTAACAGACTGCTAGCCTATGGGCTGTGGCTTTAGGCAATGATACATTAATCTCTAGAATGTAACAAATACTTAGAAATTACCAAGATTAGGGCATACCAGTAGTATCATTCAACAATAGGTCCATAAAATTGGGCCATAAGCTGGGAACCCATTTTTTCTGGCAGTTCTCAAACATTTTGTTGCCAAAGTTTCATCAGCTGTACTATATGGTTTACTTATTTGAGGCTCCCTTAATGCATCTGTTCTGGAAATAATTTTTTAGGTGGTTTACCCACAGGAATACCAGACCATATGCTTAAAATAAAATGGTTTTTTTTAAATTATGAAAGAGGTATCCATTGAAGAATCCTGGATCGAATGCCATATAAGCTTTTTAAAACATCATGAACTGCAGCTAGGAGGCAAGGTTCTCTTGAGTGATAGGAGAGCTTCAGATGATTGGTTACAGTGAGCAACAGAGGAAAGACTACTCTTTGAGTGCACTGCAGCATGGTTGCTTAAACAGGAGTTTACACGCTCCTTCTGTGCTTTCCATGGAAGGAACTTGCAAATTATCTCCATGATCTTAGAAGGTGCATCTACATGTGTAATTAATTCAAAGTAGTAATAAACTCTGGCAATAAGTGTTGGAGTGTATTGCTCTTGGGCACACCATTTAAATGTGTGCCCAGGACCACTGTACTTTGAGCCAGGTTGGAGCAGCCTTGGCTGAGCTGACAGGGAGCCTGAGGGGATCAGTCTGCCAACCCAGGGCTGCTCTGACCCAGCTCAATGTGCCGCAGAGGGGCTGGCTGGAAAGTGCTCCAGTGCGGGGCTAGTTGGCAGCAGCACCCACACTGAAGCACTCTTCTGTCCCAGCCCACTGAATCAGTGTCCATACGCGAGGTGCTGTGGAGTAAAAAATTCTGCAGCAAGATAGTATTTGTATTTGCAAGTACTACCCTTCTGTGCAGTTTATTAGTTTATTGCAGACTAATAGTCCTGCATGTGTAGATACAAGATTTACTGTGGAGTTAATTAGTCAGCTCCATAGTAAACATCTCACGTAGAAGATAGGTACAGGCAGTCCTCGAACTTACGACACAATTAGTTCCTGAAAAGCGTGTCTTAAGTCGAAACATTGCAACTTGGAACCAATTTTCCCATAGGAAACAGTGTTATAAATGGGGGATTGGTTCCTGAACCAAGAAGGCCCAATACCCTATTTTCACCAAAAATAACCCAGAATTTTATACTCAATCAAGTATAGATTAGTAATATAGCTACATTAATGTATTATATTGCAAATAGCAATCCTATTGATTTGGAAGGACTTCTTTGAGGTGACTTTGCTGGACTTTTTCAAGGGTTCTTGGCTGGAGTCTTCTCAGGAGTCCTGGCTGCAGGTTTTTCTGGAGTCTTGTCTGCTTTCTTAAAGAAAGGGTCCAAGGAAGTTTGGAAAGATGTTCTCCAGGAAGATAGACAATGCAGCAAACTTGTATGCTGGTGTAGTGTCACATCCCATCAAGCGGTGTAAAGTCAAAACAGACATCAGAAAGTTCAACCAGAGTGTCAATTTATAAACATTGTTAGTGCAAAACATTGTAACCTTAAACATTGTAAGTCAAGGACTGCCTGTAATTAGCCATGTTAGTCTCAAGTCAGACAGAAGGCATTATTATAAACTAACTCAAGACTCCCTAACTTCTGGCCAGGCAGAGCGTGGGCTGCAGTCCTGAGCTCTCTACACCATGCCCTCCTCCGTATTGCGCAAGTCCTCTCTGCCACATGCATCACCTACCTCCCCTCCCAGCCACGTGTAAAGCTCCCCCTCTTCTAGCCGTATGTACTACACAAGCAGCATGATCAGCCGGACTCTCTGCCATGCAAACAGCCCACTTATGTCCCTCCCAGCTGAGCACACTGTGCAGACAGCCTACCTGCAGCACAGGCAGCCTAGCTCCCCCCAGTGAGCACCAGTACATGTACCCAGCCCAGCACCTTCTCATTCTGTTGCCCCAACCCTCTGAGCAGGGGCAGGAACCTGAAGCTGGAGCAGAGAGAGGAAGCCCAGAGACCCCAGTCATTGCCTCACAAGAGCAATGGGCCGAGTGGTGGCCAGAAGCCCATAGAGCACATGCTCCCCACCATTTGGACGTCTCTGGACTAACTAAAATAGATGTATATGCTTGTATGAATAAAAGCTCAACTCAGCCAATGCTATGTATCTGGTTCCAGTGATCTCACTTGAAGGATACTTTATCACTGAACTCTTATCTTGCAAAGTACGCTGACAAAGAAATTCAGATAAGCTTGTACAAGATCACAATTCCTGCAGGCAGACTTATAGCTATAGCTCTTCCCTTTCTACCATTTATGCCCTTTTGATTTGGATTGATTTGAAAATACTTCCATGTTATCTGTCAGAATGTCACTTGCACGGTCTTGAAAGATCAAAATGGAGAGACCTCTTGCATCCGGGAGATGGTAACTTACCATAAATTAAACATTTGCATTTCTGATTTCTTTCCTTCTGCATTTATCTTTGTGGCTTCTGTAAGACCTCTGTTAGCATTCTGCCCTCAAACAAAAGGGATGGTCAGCTCACTTTCCTTCTTCCTATAGGCTTCATCTTCCTTCTGGGTACTACTACTTCATCCAAGACAAGAGACTTATTTGTGAAGATCCTAAAAAGACTTCTGACAAGTGACATTTTGTTACCTTTGGAATGAACCAGATTGTACCAAGTATAAAAATATAGCCAATTGTTTCAAAGAAACGATGTACCGCTTCTAAAGGGAAGGACGCCCTCCTTTAGCTCCCCTATAAATTATACAATGTAACTCCTGTACCATTAATATATACAGGGCAAATCATAAACTGCTATAAGTCAACATCCCCAGTAGTTCTGTAGACATCAGTGAAGTTACACCACCAAATGATTTGTTACATTTTCACCAAATGAGCATATGATTTGTTACATTTTTCAGGAATAAAATATGAATATTTCCAGCAATGTGTAGCTTTATTTGCCAAGCTGTAAAAAAGCACTTACAGTTACATAGTAAAAAAATAGATAGTTTCTTCTCCTTCCTGCAATCGCATGTAGCCTTTCTCTACAAATTTTATAACATGATTTGGTAGGGGGAGGAATTAATGAAACTCCTTGATAAATTATTGGTAGCACATATCTGCATGATCTGGTTTTGTAATTACCTACTGTAGTCTTGGCTGATCTTCCTGTCACTGGCCAGAGAGAATAGTTCTTGCTTTTTCACAGGGTCAAAACCTCACCTGGTGCAAATCAGTATAGCTCCAGCTAAGGCAGTGAAGCTACTTAGATTTATGGTACCGGAAGGAACTAATCTTTTTTGTTCTGAATCCACTGTATTCTATACAGCGTTTAATCTGCCAAACTAATAGGTTGGCAGTCAAAGTTTTGCTTTTTGCCTAAAGAACTCTGCTAATTTAAAAATAAATTGCCTTTATTTCATCATCTTCTATTGTTTCCATTTCTATTTCTCTCTGATCAACTCTACATGCATAATGCAGATACACAGAACTGAAGCAGTCTCTTAAAAGTACCTCTTGTGGTTTTTAATTGAGTTTTGCAAGCTCCCATTTAAACACTATAAGGGTCACTGTTTTGTTCCCTTGAGCAATGTATTTAAGTGCCATTAACATTAATAGGATTTGTGGGTATGCACCAAGGGAGAATAAACATCTTAAACACCTTTTTTACTGTACCCATTTTGTTTCCTTGGCATTTCTCACCTCTTGCAGCTATTTTCTTTCTTCCCAGTTGTAAAAATATAGCCCATATTTCTTACTCTTCCTTTCTCTTTTATGATGACTCTCAAGGAAGCATGAAACTCTGTTCCTTACTTTATTTTCCATTTTCATTGTGAATTTCAGGGGCTGAAAAATTCTTCAAATACTTCCTTACATTCAGATAGAAGTTACACCCATACTTTACCTCTAAGAGGTGACATGAGCATGTCTGATTTAGAACTAAGAATGCCTTATTTTAGAACTAATACCATGGCTGGTTTGTTTACATTGTCTTAACTTTCCAAAATTTAACATTAGTGTTTCAAAATGCCTTTCATTCCAACAGATTCCACAAACTGTGGCTAGGGACCTACTTCATTTGCGGTTTCACAGATTCCATGGAAATGGCAAAATCTGGAATGGTCTACAAAATCAACCAAAAAAATGAATAAAAATAAAAAGCTGGCTCCCCAGTGGGAGCTGATGGTCCCGGCCACCAGGAGGAGAAGGTAGTAGCTTGCCGGGTGGCATGAAGGGCAGTAGACAAGATGGCAGCTGCCCCCTCATCCCTCCTCCCCCCACCAGGGTCTCTGCCTATCAGCACTGGGGGGTGGGGCTGCACAAAGGGCAGTCAGCAATTAAGATGGCAGCTGCTCCTTCGTCCCTTGCCCCCAGTCTCTCTGCCAACCATTGCTGAGGCATGGGGCCTCTCTGCTAATCAGTGCCAAGAGGCAGGACCTCTACAAAATTGGCTCTGCATGCCATGAGCCAGCCATGAAATGACATCCACAAGCCGGCCTTTGTCTCACCGTGATTTAGGTAGGTCCCTAATTCTAGCCTGTTGCCAGTACTAACTACTGTTGTATAGTCTCATTGAAATAGACCAGGGGTGCTGAAGATATAGCCTGACTGGGGTGGAGCTGGAGCTACCATGTGCTCTGCACTCTAGGCCAGAATGCAGCCGTGCCATGGTTAATGGTAAGCAGAGGAAGAGGGAGGATGGGTTGGGCAGAGGCTGGGGAATGCAGGCACTCAGAGGGGTGCAGGCAGTAGGGGTGCAGGTATGGGAGGCAGGCACTGTGGGGAGGTAGCGGGGGACACAGGTATAGCAGGAGGGGTGCATGGGGTGCAAGCACTGGAAAGGAGTAGGCACTGGGGGGGACAGTCAGCAGGGGAGGACAAATAGTAAGGGGCAGGAGGAAAGGGGTGGGGATCAAGCTGCTTCCTCCTGTCCCTCTCCTTCCCTCCCAGCTACCTCACTGCAGCACTGGAGGGAGGTGGGGAAACGGTATGAGTTTAAGGCAGCTGTTCAATAATTAGATTCTATACATAAAAAATTATAACATTTATACATTTTCCATGTATGGAAACTAGTTATTGGAGGGTGATCATAAATTTGAAGTCACCTTGGATTCTGGTAGCTGGGGTATGTTAGTCACAACTTATTGGCCTTGAAACTCTTATCCAATGTGCATTTAACTTACACAATTACCATTCCATCTTTTCTATAGCAATTGTTAGCTCCAATTGTGGTTTGTCTGGAATGTTAACGCTCTGAATCTGCAACCATAAAGGACCATTTAGTGCTACCTTTATCAGATAATCAAAGATGTAGCAATAATGGCAGCAGAAAATGCAAGGAAGGAGCAGTAAAAAAATATTATCTGGAAAAGTAATAGGAGAAAGTGAAATGGAGAGCGAGGACATATCATCCTGTTGTAAAAGGATACACAAAAACCTTGGAGTATGTGAAAAGTTCCACTGGTTGCCACCAATACCAAGAGAGTTTCCAGTGTAAGCAGCAATTAATAGGTATAATGGTGACATTCACAGACAGTGATGCCCTGCCTTGTCCCTGACTTCATAGGAACACAGCTAACTACATCTCTATCACATATGGTTCTCCTAAGCAGCAAGCATTGTTACCTCCCTTTATTTATATCACTCAGCTCCTGTGCAAGATCCTTTTAGTGATATGCAAAGGAAAGAGGTAGGATAAAGCAAGAGCTATTACCGGTTGCTTTATCCATGCTTTTTCCAGTATTACCGAATTTTCTAGAAAAACAGCTCTTCATCACAGAATACTGAAGTTTCTGTTTTGACAGCTTACATGAGAACGTGCACATGCTAATTTCAACAAGGATGGTATTTCTGATAAACACTAAGCAAGGCGACACCCCCCTCCCCCGACTGTGTCATTGGATGAAAAATCCAAATCCCTATGATAATCTACTGCAGGAGTGTCGAACATGTGGCCCACAGGCCAGCCGATGGACCCGTTCCATCTGGCCTACTGGTAATCCAGTGGGTGCTTGGAAGTGTGCACCCTTAGGTCTGTACCGCCACAGCCTTGGCACAACAGACTGACCAGAGATCCACACCAATAGACGGCAGTACAGACCCACATTTGGGTGACAGTGCCAAAATTTAGCCAGTGCCAAGGGCATGAAGATCTGGACCACAGGGGCTCCTCCAGAGCCAGGCAGCAACATGAGTCTGGAGCTAGGCAGCTGCACACAGCCATACTGGGGCACTGCATAGCCAGGGTCATGCAGAGGCACAGAGCTCTGGCCAGCCAGTGACATAGAGTCAGGGCCACGTAACTGCATAGAGCCATGTTTGGAGCTGGGGGGCTGCCACTCGTAGTCCATGCCTGCATGTCTGTGTTGCTGCCCAGCCAGAGCTCTGCGTCACTATGCCGCCTTGCCCCTCACTGATGCACCCCCTGTTTCTGCACTGCTCCAACAGCTCCACGAAGCTGCCCAGCCCTGGACTTGCAGATCCAACCCAGGAAGATCCCCTGCAGTCTAGATTTGAGCTGGCGCCTTGAGTGAGTTTGATACCCCTGATTTTCTATAATGCAAGACAAACCTTTCCCCTCATTGACTGCTTGACTCTGGTTGTTACAGACCTTCCCCAGTTGGAACCTATAAGAAGGGTTATCAAACAATTCAGCCTATACTTGAAAAGGATCAGACCATGGGTGACTGGTACCACTTTAATCAGGCACATGTCCCCCCTCTCACCCCTACGGCCAATCTCACCGACCGGAGTGGGGCAGCCGCGGCACTCCCACTACCAGGCCAGCACTCATGGGGGGCACCGGTGCTCCCACCTGCCCCCCTGCCTGTTGCCTAAGCGATGAGCATGGCCTGTCAGGGGGTGAACCAGCACTCTCAGGGGGTGCATTTGCACCCCATGCCCCCCCCTATGCATTGCCTCTGAATCAGACCTTAACAGAAATATTCCTATCCATCCCCAACACTTAGCTGTCAAAGAGTCTCCAAACCTAGCCAAACTCCCCAGTGATCAACAGACACCAATCCTGCCTTAACAATAAATGAAAAATCTGTCAGTACATTTCCACTGGCACCATAAGCAGCCTTCTCACAGTTAAACCATCAGAATTCATGGCTCCTACACATCTATAACAGAATATGGTATCTCTCATCCCAAGCAACAAATGTCTTCATGGAAATTATGTGGGTGATACTAAAACGAACTAGAATGAACTCTCAAAGGAAAAACTGAAGGGACAAAGACACACAAGCACTTGTAGAAGAATACTTCTGACAAAACAGCCACTCTCTTTCTGACCTCACAGTCCTCACACTCAAGAGAACTCTCCAAAATGCCACCAAAAGATGGGTCTGAGAACAAAAATTCATAATCTTCTTGGACACTGACAGATATAACCTAAACACAAACAGTGGCTTGATGGCTCATTGCAATCTACCTACTATCTCTGCTAATCTCCCTACACTCCACAGATAATAATAACAACCTTTTCCCCTCTTGAATGGCCTTGTTCTTCCACTAATTAGGTCATGTATTCTACAGCGCTCCTCTTATTTTGTAGCCAATTCTGATAACATCTCTTTGTTCCTATTTTGGAGCCCTCCTCCATTCCTTTAAATGGACTATTTATATATGGAGTTATACACATCCTACTAGTCTATGTGCTGTTTAACTCAAACAGCTTCTTTCCCAGACCTGAGGAAAGGCACTTTGTACCCAACAGCTTGTCTAACATCTCTCCAAACTATGCAAGTGGTCCAATAAAAGATACCACCAAAATCCTTGGCTCATATATATTTCCTGGACCATCATGGATACAACATCACTCTACCTCAAGTACTGATCAAAACTAAAGACTTTTCATCCACCCCAGAATAACCAGTAGTCTTGTGGTCAGGGTACTTAATAGAGGCATGTAAGCAGGTTACCTAGCCTGCTGGCTTTTGCTGTTGGGCTTTGTTCCCTAAGGAGCTTCTCAGCCAGTACTTTCAAGTATCACAGTTTTTAGGCAACAAGTAAGACAACAAATAAGTCAACAAAACAAAAGAAAATCCTTCTGTCTTGTCCCAGGCACTCAAGGGGGAGCTCCCTGCCTCCCAGCATAGCAGCCTGGCTTCTTACGTCTAGCAAGTACTTATATTCACAATTTACTTACTCTTCTGCAAGCTTTTGAAAGTTCCTAGTAGTATACGCCTTGTCTATCCAAACATCATGCAGTGGGGATCAACAAGGCTGACTGTTCCCTCTTAAAGGAGCATACAACCTGGTTACAGCATAGAGGAAAATTCACCTTCAAGTCCTTGCTCTGTCAAATTTGAGCTCTTGGTTTCCAATATCCATGGTTAGTGCCATAACCATTGGGTTGTTCTAAGGAAGATGAATCCCTCACTTTCCAAGAAAAACTTCAGATGGTCTTGGAGCCGTAACAATACAAAACTAGAAAATGTTTCAGTTTCAGATTTTAACAAGCCAGACAGAGTATTTCCTGCTTACTTGTAATCACTGGATTGTATGGTCCTTGATCACTGGGAGTAGAGGTAGAAAACATACATATAGAGCAAGGAAGCTACATGTAAAATTATGTGCATAGTTTACTTGTCATAGTTTCATAGTTGGTAGGGTCAGAAGGGACCTGAGCAGATCATCAAGTCTGACCCCCTGCCATGGCAGGAAAGGATGCTGGGGTCAAATGATCCCAGCAAGGTGATTATCTGGCTTCCTTTTGAAGGCCTCCTGGGTAGAAGCAAGCACCACGTCCCTTGGAAGTTGATTCCAGATCCTAGGCACCCTGACTGTGAAGTAGTGCCTCCTGATAGCTAGTCTGAATCTACTCTCTGTAAACTTATGGCCATTATTCCTCATTATTCCTGATAGTGCTCAGGGGAACAGGGACTCTCCCATAGCCTGCCGGTCCCCCTTGGCCAGTTTGTAGATGGCCACCAGATCCCTTCTCAGCCTTCTCTTGCGGAGGCTGAACAGGTTCAGGTTCCATATCCTCCATTTGTAGCGCCTGCCTTGCTGCCCCCTGATCATGCGAGTGGCCCTCCTCTGGACCCTCTCCATGCTGTCCACATCCCTCCTGAAGTGCAGCGCCCAGAACTGGATGCAGTACTCCAACTGCGCCTGTCCAGTGTTGCACAGAGGGGGAAGATCACCTCCTTGGACCTACTCGTGATGCATCTGTGGATGCATGACAAGGTGCGGTTAGCTTTCCTGACTGCGTCCCCACATTGGCAGCCCATGCTCATTTTGGAATCAATAACGACACCAAGATCCTTTTCTGCCTCTGTGCTGACTAGAAGAGAGTTCCCCAGCCTGTAGGTATGCTGCTGGTTCTTCCTCCCCAGGTGCAATACCTTGCAATTGTCAGTATTGAATCACATCCTGTTCTCATCCGCCCACCCCTGTAACCTGTCTAGATCTAGTTGCAGCCTGTCCCTCTCCTCCAGCATGCCCACTTCTCCCCATATTTTAGTGTCATCCGCAAATTTGAACAAGGTGCTTTTCACCCCCTCATCCAAGTTGCTGATGAAGATGTTGAACAGTGCAGCCCTGAGGACCGAGCCCTGGGGGACCCCACTGCCCACAACTGTACAGCTCAAAAAAGACCCATCCACCACCACTCTCTGGATGCAGCCCTCCAGCCAATTGGTGACCCATCTAACTGTGTAAGCATCGACACCACAATGTCCTCATTTTTTAATGAGAATGGGGTGAGAGACAGGTCAAAGGCCTTCCTAAAGTCCAGGAAAGACTATGTCCATTGTGACCTCTGCATTCAAAAATTTTGTGACCTGGTTGGTCTGACAGGACCTGCCTCAAATAAATCCATTTTGATTGCCCTTAAGCATGATTTCCTCTGCTGGTCCCTCACAGATGTGCTCTTGGATTATTTTCTCAAACAGCTTCCCTAGGACCAAGGTAAGACTAATGGGCCTGTAGTTTTCTGGGTCCTCATTCCTCCCTTTTTTGGAAATGGGGACCACATTGGCCCTTTTCCAGTCCTCCGGCACCTCGCCAGAGCACCATGAGTGCTCATAAAGCTGTGCCAGGGGTCCTGCAATGACCTCTGCTAATTCCCTCAGCGCTCTGGGGTGGAAATCATCAAGACCTGCTGACATGAAAACATCTAGACCCACCAGAAGTTCTCTGACTAGGTCCCCACTGACCCTGGGCCTGGCAAAGCCTCCCCTGGGTCTATTGGGGACCCCAGTGTGGGGATGCCCTGGTCCCTGCTCAAAAAGATGGAGGCAAAGAAATTGTTAAAGAGGTTAGCTTTGTCATCTGGTGTGACCGCCAGATTTCCTAGCGTATCCTGCAGAGGCCCTCCATTCCCTGGTACCTTCTTTTTACCCCTCATGTATTTAAAAAAGGACTTCTTATTGTCCTTGATCCAGGTCGCTAGTCCCAGTTCTATCTCCACCTTAGCCTTCCTAACAACCCCCCTGCAGTCTTGAGCATTAGAGGTATAATCCTCCTAGGTGATGGCCCCTCCCTTCCATTGGATGTATGCCTCCTTTTTAGCTTTGAGACATTGGTGAATCCTTTTGGTGAGCCATGTGGGCTTTTGAGCACTCCTACTCCCTTTGATCTGTGTGGGGACTGTCACCCTTTGGGCTTGGAGGATCGTCTCCTTAAGGAATGACCACTCTTCCTGGACTCCCAATTCCCCTACCCTCCGGGACCCCAGTGCCTCCCTGACTAGTCTCCTTACCTCATTGAAAACTGCCCTCCTGAAGTCTAGGGCTGTTCCTTTGCTGTAGGCCTTTGACACCCTGTGCTGGATGGTGAATTCCAGTAGGCAATGATCGCTATCGCCCAGGTGGTCGAGCACCTGCAGTCCTCTCGCCAGGTCGTCACCCGTGGCCAAGACGAGGTCCAACAAGACATTTCCCTTGGTGGGACTGAGCACCTCCTGGGTTAGATGGAGGTCCTGTAACTTGGCTAGGAACCTATGTGAGTGGTCAGACCTGGCTGACTGCTCTTCCCAGCAGATGTCTGGATAGTTAGGTCACCCATGATGATCACGTCCTTTGACTTAACTGCCTCCGCAATCTGACCTGAGAATTCTTGGTCCAGCTCTTCACCCTAGTTGGGTGGCCTGTAATAAACCCCTACCGTTAAGTCCCTTTCCCGCTGACCCCCTTGTATACGGACCCAGAGCACTTTGGGCTGCACCTCCTCTGACCCAGTGCTGTTTGTTGAGGATATGTATTGCTCTTTGACACAAAGTGCCCCACCCCCACTTTTCCTCCCTGTTCTCTCCCTCCTGTACAGCCTATAGCTCCTGATGTTTACTGCCCAGTCATGCGTTGGATCCCACCAAGTTTCAGTGAGTCCCACTATGTTCGAGTTAGTATTAGCTAGCAGGAGGGCAAATTCCTCCTGCTTGTTTCCCATACTACGAGCATTAGTGTAGGGGCATTTAAGGCCTCCTGAAGGTGCATGCACCACCCCTCTAATTCCAGGACTATCTGGGACCCTGTCTCTTACCTGGGTATTTCTTGGGCTCGTTGCCTGTCTTGGCTGGGCTGTTCTTGTGAGTGGCTCTTTGTTCGGTGTTGCATGGCTCCCTCCGTCCTCAACTTCCCCTTCCCCCAACGAGCCTAATTTAAAGCCTGCTGGAGGAGATCGGCCAACCTGAAAAAGAACACATGCTGTCCGAGGGAAATGATCATTAAATTAGGTTACATGGGTTTGAAGCAGATTATGCTATAAAAGCAAAGATGTGACTCAAGTCTGGTATAGAAAATAGCTGATGTCAACATATGTGGGAAGGCTCCATTAACAGCAATCAGCTGTTCCATTGCTCAAACTCATGACATTTCAGAGTACAATATATCTGTGTGTAGACACACAAACTGACCACAGTCAACTCATCACACTGCAGATGGCAGGCTGCCCCCAAACCAAAAGCAGAAGAGTTACTTCCACACAGGACTGAATCCAGGCTAATTACTAATATGTAATGGTTGCAGTTAGCCTGAATATTGTAATAAGTAAATTGGGTACAAGAGCTTCCTATTCAGGAAGCAGTCCATGGAGAACACCACGTGTTTGAGAGCACCACTGCCTAGTAAGTTTGTTACTTAAACATGGTCTATAAATGGTGCTCAGTGGTCTCTTTCAGTGTAAACCATGATTCCAGAAAAAAATAAGTTGGAGATCTTCAGTCTAGAGTGTAAAATACAGTTTTACATTTTGTACTATATCTCAGATGGACTAAAAATATCAGTCTTTCCAAATGACATCTAAAGATTAAAAATCATATACATTTGGTAGAGTATATCCTATCAGCTTCAAAAAAATGTAGTTATGGAAACAATGACTCTTCCAAAACATTGCTGACCTCTTATCTATATACAGAATTGCACCAATTTCACTAAAAATGTGATAGCAACTTTGTATAGGTTTTAAATGTCATTTCAACTTGTATTGGTTTATACTTCACTGGCATGAAACAAGGAGAAAATTGCACTGCATTAAATGAACGCAGTAACATGCCATCAGCTAACATAGAAGGCAAATGTGTGGAGACCAGGTCTAACATTTAATTGGCCACTGAACAGGAAATGTCTAAATCAAACAACTGCAAATAAATACAATGAATAAGAATGAAGTTAGTCAACCATGCAAGTTGGTACAACATTTCCCACTGGTATTCCCCCTCCCCCCTTCTCAGTAACTTTAACAGATGATGTGAAGGGAAAGTTAGCGTGCTATTCCTTACTTGCTTTTTCTGCTGGTTCTGGAGGGCAGTACAAATTAGGAGGAAGTTCACCACAGGTATACTTTTGGAGAAAGAGCACACAAGATGTGGACAAACAGCACACATACTAGTCTGCCCCACGACTCCTATTTTGCTACCATGTTAGTACCATGATCTCTAGTTCTCTTTCCAAATTGTTCAAATTGTTACATGCAGCTCACTTTCCTTTCCATTCGCTTCATGGCCAATGTAACTGATAACTCTATGAAACAGCAATGCTGTAACACAAGTATCCCCTAGGCTTGTGAATGGAGAGCTTAACCTCACTTAAAGCCTGGTGGGAAATAAATAGGTGACCAGAATTTAACTCATAGTCATAAAGCTAACTGCAAAGTGGTATACAAGTAGCACAACCAACTGCATACATGTACAAGATGGGCATATTGCTTTAAGACAGGGCACTTTTGGAAGATGGAAAGCGCTAATCATTTTTAAATCGCTATCAATAACACCTGATTTTTTATTTTCAAATCATGATTAGACTATACCTAATTGGGATTCTGATTAGTAGCCAAAATCCTCATCCCTGATTCAAATTCAAACTATACTTCGAATGCAATGCATCATACAGAATCCCAGAATTCCTGGGTTTGAAAATTAAAAAATGATTGTATCCAAATAGGAAACTTTTTGATCAATAAAAGATTTCTGGTATCATCAATCAATACTGAAGATGCAAGGGGTTATTTTCTCCTTGTTCAGTTCTATACAAAAAAAAAGGTGCACTGTTTTTATTTCCTTCATTGTTTTAAAGCTGTGTATGAACAACAAAACTGCATTATTGTTGTAAGACATACAACAGCATTCCTTGTTAAGATCAAAAAAGAGCCAAAATAGAAGAGTACAGTAGCCAGATGACCCAGTCTGTAATACCATGGCTCCCATGCACAAAGATCCATGCTCAGCGCGGCTGATCCTCAGGCCAACTGCGAGGCACCCATTTGTCTATGAGATGTGATGTTCTCAGCCTCCAGGGCACTCAGTCCGTTGCACTTTATGCACTTTCTAGCAGGTGGTTACCAAGCAACAATGCAGTTTCAGAGTTGTATTGTCTTCACAGCCACTGGATGAATGCATCAGTCACAGCTGCTGCTATTAGGAACGAGAGAGAGTATGATTTGGGGGAGGGGAGGAAGGGGTGAAGGTAGCCTTAAATCAATGCGTTCATACAGAAACCAAGTATTGCTGTACTAATGGCTGATATTGAGAATTACTGCTTGGGGAAAAATCAGGGATCTGAACTTACTCCTCAAGTGAGACCATAAAGAAAGATGCAGGCTCTTGAGTCCTCTCTTGCAAGACAGACCAGGTACCCTTATCACCTGTCTTAGCTATGTGGGGGCTACAACATCGCACATGATGAGCTTTAGGGAAAAGAAACAAAGAAAGGCAATGGTTTTCAAATATGCAGAAGTAACTATATACAATGGATCTTGCAGGATGAGGCTCTAAGAGATGCATAGAGTGAAATCTTGGCTGTACTAAAGTCAATAGCAGCGGTCCTACTGGTTGCCATGGGGCCCACATTTCAGCCCAGATCTCACAATCCTCTTCTTACCAGCCTAATTGTTTTCAACAGTTACTTTTGAATGTGGCTGGATTTATTGCAGGCTGATCATGAAAGCAATAATCTGAGGTAATTCCCCCCCTTTCCTTCTCATGCTCCTGACCATCGAGCAGCCTGTGCACCAACCACCACAAATACACACAAGAAATTTCAAAAAAGTAGTTCCGAAATGAAACATGAGGGATGTGCAGTGTTAAACAGGTATAACAAGCACTTCTCCCCCACAGCGATCTTTACATCATTCAGACATCCAGAAATGCCACCTTCAGCATTCTCCTAACAGTTTCCCTTATGCTGGTTTCTCTTTGCTCTTTTTGCCTTCTCTTTGCTGAATGGTGGAAGATAACTTATGTCTGCTGACTACATAGATGCAGTTTGCAGGGAAAGTATTCTCGCCCTTATTGCACCCTTGCAGTGAGACAAATTAGCACACTATAATATTTCTAGTTGCACGTGCCATCTTGTTTCACAGAAAGAATCAGCCGTTTCTTTCACTTCTTCAAACTTATGCCAGATTTGCAAAGTGACCTTCTAAATTGTGCCTGCAAAGGTTACGTAGAGAAATCCTCGGATGTGTGTTTACACAGGGAACTGTTGCTTGCATGCACAACTTCTGCAGTCTAGTTTGGGAGGAGCCGTTTCAAAAACTGGCTGCGTATGGGCTGGCACAGCTAGTCCAGAGTAAAAATACTGGCGAAGTAGCCAGGTGATGACAAAATAATCAGTTGTGTCATCCAAATACTAAAATGGTAAGTGTGTAAATTGCCCAGCATTGCTTTCATGTGTTTTATCATCCAAAAGATTTACTTTAAAATTCTGTTATTTATTCACATTATAGCATGGAGGAGATTGACAAATAAAGGCTCCTGGCATCAGCAGTTAACAGAGGTTTCACCTGATGAGATCAAGCACCAGCCCTGTCTCTGTTGGAAGGAGGCTGCCTCCCATGATGTGCTGTTCGCAGGGAGAGTAAAATGGTACATTCTTCTTTCCGCTACAGGAATTCCACCAGAAGCAGAGAGGGGCTGTTGAGCTCCCAGCTGCTTCTCACTTTGCTGCTGTAAGAATGTGGGTGAATTTGAAAACTTGTCACCAAGCTGAATCTGCGATACACCTGTCCCTCGTGTCAGTCTCCTTCAGCAAAGTCTCAGAGGAACTTAAAAACTAAAGCCATAAAAATGGGATTTAACTAGACTTATGCTAGAGTGCAATATATAACATACATACTCCATATGTCCCAGAACGGGAATGTCCCTTTAAACCATGCTATGTAAACAAGACAACAGCTGTGGAAAGGCATGACTCCCGCCACATGAGATGTCCCCTACTAATTCAGAGAATAAGACAGTTAGACAAAACTTTAGAGGAACATTCCTTTTTAATAAATACATGGCAAGAGACATGGGAGGAATATGTGAGGGGAGCAGTGCCATTTGTCTTTTAATACTTAGATCTGTGCAAAGAATTCCTTTTCATAGTTTTCCAGCTTATCCACCAAAAAAAAATAAGAGATGGCAAAAACACTGGTTAGGCAGGAAAAAATGTTTTATGTGATCTGAAAAGGAACGATTTTGGTTTGGTTTTGTCTGGGAGGAAGGGATTTGCAAAATATATTTGCAAAATGATTGTAGGTAAATTTCAAAACAGTGTCATTTTGAATTGCAGTATTGAAATGAGTAATTGAAAATATATTATTAAAAATGTTGAAACTAAAAGTGGTACCATTTCAATTGTTTTTCGGTCTTTTCCAAGCTAAACAACTTCACAAATTGAATATGATTTTTTACAAATACTTTCAATCTTCCCAAACCTGCATTCCTGATGAATACATTTTTCAATATTAAAATATGGCTCAGCTTTAATAACAATATACCTATTCATTTTTCTCAGAAAATCTGAAGAGGTAGTAAATTTTGAGTACCCTGCTAACTCGTATCAATAGATGTTAATATACTTACATTTATTTCAAAGGAAACAGAATAACTAAACAATAAATGAATTCAGGTTGTCCAGAGTACAATGATATACTTCCCTATCAGATCACTGAAAAAAGGGAAATGAAGGGTTAAGGCTATCATAAATCTTAAACATCTCACCCAACTTATTCATAGAGACATGAATTGTGGTAGGCTACAGCCTATTCTGTCTCATGCATCAGATGCATCTGACAAAACCGTCATAGCCTACAGAAGTTCATACTTATCTGAATGAGTCCTTACAAATGTATCTTAGTCTATAACCTGCCCTGCCTTCTGCCTAACCTCAGACTAACACGGGTAACTACTCTCTTCTCACATAAGGAGAGACTATGAGCCAGTACCTCACAGGAGTGGCCCCAAGGAAGTCCCACTTATACTGATCCAAGTTAAAATTTAGAAATGCTCCCTAACAGAAGACTGATGGAGCTGGGAATTTGGAGATAGTGCTTCAGTTAGGGAGCACCTAGTTAGTCAGAGGGAGAAAGACTAAAGGCTGAAGAGGCTCATTTACTGCTCCACAATAAAATTTGTTGTTAGTTCTTCTCATTCTTTATATGCCCAAATTTATTGAAACCAGTGATCACTGCATGATGTCAGAAATGATAAATGAGGAAGAACTTGCAAGATTTAAGCTCCAAAATGAAAAAGAAGTTGAAAACTAAGAGCAAGTGGAGCAATGCAGCCATGTAGAAAAACAAGGGCCTCTCTTGAGTGATCTGCCTGCATAATTATATTCTCAGGCAGTGGTGCTCGACCTATCTAGATTCAAGGCACCCCTCAGAAAATGTCAACTCTTAGTTTTCCCTCAGTTTTTTGAGAACAGAAAGATAATAGAGCAATTATTCTGCTGCAAAGAAATCAGAAAGACCACAAATTGGCAGAACGTTTTTAACACTTTGGATTCCTATTTCAAATCTCTGGATTTACCTTGTGAATTGGTTTTGCATGCCTAACAGTACTAACATTGTGTGGCACCCTGTCAGTCAGTCAGTCAGCATGGGCATAATTGCCAAGCCATGCGATAGTGCCCTCAGTGCAGTTCCTGTAGTCCACCCTTGAACTTAGTCAGTGGGCAGGCATGGACAATAAGTGACATGGTTTGTATTTTGCCACAGCTTCAGTCTGGGTTGTCACAGAGACTCCAGTGATGGAGGCTGGCCACACACAGACCTTGGCCTGCCAGAAGCTAGACGGCAAGGCTCATTGACAGCATAGCAGGTTGGAGCCAGGGGGGCAGACTGTAGGATCTATAATAAGGAAATTGTTTGATGTTGATGTCAACCACCACTCCTCACACTAGAGGGTCTCCCCCGTGCAGTCTTGGTGCAGCATATTGGACTATGGTAGGTGTTGTGATGGTAAAAATGCAGCAGGTGGATTTAAGAAATCGTCCTACAGAGGCAATAGCTTCTTCAGTAGCTTGCTAGGTGTAACTTCCTCAGAGATGAGGGGGAACAACATTGCTCAGGACTGGGAGGCATAGAAGAGGGTTCAGTTGAAGAGATCACAAGATGATGCATATCATCAAGTGTCGCTGCACATCAATTAGTTTGGTGCACGACAGCTGATTCCAGACTGATGTGCAGTACTCTACTGCAAAGTATGAGACGGCAAAAGCTGATATTCTTAGGGTTGAGGTTCTTGCACCCCGTAATGTCCAGCAAGCTTGTCATTGGCTGGAGGTTGTTGCATGTCTTAACTTACATTGCTGTCTTTTTCAAGTCTAGCATCATGCCCAGGTAGATGGTTGTGCTTGATTCTTCTGACTCTGGCCATTCAGGCAGATGGTCAGCTTCTGAGTAGCATTGGCATTGTGTAGGTGGAAAATGTTGGAAAGTGTCTTACTGACACTTGGCTAGAAGAGCCATGTCTTGCTATAGCAAGCCAGCTTTGTGATGTCACTGTTCAGAGTGTGTTCTAGCTCAGAGAAAGTCCAGGCCTAAAATCCATAGTAGATGCAATCAGTAGAGATGAATTTCCATGGCTGGTTTCGTGGCGGGTCATTGGTATAGAGGTTGTACAAGGTTGGAGCAAGCACAGATCCCTGAGGCAGTCTGTTGGTCTGTCTTCTCCAATTCAAGCATCCTGTGGCACCCTTAAAATGATCTCATGACACCCCATGGTGCCATGGCTCCCTGGTTGAGAATCAGTAGTCCAAGGACAGTTACTTATGGAAGTTTTGCAACCTACACCTGTCCTTCTGCTGTCATTGCTGTTCATATAGCAATGAACTGGAAGGCCTTCAGACAAAGGTTTAAATGGTTGCCTCACACCCACAGGGGCAGAAGAGAAAAACAACAAAGTCAAATCCTCAATCTTCTTGCATATTGTGTGGGAGGAAGCTCTAGCTGTTTATTATACCTTTATCTTCAAAAAAATTAAAAATATGAAATCAAGCAAAATACTGTGCAAATTTGACAAGTACCTGTATTTTTGTGCATATACCCCATGGGTTATGCATGATTTTACAAAAAAAAAATGATGGATGCAGGCTATGCAAAGGTGTGGGCTATTCAGGCAACTCCAAGCCAAGCGGCAGCTCCCCACTGGGCCCTGGCGGCAGCGTGGGCGGGCTGGGGGCCACAGTGGGGCCTCACCCTCTGTCTCCTTCTTGCCCAGTGGTGCCGCCACAGGCACCACTGTGGCTGCTGCTTGCTGGGCCATGTAGTGGACGTTCAGCAGAGCCTCCATGCTGGGCCTGGGTGGGCCAGGCTGCGCCACTGGGGGGCGCTGTGGCAGGACCTCACTCTCCATCTTATTCTCACCCGGGGGCACCGCTGCTGCCACCACGGCCACCACCTGCCAGGGCATGTAGTGGACACCCAGCAGTGCCTCCGGGGCCAAGCAGTGCAGCGCCACTTGGCTTGGAGTCCTCACCTGGGGATGTGGAGAATACAAGGGGGCATGAGAAATACATGGGTGTGAGGTATGCATGGATTATTTTTCGAAAACACAATTTTCCATGAGTTATACATGGGTGCAGGTTATATCCGTGTGCGGGGTATATGCACAAAAATACGGTACTGCATGTCACAAAATAATGTGACTCTTGAATGACACAGATTTTTATGAGCATACGCACAACATAATAAAGTATAGATCAGTATGTTAATGACCTAAAGAGACTTAGTAAGAACTGCTTTTTGGGAACGTGACAGAATCTCTGATGAGAGATAGGATTATTTGTGGCATCTCATCTCTCGCAGAAGGCTGACATCAACAAAGAAATCCAACATTGCTTCAGATGTGCAAATGCAGGCTTTGGATGCCTAAGGAAATGGGTGTTCAAAGATTGTGACATCAGATTCAAAGCTAAACTCATGGCTATCAAGCAGCTGTGATCCCTACCTTATTGTATGGAGCTGAGACAGCCAATGTACAGGAGACACCTCAGGTTGCTGGTGAAGTACAATCAATGCTGCCTTTGGAAGATTCTTTGCATCCAGTGGAAGATAGACACACTAACATTAGCAACCTCATGCAAGCAAACACCACAAGCATCATTCAACATCAATTTTTCTGGGCTAGTCACTAAAGTAAGTTTTATTCTCCCAGCTTAGTCAAGGTATATGCTCAAGAGAAGGGCAGAGAAAGCACTTCAAGTACATCCTGAAGGCCAGCTTGAAAAAATGCAACATGGACATCAACTCTTGAGAGAGTATCATCCAGAAGTTCCCCAGATGAAGGAAGTGTGCTGCAAAGATCTCGGTACCTTGAAACCTCAGGATGACAGCAGAAGATGGAAAAGTGGGAGCAGCATAAACAGCATGGTGTGGACCAAATCAGGAATCCAGAGTCATCCACCCTGAATGGAAACATGTGCAAGAGCTGTAATAGAGCCTGTCAATCCCTGATTGGCCTTGTCAGCCATCTTCAGACCCACAGATAAGACAATCATGGGAGACAATCATCCTTGACTGTGAGTGATTGCTGCTAATGATGATAATTGCTGATTTGTGGCATGGCAGACACTGCATTCCAAGAAAAAATATTGCATCAGGGAAACTTGCTCCTAGAAAAGACTGTGCAAATGTGCAGGGCCACAGACACTGTGAAGGTCCAGGCTGTGGGCCTGAATGCATCAAAAGGGATCATCTATGCAGTAGGCATGAAAGCACATAACTCGAAAAAGCTAACTTACAGAGTGGAATTTTCCAGTGGAAGGGAGCATGCAAAGGGAGAGAGAGAATGTATAGGCCATGCAGCAGGCATGGTAAGCAACATGGCACCAAATGTTCTGCTGCATTTGGAAAGGTCTGTTTTAAATGTAAGAAGGGTAATAATTTTGGTAGGTGCCGTAGATCCCAAACACATAAAGCTCAAGTTTACATAGTTGAGCATGCACTAGAAGAAGACTTTTATATAGAAATATAGTTGAATCAAGCAAAATCAATGTGAGAGACTGAATTTTGCCAGTGGAAATGCAAGGAACAATGGTTTCATTTAAACTGGATACTAGAGCTCAAGTTAATATTTTACCAAAGCATGAATATAGAAAATGAAAATTGAAACCAAAAATGAATCCAACAAATATCAGAATAATATTCAGGAGCAAATATGCCAATGAAAGGGAGGTGCATTGCTAACATTGAATAAAAAAATTAAGTATACAAACTCTCATTCATTGTGGTACCCAAGTAGGTGACATCAATTTTGTATCTGACAGCTTGCAGGAAACTGATTCTAGTTAAGTGTTTGCTTGCTGTTCAAGAAGACACAATATCCATGCCTTCTGTTGGCCATCATGGTCCAAATCTAGACATCCTTCTTAGAAAGAAACCAACTGTTTCAGAATACAAGAAGCAACCATATTCTTATGGGAAGAAATGCACCTACAGACACAAATGCTAATACTATCATGCAGAAAGAGAAAATCAGTCCCAGTGGTCTGTAGCTACTGAATGTTGTGCTAGGTGCAGTAGCACAGCTGCCAAAAGTGCAAGTCAATCAGATCCCAATATAAGAACTCAAATCTATCAAGATTTAGGTGAATAGTTTCCGAACAAAAACAAATCAGAAGCTGGAACTGATACTTTGTAGGTCTGAGAAGAAAGTGTAATCTTTTGAAAGACTCATAAGCTAAATGCAGACAGTCAAAAAGCCTGAGGCTGAGTTGATTCAATCTTTGCAGGTTAGTCTAAACTGCATAGATTGAACTGATAAGCAAGTGAACAGCCATTCACTTTTGATTCCAGAAATGCAGCCACTTGCCTGAAGTGGCTCAGGCCAGAAGCCGGGGGGCACTAGAGCATGCCTCCCTGCTTGGCAGGAGCAGATAGCTTGAGCCCCACTAGCCCACCCACCCTGTGAGAAGGGTGTTTCAGAGGAAATGTAAAGTGTCCTGGGATGCTGGGGGAAATGTGAGTTAACCTGAATCTGGAGGGGATATGGAACAGAGGTTCAAAAAACTGATCTATCCTAAATCAGTTAAGTCTGATACTATATCTATCCAGGTTTATCCTAAACCAGTTTTGCCCATTTTGGAAGGGGTTATGCTCACAGAACTTTTGTTGTGTTATGGATTTGAACCAGTTTCCAATCACTTATACTGGTTTACGTGTAATTTCTGTCCCTGGCCACAGAGATGTGTTAAAAGAACTGCAGATAAGGGGGATAGGAAAGTGAATGTAAAAGGCTCACTCTAGAATGACATAACCTCTCCTCTGTAGATGGGTATTAATGGAATTCTGTGTTAATTTATTTTTCTACTTTTGTTAAAGGGAAGATATACTGATGGAAGTTATAATGTATAGATGCCCCCTAACAGGAGGCTGAGTGAGTTGGGAACTGACAGATGGTCCCTTAGTAATAAAGCAGCTAGTTAGTCAATTTGTGAGACAAACCCAGGGTTTATACATGTTGTTTACTGCTCCACAAATTCAAGTGTGTTGTTTGTTCTCATTCATGTAAGCCTATGTATATTGGACCCAGTGAGCACTATACCACTTAAATGTTTAATAAGGGTATTTGGGAAGTTAACTAGTAGTTTCAGTGTCTAAATGCAAGGTTAAGCATTTAAACTTATGGATTAGTGCCACACACTCAAATATGCCCTACATTACAAAACATGCTAACTACTACTAAACATGCTAACTATGCTTGTTCAAGTTCAGATTTCAGTAGCATTGGAAAAATGTGTTATTTATTAAAAGAATTTCTTCATGGTTCTAGGTAGAAAGCCAGAATATGCACTTGCAAAGATTTTCAACAAGGAAATAAATTTAATGTGTCCTTCCTATAAAGCTTTCCATTATGAGGTTAGGGTGGCCTATAACAAGTCTACCTTGCCCTGGCTTCCAGTCTAGCTTAAATCCATTATTTATTACAGTCTTACTATAATGGGTCAGTGCTCTGGATTATAGAGAAGATGACAGTCTTGTAAAAAACTGTCTAATAAAGTTTTCAAGTAAGGTCTTAAAAAGGATATCACACCTATTGTAGTGAGGACCCCATGCATAAAAGAAGTACAGTATGGAGGCTAAAGGTATGGAGTGACCGCTATTCTCATTCTTAACAAAGCACATTGCTGAATAAAGAATTTACGTCTCTCAGACCTTTCAGTTTGTTTCTTAAGTTTGAGCAGCAGCGACATAGCTGTGGATTGATTGCCTGTGAGCTGGAAGTGCATATTGGCATACAAATGAGTGCACCAACCACACTTATTAATAGCAACACAACAAAGAATGCTCAGGGAAAGAGGCAATACGCAAGGAGAAAGGGATCTTGTGGGTCAGATGTGTGGCTAGGGAAGGAGAACTGAACTATCAACAATCTCTCTCCATTCCCACAATAGGGCATTGTTCACTCATCTTGGTGGTGTCCTATATTAATAATGGTGTATTCACTTTGAGTAGACTGCCCTAGAAACTTCATAGTTTAGATAAGCAAGCTATAGTCTATACCAGGGGGAAGGAGAGCCTGCAATGGAAAAACAGTATATGTTTGCATAAATCTGGCTGGAAAACTTCTTAACACTTACTCTGGTCATAAGGGATTGAACAAAAATAAGGATAATACTACACTGTGATCCCAGTTTTCAGGGCTCTGATCATGGTCATATTCTCTGTTCTTCTATGTTACCTCTGCTGAAATGAAAGTGATAAAACAAGTCCCTGTTGCTGTTGTATTGGTTGTCAACTGTAATAATTGTAGTTATTATTTTCATTGTGGCAGTACCCAAATGCCTGCATCAGGATTGGGGCCCAATTGTGCTAGATACCACCTAAATACAGAAGACACTAGCTCTGCCTTGAAGAGCTTAGAGTTTCAGTTGAATGCAATAAAGGAGTGCTACAAGTGACACAACCTGCTTACAATATAAAAAAAAATGGCACTTTAAACTCTGTGCGCCCCCACACTAAGCCCAGCACATGCCCAGAAGAGGCATCACATTAGTTGGACCTGACTCGTCCTGTGTCTTTATAGATTAGATGGTTCAGCACAGCTTTTTTGGTGTTTTTGTCTAATAACTGATTGAATCAGCTATTAGATAAAAGTGCCAAAAAGCCCTGCTGAAGCACCCAATCTATACAGACACTGTGGAGCTGGGTCGAACTAACACACTGCTTCTTCTGGTAAAGCACATTTTCTTTTTTTTTTTCCATGTCTGTCAACACCCACAAAGAATGTGGAGATTAAGGGCCTGGATACACCACATCTTCATACCAATGTAACTGATCTTTACAATAGTGTAAACACAAAGTGGATCAGCGGCATAAGCACCTTTTTTGAGTTAACTTTTGTGCAATCTGGTGTTAAATTACTCCTGAAAGAATCATTGAGTTGCATAAGATAGTTTTATATGCAGCCTGCAGCCTCAACTATTTAAGTGTGGGAGAGGGTGTTGTAAACAGGCAATTAAACAATAACTCTGTCACTGCACCAGGCCATCAGATCTGCCTGATTTTTTAACTGTATTATCAGAATTTTGAGCCCAACTTGCAATGAAGCTTCATTTTTTTCACAGTAGTGGCAAAAGGTGAGAGTTATGCTCACTGTCAGTTGTGGAGGGTGGGATATTCTGCCATTAAGAAAAGATTGCTATCAAAAGCGGATGGCTTAGTAGCAATGTACACTGTCATCCATGTGTTCTAACTTTGTAAGCCTTGTGCTGAGAGCTAGGATGACAACGGTACTGTGAAAGCAGATGCAGGTACTAAAGGAATTTAAGATGCATTTCTTTGCACAGAAGATAGTATGTAACAGCTGACTATCAAAGGCAAAAATAGAAGTGCATCTGTGAGCATAATCAAAAGTTAGGCACTTCAGGGAAAGGAGCATTACAAGATATGCAGTCTAAATAGATGGGAGACTATTATCTTGTCTACATGGTGAATTTAGTGTGGAATTAGCTAGAATGTGAATTTACAGTGCACTAGCTATTCTGTGGTAATTCCTTATGTGGACGCTCCTTGCCCACACAAAGAGTGCTTGTATGCACGCCAAGGTGCTCTTCATACTGGCCAAAAGCATCAACATAAAGAGTTAAGGCAGAAAAACCATGTTGTAAATACAAACCCTAGCTTATTCTGTCATAACTTCCCCATGGATGTATTATTTGTTTACATATTTATTTTTTTATTTGATTTATACTCTGTCTTTCCCAACACAGGCTCAGGGCAGCCTACCGTAGAAGAACAGAATAACTTACAAAATAGAAAAAGTCTTGTAAAACGGGAGAAAAAAACAAAGCATAAGACCATTAAACAATATCCCAGCCTAGTTTTGTTTTCTAAAACACCTGCCCAAATAGGAAGTTGTTAAGGTGCTTCTGAAAGATGTCGAGGTTCAGGCTCTGCCAGGCCCCAAGGAAAAGGGAGTTTCAGAGCTGAGAATGACTTTCCATATGTTTTTCTCAAGTGGACTGGTGTAATGATGGCCCTTGCAGAAGATTTCTTTCATCAGACCTTAAGGATCATGATAGAGTGTAAGTGAAAAGGCAGTCCCTTATGTGTGTGGGGGCTGGACTATTTAGGGCCTTATAGATCAAAAACAGGACCTTAAATTGCATCCAGAAAGCTATTGGGAGTCAGTGCAGACTCTGGAGCACTGGAGTTGTGTGCTTCTGGCAACCCACCCATGTCAGAACACCTACTATTTGCTGCACCAACTACAGCCTCTACACTGTCTTCAAGGACAGCTTCATGTAGAGCACATTTCAGTAATCTAGCGTGGAGGTGATGAAGGCATGGATGATGGTGGTTACATCTGAATCTGAAACAAAGGGTGAATGAAATTGATGAAAGGTACTTTCTAATCACTGTTGTCACCTGAACATTCAAGTGCAGCAGAGAATCCAGGAGCAACTCCAGGCTGCAAACCTGAGCAACTGAAGCCTTTCAATGATAGGTGTCCTAATCCTCCCTCCCACACCTAAGTCAAGCAGACTTCACCTCAACCATTACCCGTGTCTTGTGTGGATTCAGTTTCAACTTGTAGGTACATCCAGTTAGAATCTGCATCTAGGCATTGGGAAAGAACTGAAACTTCAGGGCCTGGGTGAGATGAGAAAAAGATAAAGCTGGGTGTCATCAGCATCCCAATAGCACGTCACTCCAAATCTCCACAAAATTTCACCCATTGGCCTCAGATACATGTTGAATGGAAGGAGGGCAAAGATGGAGACCTGGGGAATGCCACAGCAAAGGTCCCAAGAAGATGATGAGCACTCATCCATCACCATCCCTGGGACCTCACTCAGAGGAACTAGTAGAACCAATTTGGAGCAGACCCAAAAATGCACATTAGGTTACATATATGCTTTATCAGCACCTCATAGTCAAATGTATCAAAGGCTGCTGAAAGACCTAGCAAAATCAGTAGAGCACAGTTTCTCCTGTCTATCTTTAGGCAAACATCATTGATGAAGGTCGTGAGCACAGTCTGTGCTATATCCAGGATGAAAAGCCAGACTGAGTCCAGGAATCTAATGGCATCCAGATGTGCCAGGAGCTGTTGGGCAGTGACTTATTCCCAAAAAAGGGAGGTTGGAGACAGGGCAATAACTGTCTGAGTAGTCCTGGAAACATGTTTAAAGTGCTGGTTACTGATTCAGTGTCAGAGCAGGTCTGTCTGTGTTGTTCTTTGTGGTTAAGGGACCAGATTTTTAAAATGATATCAAGGCATGATCAAATGCAGGTAATAGAATAAAAGCAAAAACTCTTGAAATATTGGGGTTTAGTATAAAAATGAAAACTGACAAATGCAAAAGGCATGAATGATAATGCTTAATTGGAAAAGAAATCTCTATTTGTAAGTTTGTATACACATGCACACTAGCAACTTTCACCTCTACTGTAGATCTCAAATCAGTTTAAAAAGAAACTTACCTTTATTACTACCATCTTCAAAATGAGAAGACTGATGAGGTGAAATGACACACCCAAAGCCATACATGAAGCTGCCTCAGAACCGAAAGAACCAGAGCTCCTGTCATTCTGTCTTGTGTCCTAGCCATCAGGTATTATACTTAGAAGTTTGAGAGGCTAGATCAGGTGAAAAATGGCCATCCAATCTAACTCAGTGATTAGATAGATGTTAGGAGCCTGATCTCAAGTAAGTCTGGGTAGGGAAAGGGGCAAGCAGGATCAGGGGGGTAGCAGGACTGGTGGAACTGGGAAGCTAGTGGGGTCTGTGGTGGGGTTGGTGGGGTCTGGGACAGGGTTCACAGGATTGGAGGGGAATAATGGGATCCACAGGTGGGGACTGAAGAATTAGAATACCTCTGTGATCCTACCAATCCCCCTTCTCCCCCAGCCCCCACCCCTGCAGACCTTCATAGATTCATAGATTGGGCTGGAAGGGACCTCAGATCATTGGGTCTAGCCGCCTGCACCAGGCAGGAAAGACAACTGGGGTCAGGTGACCCCAGCAAGGTGACCGTCCTGTATCCTCTTGAAGATTTCTAGGGTAGGCGATTGTACCACCTCTGGAGGGAGCTTATTTGACAGTCTGAACACTCTAACTGTGAAGAAGTTTTTCCTAATGGTGAGCCTGAAACAGTCTTCCAGAAGTTTGTGGCCATTACTCCTGGCTTTCCCCAAGGGTACCCTGGCTAACTAAGCCCTTGATATACTCCCCTGATGTAGCGGCTGCTACCAAGTCCCCTCTCAGCCTTCTCTTTTTCAGGCTGAAGAGTCTCAGATCCCTCAGCCTTTCTTTGTATGGCTTGCTGCGTAAGTCTCTGATCATACAGGTGGCCCTTTTCTGGACTCTCAAGCTTTATGGCATCCTTGTTAAAGTGCATCCCAGAACTGGATGCAGTACTCCAACTGCAGTCTCACCAATGCTGAGTAGAGTGAAAAAATCACTTCCTTGGTTTTGCTGGAGATGCACTGATTGATGCATGCCAGAGTATTATTTGCCCTGCTGGCTACAGTGTCGCAGTGCCAGCTCATATTCAGACTGTGGTCTATTATTACCCCCAGGTCCCTTTCAGTTGTGGTGCTGGTCATTTTGGCACCACCAAGCCTGTAGGTGTGTAAGAGGTTGTTAATTCCCAGGTGGAGCACTTTACATCTCTCAATGTTGAACTTCACCTGGTTCTGACGCACCCAGCATGCTAGCCTGTCTAGGTCCACTTGTCTCTGTAGCATATCTTCAAGCATGACCACACTTCCCCATAACTTGGTGTTTTCTGCACACTTGGCCAGTGAGCTCTTCACACCCACATGTAAATCATTGATAAAGATGCTGAAGAGTACTGGACCAAACACTGACTGTTCATTAGGACTCTCTGGATCCTACGCCACAGCCAGCTTTGTACCCACCTAAATGTCTCACAGTTAAGCCCACAATCCTCCAATTTTGTTGCAAGAACATAGGCGATGTGTAGGAGGTGCACAAGGATGCACGTGCACCCCCTGAGAGTGCTGGTGCTCCCTCTGAGAGTGAGTGCTCTCAGCTTAGGTTATGGGAGTGGGGGGCAGGTGAAGCGCTGGTGCCTGACCCAGAGAAGAGCCACTGGCACTTCCAGATGCACCACTGGCACTTCTGGGCTCAGCATCTGGCCACAGGGTCCCCGGTCAGCAATCAGCTATGGAGGGACCCCTCCTCCCGCTGCCAACACCATCACGGCCACCTGTGGATGGTTCATGCTTAGCCTGCCCTTGCTGCTGATGCGCAGTCTCCATGCTCCCCCAGCCTCAGAAAGTATGGATCGCCTATGTGCGAGAACATCATGGGATACCAGATGGAAGGCTTTTTGGGAGTCAAGATATACAATGTCAAACTCTTCTCTCTTATCCAGGTGGTGAGTTACCTGATTGTAAAAGGATGTGAGGTTGGTAAGGCAAGATTTGCCTGCGATGAAGCTATGTTGGCAGTCATTCAGAATCCTACCTTCTGCGAGCCTATTACATATAGACTCCTTAATGATTTTTTCCAAGATTTTACCTGGTATAGAAGTTAAGCTAACTGGCCTATAATTACATGGATCCTCCCTCTTCTCCTTCTTGAAGATGGGCACAGCACTGGCCCTCTTCCACTCCTCAGGGACCTCTCTGAAGTGCCACTAGTTTGGGAAGAGTTTCACCAGGGGCCCCATGATGACTTTGGCCAGTGCCTTCAGCACTCTTGAATGGAGTTCATGTGGTTCTCCTGACTTATATATGTCTTATTTCTTTAATTGATCACACACCAGTTCTGCAGCAATAGTAGGAAGGCAGTCATTCCTTTCCTATTCATTCTGTACCCTATCTGGCATGATTTTCCCCTTGTCCTGGTAAAATACCGAGGCAACGTAGTAATTCAGGAGTTCAGTTTTCTCCTGAGTGCCAGTAACCAGCTATCCTGAGTTGCTGAGCACAGTGGCCCCACATTACCATTTGTTTACCTCCGACTCCCTACGTACCTAAAGAAGAACTTCTTGTTGTCCTCGATTCCCATTCCTAATTTAAGTTCAGTTGCTGTCTTAGCCTTTCTAATTTGTTCCATACAAGTGCAGGCCATTGTTGTATAGGCCTCCTTGGGGCCTGTCTTGAGCTTTCATTGTTTGTATGCCTCTTTCTTCTTTCTTAGGAGGACCATGATTTCCCTGTTTAGCCAAGAGAACTTCCCAGCCTTTCTGGTACCTCTCTCTGTATGGGAATGAACTGCCTTTCTGCTTCAAGGATCCTGTCCTTATGGAACAACTACTCTTCATGCACTCCTTTCACCTTTGGCCCCTCATCCCGCAGCACTACTAGTGACCTGAGCTTGTTGAAATTTGCATTTTTGAAGTCCAAAAATTCATCCCTGCTATCCAATTTGTCTGCCTTGTGATGGACAATGAACGTGCTGGTTTCACGGTTGCTGTCACCCAAGTTACCCTCTATGTTTAAGTTGGTCACCAGGTTGTCTCCTTTGGCCTCCAAACCCTCCTAATCCTACAAAAAAAACCCTGATCATGCAAACCGCTCCTGATGCTGGTTTTAAAGGTGTTTGCCAGAGCCAGGAGCCAGAACCCCAATTGAAGTAAATTGCATTGGAAGGAAGGGCAGGCATTTGGGGAGGGTGAGGCGCTCTCTTCCCTCCAACCAGGGCCAATTTTTAGTCCCCTAACAATACCCTCCTGTGAACTATGGCCCACTTCCCTGATCCAGTGTACTCCTCCCCCAACCTTGACTTAGTTCAGTTGGGTTCCTGGCACCAGCCCATGTCGGTAAAACTGGCACCAGTGGTGGCTTACAAGCTTGTGGGGGAGGGACATTCAGAAAGCTCAAGGGGACTAGCTGGTCCATGAAAGAGTTGCCTAACTGAGGGTGGGGGAAGGGATTGGGGAGCTAAAAATATGAGGGGGAGGAGGTAAGAAAAGCACAGTCCTGGGGTGGGGTAAAGCTGTCCTTTCCCAGCCCTGTGGCTGCACTCCAAATGTGCACAGTCATTCAATTAGATCAGTTTAACCATGCCCAATCTAACTTGATGCACCTCTCAGGTGAATTAAAGTTAGATCAGGCTGGCTATTTTTTAACTGGTCAAACCCTTGTGGAACATCTGAACAATCCTAACTAGGGATCTTAGTGTAAGATATGAATGTGGGAGAACTAAGTTAGATCGGGTGGCCATTTTTAAGCTGATCTAAACTCCCAAATGTCTGTACGCACCCATTATGTCAAGACATAGAGAAGATTTTCAGTATTTGAGAAGCAAAAGAAACAGGATTTAGTATTCTCATGTTGCTTTAATACACTTTAATTAGAAGACAGTGTATTTTTGCAGTGACTGTACAGGGAAAGTTCAGGAAGAGAAGCCATCCAGAACTCTTTTTACTCAATCAGTCAGAGATAGAGCTAGATCTTAATCCAAATTTTGTAGCTGAGGCAAAGGCATGACAATAAGCACCTCTCTAATGAAAACTAGGTTTTACAGGGTAAAAACTTGCAGTTTTTCAGGCTAAGCATCCAAATCATGAGCCCCCTTCCCTGCCCCGCCTCCAAAAAATCACCAGTCATTTTTTTAAAATGTTGCTTTTTTACCTTATCTTGGACACCCTTGCTCACAATGTTTCAGGGGTAATATGTATGCAATCAAATTGACTTCACTGTGAACAAAGGAAGCTCTAAATGAACAAAGATATTCTTTTTTTAAATGTGATGTACTCAGCATGCAGTCTGTCACGTTCAGAATGGCAACAATTTCATACAAACAACACAAATGCATGACTCTTCATTCCATCACAAAGAGCATGTCAGTTTTATTATCTGAAATTATTGATTTAAGTAATAAAGATTTATCAACATTTCACATTTTGCTTAGTAGTATGCCACTTATGTCACATTGTCCTGTTATGTGATCATGTAATGAAATATCACCATGCATCCGTGCATGGGGATTGAGAGAAGCAGACGGAGAGAACATTAACTCTAAAATCTGGCTTTGGTGAGTCTAAATTTCAATCTTATGGTTGCATAAATGTTTTGTATAAATGCAAAACAGTGGCATTCATAGCTGACAACTGGTACTGGCCACAGAAATGTAATCTCATCTCCTGTGAAAGCAAACAGTAAAGTGTGTCACTATATATGAACAAAATTAGGTACTTCTCAGAGACATTTAACCAGTTTGTTACTCTCTCTATTTCTGTTATCCATAATGGTCAACCAGTTAATTTATCCAATATGAAACATCCATAACATTTGGTTTTGTTGTATTATGCTGTATTGATGGAAATAAACTGCTGAATATAGATTTGTAAGGAATATAGTTATTTTCAATGTCCGCTTGCTACCCACCCAGATAGGAAACATCTGTCCCATATTTATGGATATGGTAAAAGCAGTTAAAGTGCTGCTTCTTTACTCTCCACTCAAAGTGGCCTACTCTGCAGTTTGCCAACTATTTAAATCTAATCTAAATGTTCTGCTATAGTTTCTAGTCTTGAAATAAGCCATAATCTTGCTCAGTATGCTGACATTTCTGATCCTTTTCATCTAAAGAAATGTCTGCTGATTTCTTTTCAGCTCAGACAAGAATGGTATGAAGAGAGTGATTTCCTCAGCACTCCAAGGTAGGCAATTCATTCAGGCAGCGAATGATTCTGTATTACAGTATCACATTTGCAATGCTATCGTTACATGGTTGAGTTGCAGTTTCCATTATAAGCACCATTTTCAGAGGTTTGTAATTCATCCGTGACTTGCCACTAAAAGTTGTCAGCCCAGAAACAAATATTATTCCCAAACTTTGTTAGAATGTTATTTTCTTTTTTTGTTTTTAAAAAGCTCACATATAAAAATAAATTTTAGATGCTGTTTTGAAAATCTCTTCCGTTAGCAGCATATAAATACTGAAATATCACAAGATCTTTGAGACATATTTTCAGAATTAACTGAGCAGTGGAACTTGCATTAACTTTAACTGAATATCCTTTTATGGCTTGTGTACCGACCAGCTTCACCCAGTCTTCTGATCCTTGATCAAAATGCTGCCTAAATATAGCTTTTCCTATGGTGACTTCTATAACACCACTTCTGCTTTCTTGCTGGATTTTGACCCTCGATTTTTATAACTATTATTTTTTGAATGGAGAAAAGCAGCACCATTTGAAAATGCTGAGGAATGCCAAATGAACTACATATATATGGCATTTTACAGCATTATAAGAATTTACAATTGAAAGCCACTTTCTTTCCACACTCTCTTCCATACATGGACAGATTCAGGGAGTATACAATAGTGCTGCCTGGTGCCCCCACTTTGATTTCTGGTCCTCCAAAACTTTAAAACCAACTGCCTGACAGTGGTAGAAATATTTCCCTTGAGGCAATTGACTCTTGAAGGGAGTCAATTGATGTCATGGTCATTATAATCTACCTGATTGCTTCTAAACACTTCATTCTACAGGTGGTACCAACCTTCACTTCTTTTTAATAGCCTTGATTTTCCACTTATACATCTATCCTTTCTCCTGCAATTCTTCTGTCTTTTAACCATTCCTGGTAATACAGCTCTTATTTCACAGCCCTGAAGATTGTTTTTAACCCCAGCTAAAAGGCATGGAAATAACTTCCAGTGCAGCATTGGATGCACTGCCAAGATGCTCAAGAAGGTTAAATTTGTTTTACAAGTCTGAAAGAGATGTACATTTATTCTAATGACAACAGGACTAGTGAAACATCTTTTGATTACTTTTTGCCTAGTTTGTTGTGGGTTTTTTATATATGATATATGATATAGTAAATGAATACACATTCCAATAGAGATATGTTTGGTTTTGCTTCCATCTTAAATCGAATAATATAGTCACAAGCATACTAGTGCTTAGCATCTTAGTTTCTTCCTAATTGAATAAAAATGTGTTGTGTTACACATGATGATGTGCTATACCATCTGCACCCCCTTTTTCAAAATCCTAGATCTGCCCATGCTTCCCTACCATCTGTTTGTTATTCAGTATATCTAACTTAAACCTTCTTTGTCCTGCCTGTGGAAAACACACAGAAAGAACCTGAGGAGGAGGAATACTCTGGAAGTTCATGACATTTTTTCTAAATAGTTCAGAATAGGGAAAGAGCAGTTTGTTTTCTTGAGGAACAATGTGACTGAGCTCCAGAATCTATAGATCCTTCCCAAGCCATGTGGATGCTGCAGGTTCTTCAGGAAACTGGAGCCATTTATTTGTATAGATGTTCTTTGCCTCTGCACTGGTTCTGGAGTTCTCTGTTTCTTCTCCAACTCAAAAAATATCTCCATGGAAATTTCAGTATCAGGTCTTGATCCACAAGTCTGGAACATTAAAGGTGAATCTCTCTTGTACTGAGAACTTTTTACCCATGGTTCCCAAGCTCACATGCAGGCTCCAGAGTCCTGTGATATGAATGCAGTCAATCTTTCTATTGGTGTTGGGCAGCGCTGAATACCCTTCTTATTTAGTTCTGGATGGTGTGAACTGACTGCTAGATAGCAAAGCCATCGAGCCATATGACTTTATGTGTGTAAAACACCTAGCACTTGTGTCACTGTAGACTGTATATGGTTGAAGTTTCAGTAGCCCAAATAAACAGGAATTTTTGATAGATTAATAACTTTGGGATTCATATGTGGACAGCAAATTAAGAGGTAGAACTCCTCTTCAGGATTGCCATATCATCCTCTACAAGATTGTCATATCATGTCGTTTCACATCACCAAGACATCCAGATTCAAAATCAATATACAAGTGGTACAAATTCTTTCCAAGTAATAGGATTTCCACCACTTCCAAGGAAAATTTTTCTGAAATCACGGGAATGCCACTGAAAGCAAGTTTTTTAAGTTTTCTTGTTTCAACATAAATTTTCCTTTCCTTAGTTTGATATCATTATACTCACTTGCACCATCCTGAATGAGTATCATCTTTCATGCTTTTATCTGATAGGTGTTTGTGGACAGTTATATCATATCCCTTAATACATCTTGTTTAGACAAGGTACATATATTTAGTCATGCATAATTCAGTTGTTCTAGACACTGAAAATATTTGTGGCTCTTCTCTGAATGTTCTCCAGTATATCACTAACAGAATCATGAAGGGCATGGCTATGCCAGGCAGATATATGTCTACAACTTTATATACTTGACAAATTATATCTGTGTGTCAAGAAGCATAAATTTATTTGCAAGCACAAAGTACCATGCTGATACATTTACACTACCTTCACTTTGTAGTCAGTTTGACTTGTCTCAGCACAGTGCTGCCTGGTGCCACATAGACATAACCACAGAGAAGTATTTCCACCACCCTGCCCTACAATCACCTTTGTATATGCAGTAGGAAATCATATTGCCTGAAATAAATTCAAGTAAAACTGCATTAGAAAACAGATTTCCAAAAAGTGTCTGCTTTCTGTTTTGCATATGTGTTCTCTGAACTTTTTTGGTTTTGTTTCTTTCCTTTCATCCTTTTTTAAACACTACTGTGGAAGAGGAAATTAAATTGTAACATCAATTTCAACAGTTTTTAAACAAATGCTCTGTGGGTAAAAACTTATGCCATTAGTAAATGTATGTTAAATTTGGAAAGATTACAGTATAGCTCTGGGATTTCTAAAATGAAAAGAAAATAACCAGTCCAATTGCCCTTATATTGTCTTATATCTGCCTGGAGTATTAAGGGCCAGAAAATTAACAACAACTTGTGTCTACTTGTGCACACCTGTACTGCACAGTAACTATGACAACTTACTCTGACTTGCGCATAAATTTGCATCATAGAGGTAGCAAATTTATGCCCGAGTTGTTACTGTGCAGTAGGGCATGTGTCCCAATGTCAGTTCCAAGTCAGGCCGCACAGTGTTACTGCACCGTCTTGGCTGCATGTGTAGATGCTGGCGTAAAAGTCACTAACTGCGCAGTAAGTTACTACATGTGTAGAGGTACCTAAATTTACATATATAGTGATTTATTTTCAATATAGGAATAGTCTAATAAGTGGCAAATTGAATTCATTTCAGTGGGGATTAAATTTATTCTGCCCAAGTTTTTACCCAAAGGATACGTGGAAGTCATAAAATTCTCATATATACACTAGAAAAAAAATAATCAGAATAAGACTACTGTACATCCATCCCTTCCTAGTTATTGTAAGCTAAATTCAGATCTGGTATAAATGGATACAACTACAATGGAAAAAAGGGGATTTGTAATACCTTGACCTAGTTTGTCTAATTTTGCTGCTTTATCCCTGTTTTAATTTAAGTAGTAAATATTAGTAATAATATTTTAAAGGGGAATTGGGACACTAAAGGAAATGTGGGTCTAAAGTTGATGACGGCAGAGCAACCAAAATCTGTGACCAAAAGAAAGCTTCTAAAGCTACATGGCACCTAACAGAAGGCAGCTATAGGATGCAAGCAAGCATTCAAACAACCCAGCTTGGGTTAGGTGGCTTACTTTGAGCCACCTAAACCCCAGTCAGGTTCCACCACATGCCCAGGCAGGTGGAGGTAAGTACATTTGGGGAGGAGGGAATCAAAATGGAGTCCCAGGGAATCAAAATGGAGATGCCAAAATGGCCTTCTGCAGCAGGACCCAAGGCAGAGGTGACATGCCCGAGGATAGGGGAAAAGAGCCCTGAAAAGAAGAAATACTTACCTCCCACTGGGAAGAACGAGCCGCACCCAGAAGGGCCACCAGCGCAGTTTGTCAGCCGCTTTTATTGCTGGCTGGCAATGGCATCAGCAGATGACATCATAAAAAACCACCGCCCAGCAGATTTAAAAGCCAGCAGCAGGGAAATGGTGACAGAGGTGGCAAGGATGCTGGAGGATGAGGGTGCTCCCCAACAAATGTTCCAGGGAGGTCGGCAGCTCCAGAAGGGGTGAGGTGGAGATCCCTTCAGAGGAGCTTTCCCCAACTGATTGGCAGGACAGCCAAGGAAAAGAAGGACGATACTGGGGGATCGCAGAACGTCAAAGACGGCAGACCCATGAGTGAGGTGGGTAGAAGCCCACACCCAGACCCTTTCATTATTTTTTTCTTTTCTTTTCTTTTCTTTTCTTTGACCTACTCTATTTTTGGAGGGTGCATGGAGTGGTGACCGAGGAAAGACCCTCTACAGGTCCAGGGCCACGGAGAAAGATTGAGGCAAGATTGGGCAGGAGCCTCAGAGGAGAGATGGATGCAAAGGAGGAGATAATTGTATCCTCCAGTCATCGGGAATAGGCGAGCTGAGGAGCAGACCAAAGTTCCACCATCCAGTGGCCCTGAAGGTTGGCATTTGGTTGGGATGTAGGAGAGGTGGAGCCCCAAGATTGCCTCTGATGGGTGATACCAAAAGTAGCAAAAAACCCCAGGAGGGAGCCTCATTACTGGAACATAGAAGACCAAACCATGGCAGGCAACTGTCAGGGCTCCCCTCGGGGTGCAGCACAACCCAACACATACGTTCCAGGGACATACGCCTTGGCGGTACATATTGAGGGTTATAGGCTGTACAGAAAGGACAGGATGGGGAAGAAAGGGGGAGGGGTTGCGCTCTATGTCAATGAGCAATATACTTTGAACCTTATCAAGACGGAATCGAAGGAGGAGAAAGTAGAAGGATTGTGGGTTAAGTTACATGGGGGGCAAGGAGACAGGGATTTGGTGGTAGGGGTCTGCTACAGACCTCAACACCAAGGGGAAGAACTAGATTAGGGGCTCCTGAGGCAGCTCTCAGAGACCATAAAAACTAAGGAGGCGGTAGTCATGGGGGAACTAAACCACCCAGACATCTGCTGGGAGACACAGACAGCAAAGTCCCACCCTTCACGCACGTTCCTATCCTGCATACAGGACCTCCACCTGACACAGGAGGTACATGGTCCCACTAGGGGGAATGCCTTACTGGACCTAGTACTGGCAATGGGGGATGATATGGTAGGGGACCTACAGATTGGTAGTCACCTGAGGGACAGTGAATACCAAATAATAGAATTCATCATAAGACGTCAAGTGGGTAAGGTAACTAGTAGGGTGAAAGTGCTAGACTTTAGGAAAGCTGATTTCAATGAACTCAGGCGACTAGTGAAGGACGCACTGCAGAGTAGGAATTTTGAAGAGATGGGAGCCTAGGAAGGGTTGGCTGTACCTTAAGGAAATGATCCTTCAGGCACAGAGAGAGATGATCCTGACGCAAAGAAAAAGAGGGAAAGGGGCCAGGAGGCTTCCTTGGCTGACCAGAGAAATCCAGGGCAGCCTGCGGACTAAAAGGGGAGCATATAAAAAGTGGAAAAGGGGAGAGATTACCAAAGAGGAGTATATCTCCTCTGCTTGCACTTGTAGGGAGGCAGTTAGATGGGCCAAAGCTACCATGGAGCTGAGGATGGCATCCCAAATAAAGGATAACAAAAAAACTGTTTTTAGATATATAGGGAGTAAAAGGAAGGCCCCGGGTGGAATAGGACCCCTACTAAATGGGCAGAAGCAATTGGTGATGGACGGGGGGACAAGGCT
>JAGPOW010000229.1:18963444-18981875 GCA_030014935.1 Caiman crocodilus | reverse complement strand
GGACAGGATGGACATATGGGCACAAAACAACAGAATGCAATTCAACAAGAAGAAATGCAAAGTGCTGCACCTAGAGAGGAAAAATGTCCAGCATACCTATTGCCTAGGAAATGACCTGCTGGGTGGCACAGAAGCAGAAAGGGATCTTGGAGTCCTAGTGGACATGAACATGAGTTGGCAGTGTGACGAAGCCATCAGAAAAGCTAATGGCACTTTATTGTGTATCAGCAGATGCATGATGAACAGAACCAAGGGGGTGATACTCCCCCTCTATCGAGTGCTGGTCAGACTGCAGTTGGAGTACTGCATGAAGTTTTGGGTGCCACACTTCAAGAGGGATGTGGATAACCTGGAGAGGGTCCAGAGAAGGGCCACTTGTATGGTCAAGGGCTTGCAGGCCAAGCCCTATGAGGAGAGACTGGGGCACCTGGACCTTTTCAGCCTCTGCAAGAGAAGGTTGAGAGGTGACCTTGTGGCTGCTGATAAGTTCATCACGGGGGCACAGAAGGGAATTGGTGAAGTTTGATTCCCAAGGCACTCCCAGGGGTTACAAGAAATAATGGCCACAAGCTAGCAGAGAGCAGCTTTAGACTAGACATTAGGAAGAACTTCTTCACAGTTAGCGTGGCCAAGGTCTGGAATGGGCTTCCAAGGGAGGTGGTGCCCTCCCCTACCCTGGGGGTCTTCAGGAGGAGGTTAGATAAGCATCTAACTGGCATCACCTGAACCCAGCAATCTTTTCTGCCTATGCAGGGGGTTGGACTCAATGATCTATTGAGGTCCCTTCCGACCCTAGCATCTATGAATCTATGAATCTATGATGGGGTCAGGTGAATACTCAAAGGCCTTTTGTGATCATCTATACAAAGCCCGATGGGGGCAGAGGGACTGATAAAATGGGGGTGGGGGTGGGGCTGACAGCCTCCTCTTACTTCAAGGGAGAAACTGCAACAGACAGGGATTAGGCAGCTGAACAGAAGCTAGCTGTAAGAGGGAAGGCAGTGAGGAAACACCACTGCCTAGGTAGGGAGCTGCTCATTAAGGTAAAGGGGCATACTTGGAACCAGTCAAGGGAACTCCTGACCGAAAGGGACAGGGACAGGGAACTATATAAGTCCAGGGTGTCTGATCATGGGCAGGCAATCTATCCCTATAAGCTGTAGAGAGAAGACCTCCTGGGCTGGAAGGATGCAGGAAAGTGCCCAGCTGACTCATGAGCTGCTCTGGTGATGCAAGTAAGGTGCTGAAGGCCTGCAGGGGAATATGAACTAAGGCAGGGGGGAAAGCTTGTTATACCACAGTAGATGCATTCTTTAGTTGTAGCAAGGGAGCTTATGTTGTCATTTAAGTTCATGCTGGTGGCCTGGGTTGGGACTATCAGGGATGGAGGAGATGCCAGGATGTCTGAGGGCCCACAGCTACTTGAACCCTGCCCGGGGCTGGGCTTGAGGTGCTAACAGGTGGCAATCATGAAAGGATTGAAGCCTAGACTGAGAAGGCTCTGGCCCAAAAGAGGGTGGAGACAGGGCCCAAGGGCCCAGTGCCTGAGATAGGTGGAAATAGGGCTATTGGCCCCAGTACCTAAGAGGGACAGAGACAAGACCAAGGGCACCTAGCACCAAAGAAGAGTGAAACCAGCGTCAGAGGGCCCAGTGCCCAAGAAGGTGAAGATGTTAGGTCCAAGACACCTGGAACCAAAGTAGGCAAGATAAGTGCTGGATCCCAGAAGCCAAGTCCAGCACTAAAAAGCCCAGTAAAAGGCAAGGGGCAGAGGTCAGGAAGGCCAAGGCCCCAACAAGGAATTGTTATTGAATAGCAACATCTACAAGGTATGGGTGTGACTATAGGGGAAATCAGAGGGCACTTAAGGGGATTAATGCCCTAGGATCATGGATGGGCTTGGAGGGCCCACCTATCAGAAGAGCAGAACTGAGACCAGCAGAGTCCAAGAAGGATAAGCAAACAGGAAAATGGACTAGGGCTCATTCTGGGACCCTTGGGCAGCCTCCCTTTTCCAAGCTAAATATTTACATCAGGGCATGGCAGAAAGATAGAAGGGAGGCTAAGAGAGATCCAGGTTGAGATCCAGGGTGAGGCAGGAACTGTAAGGCTACCAGGGGGCATCACAGCCACCCCTGAGGCCTGGCCCTTCCTACAACAAATTCTTTCCCATAGCAGCTGCTTTCTACCATCAATTTAGTCTAGTCTGGTGAGACATTGAGACCCAGGGAAATGGGCAGACCTTGCCAGGCAGTCCTGCTGACATGGCTGACAGCCACATGCCAGCCAATTGGAAACCAATAAAGGCCAGTTTCCTAATAGATTTACCTGCAGGAATGTTGTGGCAGGAACTGGAGCGGCATATGGTGTGGCCCCACCGATTTATAAGTTCTTGCTCCTTTCAGCTCTGGGGATGCCCTACTGATGTCAGTAAGCTATGACACTCCAGGAGCATAAAGGAAGATGCAGCTTTGGTCAGAGAGGAGAAGGAAGCTGGAAGGTAGAGCTTGGCATTTTGAGGGTACAACAGTGTCCTGGGTAGTCTCCAAGGAGAAGAAAGATGGGGACTAAAAATTGCTGGGCTCTACCAAATCTTAGGAACTGGGTAGACCCAGGTAAGAGAATTCAGGACTATTCTTCTCCGTGAGGGAGAGCCTGGGGGGAGCTGAACACCGGCACCCGAGAGAGTCAGCCTGGCTGAAAGGACTGCAACATGCAGTTTCATTTTTTGCTTTGCTTGTGGGCACCCCAAGGGGTTTTGTTTTCTTGCCTGCAAGTTTTACTTTGAGCTTGACAGCCCCACTTAATCAACTTTGTTTGCTGAATGTTCTCTTGGGGCACGCTGGGCACCCAAGACAACTGGGCTCACCCAGGCCAAGAAGAGGACCTTGGCCCAGGGTATTTGGAGGCTACCTAGAGAATTACCTGTTGGTGTTCCTGAAAGTAAGGGATCACATGTCCCTACTTCTGTGGTAGATTATTGTTTCTGTTGCGTCTTTTTCTCAACAAAATTACCTGTGATACTCAAGGACTGGGGGTCTTAACAGCAGCAATATAACTTACCACTGCCTCACAGGAGACAGGGAACAAGATTTCATTGGCACAGGACCAGTACCTCTGAAGGAGCCCATTGGCTTGACCAGGTGAGAAAGACATCATAGGTAACACTGAAGCTGGCATGAGTATGGAATGCAGAGGACGTGGAGACTTAAGTCATCAATCCATCACTCCATGAGCAATCCCTGGGGGAACCCTTAAGAGAATCACCAACTCCTCCTCATTCTTCATAAAACCAAAGATGTTGCAGGCAAGGTAGAGGTGGTCCCCTCCCAGGGTGCCCATGGGCTCTGTGACATCTAGTTGTAGTATCTGTACTGTTCAGTAGGCTTTAGTGTTTTCAGAACCAGGAGCAAAGCATTTTCATTAAGCCCTTAGGTTCAAGTTCACAGTTGTCTCTAGACTTTATTTTCTGACCCCAATATGCAAAGAAATAAGAAAGAAAGGTGCCTAGATATTCTTTATACTGCTTATACTCTTACTTATTATGATAAGTTTCACTACCTCTCATTCTCTTACTAATTATTCAATCATGTAAGTTTGACTCCAGCTCAAACACGATCTAACTATTTGGCAAAGTAATCAGATTAAACACTAATGGAGTAATTGAAAACTGTTATCTGGCTGCGTGCAATCAGATTACCTTCCTCTCCACCATTATTTGAATGTGGTGTAAAACTGTGACTTGCTAGCAGCATCCTTCCACACTGAGATGCCCAGCCATAAGGATAGTTCTGGAAAGCTTTTCTTTTCTTATCCAAGTATGCTCAGTAAAAATGATAAGGCAAAGAATGACAGGCAGCATAGAAGCAGTGATGCAAATAATAGTGCCAGTTACATCTCAGGTGTAACTAAATTGGGAAACAAGTGTAAATGGTAAAGTAAGAAGGTTTGCACTAGGATGGTACTAGGTAGAAGTATAAAAAATGTTTCTCGTACCCTGAGAAGACAGGAGGAGGGTGAAAAACCATCAACAAGAACTGCTATATATGGATACTTCAGGCAATTTTATTTTCCATCCATTTGTTATCAACTTTTCTTATTATATACAACTTTCCCACCCTCTCCATGTAAAAGTTATGCTAATTTTTCAGGTACACCAAATGCTAAATTACTTGGTATAAATAGTACTGTTTTACCACTTATATTAACTTCCTGTTCAATTAACACTTTGATTAACTCTTTAAGTTCTATGGGTATACATAGTGTCAATCACACTATGAGCACTAGAACCATAAATTCATCATAATATTAGTGCTAGAATCTGGCATCATAGGACATACGCTATGTCTATATAGTATATATGCCTGCAAACATCACTGTGATATCAGTGCAAATATCACAGATGAACTCAGACGGTTCTCAGCCTTTTCCGTGCCCAGAGCTTCCTGATACTCATTTACTCTGTAGCAGTATGGTAGAGTACATATAGTTCCACCTGTCATCTGGCTCTACTTGATATCTGTCCACCAACTGCATAAACTGCATAGAACAGCTAAAGCTCTAGATTTTCCTATTCTGTTTCTTCTACAGGAAGGAGAGAATAGCACTCTAGGCCACTGTCCTTGTCTTACACAGTATTACTCAAAGTGATGGTAAAAGCCTGAAATGCTGCAAGCCTTCCTAGCTCCCTACTTCAGAAACATCTGTGCCAACAGACATTTTGCTGATTCCTTCAAGAATTCAGTTTTCAATATTCCTTTATGTTACTTGAAAGAAGGTGATGAACTTCTGATATATTTAGTGTTCTGTTTTATAGCCAAATATCCTCTAAAAGGATTTTTCATTTCTGCTGACAGCAAAGTACACTGGCTTACTCTCTCTCTACTGATTAAAAAGCCAAATTCCACCTGGCTCTTTTGCAGGCGCCAGTATACATTGCAGTGTGTGAAGAACGTGGGTGATTTTAAATTGTGTGTGCACAATTCATTAAGGTCATGAAGCGATACATGTTTGCAAATAGCTTTGCATAAACTCTTCAGAAAGAAAGTTCATCCAATTAACACTAATCCAATTAATACTAAAAGATTATTTACAACTATTGTTAAAAGCAAATTTAAAGCTGCCTGTTGCACTCGGCTTGTAAATTTACAACTGTTTTTCCCCATAAGAACACTTTTAAAGGGACTTCTCTGCCATGTCTGTGATAAAACCACAATACATTCAACAGGAATTTCCCACTCAGGAGAGTGATTCATGGAGGAATTGTATAAATTGCAATAACAGCCAACATATTTCAGGGCCATCTACTCAAAAATACCTGGTTTGCTTGCTGATTTTGTTGCTGATAGTAGACCCCCTACATAAAGGGGTGCTTAAAATTAGTCTCCTGCATCCATAATTATCTAAAAAAATATATATCTGCATATTTATCTTTAGCTCAGTAAGTAATCTGAATTGTGCAAGTATTGCACAACATGTAATTTAATTTCCATTGGTTTGAACTTGAAAATCAGGCCATTTATCTAGATGCCTAAGCCTTCTGGAAATCTTAAGGTTTGATATTTAACTTGCTGTGGTATCTACTGTCTAGTCAATTCTGTTGTAAACGTCAACTGTAGAAGGAATGGAACACCTTAAGTATAAACTTGCAAAAAGTTAAATAACACTATAAACTATTTCTTCATCCTTGTATCTAGAAATAGAACCAGAAGCAGCCAGGCCAGAAGCAACTGCCAACATTCCCACTTTTTTGATACCTGCATGCCAAGATGAGAAAGCCTGTTTTAACCCTTTATAAAGTTCTTGCATAAAGCACATTATTAGCTCCACTTTTGTGCTATTGTGTTGTTGGAAGACCTTGCCCAGAAGCAAGTGCATGGAATAAGATAGCCAAAGAGAGACCTAAAGATCAGAAACACAAGTGGTGGGATCACAGTGGGGTAGCAATGAAGAAGCTGGCACAAGACCAGAGAGCTGTTTGCAGTAATAGAGGAGGGAGTTACTACAAACCCTTATCCTCATTCCACTAGAGCAGTTGGTAGCTGTTAACTACATACAGACTATAAAAGGAGAATAAGAAGTGGCCATATTCAATCAGAAGAAGAATGAAAAAAATGCATTAGGTCTCCTGCGTGCAAAGAATCAGAAACCTATGCAAACAAACTATTTTTGTAACAGCCACAAGGCCGGCACCAACATAGTTTTCGAGCTGTCAGTCTGATTTGAAAGAGATGTGAAATGGCAGCTACTCAAAAAGGCATTACCTTATAGTAATAATAAACCTCCTGAAAATCCACAAGTCACTCGCTGTCTGATTGTTCAAACAACAGAACTATTTTATCCAGATAGTTTTGTCTTCTTGGAAGAACAGAAAAAAGCAAATTTCATTTCAGTGAGTTAAAAGGAAAAAGTGCATCCCCTAAAGTACACACACAACCCTGGCTGGCTATAACGCAGCATCTCTTGATTTCACTCATGACTCTCGGTTTTAACTGAGCTACTTTTTGATATATCTGGGAGGCAGTTTAGGAACATAGAGGGAACATAGACAGCCTGGTTCTCTTCTCACTGGCACTAGCAGCAGTTGACTGAACTTAATGGTCAGCACACAATCGATGCAAGACCAGAACTGGAAACCAAGATTTTCAAAGCAGATTAAGGCATTAGTTTTCCATTAATTTTAATAGTAGGCTTCTTTTAAAATATCAGATAGATATCCGCCATTAATTCCCCCTACCTTACTGTGAATATCACAGAATATTTCAAATAAAACAAGTAAAAGAGGGGGGCTCCTACTAATTTGGATCTGAGCCTTGTGGCATGGCACCTTTATGTAAACAGAGGACAGTGATTCATGAAGAATGCTTTTAAGCAGATCCTCTAATTCCTTCCTTCCTCCTGTATTCTATTACTATCTTTCCAATACTTTTGCTTCTGCAAATGAATCACCTGGGAAAAATAAATCCACATTTTTGAATGCTAGAGAAAATACTGGAAAACTCATGTGCCAGGGATAGTGTCTGAGCTCAGCTCCAGTGAAAGCTTTGTAAACACCAATATTTACACTATGCACAGGCTGCATATCCCTTCCTTTTTCAGAACTTCAAAATTATTTTTCATACAAAAAGAGTTTCCTATAGTGGAAGAGCTGTTCTCAGGAAGAGGAAACTGAAGTGAGCTTGATGTTATATTATTCTCTCCTTCACCCAGTCCAAATGAAAATTAGGTAATTATAATTCCTTACTAACTTGAATGTCACCCATCTTGATACTCCCAAGAGCATTAACAATCCACAGAGGTCTTCATCAAGGCATAAATTTAAGATTATAGGTACTGTGAAATTACATGCTAGTGACCATTAAAGCGTCTGTCCAGGGCTGATGCTTGCAGATCAAATATCCTATGACTTGTTCAATGAGACTGTTCTGAATGCTGTCCAGTCATTTATGGATCAAGTCTAAACATTTCATCATAACCTTTCACATGCAAGGCTTCCTTCACTTCCTCCTCCAAATCCCTTCTTAGAAGCATTTCCTTTCAAAGCCTTCCAATGTCAATTTCTTCATTGGCAACATCTGTACGCACTTTATGTTGGACTAGTACCCAGTGTCTTGTGTCTAAAGTACACTGTAAACTTCCTAGCTTGAGGGATGAGTACACTTGTTTTCAGTGTGTTTGTAAAGCATATTTGTGGCACTATGTCTGAAAAGAAAATTAAACTAACAAACAAACAAAACCACCACAAGTATCAAGGCATGTCAGGAAGACCTTTGCCTAACCCTTGGCAGTAAAGCTGCTGAGGAAATGGAGGATGGAGTTACATTTAGATTCTTAGGGACTGAAAGAAGCAATGAGACTTTTGCCAAACCATTTTTACACAAGCATGTCAAGAAATGTCACTGACACAATACACAAATACACACTCCACATGCAGCAAAATTTAAAATATCTCATATCTCCCTGCCTCTGGGCAGCCCTCTCTGTAAGGCATAACTTTCCTGACTGTTTAGGGATCACCATCATAGACCTCATATAGTTAAGCCAATATTTTCCAGCTTGTAAACCTAAAATGAAACAGGTGTTTAATGAGTCTGGTTGCTCAAAATGCAAAAATTTGGCAGCTTATTTAAGAATAATCCAAGATTGCTCATGTTTAGTCACCTGAATAAATGGCACAATTTTCAGACAGGTTGAGTATCTTTATTAGCAAACTATGGAAATAAATGCAACAGAACTGCAATGATGTATATATCCAAAACATTGTTATTAAAAAGAGAAGAGTCCCCATAGAGAAATTTATATTGCAAAGGAGAATTAAAATCCTACACGGTGCTATTCATTTTCACACAACTTATTTTACAGCAGGAATAATAAAATAACAGCAGAAGAAAATAATATCTGATGAGCAATGGGCAAATGAATATTCTGAGCCTGATGTTATTCTGAGTCACTGAAGAGCATTAAAGCTATTCAGCATCTGAAGCTTCAATGCACTGACAAGCAAATACAAACACATCAATAGGGTTTACAGTTCATACTGGTGGAAATCCATTACCCTAGCTCCAGGAAAGAAAGCTTTTCAAAAACTTGAGTTTCAGCTGGAATCATCATTAAACCTATTGTGTTTCTTCTCAGCCAAAGAAAATTTCATTATTTAAATTGTCAGGAATCTTTCTAATTTCTTAGTTGAAAAACATCTCAAAAACTTTGTTTTATTTTATTCCAGAAGTATTTTCAATGTATGTCAAAGTCACACTAGTAACTAGCTTCTCCTCTATGCAGAGAGACGCATCTTTTCACTACATTCCTAGTATTCAGTACTCTTATTCTTGATCATCAGAAAAACTTAGTCTTGATTTAGTCATTTATACAAAGACAAACAAACTTTTAAAAGCTTTTAACATAGTCCACCCAAATTACCAGACACTATGGTTTACTATTTCACTCAGCAACATGATTCTACACATTTGTTTCCCTAATTTCTTTCTCCGGTAAATACCTGCTGAAAATGTGACACGGTTTGATGTGTTTTAGAGTGCAGTGTATTTCTTCCTTCCTTTGTCTGTGCATAGTCAGTGTATTCCATGTACAGCAGCATCTCCTAGTGGACATATTATTAATTGACATCAAATAAATGTAGCTGAACATAGTTCCCTTTATGTACATGATAATTATAAGAAGAAAAAAAAGCTAATTTTCCACTGGCTTCAGAATGAAGAATAAATAATACAAAATCAGACATTAACATTAAAGATGATAAGCAGTATTCATCCTTTAGCTTTGACAATTCTAGGATAAACCCATCAAGAATTGTGACTTGACATGCAGGACACTGGCAATATGAGCTCTCCCTGGTGATCTGCGACTGGCCACCAACAGGTGGGGAAGGAGGTAAGACTGGAACAAAAAGAACAGAGCCAGGTGACCAGGCGATGCAGCTACCAGGCATCCTTTGCTAACTATGCTTTTGTGGAATTTGCAAAAGTATGCAAATTGGTCCTAATTCCATTTCACTTACTCTAATATAATACCATTAACTTTCTCATTTATATCAGTGTGGGTGCATCTAATACAGGCCAATGTGTATTTTTCTAGTACCTCACAATAGAGGTACTAGATTTAAGTGTGTTAATGCACATGTAGACATGCCCTGTAAGTAAAAGAGAATTCAGCCCTGTCTTTCTACTTCCTGTATAAGCAATTTAGAACAATGACCTGTTCCTTAGTTGATCTGCAAAGAATTATGCACATTTATGGCAATACAGAAATAACAGGCATCTGTACATGTGCTGGGAGGCTACTCTGACACACTGGAATCATAGCACATTGGAGCAGACTCAATTAATTGACAAATCCAAGTTTTATGTATCGGCATCCCCATACTTCAAAATGGTGGCAGAGGCATTTTAACTAAAGCTTTTTCACCAAGCTTTAGATAAAGTGCCCCCACCACTATTTTGGTGCACAGGGATGCTGATACATGAGGCGCTGCAGGAGCTTTAATCTCAGAGCCACTCTATTTAAAGCGCTCCCTCCTCATCCCTGGAGCACGTGTAAAAATGCCCAACAACATCAATAAGCTCCAGCTAGCCAACAATTTGTAAAGAAATTATGGACTATATCAATCTTTGGCATGGAAAGATAGAAGAGGGAAAAGGGAATTGAAGCTAGTATTCCCTAAATATTGCAGAAAAATGCTACTATGAAGAAAAATAAATCTACAAGGAGAACCTCTTCTAAATTCCTAGCATGATTGTCAACACAATGCCATTTTACAGCTGTGGGGGGATATGAATAAGAACTAAAAAATCATGAAGAGAGTGGACCAAGTGGAAGGGGGTGGAACAGGGAACTGTTGTTCACCAAGTCCCAGAATACTAGAACTAGAGGACGCCCACTGAAATTATTAGGTGACAGGTTTAAAACTGGCAAGAGAAAATACTTCTTTACACACAATGTGTACTTGACTTGTGGAATGTATTGCCTCAGGAGGTGGTGGAGGCAGAGAGCATAGTCAGGTACAAAAAGGGACTGGGTATATTTATGGAAGATAGATCTATTAATGGCTATTGAGCAGAACGGTTGGAGATGTTTCATCTGGCATGTCTAAACTAATAACAGTGAATGCCAGGGAAGATATTTAACAGGGGATAGATCACTCTAGAGATATTTGATTCAGTGCTCCTTCAGTAGCATCCATTTCCACCACTGTCAGAGGTAGGATACTGGGCTAGATGGATGACTTGTCTAACCCAGTATGGCATTTCCTATGTTCTTATTATCATACCGTATCCTCAAGAAGCTAAACACAGCACAGTAGCTTCAGGCCCTGTAATGCTTCCACTCTAAACTTTTGTTAACCAGGTGAAGTTAAATGAACTGAGACATCAGTGGGATTCATTTTAAGAACAGTGATGTTTTCAGACAGTCCTGGAATGCATGTGATCTTAGACGGTGCTGAGCACCCACAGCTCCCACTAAATCCAATTGCAATCGTAAGTCAGCACTTCCCAAGGCACAGGCGACACATAGGGGATGTATGTGGGTGTATGTTCACGCCCTGAGCATGGCAGTGCACCCCCTACAAAAAGGGCAGTTTGTGATTGCCGCTAGCCACTGCCAACACAGCCGGCGGCAACTGCAGGTGGTCGCCAACCCCTGGTCACCGCCCGCCAGCCCCCCCGCCACTGACAGTGCTGGCGGCAATCTGCAGTAGCTCCCACATACCGCTGCCAAGCTCCTGCCACCACTGCCATGCTCCTGCTGCTGCTGTGCCCCCACAGCCACCGGGGGCACGTGTCATATTCATGCCCCAAGGTGGGCCCATTAAGGATGTACTTGCTACTCAGAGCAGCTCTTCAGCATGCACATAGTTGAGGTCAAGTTCAAATTAAAGTCCATCAGTGCTTTCCTCAATCAGAAGTAGAAAGGGACTTTCAAAAGGACCCTGCCTAATTCCTCATTTTGAATTTTGGCCATTTGACCCTTCTTTGTTTTACATCAGTCCATAACTATTTTGAACTTCTTCATTATGTACTTTCTGAATGACTTTTAAACCAGACCAAGTGCCCAATCCATTACTGCAAACACTGTAAAGGAAATAATATGTGACCCATGTAGGAGTAATTCTGATTTTACACATGATTTCCTGTGTTATTATTCTCTGCTCAGAGAAAATATTTGGGCCTTTTGTGTAGCTCTACATAGCAACTTCATTTGAAGTTCTCTGGCAATGCAAAACATAAGGAAGAAAAATCATACAGCACCATTAACAGCAGTATTATTTATTTACTTACTGAGCACTCTCTGTGATTGATATTCCACAATGCACTGAGGAAAACACATATCCTGCCTCAGGGGACTCATAACCCAGAGAAATAATACAGGTCAGAGCCTTGACCAGATGAAAATACAAATCCAAAACAATCTACAATCTACATTTTTAAATTTGCTTTCTGGTTATATTGAAGTGGAAAGACTCAGCAAAAGAACTAGATTTAAGGAAGCAGGAAATTGAAGAGAGTGGTTATTTTGCTGACTAGAAGAGGAAGGCAATTCTGGGCAAAAAGGATAGCATAGAATAAGGCACAATGATAAGAAATGCAGCAGAATATATGGAGGGACTAGACAGAAACCTTGTGTAGAACAAGAAGTGACAAGTCAGTGTGGGAAGAGGTTTGGTGCACCTGCCACTTTAAGAACAGCTAGGCTGAATGTATTGAGGCGCCCACAGAAGAGTGCTAAGTGTATTGGTGTGTACTGAAGGGCCTATAAAGGGGCTGAGTGTATTGAAGAGCTCAGGGAAAAAAGCTGAGTGTATTGGCATGGAATGAACAGCAACAATGAACATCAATCAGCAATAACACCTGAGAGGCATGGGGTGTGGTGCAGGAGTGGATTGGAGCCATGCAATTAGGCCTTAAGACAAGGAGCACCTGGTGGTCATTAGTGGGAGACCAGTTTAGGAAGCCTTGTGCTCCCTTATACAAAATAAAATCCATCAAGGAATGGTAGGTAATTGAAGAGGTGACTGCCCAAAGATTGCAGAGTGGGCATAGGCCAGAGTGCCTCCAGGGGTTTCACGGCCATCCCTGGAGAGCCACCCTGTCACAAATGGTGCATTGGTCAGGAACAGCCAGCTGTGCAGAGAGTGAGTGGACCCACAAGCATTGAAGAGGTGATGACCCAAAGATCACAGAGTGGGCACGGACAGGAGTGCCTTCAGGAGCTTCACAGTCACCACTGGTGAGCCACCATGTCACAGTGAGGTGAAATGATTCAAATGCACATTACAGGTGGATCTGCACTAGTTGCTTCACTTGGGGAAACTGTAGGACCATATCCTCGGTGGCATTTGAGCTAAAGCTGGTGTGCTTGAAGATGAAGACTATAGCATTAACTGATCCTCAGTGCAACTAGGAGCCAGTTTAGCCAATGCTGAAAATTAGAGAAGTTTTGGGCTTCCTCAGCACTTTTCCAGTGCATCAGGAATGCTGGAGCACAGCAAATACCTTCACGCTCAGGAATGCCTATTGTGCTGGAGAGACCAGGACTGGGCAGCACAGAGCTGAGGAAGGAATATTTACTCTGCCTGGAAATTCTCCCGCATACGGCCCTTAAAACCACCTCTAATCTTTGTGTCATTAAAATAGCTCAAGGAGTCACAGGTGCCCAAAGGAGGGAGGACATGGCCCTTAATCTCTAAAAGTCTTTCACAGGTTGCCAGAAGCCACTGCAGAAGTTTAGTCAAGTAATTGTTCTTATCTGAATGAACCACTTTACTTTCTCTGTTAGCCTTTATTTTTACATGCATTTTTTATTACCTAGTCATCAGTTCCTCTACTTCTCTGATTCAACTCAAATTATTCCTGCAGATGTCCCACATCTTACTCATCATGAGTTGAATGCAATCTTTAGAACTCCTTTAGGTAAACGTGGTAGCATAACTAGGACCATGGACTGGACCTGGCCTGCAGACTGGGGAGTGAAGCATGCCACTAATTTTAATCTAGAAAAAAAAGAGTGCCTCCGGTATCAAAAGTTTGAGAAATGCTGTACTAATGGAACAAAACACACCAGTATATATCAGGGGATCTAGACACCAAAATGTTAGCAAAGGCTTACTTCTCATCCCCTTCCACAAAGCACAGACCTCCTCTTTGTTACTATGACACTCCAATTGTGAGTTCTTCCTTATTTCTTTGTTTCTGGTCACTGTTTACCCTCTGTTTTGAACAGCTACCATTGTACAGTTTAGCTCTTTAGCTAGGTAAGAGAGGAACACTGTCTTCTTCAGGATCCTGTCTCCAAGAGACTTAGAGAAGAAATTTGTCTTTTGCCAAACTACTCAATATAGGTACTATTAGATGGCTTTTAGAAATCACATATAAAAGCCTTGCCCAGAAAACCAAAAAGTGTAATTAGAAATTTAAGAATTTGAACAACTAACAGATTCCCTCTTTTCTGAAATGTTACATTTCACCATTAAGGAGTGTGTATTTTTTTAAGTTTAGTAACAAATCTGATTAATTCCTTCAACTAACTGAATACCAAATCTAAAATCCAATACACCTAGTCTATAACATCCTTTTTTATTAGTTTAACTTGGCAGGCATCTTCGAAAGAGCCCCCCACCCCTGCTCAAAAGAGCTCCCAGACCACCTTCATGACCATGGTATCTCCCCTGCTAAGTAAGTATTAGAGCTGATTGAAACCTGGAATTTCTGTTTCACAGGACATTTTAATATTCAAAAGCGTCTATTTTATAACAATGCAAACAAGAAATGCTTTGATCTAGAAAAGAAGCAACCCTGGTCCAGTCAATACTGTGAAACAGTTCCCCTTAATAATTTTTAAAAAATGTAGGAGAACAATTACAAGATTCTATTATGACATGCTACGTTATTTACTACTACTAATATAAAATTCAAAAGCAAACTGAATTAAATGCTGAGATTTTCTAAAAATCAGAATCTTCCCAACTTAATCTTCTTGTTAAAAATATTTCCATATGAATTTTTGTCAAACTGACATTTTTTCTCTAAATATTTTGATTTAACTGAAAACTGCGCTTTTTTTAGGGGGAAGAAAAGTCAGCGAAAAAAAAAATCCTGACCAACCCATCTATGCATTTTGGGGCCAAAATGTGTAATCATGGATGCCTGTATCCTGATTTAAAAGATCAGCTACATCCTGATTTAGAAAATCAGCTAAGCGATCTGACTGTATGGGGCACTGAGCCTTCTGGTACAATCAGGCACATCTTATGGGCTCTGCCAAAAATAACCTCTGACCTTAAATCAAGGGCTTTATGGGTCTCATTTAACCACCTTTATCCACACTGAGTATAACATATAGCTTGATTCATCTGTGCCCATAGGCAACATGTAAGGAGGGTGGGGGGGCACATGCCCCCCACCCCAAGATTGGCTGCTGCCAAAGCCACTACCATCTTCTACAGGCAGTTGCTGCTTGCATCTCCCACCACGTCACTGCTGAGGCAGCCGGTGGTGGCTGTGAGTGATTCCCATTCCCCACCACTGATACTGCTCATTACCATGGTTCCCCCACAGTCGTGGGAGGCACCAGTCATTCATGCATGTGCCCAAGCTGCACCAGAGTCTTTCAATCCTAGATTGGCCTCATCAGCTATCTTCAGATCCACAGATAAAATGATCATGGAAGACAATCATCCTTAAATCTGTGGGACTGCCAATGATGATCGTTCAGTTTTAATGAATGGGACTAGGTACTGAGTAAGATAATGTGATGCTTAACATGACCATGGGACAGATCAAGCCTAAAGATAGTGGAAGGCTTCCTGGGTGAAGCTCCCTTGAGTACAAAGTGTGTACCTGGTCATGTGCAGCTTATTCCTACATGCCTGTGCATCTAACCAGTTGTCTTCACAGTCTCTCGGGGGAGTATGGAGGTTAACAGTTTTTTAACATTGGCTCTGGAACTGTACCTGGCCCCTGTACAAATTATGAAAGTGGGGTCGAAGGCTCCTGATGTCTATCCCCCTCTTCACTTCTTCACTGCGAACCCACAAAAAGAGTTTGATTTTATGGAACAATTCTGAAGCATTAAAAAAAAGATCCACTTTGCCATAGGAACAACATTAATCATCACAGCTCTAGAAAATAACACAGCATGAAAGTTTTTCCAAGGAGGCAAAGTTTAACCTCAATCATCCAAGGGCCAGGAGCTGGCATAAGGCCAACTGCAAGTTCCTATGCTACAGTGTTCTTTGTTTCCTAAAAGCTCTAAAATATCAGGGGTGAATGAGTACTATGGGTGTCAGACACCTTGGCTCACATGGAATTAATTTTTCTTCTTTCTGATTTTAAAAAAGAATTCTTGCTTTTAGAGACTGAAGAGCTAGTATGAAAGAGCCAGTCTAATAAAATAGTCATGCAGAGACTACCTTCAGGTTAAATGAGAGGGCAATATTTTGCTTTCAGACACTTGTCAGGAAGGCACTTAAACACATGTTTTGATCCATAGTTACTCAAGAAAACAGTTAAGCCTGTGATCACTTTTAGGCAAATACTAAGGTTCCTTAACTATAATATGAGGTGCCTTATGTGTAAGTACTTCAAGAACAGGCATGCTTCTAGAGCTGCACAAATAATTAATTTTGCATGTTTTAGCCAAATTGAAAAACAGGAAAATTGGGGTAAACTTGAAATGAACACTTTTGGTGTATTCTTTTGGCAAGAAGAAAAAAAGGTGGGGTGAAAATTTTCGTTTCATTTCGAATTAAATGTTTTGCTTGACCCAACATGAAATGTTACTAATCCTCTTACAGACTTTTTAAAATTATATTTTGGCAATTTTTAAAATGAAATATTTTACTTTGAAAGTGTTAAAATCAGGCATTTTCATTTTTCCTACTTATTTTTTCAACTTTTTGACCAAAACTGTTCTCCACTTTCAACCAAAATTTACAATCAGTATCATCCTTAAACTTTATTTTTCAGTGAATAAACTATTTATCAAATTAATTTGCCCAGCCTTAGCTATTTCCTGAACTAGGGCCTCAGACACAAATGAAAGCAAGGCCACTGAAATGAAAAAAGTATCAGAGAAAATTTAATAGGAAAAAGGATAGGTACACAAGTTTCCAACTGTAGGCTATTTTCCAAGGATTCTGCGCAGCTCTGTTCCAGCTGTAAGTTATTTTCAGTATTTTTAACAACCTATTTCCTAATGGAAAGATTCTGCCTGGCCTTTATGCAGCTGGCAAGTCAAGGAAGTGGGAAGCAAGGAACTTCCATTCATGTATAGTCCCCATACAGGCCAACTATAACTGTATGTTTAAGAGCTAATTTCAAGAGAAAATACGACTAAAAATGTCGATGGTTAAGAGGAAGAGAAGCCATGAAGAGGATAAACAAGCATTTGTGGGACCCAGTTCAGGTTTTGATGACTTGGAAGGATCTTGTAGTCATTACTGTCTCCAAGATGAACATGGGCCACCAATGTGGGGATGCAGTCAGGAAGGCTAACTGCACCTTGTCATGCATCCACAGATGCATCACGAGCAGGTCCAATGAGGTGATCCTCCCCATCTATGTGACCTTGGTCAGGCCCTAGTTGGAGTACTGCATCCAGTTCTGGGCACCGCACTTCAGAAGAGATGTGGATGTAGACAGCAGGAGGCACTACTTCACAGTCAGGGCAGCTAGGATCTGGAACCAGGGGAAGTGGTGCTCACTCCTACCCTGGGGGTCTTTAAGAGGAGGCTAGATGAACACCTTGCTGGGGTTGTCTGATCCCAGCATTCTTTCCTGCCCATGTCAGGGGGTTGGATTTGATGATTTGCTCAGGTCCCTTCTAACCCTACCTACTATGAAACTGTGACTTAGTTTACATCTGAGCTGGGTTCCACACATGCAAGCTTTTGATATTTGCTGGGAGAGACATAGGCAGCCAGCGGTAGATAGTGGAGGAGGAAAAAGGTGCTTGTGAAGTCTGGGCAAGGAGAAATGGAGGAGTGTGGAAGCGAGGGTTGGCAGATTCACAGAAAACAGCCTAGTCAGGACCCGAGAGGAGCAAAACCCTGGGACTAAAGCAAGTGGCTTGGCCGTCTCAGCCACATGGCTGTGCTGTCAACCTGTGAATACATTCACTAGGTTGGGTTAACCCTTGCTAAGTTGGGTTAACCCTTTATCAATCTAAAGTTAGTTCTCCTCAGCAGTGAACTACATTTAGATTGGGCATACCATTTTTAGGGTGAACTAAGCCCTGTAACCTATTGCATACTGGACCATTTAGATCTCCCTAACCTTAGTTAGAGCAATCTAAAGTTAATGTTTCTACATACTCAAAGACACTTGAATATAAGACCTGCAAAAACTTGCAGAGTACCAGGTGGGGACACATCACATAAAAGAATGTCACAGATTCTTCTACCCACTTTCTCTGAAGCATAATGCCATCCATTTGCTTCTCAAAGAGTGTATCAAATTTATCTCCAATATATAGTGGTGGCCAAATGCCATTTGCTCACCTTATGAAACATAATAGAACTATTGCTAGAAAGTGTTAGATTTTTCTTTAAAACAGAATAGGAGACCAAAAATATGTTGGTGTTACAAGTTTTTATAGGGTCTTTCTCATTAGAAAGTTAACATATTTTAAACTAGGTGAGCTATTTATTAGTAAAAAGAAATGTTGAACTTGCACTGCAGTTATTTGACTATGTTTTATTACAAGGTATCATAGTATCTAGGGTCAGAAGGGGCCTAGAGCAGGCCATCTAGTCTGACCCCACCACCAATGGCAGGAACGAGTGCCAGGGTCACAGAACCCCAGCCAAGTACCTATCTAATCTATTCTTGAAGGTGCCTAAGGTAGGAGCAAGAACAACTTCCCTAGGAACCTGGTTCCACATCCTAGCCACCCTAACTGTGAAGTAGTGTTTCCTA
>JAGPOW010000229.1:18945008-18963344 GCA_030014935.1 Caiman crocodilus | reverse complement strand
CCCCAGAACCGAGGTGAGACTGACTGGCCTGTAGTTCTCTGGGTCCTCCTTCCTCCCCTTCTTAAAGATGGGAACCACATTGGCCACCTTCCAGTCCTCTGGAACTTGTCCAGAGCTCCAAGAGAGCTCATATAACCGAGCCAAGGGCTCAGCAATCACCCCCGCCAGCTCCCTCAACACCCGTGGGTGCAGGTCATCCAGGCCCACCAACTTAAAGACATCCAGCCCTTCCAGAAGCCCTTCCACTAGGTCTACCCTCACCCATGGCCTAGCAGTGATTCCTGAGGGGGAATACAGGCTTCCAGTGGGAGGGAAGTCCCGGTCCCCCCTCAGGAAGACCGAGGCAAAGAACACATTGAAGATCTCAGCCTTCCCATCGGCTGCGAGCACCAGGTTACCCAACAAGTCCCTCAGGGGCCTGACATTGCCCAGGGCTCTTTTTTTGCTCCCCACATATTGAAAAAAGGACTTCCTGTTGTCCTGGTACTGGGACAGAAGCATAGTTATTAACTGGGCGTGTCAACACGAGACACTTAATGTCCATTGGACTAATTCTGTGCATTATGCTTCGCACAAAAGACATGTTAATGCAGAATAAATTATTCCAGTGGGCATTAAGTGCCACCTAAAGCATTCACTTGCACTAATGTGCAGTAGTGCCAATTACAGCGCATTAAATTTAGTACCTGTAATAACAGGTACTACAGGTACTAACTTTATGGTGCATTAATGAACATTTAGACTCATTCACTAATAAATATACTTACCTGCTTCACATATAGGTGAATTAGCAGGTATTGCACCCCAGTTCACTTCAACAAAAGTTAACAATGTAAAATAAATAGCTATCCCCACTTTATGACAAGTAACTTTAAGAAAAACTACTGGAAAGAAGCCATGGAGAACAAGAAAATACAGAAAGAAAGAGATTTATACTACAGATTTTATCCTGTATTTCTACTACAGATTACACCCTTAATAATATCAATTTTATACAGATTTAATCAGTATTTGATATATATGAAAAGTTTAAGACATAAATTGGTTTTGAAATAAATTTAGCTTTCTCTATTAATTTTCTCTATTAATTCAAGTAATTAATCATTACTTGAAATATGAAAATCAAAGCTGGATATTTTGATGCAGTTTTGGTTTATCTGCATGATTTAGTTTATCTGTTTTTTACCACTGTCTACCCTGGAAATCTACATTTAAGAGCTAGATTCTGTTATTCTTCCTCACAAAAAGTAGTACATCACTTCTCTGTTTGCCCCATTGAAACAGGACAAAATCCAACCTTAAAAGAATAGTTTGATGAAGCAGAATTCTTCTTATGTCCCCATAAAGGGGCAAATATTTCCATCTGTTGATCACCTATAAAAGGCAGCATTAATGAATTATCATACTCAAATTTAGAAGTATTGCCATGCCACAAAGACAAAAAGCCTTCTAATTCAGAAACTTTTCTTAGAAAATGCAGTCTATGGCAAATAATTCCAAGACAATTGTACAGTCCTTATAATAGATACAGTAACATGAATAGGTAATCACCACTCCTTCTGGATTATGGTGTTTGTATGACAGGTCACCAAAACCTTCAATGCAGATGTCTAGGCAGGAATATGGAGAGTGGAGGCTGCCCATGCCTTCCACCCTGTTTTAGACCATTGAGACAGAATCCAAAGGCCAGACCAAATCTAGGCATTCGGTGCCTCGATAACTGTAGTTACATGCGTGTCTAGGAATCAAATCCAGGGTCTCCGATGTGGCAGATAAAGGTTTTATCAATGAACTACAACAGCAGGTTAATGTCTATAAATGCATCTTACTGCCCAGTTAGTCCCAATGAAGCCAATGGGACTACTCAGGGCAAAATGTGGCCTTGGTCAATTCGATTCAATAATTCTTATCAGCATTACAAGTTGTACATGTATTGCCAAAGCATCTTGTGACAGGAATTTCACAATCTGTTCCAGAGGGCAGCAATCTCTTCAGATAAAGGTTCAGTCAATTTTCAGCTTCTTAAGTTGTTTAAAAGGTACACAGAACACCAGAGTTTATAAACTGTGACTGCAGAAGCCTTGAAGTTTATAGTTCCCATTAAACTGCTAATCCACAGCATGGTCCTTTTGAGCTTTAATTAGGCTTCAATGGCTTAATTAGCTTGTATTTTAGTTTTGGATGATGGGATCTACAATTCACATGAGCCTAGTCTTGTTGCCCTCACTCAAAAGAGAAATCCCTTTGAAGCCAACAAGACTATCATGTGAATGAGTTCCGCAGGCCCTGTAGTGTCAACGTACATAAATAATGGAGCACATGAGGCTACAGGATTTTAATCCTCAGGAAAGGCTGAACTGTGTTTTGTTTTGTTGAAGGGCATCTGTGCTGTGCTGCTACTGCAACGATACCAGGAGAAGCAGTGACTAAAAATACACTGAAAATAGGGAAAATGTTTCTAATGAGAGTTTCCAGTCTTTTTACCATGCTGGTCTTGTAGAACTAACAGCAGAGCAATCTTAGGGACAAGTGGTACTTCTTGAGCAACATGAAAAATGTAAGGACTGCACTGGACTCTCCACATTGGCCAACAATTTTTAAATAGAAAATTGTAAAATTTCAAAGGTTAGGGACAGACATTCAAAAAGATTGAGCCTGAATTGATTCAGTCTTTGCAGGTCAGCCTAACCTGGGCCATTTGTACCTACACAGACACCCACTTTGGACTGAAAAAATCTCAGCACGTGCCTGCAGTGGCTCAGGCTAAAAGCTGGGGGATGCTAGAGCAGCCCTCCCTTCCCTTCTGCAGTGCTGAGCTGAGGTGGAGGATGGCCAGGCCCCAGCAGGATGCTCTCACTAGGGAAGTATTCCCCTCCCTGCTTCTGACCAGCCAGGAAGCCTGCACAGCTGGGAGTTGATAACATAGGGTGGGGGTGCACAAGGAGTTGTTAGCATTTATCAGCCCAACAAACAAAACAAAAGGCTCTCTCATTAGTTCAAGCTCTTCTTAACCAACTTTTTTTCAAGGAAGGAACAGGGGGACATTACCAGCTATCTGTCGATTAGCTCCAAAAAGCCCTAGGCCAACACTGTCCTGTCTGCCTTTGCCCTGTCTCCCACAGCACAGACCTAGCCAGCATGCTAGCTAATACTGAGAGTTGTCTGTAGAGAGAAGGGGGGAAACCCTGCTTGAGCAGGGAGGGGCAGGGCGGAAAGCAGGGGGACGTCAGGTAGATGCCGCTGTACCTGCAGTCTCTGCTGGAGCTCCAGCAAGGGAGCAGAGGGAAGAGGCCAGCTCTGCTGGGCTGGAGCATAAAGCAGAGCTCCACCTAGGGTTGCACAGCATCTGGGAAGCTAGGGGACTCTGGTTTAACTTAAACCAAGAAGGGGTCTTGGGCAGACATTGCATAAACTGGTTTGACCAGTTAAGTCAACCAAATCAATTAAGTTTAATACTATATTCAACCAGGTTTATCTCAAATCAGTTTCAGTCATTTTCAAACAGGTTTATGTGCACTGAACATCTTGTTTTACAAGCTTAAACCAGTTTCTGATTACTTAAACTGGTTTATGTGTAATGTCTGTCCCTAGCCAAACTGTATTGGATCTTCCAGGGGTCTGTTAATTTTACAGGGCTTATTAGAGCAGTGATTTCCAAAGACAGTGTCATGAAACCCCCTTGTGTGAGAAATCAAATGCTTTCTTCCACTGTCTGACACCCTGCCCCAGATATTGCATAGGCACCTGCATCTTCTCCTCAGAAGACCACAGCTGCTGCTGCTGCCTTCCCCCTGCTCTTCCCTGCTCTGAGGCAGCCCTTGTGCAGGGGTCCCCGCCTCCATGGCAAGAAGGGCTCTGGAGCTGGTTGTCAGTATGTGAAACCCTATGAGAACAGCCTAAGCAGTGTGGACTGCCCTTGCCCCCTGAGATGTAGACCAAGGGTTGGGAGGGAACAAACAGTAGAAAGAGCAGGGTACAGCAGGTAAGATCAGCCCCTATCACCCCTAAGTAGCACCAGCTAGATCAGCAATTTTCAATTTTTTTAGCTTCCAGGCTCCCCCTCTGTATCTTTTTTTATTTAGACTGATATGGGGTAAAAAAGAAAAAAAAATACACACACCTTTTCAGATATAAGAGTGAACCGTGCTGCTAGCCATAATCCAGAAAAATGTGCCTCAGATATCAAAAGATTGAGAAACACTGTAAAGTTTGAGATTACCATAAAAGCACAGAACTTCAATAGTTTAAAACTTAAAAGATTTCATTAGCCTGTTTTGTGCTTTGTATAGCTCCAATCAGAAGCCCAACTTCTGTAACAGGTTCAGGATGTGACACATCAGTGGCAAAAAGGGATGTCCTGGGGAGCATAGCTGGAGTGCTTTTGTGTAGATTTCTTCTAATGTTAGACCAAAAGGGAAAAGTGAAGCTTAAATATAGAAACTTCCCTTGTGCACAATTTACTGACACTATTAGGCCCTTTGGACACAGCAGGTATGTATGCAGTATTTAGGTTCTCTTTAAGACAATCTGTCTGGTAGTCTCAAACCTGATACTATTTGATGGGTAAGTGCAGAGAGTAACAGCACAGATCATTCATGCCAAATCAGGACATACAGTGAGGAGGTTCAACAGCATAATTCTCCATCAAGTGCACCCTATTGTTCTTTTTGGGAGTTTTCATTAGTTTAATGGCATAGAAATTATATGACATAAAGTGCGTCTTTTTCTGGCTTTTGGTAGTAAAGACAGAGGCCATAGTAATCGAATCCAGAATCCATTTGGTATATTTGTGTAGTGTGGTTTGTTTGTTTGTTTTCTTTCTTATTTTGCAGGAGCCCAAATTCTGGATACAAACAGTGATAGTTCATCTCCTAGAAAATGTATAGCTGCCCTGGGACTCCTCTAAATCAGAAACAACCCAAATCTAGTCTATGGAGCAGCAGCATCCAGTCCACAGTGCTCCCCACTGATCTGGAAATTTGGCAGCAGGGGAGTGGCAACAGTGTTAATTGCCAGAACTCCTAGAGCTGCAGCAATTAATTCTGGGGTTGCTCATTCTATTGCCAAAATTTCCAGACCTGTGGGGAGTCCCATGAGCCAGATGACAACTTCATGCACCAAATCAAGGCCACAGGCTGACTTGGCACCACTCATGCAACCAACAGCACCAAATGAGTTGAGCATCATTGCTCTAGGCCTATGGTACCCAACCTTTTTCCCCCCTCAGGCCAGATGGACAGTGCTCAGTCTGTCCATTTCCAAATCTGGCTGGTGGGCTGAATCTGACATGAAGGGTGGTGATGTGTGGCCTGATCCAGCAACATGGGCAAGGTGGAGGGGAGAAGGGAGCATGGCCTGGTCTCAATCTGGCCATGTGGTAGCGGAGAAGGGGTACAACCTGGCCCTGATCCAGCTGCATGGAGCTTGGAAAGTTCACAGTGGGAGATAGGTACCAGTAATACTTGCCACTGCTCCCCTAGCACCAAATTTCCTGACCTGTGGAGAGCTCTACAGGCCACATTTTTCCTGAGGGTCTGGAGTTGAACACCCCTATTCTAGACAAGGCCAGAAATGTCCCAAGGGTCTATCCACTGGCCTCCATGGTTCAAATGCAGTGTACTCTGGTTATACATTCCACTTTTTGATAACATCATTGGCATGTCCTTTATACCAGGAGTGTTACATTCATCCAACCCCATAGGCCAGATGAATGGTGCAGGGCCAGCCCATGGAATAGATTGGATCTGCAGCCCAACCCCATGTTCTAAATCCAGCACATATCCTAGAGCAGCTGGACTGGGTACCACATCCCAGGGGCAACACATAGAGGGTGCATGTGCACCCCCCCACGCATGGCAGTGCACACCCTACAAAAAGGCTGCAGGTGGTCACCACTCGCCATTCCCTCCCCTCCCCCACCGCTGTTGTCAGCGGTCCCCACTGGCTGCCACCAATGCTGCTGGCAGTGTCTGCACGTGGTCACTGAACCCTGGTTAGCAGTCGCCATACCCCACCTCTGCCATCAACAGCAAATACACTAGCATGGAGTTTAACATTGAGCACAAAGACTTGTGTTCTCAAAGTAACTTTCTTTTCATTTGCACCAGTAGCAAAACATAAACTGATTTTAAGTTGCTTGCAGAGAATAGAAAAAAGGCCTATGTAGTGTTCTTCTACAACATCTTCCCTGGGGAGGCATCTCAGGGTTCATATCAGTTCTGGGGCTGTCAGCCATCTTCAGTGAAAATACCAAATGAAGAGGAAGGAAGGAACATAAACACTGAAAAAGGAAGTACTGTACTAAGAGAATGAAGAGTTTAGTCAATCCAACTGAGACTGACTGATAGGAAAAAAAAAACAAAGAAAGAATTTCACTCTGTAAAACCTGACCTGCATGGTGGAAGAAAGACAAAGATGTTGATGTGTAATAATGCCGGATTTTAACAAGAGCAATGACCTCATTATAGAAATAACTTGAGTTACCTGCAGTTGAGTTTACTCTGCTTAAATGAGAACAGCCACATTGAAAAATAAAAACAGATTGAATGTTATTAGTAGACATTAATAGTTATGAACCCAAAAAGATGACAAAGCCAGAAGGGAAATACAGAGTGCCTGAGTGAGAGAGTAACATAAAAGGAATGGGGGTTACAGAAAATACAATGTTAGCCAACTAAGCCTGGGAGTGGGGGAGGAGGTTCATGACGCTGAGAGAGAAAGGAGATAGATACATACAGACCTGTACAATAGTCCACAATGGTGGAGGAAGTAGGTTGAAGAAAGTTTCTCAGTCCATATAAAGCCTCATCACAGGGGTCCTCTTCAGGTGGAGTGAGGTGGTCCGTTGTTGATGATTCTTCTCAAAGTCCATCAAGTGCAGAGGTGGGTTTGGGCATTTCCCTCTGGGTCTGGGCCAGTCGCGGTTGGTGTACTGGCGGTGGCCCATGATGTGCTCCAGGTAGATGTCACAGGACCAGCAGATTGTGTCGGACGCCATGAGGCAGAGCATCAGCTTAATGTAGTGGCAGGAGACGCAGCAGGCATGCAGGATGCTCTTGTTGCTGGGGTCCCAGGCTCTGAACATTCCCATGATGAGTACATCAACTGTCATGCCATGGCCCTTCAGGATACCAGCCAGTGGGCATATAGTTCTTCAGCTTGCAAGTCCAGGCATCGGAGAAGTCTTGGTGCCAGTTCTTGAAGGGGATGGTCATGTCCATGATCACTATCTTCTTGGTCTCTTCATTCGTGATGACGTTGAAAAGCATCTGGCTCTTGCAGCCCGGGATGGTGTGGTTCATGGAGATCTCCTCTGCTGCGACTGGGATGGCCCTGACCAGGCAGTCCTGGACAGCATTGTGGCAGAGCTGCCAGGCTCTGGCATGTGAACTGCAGCTGCATAGCACATTGGGAAGGGTCTCTGCTATGTAGCCACCATTGGTACCTTTTGTCCCAGTGGCCAAAGCAGATGTCCCCATTCAGAGACAGGCAGTTGAGGTGGAGGGTGGAGGAAGTGCCAGTCCACGAAGTGTGTGAAGCTCCCACTGGTTGGGTTTGGCCCTCAGGTTGCCAGCATACTTCTTGGAGATGGCATCCTTCAGGAACCGCTCCAGGAAGGTCCCCATGTGGGGAGTCATGGTGATGTGGTCAGCGTGTGAGGTCAGTTTCAGGAAGACTTTCAGCTCCCGGTGCTCCTCAGTCCAAGTCCAGGTGCAGCTGATGTATTTCCTGAGGCGGCATATGGCGTTGCAGGCTTGGCTCCACAGTGAGGCAAAGTCGCTGCTATCTCTGTCAAACTCGCCCTCCAGAGAGCTGCTGAGAAAGGTGGCCAAGCCACATCCAGTCAGTTGCCTCGCCATCATTTTGAGGGTGGTCTCCTTGAGGGCGTTGGTGTTGATGATACTCACTATGGGATCAAGGCAGGTCAGGAGGCAGAAGGCATGGGTGACCACCACAATGTCACAGAGGTCTTCCATGCAGGGGATGTTGGCACCTCCCTGCTGGTAAGGGACATGCAGGATTTCATTGCTGGCCCACAGAGGCAGGTGCAGCCACTTCAGTAGCTACCAGATCTCAGTATCTGCCTTCTTGAGGGGGGTCTTGGGGACTGCTGAGCCTCTTGGGATGAACATGACATGAGGGATGAGGAAGGTGTTCACCGCGTCTATTTTCTGCCAGGGGGCCAGTAGGGACAAGTCCAGCTTGTAGGCGTCTGGCATGATCCTGTTGATGGTTTCCTTCAGTGTTTGCCTGACCCAGTGGCCAGTGGACATCTGCAGGTTGTAGTAGGCCTCACTATCATGCAGGTGCCTCATCGCCTGGCCATGGATCATGAGGGTGGAGTCCAGGTTGCGGCTCTTCTGCCTGCTGTCCGGGCCATCTGGAGAGTGAAATTGCGTTCATAGCGTCCCTCCATTGACATAAAGCCCTTCTGGCTTTGGCTGATAGCCCCGCCGGTCATCGCTCAGTTGCTGATGTGGGCCAGCAGGCAGCTGGCATACAGCTTGGTGACGGTGGAGCACAGGGCAATGGGTCTCCAGTTGCCTGGGTCAGTTGGGTCTTCCTACTTGTGGATGAGGATCATCATGGCTTCTCTAGGGTCTCGCTTCTTTAGGAGACTGTACCTGATGCTGTCCTTGCCAGGGGTGGTGTCCCTGGTTCTTCTGAGGTGGGCTTCCACCTCCTGTGGCATGAAGGCATCCTTGAACCCCCCTGCTTGGTGAAAGGGGGTCAGTGCTTCAATGGTTGCAGGGCATGGGGTGGTAGCTTCTGCTGGGAGGTTGAAGACCCCACTGAAGTAGTTAAACAGAGTCTCCCAGAAGACTTGGCAGAAAGCCGAGGGTCCCTCCAGGATCTCTCTAGTACCTTGGGACAGTTGGCCTGGTACAGCTTCTGGATCCAGGAGGCTGCTGCTGGGTTGTAGCATTGGTGCCTGGGTTGTCTTTGTGGCTGCAGTCTGTGGTCCTGTTGTGTCGCTGGTCTGTTGTTGCCCCCCGTGGGATGGCTGGTCTGGGCAGCTGCTGAGAGCTCCTGTGAGCTGGGCCTACGAGGCCTTGAAGGCCTCAAAGGTGGTGGCCCAGGAGAGCTCCACCAGACGGAGAGTTTGCCATGGGGTGGGCATCCTCTGTTGAGGGGCAGGCTCCACATCTGAAGGCCCTGACTCCCTCAGGAGATGGGGGACTCCCGGTGGCTCAGTTCCTCCAGGTGGCTATAGGATCCCCAGCAGTTCAGGGGCATCAGCTGGCTCTGGGGACACAGGGGGAGGGCTTTCCAGTCAGGGTGTTCTGTCCAATCAGGGATCCCTCGGTGGAGGCCTGCATGGTAGCATTGCTGGGGTAGGTCTCTCTGCTAAGAGGTCCCTGGAGGGTTGCTGGTGGGGTGGCCAGTCTGGTGAGCCTTCACACTGTGGCCTGGGTCCAACAGGCCGGAGCGGTGGACCTCACCAGCATGCTGGATTTCCTCTCAGCTCCATGGCCCTCACATCCCTTCTCTTGGGTCTTCAGGAGCTTCAGGGCCTTGAACTTGATGTCACAGAGGACACAGTAAAAGGCTAGGCACAGCTGGTGGAAGCTCCATAGATGTTTGTGCAAGTCATTGTGTGACCTGTATTGTCTTGGCAGGTGGCAAGTTGGGCAGAGCAGGTTCACAGGGAGGGAGAAGGGGAGGAATGTGAACACTGCCTCATTTGCACCCTCGCTTGGGTCGTCCATTGGGGGGGGTTCAGTATCAGGGAGGTCTGGGGCTCCTCCACCAGAGTGGGGAGGTCCTTGGGAGTGTCCTCCTTGGGACCACCAGGGTCTGGGGGGGCATCACCACTCGGGGCCTGCTGTCATTGCCAAGCAGCTGTGGGGGTCTGGAAGGATCTGCCATCACTCAGGGTGCTTTGTCGTCATCCAGGGGGCATCCTCAGGATCTGGGGTCCTCTGCCAGGAGGCAGCTCTCATCATCCAGGGTTCTGGACTCTGAGACCCACTCTGTGGGTCTGCCAATGGCTGGGGTTCCGCCACCGCCTGTTGGGGTCCTGATGTCATGGGAGCGGTGCATTGGGGTTCAACGCCGACTCAAGTTCACTGGTCCATCCTCCTGGGAGGGTCCTCTGGAACCTGCAGTCAGTGGTCCACCATAGCTGGGGATCTCCTGGTGTAACTCAAGCATTCTTGTCAGTGGATCAGGACATCATTGGGACTTGAGGGTGTTTTGTCCATGTTCCGTCCTCTGAGTACAGGCGTTTGCCATCTGCGGGGGGGAGGCCCCTGGTTTTTGGCTTCTGGCCCGAATCAGGGTTTTCACATTTTCAGGTCTGGCAAACTGTAAGACCCTTCGGCTACTCACCTGAGCAACACAGTCAGTTGTGCAACCAGCACTCTTTTGGACATACTCGGGGCACTGCCTTTCCTAGCCCATCAGGACTGACTAGAGCCCACGCTGCACCAGAGGGAAGAAAAGAGGGCTGCTAGTCAGCTCCCTTTCTAAAACAGTTGTTCAGGCAGTCTGTTGGTTGGCAGGACTAGGTTGGTCCTGGTCCTGGAGGTAGTGCAATACAAGGCCAGGCACAGGAAAATAGAAGCGGTTCTCTGTCTTTCCAGCAATTAAACCGATAAGAACAGATTGCATTATATTAGTAGATGTTAAGAGTTATGAGTCCCAAAAGATGATAAAGTCAGTAGGGAAATACAAATTGCACAAGAGGGATGGGGGTGAGGAGGAGAATACAACTAGGTTACAGAAAACACAATGTTATCCAACTAAGTCCGGGGGTGGGAAAAGGTACAATACTGACCCTGGTGTGATTTGAACACACAGCCTTCTGATCTGGAGTCAGACGCGCTGCCGTTGCGCCACAGAGTCAGCTATATTTAAGATGAGCCACAGATCTATATGAGCTGTACAGACTCTTTTTTTCCTGCACTACATCGTGTTTGTGCTAGATGCTGATGATTTTTTCTAATTCAAGCTCCACGGGGAAAGCTTACTGTTATCCTCTTGTTTCTTCTTATGGGCTGATCCAGGTGAACATATTCATTGTTCACCTGGGTTGAATATACCCATTGTTCAAATAAAACACAAAGGTGTTTTAGTTCAAAAGCACACCGCCACCAGTTTCTCAGCACTGATGCACATTTCACCATTTCTACAACTGCACACAATGCAGCACCAGGCGCATCAGCTTACGTGCAGAGCAGACTTGATTAAAGCAGAATTGTATCAGAGCAGAATCAAGTCTGCTCCAATGTGCCGGATCTCTGGCGCATTGGAGAAGACAACTATATATGTATAAATGCCTTTGGGACTTTTTTCCATGTGCTCCAGGATGGGGAGTGGGGTCTTTTAATTAAAGTGGCTCTTGGGAGCCTCTCTTCTTAAAACACCTATAGTGTTTCATGAATCCAGTGTCCCGCATTTTCAAATGGCAGCGGGGGCACTTTAACTAACACTCATTGAACGAGCTTTACTTCAAGCAGCAACTCCACCACCACCACCACCACCAATTTGAAACATAGGAATGCTGAATACAAGAGATGCTGCAGCACACTGGAGCACTGTGATTAGAACACTCCAGTAGACTTGATTAATATAATCGGAATGTATTAAAGCATGTGTATAGGTGCTCGTGGGTATTAAGCACCTGACAGATGTTACATTTGTTGCAAACTATATGCAAGTATTCCATAACAAAAGGTAGCATTGCAATTGACCACACATCAAAATTATCATGGATACCACTGTGCCACAAAGAAGTTGCTGTTTCAATGAACGACTTTGTGGCTGATCTGCCATTTTTATCCAAGACAAATTGGTATAACATCTGCCAAGTTATAACTAGTTTTGTGATAGTCACATATAATGCACAACAAACCTAACATCTACCAGTGCCTAAGATCTTTGTTTTTATTTCCTGGCTCTGGAAGATGTTTGTAGGGTAATGATTATAAAAAGCAGAATTAAATATAACAATATTTAATCCAGTTGGGATCATTGTTGGGGTCTGAATTTTGATCCTGTGGATGTAAGAGGATGAAGTTGTATCACTTGACCTCTTAGACCAGAGGTGGCCAAAATACAGCCCACAGGTCGGATCTGGCCCACCTGGCAACTTTGCCTACCAGTTCACTGTATCTGGTCTGGCTCCAGGCTGTCCCTGCTGTACTTGTATTGGGCTGAGCCCGGTTCACTCCCATGGAGGCAGCACATGCTGCGCTCCCATCCACACAGTATGGCCCTGATTCTATCCCCACAGGTAGGAAAGTGGTGGCAGCAGGTAGGAGAAGCGGTGCCGGTGGCAGTGGCAAGAGGGGGGAAGCGGCAGTGGGCAGATGGAGGGAGAGAAGGGAAGAGGACAGGGTAGCAGGCAGGTGAAAAGGTAAGATAGTGGCAGGTGAAGGATGGCAGGGGGTGGTGGGTGGCTAGCAGGGGAGTGGTGGTGGTAATAGCAGTGGTGGTAGCGGTGACGATGGTGGCAGTGCCAGACAGGTGGAAATGGTGGTGGTGGCAGGCAGGAGCAAAGCGGCAGCTGGGCAGGAGCGTGAGGCCTGCGTCAGTGCCCTGGGGCCAGGGCCTGCAGGGAACTTGGGTGAACATGGGAGCACAGAACGCAGGATGGCAGAGGTGCAGGATCTGCACGACTCCGTCATGAGGGGCTTGCATGCACTTCTCAGGCTCTCCACTCGAGCTGTGCGCCTCTGGGGGGACCCCACATGATAGATCCAGCAACCCAGTCTCACTCACTGCTATGTGCAGGTCATGGGGAATGGCAAAGAGCTCTGTGCTATGGAGCTGGGCCAGCTGCACCCCTTTTTTGGCTGCTCCAGGCAAACTCTATGTCCTGCACCTCAACCTTCATCATGTGGAGCTTCTCCTGATGGCATGGGGTTCAGGCATGTGAGCCCCATGCAATGGAGCTGGTGGCCTGGCCACATGCAGTCTTGCGCCACCAAAAGGTTGCACCTGCTGCTGCTGCTGGTGGCAGGGGCTGTGCACAATGGGGGGGGCATTTGTAGGGAGACCTCCGGCACACACACACCCACACCCCCTCAGCCATCCTCCCCCTCCACACACCCAACCCACACATCCCCAAAAACACACCCTACATACCCACAATATCCCCCACACCTCCACTCCCACATTCATACCCCCACACCTCACATACACACACCCCTATATCCCCTACAAAACCCATACTCACCCACACCCTCCTCATACCTACCCACAGCCCCACATGCATTCACACAACACCCACACCCCACATACACACACCTACAAGCCCTCCCAACCCCCATACCCCCCCCATAATATAAAAGAGTAAGACTTCATTTTGAGCTATTATACAATCACCTCTATATACACAATGCAAACAAAAATAAGTCAGGACAAAAATATTTTTGGAATAGAATTAAAACGTTATTGTAGATGTTTGATTTTTAGTATAGAATTTGGGTTTTTTTCTGGTTTCAAAGTGGCAAACTCCCTTCCCAAAAGGAGTACTGCTGGTGGCAAGGGGACGGACTTCGAGGGTCAGAAGTCAGGTTTATAATTGTCCCACTGACCTGATGCCAAGAGTGAAAATTCCAGTTTTTCATCCAGCAGCTTGTAGTGGATCCCTACCCTTCTGGCACCAGCTAATGGAACCAGATTCAACACAGGCTGAATGAGTTTGTTCAGTGGGTGCTGGCAATTTGGGGCTGTGGGCTCTGTTCCTGGAGGGAGCTAGATTGATCCATTCCATGTCAATAGTGGGGCTTGATGATGGAATTGCAAACTAGTGCATCTGGATCTGCTAGTAATGGAAGGATTTAAGTACAATGTAACTGCGAGTGACAGAAAATAGTACTTTGAGCTTTGCAGTAGGCCATGTAACATAGAACTAAAACTCAATGAAATAAACATTTACAATTACATTGCCTGTACAGACAGATACTTACACAAGGTTGGAGGGGGAGGTGTCAGTGGTGGGAATTTGCCTGCATTGTGGGAAGGCCAGCCACCATGGCCAGAGCTGGAACTCCTGCTGTAGTGGCAGCACTTTGCCCAGTGTGCCAACACCTCAGCTCTCACTTTGTCATGGGCTGCACTGCTATGGGAAGCCCTGCCACTATTGCCGGAGCCCCAGAACTCTGGCTCTAGTGGCATCAGTGCCGTAGCAACCAAGTTTGATGCCCAGGGTAAAGCCTGCAGTGACAGTCCGCCCTCAACCCGCACACAGACCCTGGGGACGCATGACCTCATTGCTTGTCCAGGAGTGACGCAGCAGCAGGATTTGCTCTCTCTGTCCCCACGTCCCTCAAATGAGCTGCTTGCAGCTCTGTCCTGCACCCTGTCCTGACTAGTTAGTGCCTGTTAGTGCCCCTTCATTTCAGCACCCATGGCCATGAATGACACGTAGCCTCAGAGGCTGGGGGGGCATGGTAACCGCCTGCAGGTGGTGGCAGTGGTGGGGGGGTGGCAAGTGATGACCAGCAATCAGCGATCACCCACAGATGCTGCTGGCGGTGTTGGCAGTGAAGTGGCGTGTGCTGAGCAGTGACCACCCGCAAATACTGCCATCAGTGCTTCGCCAATCTCAAGGGATGCGCGTGCATCCCCTATGCATCACCATGCCCAGGGAAGTTGCCCTGCTCACCCCCCCTCCTCCCCTTGCTGGGTAGCATAGGCACATTCATGCACAAACACTCCCTGCACAGTCTTGGTGTGAGCACTGGGGGAGCAGGAGGACCCCTTACTTCTCAGGATAGCATGAAGCTGACAGCTTCATAGACGTGGGCTGTAGGGATGGGTATTTTTGGATCAGTAGGATCTCAAAATACCAATGGAACTGTGATTCCACCAGTAGACATGCAATATTTGATTGCATCCTAATTTAGCATTCTGGTTCTGCAACAGGATGTGGCAAATCAGAAGGCCTTCCTTCTGGTATATTAGAAAGCTCTTCTCAATATTGCTTACACTGATCTTGTACAATTTTTCAGTATGCTTACCTTTGAAACTGATGAAACAGTTATCCTGAAATTTGGCAATAACAGCTGTGAGTGCACAGATATTCTAACATTATTCACTGGAAGAACTGAGAATTAAACTAGTGGTCTTTGGGACTGCATGTTTATTAATGCAGTTTCCATTTGGCAGCATGGTGTGAAATTACTCATGTATTTTCCTCCTTGAACTCAGGTGATAGATTTAACTTTCTGTATGATTTTAAAACCATTTCAGAAACAGTAAAACAGAATTACTTGCAATACAAATCATAACAGTTGACAGTATGGCAAATGCTTCTAGTATAGTACTTAAGAAATGTTAATGGAATTGCTCATGATGGTAAGCCACACTATGTTAAAAAAAATTAAGTGTTTAATCATAGTGGTATACATTATTGCAAAATACATTATTACACATTTTAGAAACAAATCTCTAATATTGGCACTTAGAAAAGAATTAAAAAATGGTATGTGCATCTATTGAAGTTAAAAACGTAGAAAGAAAGATGAATTTGTACATAAAAGAATAAGATCATGAAGTGCATGGCCCTAGACAATTCATATTATACATATATCCCTACAGCACTAAACAAATGATCAGATGCATTATGGGCACTTTTTTCTCATCCTCAGAATCAAAAAGAAATAGTGCTGGGAGCATGATATTAGACAACATGGACTAATGGTGTGATGCTGTCAGCCAACTTTTATGTCATTTGTCACATGATAACATTAACTGCATACAAATGTATTGTCCAATTCCTGGTAATGCATCCAGATTCAGTATGAATGAGAACAAAATTAATAGATTTGGCTTGATTATGGAATGGCATTCTGCGACCAGTGTACTAACTACTAGCACATTTGGATTTGCTACCACTGAATGGATATAGCAGTGTAATTGTTAGTGATAGAAAAGTAGTTGAGCTTTGCAATAGTCCATGTAAAATAATAAACATGTTGAAATAAAAACATATACAATGACATTGTCTTTACAGACACTTCCCCCCACCATGTAAAGCATAAAGTTTTCAGTCCTATATTTAAAAAGTAAAGCCATAGAACTGTCAATCAGTTTCCATAATGTCTTATGCTATTAATTAATTAGTACAGTGGGGGTCAACCTTGTAGGCAGGCATGCTGCAAGTTAGCTCTGCACCCTTTCTAAGCACCACTCTGGGCACAAGGAAGCAGAACAGGATCAATCTGCTGCTCTGATTTCTGCTCCCTGTCCTATCCACTACTGTGCTGCCTGCCACGTGCCATACAAAAGCTGCTCATGCCAGTTTCAGCACGTACATTGCAGGTTGGCAAACTTGACTTAATCTATGTACCTTTAAACAAATGGGGTGGTTTTCAACTCACCATTTATACTCCCCTTATATTTGATATTACAGTGAAACTGTATTAGATACAACAATAGCTTCCATGGGAACAGATTTGAATGTAATTGTAACAAGGGAGGCCTTCTCTGGGTCAAGTTCCCTGTGGTGTGCCCACCTGTTTCTGGGCTAACTGCCTGCCTTCTCACCCACCATGCCTTCCTGTTAATTAATTAACTGATGTTAATTAAGCAGGAGGCTGCCCATTTCATCCCCAATGCCAGGGGGCACTATCTGTGGCTCTGTTCCTTCCCTACGCTGTAGCCCAAGCCTTGCAGCTGGCATCCAAATGTTACCTACATCACTGGCCCCACACCAGGTCCCAGAATCCTACTAGTTGAGCCCCACTTGAAGCTCTCCATTCAGGTGGCCTATTCTGCCTCCGTTCCCGGCTGCATTGCTCCCTGAGCCACTTCCCCTTTGGGTGTGGTCCCCCAGGACCTTTGGCTCACTAGCCCTGGCCCACCTCCAGGCCAGTCAGAGCCCCAGGTCCTCAGCTCTTGGGCGTTCCTAGTGGTGGGCCCTCAGCCCTTCGACCCTTCCAGTCCTGGCCCCAGCTTGGACCAGTAAGGAGATGTTCAGACAGGTTCATAAGTCCATGGCCTCACACTCTTCCTCTGGGGTCCGTCTTCCAGACCCTAAAAAAAGGGGTAACCCATCTGGTTGTGGGGGCTAGGGGTTAAGGTGCCCCAACCCACCTTTCACCAGGGTGGTAACTGGCCTGGCATTTTCTTGGGGCTCTACCTGGGAGCCCTACCAGGTCATCTACTCCCAGCAAGCTGCAGTTTTAGTTCATACCCAGGACCAGGAGCCTCCTATCCATCCCCTACAGCTCCTCCCTTACCTCCAGTTGATACCTACAGCCAGGCAATGTTGTAGCCTGTCCTTCCAGGAAGCAAAATGCCCTGTTTATTTGGGCAGCCCTGAATCCAAAGTAGCTGCCCTCATCAGGCACCTGCCAGCTGCTTTCTTCAGGCCCTTAAAGTGGCAGGCACAAACAGTGCCCTGCCACAGTAATAAATGACCATATTACGATAGACAAATTAAGAAACAAGACTGTGGAACCTTTTAAAGCACAACTCTGTATGTGGGCTATTCTATACAAAAAAGTGATAATACATTACTAATAGATCATTCAGGTGGAAAAATAAAGCACTCAAGTCTGCAAGAACATAAGTATAAAAAGCCAAACCATGCAATTAATTTGCATCACCTGTTATCATGGGTGGAATTAGATTTTTTTTTAAAAGGGTGCAGAAGGTGAGGTGCATCATCACATATAAAACAACACATTTTTCTCCATTAAAAATAAACTAGAAATTTTACTAATAAGCTAGAGGTCAGGGGCTGTTCTAGTCAGTTTAAGGTTGAAGCAAAAACAAATGTAACTTCATGAATAGGTTAAAAAACCATCTGTGGGGCCATGAAATAGAAGCTTCATTACTACAAGCAGCTAGCAGACAGCAGAACTGCAGGGAAAAGGATAGCTTGATTGGTAGACTACCAAAACTATTAAAAAGAAGATAAGGTCATTAACACCGTGCAATGAAAGGTTTAGAAGGGATCAGATAAAGTATAATGAATCATTAAACCAAATGACTCCCTCAGCACAGCCTGAGTAGAACTGCTGCTGCCACTATAGCAGAAAGCCCCCTTTTCCTCTTGCCTGCATTTGCTCTCCCCTTTTTGGATATCTTTCTCTTTTTTTATCTTTTCTTCATTCCTCTCTCTTTCACTTTGAGATAAGGAATTGTGTTTTAAAATTTGTATGTGTGCATTTTGTATCTCCCCTTGTACTTTGGTATTTTTATCTATTTGTGTGCCATGCATTTGTAGCTTGTATTTTATATTCCTCACCTTTCAACTTTCAACTAAATATGTTTTAGTAAGTTACAGGGGTTTAGGTTGTAGCCATGTTGGTCTAAGGACATAGGCAGACAAGGTTCCTTGGGTGAATTTGATATCTTTTATTAGACCAACCCAAA
>JAGPOW010000229.1:18924952-18937344 GCA_030014935.1 Caiman crocodilus | reverse complement strand
CATACAAATTTTAAAACACAATTCCTTATCTTAATGTGAAAGAGAGAGGAAGGAAGAAAAGGTAGAAAAAGAGAAACATATCCAAAGAAGGGAGAGCAAATGTAGGCAAGAAGAAAGGGGGCTTTCTGCTACATCATAGCAGAGTCCTCAGACCAGCTGTATTGATTATCCAATCAGTGGCCTTTTAGAAGTTGGCTGAAGCTATTCCAGGAGATTAATTTTTCCAACGTGGCATAATGTACTGTTAAACCTATTCACAATAGCAATCTCCTGGTTTGCTTTCAATAGTAACCGGGAAATTGATGCCAATTGCAGTAGACTCCTGGCCAGGCTAGGAGGGTGGCAATCCTATTGCCTGTTGATCAAGCCCTAGAATCCTGCAGCTTCCTGGCTCTGCAGTCTCCCCGTACCAGGGGTAGGTACAATAGCACCACCACGTCTCTGCATTCCCAGTGGATCCTGTAACATCCTGGAGCATTCCTGGGGCTTTTTGAGTTGTGCAGCCTCCAAGTGGTTCTGACTGGGCTCAGGAGCCTGGCAGCAGCTTCCGCAATTCTGAAGCTTGCCCCACATTAGGCAGACTGGGATCTTCTTAAAAGTGCCCCATCTTTCTCAGGTACTCTCTTCCTTGCCAGTGGGACTTTCCTAAAAGAGGATGGTCTCTCCTAAGAAAAATGGTTTATCATATATAAGTTTTAATCAGGGCAGCTTGACTTTATCTGGGTTACCCCATGTGTGTGGCCACCCTGCTGGCCACTGGCAGTGGGTGGTGGGGCCACTGGTAGTGGGAAACTGGCAATGGGTGGTGTTTTACACAGCTTGTCTTTCTTGCCTGAATGGGGCACCCCAAATTATAGATTCTTATCTGATTACCTGGATTAGCTTTTGTGACTCTGTTATGGGCTTACTTTTCCTTTGCTTTTCTCTCCCAGCATTGTTTCCTCCTGTCTAGTTCTCTCGTTTTCTCTCTTCCCCTTTCCCTTATCTTTGCATTCTAATTTTTCTCCTCCATATACTCTGCTTTCTGAATGTCCTTTCCCAGCACCTGATGAAATGAGCTTGGATTCCTGAAAGCTTGTGCTGTGTGTGTGTCCGTGTATATACCATATTTATGTATATATAAGCAAATTGCACATCAAGAATGATGAGGGGGGGCAGAGCCCTGTGTCTGCACCCCACGTCCCAATCCAGGCCCATTCCCCCACTTCCCCACTCTGCCTCCATCATTTTGGGTTTGGCCCTGCTCCCCGCCCCACCGCTGCACTAGGTCCAGGCCCACTTCTTCCCTCCCCCCACTGTCCCCACAGTCATGGCAGGGCTCTGCCACCACCTCCTGTCCCAAATGCTCTTGGAGCACTCTGATTGGTTGTTTCAGATAACCGATCAGAGTGTGAATTAAGTGTTATGGACAGACAGACTAAGGCTTTTATAATATTAAAATATATGTGTGTGTGAACATACCACAGTTATGTGTGTGTGTATGTGAACCTGTATATATTTTTCAGGGATGTATTTGGTAGCCGTGTTGGTCTGAGACAAAAAGAAATGCAAAACTCTAGAACTCTTGGTTCAGAGATGAGACTTTTATTAGGTCGACTAAGAAATCACACAAACAAGTAATTTTTTCTTCTGCAAGCTTTTGGGAACGTGTGCCCTTCCTCAGGGACAGGGCAAATTAAAGATGGTAAAAAGTCCCCATAGGTGCAATAAACTTAATTTTTGCACAGAGGAAACTAAAAGTGGAAGTCTGTTGCTCTGGGTCCATGAGAGTGTCTGAGTTGCTCTTTAATGTGCAGATAAAGCAGGATTCCTTCCCTGGTGGTGTCAGATGGTAGACAGACAGGGAGGTGTAGAACACTTTCTTATTGTTCAGCAATGAAGTTTAAATCCAAAATCAGCTAAAATTTGGTATCTTTCATGTTTTGGGAATGTATTTGGTAGCCATGTTGGTCTGAGACAAAAAGAAATGGAAAATCTCTGGCATTCTTGGTTCAGAGATGATACTTTTTATTAAGCCAACTAAAAATTGCAAAAACATTATTATTTTACAGTAAAAGATAATTATTTTTGCAATTTCCTAGTTGGTCTAATAAAAGGTATCTCTGAACCAAGAGTTCTAGAGTTTTGCATTTCTTTTTGTGGGTATATAACATACGTGTGCATATATGTATATGTGTGTGTATACTACATGTATATGCAAGTGTGTATATACCAAATTGATGTGTGTGCATACATACCATATTTGCATATGTGTACATATGCATGTTGTGTATATACCATATTTATGTACGTGGGTATTATAAGTGTACTAGCCAATTGCCCATCGAGAATGACACAGGGAAGGGAGAAAGGGGCTGGGATGGAGTGCCACCACCTAACGCCCCATGCTGCTGCTGTTCTGCCTCTTGCAGGGACTGGGGTGGGAAGCCACGCCCACCCTGTCTGGCCCTCCAAGCCGCCTTGGAATCATGGTGGTGCTCCCCCATGCTTGGAGCACTCTGATTGGCTGATGGGAACAGCCAATCAGAGTGTGAATACAGTACAGACAAACAGACAGACAGACTTAGGCTTTTATAATATTGGAATAATTTATGTGTGTGTGTATACCATATGTATATGTGTGTGTATATATGTATGCATAAATGTATGTGTGTATATACCATGTGTGTATATACTGTATGTATACATATATATGCATATATATATCATAGGTATATGTGTGTGTATATATGGCTGAATATAACATATGTATGCATATGTGTGTGTTACATGTTCCTCTCTAGTGGGTCTAGCAAGGAACTGAGGTCTAGTGGTCCAGAGAGAACATGAGTATGCAACTACTGTGAACCAAGGAAGCTTCGCCTTTAACTCAAGAGGTAGAAAGTATGTGCATTTAAAAAGCTGCGGTTGTGCCCTGTCCTATAATGGTGTGTGTTACATACAATTATGGTGTTGGGTGGGGTGCAGTGCTGTGGAAGGTGCTTTGGGATGATGTATGTTCTCAAAAGCTCCGTGGTACTCCTTGCAAGTAAATGCTAAGAAAAGTTTAATGTGTGTACACACACATACGCGCGCGCACACCTCTACATATACAAATACACACACATATATACACACAGACCCGAGCAGGGTGCGGGGCCCGGGGCAAACCAGCCCAAGCGGGGCCCGCCCCCGCTCTGGTCCCAGGCGCCCCCTGACCCAAAGAAGCCGCAGCGGCGGCAAGGAGCGTGCTACCGAGTGGCTGGATACAGACCTCCACTTCCGCCCAGCTCCGCAGGCCCGGGACAATCGCCCCGACTCGCCCCACCCCTACTGTCAGCCCAGACCGGGTGGGCAGCTCCCGCCAATCCCGGAGCCGGTTGAGGCCCCGCCCCGCCCGAGGACCACGGCGGCTGCGGCGCCCGGAGGCCGCGCCAGGGGGCGCTGTGGGCTGCGGCTGTAGCTGGGCCTGGCCTGGCCCCACCGGGCCACGCGTGCGCCGTGGGGGCAGGAGGGGAGGCGCAGGGCGCTCGCGCTCCAAGCCCGGCTCGGGCTGTTGGCGGCGCACGCGGCTGCAGGGAGGGAGGGGGACGGGCGGGGAGAGAGACGTGCAGCCCGGAGCCATGTCCGCGCCCGCCGGGCTGCCCCCGCGGCCCTCCGCCCCTCCCCCTCCCGGGGCGCCTGCTAGTGTGGCGCAGGCCGGAGCGCGGCCGCAGCACAACGGTGAGCAACCGCCGGGGGGAGGGGCCGGGGGCTGCGTCCGGACCAGAGCGAGGCTAGACGTTCGAAGCTGCAACGGTCGGGGGAGGGGGTGTTCTACCGTCGTTGGGGCGGCTGGCCAATAGGAGGCGGGGTGGTGGTTGGCTCCTCCGAGTGCGGCGCTGGGGCACGCGGGGCTTCCCTGCTGTCTTCCGCTTCTTCCCTTATGCTGCTTCTCTGGGCAGCGGGGCTCACACACAAATGGTGCCTCCCTTCAGAATAGGACCCTGCTACAGCCGTCATCCTGGGGGGAAGAAACCAGCCTGTACAGCCGTTACATGTTTTCAAGCACTGACGCTGGAGCTGGTTGGCTCTTTTTCTGTAGTGGAGTAGTCATTTTTATCGCCCTGTGCGGCTGGTCTGCATTTTATTGTGCAGTTCTCTAGTGAGCTGTGAGGCTGTGACTGTACCCGTGTGGGCCATCTCACAGATTCACACACGCATTCTCAATTTATTGAGTGCTGGACCAGTGGATCGAGCGATAGTTACTTAGCCTGTGTGCCCAGTCTGCATTTTACTGCGTGATTTACCAGTGAATTGTGCAATTAGTTACTTTGCTTGTGCAGCCAGTCTGAATTTATTACACAGTTCACTGGTGAATCACATAATATATGTAACATGTCGCAAGGGTTTGAAAAGTGAAGCTTCTTTCAGAAAGCAAGCGAGCGTGCTTTGCTTCCCTAATAAACTATAGATTCTTGTGGTTAGACAGGGTGAAGTGGCAAAACTGAGTACAAACGACGGGCACGGGTTTTTAAAATTCTCGTTGCATCATGGAAATCAGATGCCTTTAAGTTTCTAACAGGCTGTGAACAAGATAATCTATGTCGCTAATAAATCCCTAAATCGTTAAACCTGGTTTGATTTTTAAAAGTTTTGAAAAATGAATTTGGTAGAGTCTTGCATTGCTGCCCTCCAGTTCCATAACTATTGAACTTGCCTGTTTTATTTTTGGTTTCGCACATCCTCTTTCAGGATATATTTATAATCATATAGCTCTGCTGATGGATGGGTAAGGCATTTATTAAATTTGTCATTTCACATTACCACGCAGTAGTATTCCAGCATTTTTAGGTTAAGAGTTCTTGGTCTTCATCTCTGTCGTGGGGAACTTTTACACAGGGTTTGTAGTCTTGTTCTCGTACAGGAAATTGGGAAAGAAAAAAGATACAGAACCTAGACCAAGACTGCCAGACTTGATTTCTTCCCCCCTGAGGTTTACAGCTAATTTCTACTTCCCCTTCTTCAAGTGTGGCCTGCTTCTCTAATCATTATTACTTAACAGAAGTTTAAGCATAAACTACTTTGGTGAATATAGCTATTGCCATGTATGACATGAAAGACCTCAAATGTGTATTGCTGCCAGGCTGCTGTAGAAGTTAGGCTTTATAAAGTCTTGAGAGAGTTTTTCATGTTCAGGTATTGAAGTTACTGGAACCTGATTAAGGCTCAGTTGAAAGACTGTGGAAAAAATCTTCTTCATTTGAAGGCCAGTTCTTGGCAGTCCAGTTGATATTCAAAAGGATGTTTGGCCTCCAGTCCTTGATAGTCTATGTCTGATTCAGAGATGAAATCTGGATGAGAGTTCCTTAGAGACTTTCACTAAAGGTGCAGTCTTGAAAGAATCTTTATACAATTGGCACTCCCACTCCCCCAACTTTTTAAGTGCCTCTAATTTAGCCCATAAGTTTCAGATTCTTAGATCTAAGAATTTGTATGAATAGTGTGAAATGTAGAAGAATTATTTGGTTGCTATCAAATTGAAAAGTGGCACATAATAGCAGCATAGTAGTATGAATTCAGGCTGTCTTGGTGGCAGACAAAGAACTGCAGGGCTAGCACTTAAGCATGCTAAAGTATTCAGAACTGAAGGGACATAATCATGCTAAGTATCTGCATCTTTTTGTTTGAAGAATCTTTTTACATACTTTTGTTTCATGTGACTTCTAAAATCTGTAACTGAAATCTAAGAGACGGAAAGAAAGAAAACAAACCCCAGTACTTCCATAATACTTAGCTTATATAGTTGTACTAGTTTAAAAATGTTGCATGTAGATAAGGATATTTTTAAAATGACTATTCCAAAGTGCTATCAAATGTCCCTTCAATTCTGAATACTTTAGCATGCTTAAGTGCTATCAAGGACTGGAGGCCAAGCATCCTTTTGAATATCAACTGGGCAGGCTCAGCTTGCAGCAGACCAGGGCGTGGTCCGAGAGGCCCGACGGGACGATGCAGCTGCCGCACAGCAATGGCAGGTGCTGCTGGCCGAGGTAGAGGTAGAGGTGGTCGAGACTGCCAGTGTTAAAAATTATGTAACTTTGACAAGATAGCCACCAACAATAAATGGGATTGACTGTTAATTATAATTTAAAATGAAAGGCAAAAATTGTACATTTTTGTGTGTAGTTTACATGTAGATTCATATTCTTTAAAATTAGAAGGGCTAGAAACTGAAATTCATGTAGACTGAAACTCAGATTTTACAAAGGCTTGACATTTGCTTACTTCCATGGTGAGCTTTCTGCTCATCAAGTATGCTGTATATTCTAGTTTCAGGACTGCTTTGAGTTTCAAGAGTTTGCTTTTTCAAGGGTTGTTTTATAATTTCGCTGATACCCTAATACTGCTGACTGCATCTACATGTGTGTTAATGTGCTTTAGTTAATGCACATTGAATCTAGTACTTGCATTGTAAGGTACTAAGAAAATGCACATTATCCTGTCTTTATGTGCATAAACTAAAGAGCAGTTTTTTTAGTGATTCATTAATATGCATTAAAATAGGCAAGCGACATTAAAGTGCTTGTGTAGATGTGTCTGCTGACAGTCATTGACTATAATTCTGTTGTAACTTTGCTATCTACTGTAGTCAACCAGACATCACTCATTCAGAAATCCATGTCACTTAGAATAATATGTTCTTTGGAAAATACAGATTGTATTTAGTGAACTTTTGAGAATTCCCTATGCCCTGCTTGGCAGGGTAAAAATGCTGGAGGAGGAATGGAGTAATGGGATCCAGGAAGCAGGCACTCTGGGAAACCCCTCCACTGTATGGAGTGAAATTGCTATGAAGTTTCTACAGGCCAGCACTTAGGTTTTGTAGAAATCCTAAGATTTAGATATAAAGTGTTTGGTGGTGCTTCTCAGCCAGACCCTTGTTGCAGCCACTTGACAGCTGATCAATTGCCAGTTTTTAATGGGATGTTGCCAAAGAACCTTCAAGTCTATTTACTCGTTTCCCCCAATTATCTGAATGCTTTCTATGTCCCTAGAGGCTGTTGAGAACCTTGAGGAATGGCATATCCATCAAAATGAGGTTAAGCAGGAGCAAAACTGCAATATAATTGTCAGAAGTAGGGATGAAGGGAAAAGGACTGAAGGAGGAATGAAGGAGCATACTGGTTCCCTGATAATCCATTCAGGGGTGAGCAATCAGGGAGCCATGTGGGGACCCTGACTTGGAAAAAAATCCCACCCCACTACACCAGTCCTGCCAGGGTGAGGCAGCCATGTGTCTACAGCTGGAACCTTCCCACAGTGCCAGAAAAATGGTCCCTACCCATCTGGAAACCTGCACTTCTTCAGGTTGGCCCAGAGCAATGCAGGGGGTGTAGTACAGCTGTGCCATGATAACAGAGCTCTTTGAACTTAGGGAGCCTTACCACTATGAGAGCATGGTCCCACACCCCTTGCACTGGTTTCACCCAGAGGAGTGCATGGAGCAGAGACTATTCTCCTGGGGGTGGGAACTGGGAGCGTTCCTGCCAGGGAAGAATAGCACCCTGTTCCTTCAAACAGGTGTTTGGTGGGATGGAGACATTATTCAAGGGCTGAAACCCTCCCAGCTTCCCATCCTGCCCCGTCCCCAATTTCTCATGGGAGAACGATACAGATATTTCAGGAAAGTGTTTCAAAAGGACGTTTCAAAGATGTTTCTCACTTCTGAGGGTCATTGTTTAAGTGATCCATTTTTGGTTATGCATATCTGTCTTCTCCTGAGATGCCAGCAGTAACAATATCTAACCTGGTCACTGATGAACTTTCTATTTAGTTTCTAGATCTGTATCTTTAGATATGAAAGTTTGCTGAAAAAGTATCTTTTTGGAAGTTAAGGACTGAATTGCTTTAGTTTTGGTTGATTTTAAAACGATGCTTTTCAGTGGATTTGTTGTTTTAGAATATTACAATTGATAATAGTTTAGTTTCATAGTAGATAGGGTTGGAAGGGACCTAAGCAGATCATCAAGTCTGACCTGCCATGGGCAGGAAAGAATGCTGGGGTTAAGCGATCCCAGCAAGGTGATTCACCAGCCTCCTTTTGAAGACCCCCCAGGGTCTTCAAAGTGAGCACCATGTCCCTTGGAAGTTGGTTCTAGATCCTAGCCACCCTGACTGTGAAGTAGTGCCTCCTGATATCTAGCCTGAATCTACTCTTGGTCAACTTATGGCCGTTATTCATTGTTACTCCTGGTAGTGCTCGGGGGAACAGGGACTCTCCCATAGCCTGCTGGTCCCCCTTGGCCAGTTTGTAGACGGCCACCAGATCCCCTCTTAGCCTTCTCTTGTGGAGGCTGAACAGGTTCAGTCCCTTAACCTCTCCTCATAGGGCCTGCCTTGCTGCTCCCTGATCATGCGAGTGGCCCTTCTCTGGACCCTCTTGATGCTGTCCACATCCCTCCTGAAGTGCAGCGCCCAGAACTGGACACAGTACTCCATCTGCAGCCTGACCAGTGTTGCATAGAAGGGGAAGATCACCTCAGACCTGCTCATGATGCATCCATGGATGCATGACAAGGTGCGGTTAGCCTTCCTGACTGCGACTCCACATTGGCGGCCCATGTTCACCTTGGAATCAGTAATGACACCAAGATCCTTTTCTGCCTCTGTGCTGACTAGAACGGAGGTCCCCAGCCTGTAGGTATGCTGCTGGTTCTTCCTCCCCAGGTGCAATACCTTGCACTTGTCAGTATTAAATCCCATCCTGTTTTCATCCGCCCACCCCTGTAACCTATGTAGATCTAGTTGCTGCCTGTCCCTCTCCTCCAGTGTGTGTCCATTTCTCCCCACATTTTAGTGTCATCCACCAATTTGAACAAGGTGCTTTTCACCCCCTCATCCAAGTCACTGATGAAGATTTTGAACAGTGTGGGCCCGTGGAATGAGCCTTGGACCCCACTGCCCACATCCCTACAGCTCAAAAAGGACCCATCCACCACCACTCTTTGAGTGTGGCCCTCCAGCCATTTTGCAACCTATTTGACTGTGTAGGCATTGATGCCACAGTCACCTAATTGCTTAATGAGAACGGGGTGAGAGACCGTATGGAAGACCTTCCTAAAGTCCTGAAAGACTATGTCCACCGCAACACTTGTGTCCAAGAATTTTGTGACTGGGTCATAGAAGGCTACCAGGTTTTTCTGACAGCATGATTTCCCCTGCTGGTTCCTTATAGATGTGCCCCTGGATAATTTTCTCAAAGAGTTTCCCCAGGACCAAGGTAAGACTAATGGGCCTGTAGTTTCCTGGGCCCTCCTTCCTCCCTTTTTTGAAAATGGGGACCACATTGGCCCTTTTCCAGTCCTCTGGCACCTCGCCAGAGCACCATGAGTGCTCATAAAGCTGTGCCAGGGGTCCCACAATGACCTCTGCTAATTCCCTCAGCGCTCTGGGGTGGAGACTGTCAGGACCTACTGGCATGAACATGTCTAGACCCACCAGAAGTTCTCTGACTAGGTCGTCACTGAACCTGGGCCCAGCAGCGCCTACCCTGGATCTGCTGGGGATCCCAATGTGGGGGGAATGCCCTGGTTCCTGCTCAAAAAGATGGAGGCAAAGAAATTGTTAAAGAGGTTAGCTGTGTTATCTGGTGTGACCGCCAGATTTCCTAGCGTATCCTGCAGAGGCCCTACATTCCCTGGTACCTTCTTTTTACCCCTTATGTATTTAAAAAAGGACTTCTTGTCCTTGATCCAGGTTGTTAGTCCCAGTTCCATCTCTGCCTTAGCCTTTCTAACAGCCCCCCTACAATCTTGAGCAATAGAGATATAATTTTCCTTGGTGATGGCCCCTCCCTTCCATTGGGTATATGCCTCCTTTTTAGCTTTGAGACATTCATGGATGCTTTTGGTGAGCCGTGGGGGCTTTTGAGCACTCCTGCCCTTTTGATTTGTGTGGGGATTATCACCATTTAGGCTTGGAGAATCGTCTCTTTAAGGAATGAACTGGAAGATTACTCTTGTGAACTCTTGATTTTTTTCTAAGCTAACTGTGAATTAGTTATCTCTAAAGCTGTAAATTTTATTTAAATCATAAAATGAAGCTAAGAGATTGTTCTTGTACATGGTCAGTGATAAATTGCAGAAAAGCTTCCACCCAAGAATACTACTGGAGCCTTTAAATATCTAGAGCCTTTTTTTGTGAAACTTGCTGGAGTCTTTCTTGCCATTTTGTCGGGAAAACAGACCTTACGGTGACAGGCTGAGAGCCATGGGGCTCTTTAGCCTGGAAAGGTGCAGACTTGGAGGTGATCTGATGGTCACCTATAAGTTTATCAGGAGTGACCACCAGTATCTGGGGAATGTTTGTTCATCAGAGCGCCCGAAGGGATGACAAGGTCGAACGGTTATAAACTACTGCATGACCGTTTCAGGTTGGACTTAAGGAAGAATTTCTTTACTGTCCGAGCCCCCAAGGTCTGGAATAGCCTGCCATCATAGGTGTTTCAAGCACCTACATTGAACATCTTCAGGAGAAAATTGGATGCTTATCTTGCTGGGATCCTGTGACCCCAGCTGACTTCCTGCCCTTTGGGTGGGGAGCTGGACTCAATGATCTGCCAAGGTCCCTTCAAACCCTAGTGTCTATGAAATCTATGAAATATGATGATTTAGAACTGACTGCTGTTAATACTAAAACTTTTTGAATCTGGGAATAAAGCAGTGTAGTCTTTTCATAGGAGATGGAGATTTGAAATCCTGTTAATTAGCTGGAGCCTGTCTCCATGCCTGGTGTTTATATTTATATAATGCTAGTTTAAAAATAAATTGGCAAATACAAGATTTTGTTTTGTACACAACATTTAGAGATGAAGCCCTACAAAAACACAATTTCTGGATTGTGCAAAGTCTTTTACTTAGTCTCATTCAGAGTACCTTTTGTTATTATAGGATCACAGACATTTTGCTCTTGTATGTAGAAACTTTAAAGAATTTCTTCATAGAATAGAAAGCTAGTAAAAAAAAAAATCAAATGTAAGGTGTTTCAAGTATTTAGATAAAGCAACAAACCCCAGAGAGGGGGTGTATATTTTTAGAGTACTTGTGCATTGTTGGGTGTGTCCTTTCAGCCAAACAGAAAGTGCATTGGGAGTCTGTTAGGAACACCATTAAAGCTTTATGTTATTGGAATATGGCAAATTAATTGAAGGTCTCATTTAAAAAAAAATTGGAGCTGTATGCAGCATGAGCTTGCACTTATAAAAACAATGTGTCACTATCCCTTTTTGTATTTTTTTTAATGGTTTCTGGGCTACGTGGACTATCTTTTTCCCCCAAAGCCCAGTTGCCATTTCAGCAGCAATTTATGGCCTAACACTCTCATCTCATCTTTTTGTATTAAAGAGAGTGGGAGCTATTCAGTAGTCCAAGTTATAACAGAAAAATAGTGCATTAAAGTATACTGAAAGGGCAGCTAGTCACTTCAGAAAATAAGGTTGTTTTCCCCTTTCTATTCCTCTCTTTCTTTCTCCACAGGGAGCTTTACCTTTGTCCCTTTATTAGCTTTCTTGCTTGCCTACTGAACATAATAGGTTGTGATTTCAAAGAGGCTCCATCAAACTAATCAGACTGCACCTTGGGTCCATAGCCAAGCGCTAATAGGGTTCTATTCATAGTTACAGTACCCTTCAAATTAATCAGTGTTTTAATTTGATGAATTTTCTCAAACTGTTTTTTTAACAGTCATTTTTCTGTGGCTTGTTCTTTAAAATGATATACACAAAATGTTCATTTACCTTGTATGCCAAACACACATTAGACACGAAAGAAAGATTAAAGCACAAATCAACAGTTCAGTAATTATCAGTTCCCCTTTTGTTTATAGCTTGTTGCTGTGTTGTCATGCCTTGTCTCCACTGGCTAAATGCTGTAGTCACCTAGGCAATAATTGTATAGTAGCTCAGCATGATCCAAATTATGGGGATCCTTTGTAGTCATTATAAATTGGTTCTAATAAAAAAGAAAACCACAGTAGAAAAAGGCTACTTTAATATAGGACTGAACTGTCTAGAGGAGTAAGAAAAAACTTGATCATCAGTTTTACTATGGGTCTTTGTATAAAGACAGGTATGTTGTGTTGTTAGTTTTCAGTTCCTTAATACCTCAGTCAAGAATCCCAGTATGTTTAACTTGTACTGTTGCACTTGTGCTTAGAATAGTTTCATTGGTTAGTCCAACTTATCAACTTTCTAGCACAGCAGGCCACTGCTTGTGTCCCAGTCCTCCATCACCCCCCTCCAACAGTACCTAGGCCTGTATGTGGAGCCTCTACTATCTGTCGCAGTCTTTGTCCTTTGTCATTGATTCCTGTCCCCAGTAGCAGTGGGGAGTGCAAAATTCAGCAGTAGTGGTGAGTAGCATATGGCCTAGGGG
>JAGPOW010000229.1:18894864-18911107 GCA_030014935.1 Caiman crocodilus | reverse complement strand
GTGTGTGTGTGTGTGTGAAAAAGATGTAAACCATTTCCTATATAAGAAATGTTATTCATCATTTTGTAATACAGTAACTATTGGGAATCTAAATTATATAATTTTTTAAATAAATATACAGAAACATGCTGATTAATAAAGGGCAGCAGATATAATTTAAAGGCCATATTTAGTTATAAATCAGCTTGCCTCATTTGCTTCTCAAAGTACAAATACAGTAGAAGATATTAAAACCGATCATTTAAATCAAGGTTTCATCTTTGCTGATTTTTAAAGCATGATTAAAATTAGTGACTTAAATCAGTTTTTAATTTGAATAAATCCACCTAGTTTGCAATTGTCATGACTTTTTCAGCTGGGAAAAGTCAGCAAAAATAATTGTCACTTATTTCACTTGGGAATTAGCGTTGTCAATATAAGATTCATTTGTACTGAAGATGGCTTTGCCATCACAGGTGTGTTTACAGTACAGCTGGAATAATTTCTAGCTAGAGTTTCAGTTTCATGTTTAAATAAATGCATGAGGGATAAATCAGCCTTTGAATCGGTGGTAAAGACCAGACACTTTTTCTTGGTTACAAGGCTAATGTTTGAAGTACAGTTTATTAACATGATTTGTAAACCTTAAAAATTACCTTTGAAATATCATGTACTTGTACACTGAACTGTCTGTCAAAGTTGATTAGACTCTCAAAGTGACAATTTCTGGGTTATCATTAGGTCTGGAGTAGTGTTATAGCAGTGATGGTCCAGGAAATGTGTGAGAAGCAAGGCTTTTTTTATGGGTATACCATTAAAGATTTTCTTGGTTGATACCAATAGCTTGATTATTAACCAGCCATATTGGCCAATACCAATCTAATAACCAATTTACAGGAATGTAGCCAGGCAGTGTGGAGAATAGTGCCCTGCAGGTAAGACTGTGGAGAGGAAGGGGCGTGGGCAGATTGAGGCCCCCATGGTGAGGGAGAGAGTGGGGCAGGGCAGGGGCTGGGGGTGCTGCCAAGGGAGGGTGGTGAATGAGACCCAGTTCCAGGATTAGGATGGGGAAGGGGGGAAGCTCCCTCCCACTGTGCTCTCCCCTGGGGAAGGCATGGGGGGCCATGTGCCCTCCCCCAGATTTGTGCACAGGGCAGAGGCGGGCTTGGGATCAGGGATGGTGCCAGCCTCTTCCCGGTATGAGGGCTAGGCCAGGGCTGAGCTCAGAGCAGGTAGGAGAATGGTGGGCTCAGTTGCAAAGGGTAGGTGGTGATGCTGGGAGGGGGTGGCTATGGGGGGTGGGGCTAAGGCAAACTTTGGGATAGCTATAGTCACCTCAGACCATCCTTTAGCACTGCCCCTGCTCAGGACTCTCTGCTCTGCTGCCTTTCCTTGGAAAGCCTCCTACTGCAGGGCGGGTAGGGAACACGCAGCCAGCACAGGACTCCCGAGGGAAAGGCAGCAGAGAGGAGAGCCCTGAGCAGGGACAGCACTAGAGTGGAGCTTGGGGAGGCTATAGCCACCCCAAAATTTGGCCCCATAGCAATACCTGTCAGCATCACCACTACCCCTTGCCCTGTATAGCTGAGCCTGCCCCACTTCTGCTCTCTCCAAGCCCAGTTCCAACACTTGGAAGAGGCAGGTGCTGTCCCTGTCCCTAAGGCCATAGCAGGCAGCCTGCTTCCACCCTGTGCACACATCTGGGCCAGCACATGCCTCCCCATGTCTCCCCCAGGGGTGTGTGCAGTGGCAGGGAGCCACCCCCCTTCCCCAATGCCCCTGCCCCCTGGACAAGCTGCCTGTGACTCTGGCCCACTCCCAGCCCCAGGGTCCCATTCACCGCCTTAACTAGGTAGTGCCTCCAGCCCCTGCCCCACTCCCTCCCTCATCGTGAGGGCCTTGATCTACCCTGCCCACACCTTTTCCCCTTCACAGTTACCTGCAGGGAGCTGCTTTCCGTGCTGCTCAGCTGCATTCCTGGCCACGTGCATAGCCGCTGTGCACATGCACGTGGCATCTGGGAGGCCTCGGCCAGAAGGCCTATTGTACTCATTGGTGACATTGTTGGCTACACTGGCCAAAAAACCCCAATAGTCAGTAATGTTAATTTTCCTTTTTTCAATGCCAATCTGATATGCGACCAATATATTGTGCAGCTCTACTTTTTTTATATCTTTTATTGGACCAACTATATAGTTTGGGCAGATGTTAAACAAGTCTTTGGGCACAAAGTGAAATTATATTGTAATTTCCCTTTAATCCATGCTAATTTTAGAGCTTTTAATGTTACTGCCACCTGATGTAGGTCGGCTGTTTTCAAGGGGTATTCTACGGTATTTGTTAGCTAAAGCATCTGGCAAGAGGCAGCTAATGAAGCTTGCCCAGGATAAGCTAATAAAAAATATGTACTTAAACAGATGTTTAGTCCAGCTTTATCTGGGGCTTGATTGCTACATCCTAGGTTAATCGCTACTTGAATTGATACATCATCTCCTTGTCAGCTGACCTGTTCAGCAAAATTAAAACCACAGTATGTTGTACTTCATAAGGTAATTCTTTCAAAACGGGGGGATCACAGCTGCCACAATCTCCCAGGCTCCAGGGTGCGTGAAACCCTAGGACCTGGGGGATTATGGCAGCTGCAATCCCTTAGGCCCAAGGATTTCACATGCACCTAGGGCAGCTGTGGTGGTCCCCAGCTGCAGAGACCCAGCATCTACAGCTACAGGACTGTGGGTCCTAGTGCTGCCAGGACCAAGCATTGGCAACTGCTGGGGCTGAGAGTCCCCTCAGTTGCGGGATTCCCAGCCAAGGCTGGGCATGGTGCACCCCTGCTACTGGGAGTCCTGTCAGCTGCACCCTTCTACACATGCAAATTAAACCTTGATAGCAACCAGCTATAAAGTTAGTATACATTTTCAAGATTTAATTTTATAGCTGGTTGGAGCTTTTTCTAGCTTATTATAGCTACTTTTCACATGTAGCTAGTCTCAAGGTAATTGCTCAATTCCATCTAATTGTACCTGAAATGTGTAGAAGGGGCCTATGTGACTTAGCTGGAGAGTAATAGATGAGAGAGAGAAAAAGAGCAGTGGTATCTTATACAGTGAATTGCTGCAGGTTTTCTGTGTTTTGCGACTTGGAAGAAGACTACTGATTTGGAATAAGGAGACAAAAGGCTCATTGGGGCCTGGGAGGCAAATCTGTAGAAGTGTGTAGTTTCTGGTAGTGAATCTAGGTTCATTTACCATTAATCCACCTATGTAAAATTTACTCTATGAAAGTATTTTAACTGCTTTACTTGTCAGAACAATTATTTCCCAGAACACAGTAGTCTTTTCATCTGAATGGAAAAGTAAGAGAAGAGCTTTTTAATTGGAAAAAATGGCCTCCTCCGCAATCTAGCATGTTAGAGCTGTTGCTTTTTTGTGGCAGTTTTTTTTCCTTGCATACTACACAACTTAATAGTTCCCTTGTATTGCCTTTGATATAAGTAACATTTTCTGTTGTTTTCCTACTTTTTCAGTTGGTGGTGTTGATTCATCGCACCTTGTAAGCCAAAATGTTCGATTTATCAAGTCAGGTGTTGGATCATCTGTTTCTTCTGCTGTGACCTCTTCAGAAAGAACACCTGTAGACTGTTCGGCTCAGCCTGGACCTGTGCCATCTGTTACAAAACCATCAGATTCTCTGCTTCAAGAAGGTACTAGAAGTTGATTTTAGTGCATAGACTGGTATTTTAATATTTCTTGTAGATCAAAGCATTAATGTTCTATTTTTACTTTTTCTGAAAATGTCAACTTATTTCCCACCTGTCCTGGTTATATTTGTACTAAGAATTGCGGTAGGATGTTTTTAACTTCTTAATGGATCCCTGTCTCTTTTTGTTGACCTATGAAAGGGCAGCCCTTCTTTCAGTTTTTCAGAGTATCAAAGTATGTTTCTCTCTCTCTCTTGTGTTTTTCTTCCCTCTTTTATGTTCCCATTATCTCCATCCTGTCTTTGGCTTTATTTGTTTTTATTTCCCCACTTTATCCTTGTTACTTTCTTCTAGTTCCTTTGTTTTCCACAAAGGCTATTAGCTGTTTTGTGTCTTAAATATAATGATCATCAAGTGACTACATACAAATTTTTTAAATTTCTTAAATGCTTTTAAAATCTTAAAGTTTGGCTTTATAGGAATGCTTTTCATTCATACAACTCAAAACCCTTTTACAGAAATGTCATAATTCCTAATTTTTACTGATGAACCAAAAGAGTCAGTGGGCCATTTAAAGTAATTCATTATCTACTAACCAATCTTTTATCTCCCAGACAGAGAAAGAACTGTTTATTGTATGTAAAGCACTATCCACATAAAGGTTTGAAAACCAATTCAAGAAATGGTTTTTTTTTTAGGTGCTTTGTAGTTGCTTTTAAGCCATTTTACAGCCAAGTAAAATAGTGAAACCTACTTGGGAGTGTTCCTAAATGTAGCACCATTTAATAGAATGTAGTTGTTATGTAGCTGTGGCTGAATGGAGTTTACTCAGAAGCATGTAATTTGATCCTTCTAGGCCAGTGGCGTTTAACCTTTTTGTCCACAAACCAAATAGGCGGTGCCCAGGCTGTCTGCAAGTCAGATCCAGCTAGTGGCCCTGATCCAGCATGGTGTGCTGATGGCAGGGTCTCATCCAGCCATGCATAGGGGGCCAGGGGGCATCCCAGATCCAACTTGGCCCTATGAGGGGGGAGGAGGAGGCATAACCTAGCTTTGTGGAAGGAAGGGGGTATTGCCTGGCCCCAGTCCCGCCTCATGGGGGCGGGGAAGGGGGTATGACCCTACCCTGCAGGGGGAGAAGAAGGCTTCATCTATCATGGGGAAAAGGGGATGGCCCAGCCCCATCCAACCCAGGGGGTGTTGGGGAGGAGGCATGGCCTGGCCCCAACCTGCTGCATGGGGCTCCAGGTTTAGGAATTTGGCAGCAGGGGAGTGTGGCCATATGTATTGTCATCACTCCTCTGCTGCCAAATTTCCTAACTTGTGGGGAACACCATGGGTCAGACATTTGTGGATCCACAGGCTGCATTTGGCCCACAGACCAGAGGTTGAATATCCCTGTTCTAAGTAGTTGTTTGGTAACCATTACATAGTAAATGTATAGAGGTAGTTAACTGTTAGTTTGAACTCAGAAGGCAGGTCACAGTGTCACCTTAGATTCCCATCAGACTATACATTTATTGTCCAAGTAAGTTGATTGCACAACGAATTGTAACTTGCCAGATGTTCAAGCAATTTAGTACGCAGTGAAAATGGCAAACTAACCACAAAGATGTGTTACTCATTAAATGTGTTGGAACATCTTTGTAGGTGGTTTGTATCCCACTTCAATTTGAACATATGGGATACTAGTTCAGAAGGTGTTTAGGGAACCTGGACTCTCAGGAGTCACTCACCACTGCTGCGCTACCCAGTGCATTTTAAAATTCCTGGCATGGAGAAGCCCAGTATAGGACACTGGCTGTCTGGTGCCAGCATGCTCACAAACTCATTTAACTGATGCCGTGTTCCCTATGCACCAGGGAACTGGTCTTCAACGCTGAGCTTCCTGCATCCTGGCAAATTTAGAGGGACATGTTCATCTGGGGACTGGTGAGGTGCTCCCTTGCCCTTTTAAATGTGTGTACTCAGAGTGTGGGATCAGGGAGCTGCTCCCTGGTTCCCTGAATGTCAGCAGATGTCAAATGAGGTTTGAGATGTTTATCCCGTATCCCAAAAATCATACATCCTGCTGTGCCAGATGTTCAAGATTTGGGATGAGAGGACAAGCAACTTCTAGGATGTGGGATAAAATTCTTCATATCCTTTCCCTTGATTGGAAGGGTGCTTAGAGACACTCTAACCTTTTCAGAGAGGCATAAGCCTTTGTAGATGACACCCACCATGTGAGTTCTGTGCTTTCAAACCAGGATTTGGCATGGTGGAATATTGAAATGAACATGTTAGCCTTAATGTGCAATATTACATATGACAGTGACAGTGATTTGTTTGAAATTTATTTAACATATTCCATATACATCATTTCAGATCTTGGTAAGCATTTTGCCTAAATGTAAAAACCTATTAATTTGAAGGCTCATGCAGTATGTATCGAATTGGATGAATAAAATTTTTTTTTAAGACAGAGAATCCAGTATCATCATATCAAGGACCTTCGTAATTTGCCAGAAGCCTGAAATGTATATTTAAATTTTCATGTGTTGACTTTATCAGGCAGAAGTACACATAGATGCATTTTATTGTATTTCCATGTCCTTGGTGTATGAACAAACGTATATGGTTTATTTTGCCTTAATACAGCTCAGCTTCACTTGCAAAGTGAAAAGCAAATTAAAGCAATTTTAATTTGGAATGAGTTTCCACATAGGGATTTCATGTACTTTATTTAATTCATTTTGAAGTCACATGTAGTTTATTCAGATCAACTTTCATTGAGTGTCCCTTTATAGACAGATCCATAATATATAAATAAAATCTTTTGCTTACATTCTAAAATGGCAGGACCTAATGAATGACTGAGTATAATCCACTATAAAAGCACCTGAATCTAAAAGTTCATCAACTGTTTTTCAAAAGTTTTGATACTAACATTTTAACGTTTTAATCTTTTGGTAGAAAATGAGGTGAATGCATTAGAAATATGAGGCTTTTTAAGAAGTCTAATTTCTTTTGGCTTTTATTACCTCACTTCATATGGTAGGGCTACTGGTATGAAATTTAAGCCAAGCAGATTGACATGGTTTACATTATAGAAGTTTTTTGGCGTATGCTTAATGGCTATGTATTTTTTTAAACAAAAATGAGAAACTTTTGTTGCATGTTTTATAAATCAGCCCCTTTTCCTTTTTATCTTTTTCCATCTCCCTAACTACAGTCTCATTTGCCTATAAATTGTGTGGAACAACATTTTAAATACTTTATCGTTGGGATACAATGATAATGAACCATACCACCAATGTGCAGTGTTCACCCTTTCTTCCTTTGATTTTGTAGATTGTAAAATTTAACAAAGCTTTCTTTTGGCATCTCTTTTTGTCAAAATGCCTAGCAAAGTATTTCACTAGAATTATGGCTTTTCTCTCCGCTTTTTTTGGTTTTCTACTTTTCCGTCCTTGGATATTATGTCATTTCTCCCCTACACTTTTCACTTGTATTTATTCACTTTCAATTTGAATATTTGCTTTTTGTTTTTAACATCATTAGTTACTATAATTCTTAACTTTAATTGAGGTCAGCATGGCTTACTTCAGTTAGCTTTAGTAGGTTAGAGTTACTCTAAACATGTACACCCCTCAGGGAATCTTTTTTGTATTCTACCCAGCTCAGCTCAAGAAGAGAAGGCAGGCAGGCATTTTGGCTCAACCAACAGCACCTGCAACATCCTGGAGCTAGGGGATTAACAGAGAAGCCACAACATTTCCCCCTTCTCTTCTCCTCCCCCCCTACCCAACCAACTGCAGCTGCCTGTGTTTTTCATAGGAAAATAATGTATTTGCCAGTATTTTAAAGGGAAAATCTTTTCTTTCTTCAGTCTTCCTTACTAAAATAAGATGTATCTCTTATTGGAAAGAGGCAACTTTATATGTGAGAAAATATGGTATTTCTCATCTGATCTTCTCATGAGCCACATTATTTGCAAGAACAGGATAAAGATGTTTTAGCACTAAGAAAAGAGGGTTTTTTTCTAGTCTTTCCATTTTATGAAGTACTTATGAAGTACACCCAGTAGCAGTAATAAAAAATTGCTGAGTCTTTGAACATTTTTCCCTATATCATAGCAACAGAGGAAAAATTGAAGAATTGCATCAGTTTCACTTCTACTGGTTATGCCTGCATCATCCTAATTTAAGCTTGAGCTTCAGCAAGGATGTGATATTTCCTATAGAAGTGCTTAATGCATTGGATCAGTTGCAAAACCCACAGTCTTTCTATCTAAGCACTGTCTTCTTCTTTGAGTTAATTGCCCATAACTTCTCTGATTGTATTCATGCCCTGAGCCTTCTAACCAGAGTTTTTGCTTTAGGGGTAGGTCTGTGGTATACCAGACAGTTACTAGTTGCGCCCCTATGCTGTGGGGATAAAGGATGGTGTATGCTTCCTCCTTCATAGTCCCTGGCAGTTCATTCACATGAATGTAAAAAGATCACATATGTTAGTTCACTTTGGTAGCATACATCTTGACTTAATACTGTTCTTGGCTTCTCTTAAAATTCACTCTGTTAATTTGTCTTGATTGTATTTGAAATAATCCAAGTATCTTCATACAAGAATATTTTTTTAAAATCACAATCATGTGACAGATGACCCTTTTAGATTTTATGTATTGTTCTAAATATGAGTTAATATGGCACATTTACAAGACTTTTAAAAAGTGTTACAGGGTAGTAGTTTATCAGTATTGAAAGTTCACATCATTCTATGTAAAATACGATTTGTAACAGCTTGATTTATTTAACAGAATGTGAGAGATTTCCACATCACACATAAAGAGCACTAGTGCAATATTAACTAGATACTTGTTAGAAAAAACAGAACTCTTAATCTGACCCTTGGAAAAGTCTGGGATACAGCACAGTAGTCCATTGGTTTGCCAAAAGAGAAACGGTGGTGGCAGCCTGCATCGATGACAGAAACAGAAGTTCATAATTTCATTGCATACTTTGAGTCAAGTCAGTAGCCCTGCACACAACTAATTGAAAGCTGATCTGCATTTGCTGTTGTGCCATTTTGTACATCTTATAAAAAAAATGCATATAGTATTTTGTATAGGTAATCAGCATATTGTGTTGCTAAAAAGAGGCAGGGAGCATGGAGTGTGTGCTGCCTCCAGCCCCAACCTGGTCCAGGGCTGCAGCTGTTGCTGTCTCAGCTGCAAAGCTGGAGCTGCAAAGGGGAAGGAGGGGCAGCTGTGGGGCAGGCGAGAGGGGAAGCAAGTGGTAGATAAGTAGATGCCCATCGGTCCAGGCACCATGGAGGGGCCAGGTGTTGGGACACAGGCATCAATGGGCAGGCAGAACAGGAGACAAGTTGAAGGTGGGGCAAGCAGAGGAGGCAGGACGGCAGTTGGGAGGCGTGCAAGTAGCGGGAGTAGACTTCAGGGAGTAGCACGGGGACAGGTGTGGTGCATGCCTGCATTTCATGTGCGGAGAGGGGCAGGTGGTAAGGGGTAGGGCTCCCTGGCCACCTGCCATTGTTTGCCCCCCTACAGCTGTTGAGGCATGGAGGAACAAATTGAATATGATCCTCCAAAAATTATATTTTAGACAGGAAAAATTATGACAAATTTATAAATTTCCAAGTCTGGAATCTAATTATTGGAGACATGTCTTGGATTCAGGAAATACAGCATTTCATGTATTTATTACCAGAAACTAAAAAAAATCCCAAAGAATTTGAATGACACTCACAGATTTGCTAAGAACATTAACTAGGAAAGTACACATTTTTGTAAGCAAAACATTCTTACTTTGAAATATACCTTCCTACTAAAATTATTTGTGCACTAATGCTTAACTAACCTAGCCCACAAAAACTTGATTGTGTGAAACTAATTTTGGAGATCATTTAGCTAAATAGACTAGGTATGAACTTTTTTACTTGCATGTTAAAGTGTTTTCTGGAATGCCTAATTTCTCTCACTTTTAATGCAATGATTTGTGACTTGTTTCTTACCTTTTCTGTCTGCCTGACTCTGATGTTTGTGCTTTCCACTTCACAGGCATGCAGTATGGTGGATATGTTAATAATCAAGCTAGCTCTACACCAGCTCCCTTGTCATCAAGTTCAGGTGATGAGGAAGAGGATGAGGAGGATGAGGAAGCAGGTCTGCTTTAGCTTTACACCAGTATCTTGCTCTTTTCCTACCTAAATTCTGTCTTCCTATTTTGACCTCCTTAAATTACTAAAATCAAACATTCAAGCCAAAAAGTAATTCTGACTCTTCAGACAGCAAGCAAATTAAATGTCAAACAATTTATGAATATAGTAGCAATATTCACCCTAAAATGATTGGCATTTTCTGTATTTATAATTTGTAATATATACATTCTGTAAAAAATCTTAATTTTAATATTCTGTCTTTCAACAAATATTATAATGTTTTTAACTAAATTGCACCTGTAGAGACATTTGGTTGATTATTACTTTCTTTCTATAAATATATGAACAGGTGTCATTTAAAAATATTTTACCACTCATGATGAAATTTATCCTAGTATTATTGTGTTTCCTTTTCTGTGTATGGAAAGCATTGTAAATGATGTGCTAAAGAAACACTATATTGCCATAGATGTCTTTTAAGTCCATAACTGTAAACAGAACTTGTACTCTTTTATGCATTTATTTTTTTACTAGTACCCAATCATACAGCTCAGACTATTTCTTAAGTCTTCTTGCTTGTGTTGAGATCCTGGACAGGTTATTGGGCTCGTCTGAAGGGATGCCACATGCAGCACACCCTAGATCAGCCCTGTGTACTGCATGTAGCACATATGCTAGATTCAGCTTTGCATGCCACATGCAGCACACAGTGACCCCAGTCTGAGATCACGCTGCATGCAGTGTGCGGGGCTAGCACAGTGCACGCACTGCCTATGGGGTGCCCATGTTAGAACAGCCCTGTGTGCTGGCTCCAACCTGCAAGGGTGGTCTGTGGTCATAACAGTTTGTTTGGCCATTTATTTTTTCAAATCTCATGCTCTCTTCTGCAAGGATCCCTGTCTGTATTTTATCAGAATTACTTGGATTTGAAACTAATTTCATACGTTCTTACTATGAAAGTTATTTGGGATGTCCCACTCTTGGTCTCGTTTAACTCTCAAAGAAAAGTTGCTTTACAACTGTCTCTGTTAAGGTTCCTTTTGAGAGAGGAAAAAAAACAGGCCATCTTTTCATTCTGTTGATAGGTGCTTGAAATCTGTTGTATGATATACTACAGATTCTGCATTGGTGGTTTTGAGGTCTGTTAGGGTTGAGGGACCCAGTACAGGTCATGAGTTTGTCTTGGTTTGGAAGTATAGGTATTACAATGTTCTTACTAACTACATTTTTAATATTTCCTCCTTAAACCTTACTATTACAAGCTTTCACTGTCTTTATTCCCCTCTCTACCCAGAATAATTCAGACTCTTTCAACAGCATTAATACAGATTTGGTAGTTAAATTATAGCCTGTAGCAGCTTTTGCTTAACATTCCTTTTACATCAGGAGAATCTCCCAGATTGTGGTTTAGCGTTCACTTCTAGAGACCTAGTAGTAGCATCATTTTTCCCATAATCATGGGTTCACATGTTAATTAAAAATGGAGGCATTCTTCAATATGACAAGAATTCAAGCTTTTTCTAATCTTTTTTTTTCCCTTGGGATTGTTCTCTCATGGTTTTTGATAATGAGGTTTTGGATGGATTTTGTAAAATACTCCAGCACGGTACTCCATACCGTGTCCTCCTAATAATCTGTATGTAGAACAACATAGATATTGAATGACTAAATTGTCTAGAAAGAAGATATTCCTTGGTAGTGTGGATGATATGTGGAATAATAGAACCCTCTCCCACCTCACCCAACACTTGCTTAAAGCAAATGGAGGTATTTTCCTGGACTGAAAACCAAAATTAGATTCAAATCACATGCAAATCCAGCTTCTTGAAAATTCATTTGGCTAGGGTATCAGCTGTCTATCCCCTAATTCTAGGCTGCTCAGTTTTTTTTTCTAATCACATGACATTCTTCTAAGGTCTGATGAGACCATACCCCTCAAGCCTCCATGCCACCTTGTAAGGCTAAATGCACACTTTTACAGAGATTAGGGGGAGGTTAGATAATGTTAAAAACAGCCACCTATTCTAAGGTAAGTTGGGATGCAGAGGGTGCTAGTTGAGAGGATGGGGAGCCAAATAGGATCTATGAGAGTGATAGGGTAGGCAGGCAGGCAGCATCTGTAGGTGGAATTTGGGGGTTCAGGTTGGTGTCCTTGGAAGTGATGGGTGGCAGAGTGGGTTTGGTGGGATCATGGGGGCTCATGGGAGAGGTTTAAAGAGCACTGACAACCACCAGCCTGCGCCATCTCCTGGGGTGGGGGGAACCTTGCCCCTCCGTCCCCTTTGACCGGCACTCGGTACCACCGCCACCTGCAGTGAACAGGGCTGGAGGAGCAGCAGCCTCGTCCTCCTGCTCCCAGACCCCCACCTCAACTCTGCAGTCAGAAGGAGACCAGTGTGCACAGCCCCAACCCCATGCACCCCACAGTCGCCTGTCTGGGCGAAAGGATTCTGACTGTTGCTGGCTCCCAAGTGCCCACACACTCCTGGCTGCATGGCCGGACCGTGGGACTCAGCAAGAGCTGGCCCAGCCCTAAGAACTGGGGCTGTCATCCACAGTTCTCCCCTGCCCCCCACGCTTACCTGAATTTTTCCCACGTTGGTGGGAACAGCCCCATGGTCCCGGGCCAGAAGCCTCTGCTTAGAAGGGGCTTCTGGCTAGTGGGGCAGGGCTGGGTGGGCCCTTTTGTTCCAGGGGCCTGCCATGGCTTCCACTAGGTTCTGCTGCCCCTGATTCCTGTCATTTTACCTTGGCCAGGGCCAGATAAATACTAATTTTTGTAACATTTTTAAGGGCCCCACAGGCCGGATAGAATGGTCTGGCGGGTTGGATCTGGCCCACGGGATGTATTTTGTCCATCCGTATGTTAAGTGAACTTGACAGAGTTGTACTGCAGCCCAAGCTGGAGGACAAAGTACTAATTAGTAGGAAAAAAAGGCAGAACTTGATAAGGAGAGAGATATAATTGTTACATTCTCTTGCACAAAAACAAAGGAATGTATATATGCTTAATTTAAAAATAATCTGAGAACTAACACTATTTTTAAAATAATCTGCTTAAATTTTAAATATATATGAACTAAAATTTCACCACTCAGTGACTAATTTTGAATGTTGAATTTCAGCCTTATTTTGTATCTCAGGTAAAAAATGTTTATATAAATAACTGTAACTGGAATGTCAAAATAATATTTACTACAGTGGTAATATTGTTAATAAAGTTCTCACAGAAGTTTTCAAGGCATCCCTATGCAAGGAATGGTTTCTCCCTCATGAGTTTTCAAAGCCACCATCCTCTCTTCATTAAAGCGCTTCCTTAAAACCACTTGGCTTTGCAAGGAGGGATGAGTTGTAAAGAATGTAGAGCTTAGGTAAGGTAGTAGCAGAGGAATCTCTTAAGGATTTCCACACTGCTTGCCCCACCCGCATGAGTTGTACATGGGTTTTTACTGTTGTTTTGTTGAAGTCTTATACATTCTTCCTGTTGTTTGTGACCTATAGTAATTAAGATATAAAAATTCAAAACCCAGAATCAGAAGCCAAAATTGTTTTCAAAGAGCAGGTGTACCTACTTTCTTCTTTTGTGGTCCCTTTCATGTGGCAAAGGTTTATGAAATTGCATCAACAGAAATGTTTTTAAGACTTTCTTTTCAAAATGAGTATCTATGCTATGTTATCCAGATATTCCATTAAAAAGCAAATATGTATTGCATGGTAACAAGTATAAGTAGTCTGCTTACTCAGTACAAAGAAAAGTGCTTGAAGTGTTTCATTAGTTAATTTAGGTGAGTCTTTTTGGCTTGTCCATCTGCTTCCAAGAAATGTTCAGTAGGACTTTTGCATCTAATAGTAAAACAAGATGAACTCTCTCCAGCAAAGGAGGGACGTGGTCTTTGAAATTTTAGAACAAGTCACTACTTAACTGGCCTTATCTGAAACCCCCAACTCAGGCAAAACTCTCATTTGAAGATGAAGGGAATCCTGCATTATTCAGCAGGTAGGAATAAGTCAACTGAGCATTTAAAAATGATTTTTAAGTTGCTTGATTACAATTAGAAATGAATGTTCATAAAATCCTCATGGAAACAAGAAATCATTTTTAATTGTTCTTTGTCCTTATCCATGCTTTTCTTTTTCTATGATTTTTAGTGTAAAAAATGGCTGTGTTTGTATAATCTGTGTTTTTCAGTATTAATTTTGTTTTTCTGTAACTTATAGGCAGTGGGGGTTTTTCAGGATCTCTCTAATATTTATTTTAAAACCTCTTTTCTCTCAGAAACTTGCAAATGCTTAACGTTGCAAATGTTCTTACGTTTACTTATAGCTATTGACAGCTCTTCCACTACTAGCAGCGCCTCTCCCGTTCCTAACAATTATGATACCCTTGAAGGAGGTGGCTTTCCAGGTAAGAGATTTGCTGCGTGCTAATTTTCAAATTTGTCTTTTAAACTTTTGTTTAAAAAAAACCTCTTAGAAACACTAAAGAGTAACTGGCAACAGGGGAAAAAGGAGTATAAAATATTGGGACAAGTTATTAAAATTTCATTCACCAAAGTATCTTGCTTTTTAATTTACTTTTTATCTTTATTACAGTTAAGATTAGAGGAGCTGTATAATACAACGTATCTGTCCTACAAATCATAATTTAACTGTCATGACACTGGAGAAGAATCTTGCTTTGTTTGAGACGAATCATGTTCTTAATTGTCTAATATTTCAGTTGAAGACAGAGCTAAAACTGCCTCTTGTTTCCTGTTGTTGCAAAGCAATAGACAAAAAATACCTTCCTCCCACCACCACCATTTTTCTGTCTTGTTCTAAAAATATTATTCTTAGTCTCACCAAAAAAGCTGAAAGCCAAGTCATTAGTGACCCCCATCAATTTCTGTTGACTTTTAAATACTGTGTGTGAAAAGAGTTGGTACTGTTCCAAATCCTAACAGGCATGTGTGTTCACATCACATTTGGTAATATTGGGTGCCTGTAGATGTACGGGACACCTGCTCCAAAGTGTTGTAATTACAGGCACATTGGAACACACTTTATTAACAGAGTCTGTTAGCACACTCCAGCAGCCTCACTGTCTCATGTATTCAGCCATTCCCATGCCTCAAAATGATGAAGGTAGCGCTTTTTACTAAAGCTTCTTGAATGAGCTCTAGTTAAAACACTCCTGCCACAGGTGCATGTGTACCGCCTAGAAGCATCAGCCACGAAACTGTAAATGCATTTCTGGTTTCACTGCTGGTGGTTCCGGGTTTGGTGATCACTACTACCCACCCCTCTGGGTTCCCACCACCCCCTGGTTGATGATTGGCTGCTAGGGGCCCCGCCCCCGGACTCAGGAGGCACCAGTCGCCCATGCCAGGCCCATGTGTAAAGTTGCTCATTGGCACCTGTACTGAGAGTTTAAGATGGCAAAGATTAGACTTGTTGTATAAAGTTAGGTAATATTTGTCCTTTTCTGATTTTTCTATCATATATAAGGAAGACAAAGTATTAAGGCTTTTGCGCTCTAAAAAATATCGGGAATGTCCAGGCCAGTCTCATATAGTCTTGCTGGTAGTTTCCTGAGGTTCTTAAAAGGTTCTTTCTGTGACCCTGCCACTCATCTGAAAACCAAGGGTACTAAATCATTAACATAGGCACATTTTTATTTAGGATTTTCATTAGTAATTGAATTAATCCTGGGCTTCACTATATTCTTTTCATTGTTCTGACCTCATAATATGGTTTCAGTAGCTTGCTTAAACCCACAGCTCAGGATTCCTCCAGTAGGGGAAGCATCTGTCTAATCGAGGGGCTCAACAATCCAGGTTGGAGAGAGTTCCTCATGGGTTCAGAAATTTGGCATGGGAGTGATGATAGTTAACGCTGCTGTTGCTCCGCCACTATCAAGCTTTGTGCCACTGTATTGGGCCACTGCCAGGCTGGCTCTGCATACCACATCAGGTCCATGGACCAGATCCAGTCCAAAGACCAACTTGACACCATTCATCTGGCCCATGGGGAGAAAAGTTTGGGTGCCACTAATCTAGTGTAAAGCTGATATAATTTCTCTTACATGGTCTACCTCAAGATATAGAGGTAAGATAAAATGTGGTTTCTGTGTACTGTACTCTATTTACTAGCCTGGAAAGACTAACTACTTTAAAATTTGTACCACTTGCTTCTTGAGGGAATTTGAGAGTCAACTTGAAACTTGTCTGGTCTCATCCACTTTCTTGGCTACCCACACCAGCTCTAGATTTTTACCAGATGGGGTTTTGCACATTGCTTGCACTGCTATGCCATGCATCTGACTTAGGCCAATGCAACTAACTTCTTCTCTCTGCTGTGCTTCTACTTCAGGTAGTCTTTCCTGCCTTGGTTCCCCAGTGAGAGACCATAGTTTTAGAACTTTTT
>JAGPOW010000229.1:18872548-18890505 GCA_030014935.1 Caiman crocodilus | reverse complement strand
CTGGGGAACTTGGGTAGCAATGGTTGCTTCTATTCCTGACCAAAGTCCAGGATGGGAGGAGAGCAGCAAGTCAAAGACCCTAGACCATGTCTGTTTTGGGGGACTTTAGTGTGAGAAGTAGGCAGGGGATTTGCAATGCTGGAGCCTCTGTTTGGCTTCCAGTGCCCAGGACCCAAGTAAGCAGAGTAATGTGACAAAGTCTCCTGTCTGTTTCTCATACCAGAATTCCTGAAGTGTGAGGAGCTGGCAGGGAGAAGCTGGTGACTGCTCCCCTCTTCCCCCTACCAGCCTTCTCCAGACCGTGGTGATTATTGACCAGATTCTAGAGAAGGCATGGGAGTGACTGCTCCCACCCAGGGCCTAGGGGACCCTGGTCTGAAGGAGACATGGGAACCCCAGCTCTACTCCTAGTTACCAGGAGGAGTTAAGCCAGGAAAAAGTTTGCAAAAGTTAATTCTCCCAGGAGAAACTATCCCAGAACCAACTTCTCCCTGGTTGGAATCAACTTTTTTTCCTCCTGGAACCACCATTTTTGGCCCAGGAAAAAAAATGATTGTAAGCTTTTGGTTTCCACCAAGAGAATGGATATTCTTCTGGTGGAAGCTTGATCATCTATGTTTGTCTGAACCCTGAAATGCTCTGATTTACATCTGCCATCAGCAGTATGGTTACCATTCTTATGATAATTCAGTGAGACTTTTTTCTAATGTCTAGCAATAATACTGCTTTGACCTGGCACTCTGGATTCAGGAGAACAACTTCCAGTGAATTTTACCAAAGTTACATAAAGTTTGCTATAGCCATAGTAGCCAACATCCTAGTCCAAACTTTGCCATTTTTTGCTTCTGACATTAAACAAGCCACTTAATATCTGCCTTGTTTTAGCTTTATATAAAATCTCTGAATACCTAGCTCTTAAGTAGTGTTTTTCCTACTAATTTGCTCGTATGCAAAAATAAATTAATTGCTTTTAAATACCTTAAAGATGAAAAAAATACTCATGGATTCTGAACTGTGTTTAAAGAAAAAAAAAGCTAGGATTTTTGGGGGGTGGTATCTTTTATTGGACCAACTGCATAGTTGGAATATAGTTTAGAAAAGCTTTTGAATGCAAGTTGTTCTTGATCAGGTCAGAATTTTCAAAGGTGCTCAGCATTGGCCTAGCTCTTGTCAGACTTGAAGTTAGTCAGAATGGTTAGAGCAGGGGTGGGCAAAATATGGTCTGTGGGCTGGATCTGGCCTGCGCACAGCCAGTTGATTGTATCTGGCGCACAGCTTCCCCTACTGCACTTCACATGGGGCCGAGCCCTGCCTACTCCTGCCTGGGACAGGACATGTTGCACTCCTGCCCACACCTGGCCCCAGCTGCAGCCCTGGCCAGCATATACAGCTTCTTGACACACCTTTCCACCGACTCACCTGTCTACAGATGGCTGCTCATTGTGACAGGCAAGCAGAGTGGTTGGAAGGTGGCTGGGCAGTAGAGCAGGAGCTGGAGCTGCCTGACTGCAGCTTCCCCCCTGCCTGGCTGGACACATGGTACCTGGCATGCAGGAGGAAGAGGAGCTACCGTTCGAGTTGTGGGGAGCCGAGTAGTACCTAGGCGGCTGCAGCAGCAGCAGGAGCAGCCCCTCTGGGAAGCTCTACATGCTGTCTGGGGCAGTGCCATTGGCGATGCAGACTGCCCCAAGTGGGAGTGGGTGGGACTCGGCTTCATGCAGAGCATCACAGGGGCAGCTGTGGGCCGGATGGGGGCAGGGAGCATACTACCCCCTGCTCCCCCTCCCTTCCTTCTTTCACCCCTAGCTGGCTCCTGGGACTTAGCATGTGGGCGGCCCCCCAACGTGTTCACACCCTCTCCCCACCCCATACCCCCCCCCAACAAAAAAAATGTAATACTCTATTTTAGGCAATTGCCTTTATATGCAGTACTCAAAAAAAATCAAACCAGGATACAAACATTTTTAAAAATAAAATTAAAATATGTTAAAGTAGATGTTTGCCTTTTAGTATATGATTTGTTTTTTATATATAATTTGTTAAAATGATATCTTCTGAAAGATTTTGCGTGACCCTGAACACCTCACCAAAACTTAAGCGACTTGCCAGCTGAACCAATTGCCCATCTGTGGGTTAGAGAAACCCTGAACACTGACAATAACATATGGATCCCATATAAATTATGATTAATACCATTATTGGAAGACTTATTAAACCATAAGCCCATAATACAGAGGTAGGCAAAAAAGAAATAAAAGACAAAAGGTTTAAACTGTGCCCTAAAGGTCCAACAGACTAGGACTCTGGTTGATCAGTGAATGAAGTCTAACATTAAACTGTCTTTATAGTATATGATTAAAATTACTGAGGGAAGGAAAGAACCCCAACTAATTTTAATTGTCTTGGTGATATTTTGGGAGTTAGGCAGTCTATCAGGTAGGCAAGATCCAGATCCTCAATGAATTTATAAATCAGTCTTGGTATGGAGAACTGCACCTGAAGCAAGTAGAATCTAGTATGATTTCCTTTCACTTCCTTTCAATGTGGACTGACAAATATTCCCTTGGGATTGCTTCTACAATGTACAGTCTCTGGAAATCTGTGTAATATATTCATAGTACCAAGCAGGATGATACATTTTGCATTAGCTGCGGATTGAGTGATGTTCCAAGCATGATGTATATAGTAATAGGCTGAGTGGGGGAGGGGATTTATTGTTTAATGTTTTAACATTGCTGTAGTGCCTAGGGTCAGATTGTGTTAGGGATAGAGAAAATGAATAGAGGTGCACGGATACATCAGTCCAATATCGGATCGGCACAATATAAAGAAAATTGACTGTATCAGAAATTGACCCTGATGTGGTCAATAAATGCTGCGGGCATGCACGCAGCCACAGCACAGCATGGAGGCAGTGAATAGCACAGCCTGGCAGCTTGGAGAGCTGCATACAGCTGGTAAATCTGTTGTGGTAGAAGGTGAGTGGGGAGGGAAGGGGGGGCGGTGTGTCGGGGGCGGGGGCGGCAGATCAAGGGTGAGGGAGGGAGTGGAGCTGGGGTGGTCATTGCCCAGTCAGAGCAGGCACGGAACAGAGCTGCGACTGGTTCAAACAGGAAGGGGAGGGGGTGCGGCTCCCACCACTGCACACACCCCAGAAGGGCACAAGGGGCATGTGCCCCCAGTTCTCTGCGCACCTCAGAGGGCTGCAGCTGCAGGCTGGGGCCGGAGCTGTGCAGGGCTCTTCCTGGTGGGGGCAGGGAGGCAGTGGGCTGATCTTGGGGCAGGGTGGCTGGCAGCACTGGGAGTGGGGTCTGGGGGGCTGCTGCGAGTTTTGGGGTGGCTGCAGTTCCCCCCTGTAGTCTCCCTTCTGTAGTCTGCCTGCCCTGAGCGCAGCCCAGCCCAGCCCAGCACCTGCTGGGAAGAACCCGGTGCAGTTCCTGGCCCCAGCCTGCAATGGCAGCACATCCTGTCCCACACAGATCCAGGAGCACTTGCCTCCCACTCCATACCTTGGTTATGTTCAATGGCCAGAGGCACCCGTGCCTCCCTACACCCTCTGACTGAGCCGCAGCTCTGTCCCACACTCCGCCCCACCCCACTCTGGCTGGGCAGCACCTCCCCCAGCCCCACTTCCTTCCTCCCTCCCTCACCTCAGGGGCTTGGATCAGCTCCCTCCATGCCCCTTTCCTCCTCCCTTTCCAGCACAACAGACTTACCAGCTGGACACTGCTCTTCAAGCTGCTGGTCTGCCTATTGGAAATCAGATCAATATAATCTGATATGCCTCCTTAAAAATCAGCTATCAATATTGGCCCCAAAAATCTCTATCAATACACCCCTAAAAATGAGTTTGTCCAATAGAGATTACTTAGTAATGTTAGAGTAATGTTGTAGCTGTGATGGTCCAGGAACTATGCAAGAGTCAAGGACTTTTTTGGGGGTAATGTTTTTTATTGCACCAGCTGCATGGTTGGAATAAAGTTAGGCTTTCAAATGCAAGACATTCTTCATTATAAGTCATAAGACATTAGTTGTAATTCTGGAAAAAAAAAAACCCTTTTATCCACTGTCTAAACTGGAGATGGCTTTAGTGGCAGTGTGTTCTGGCAGGCAGGGGAGGAATGGAAGTTTTGAATCTGAAATTCAGTCCTAGACTTGGAGCATACTAGGGTTGCACCGATAGAGATTTTTTAGGCCGATACCGATGGCCTATTTTAAAGGAGCCATTTTGGCCAATACCAATCTGATTGCTGATATGCAGCCAGGCAGCTTGGAGACCAATGTCAGGATGGTATGTCTGCTGTGGGGGAAAGGGCGTGGGGAGGCAAATTAAGGCACCCACAGTGAGGGGAGGGAGTGGGGCTGGGGCAGTTGCTGGTTAGCTGCAGCAAGGCAGGGCACAGGACAGAGCCACAAGCAGCTCTGGGGGGAGCGGAGCGTGGTGTCCAGCCCTGCATGCACCCCAGGAGGCATGGGGGAGCGTGTCCCCCCCGGAGTATCTGCGAATCAGGCAAGGGCAGGCTGCTGCTGTGGTCTGGGGTTGGGGTATTGCTGGGCTTTTCCCAACGGAGGGACTGGACTAGGCTGGGTTGTGCTTGGGGTGGGCAGCAGTGCTGGGAAGGGGCTCTGGGAGGGGCAGCAGCCACCCCAAAGTTCACCATAGCCCCCCCAAAGCCCTCATTCCAGTGCCACCACCACACAGCCTGGCCCAACCCCCACCACTGAGAAGAACTTGGCACTGCCCTGGCCCATCATCACTGCTGGGAAGAGCGTGGCACAGATCCTGGCCCCAGCATGCAGCAACAGCCCATCCCACCCTGCCCTGGCCCACGTGCAGGTGCAGGGGTACATGTCTCCCGGGGTGCATGTAGCAGCAGGAGCTGCCCTCCCCCAGTCCATGCTCCCCAGAAGACCTGCTCGTAGCTTTGTCCTGTGCCCACCCCTGCCTCAGCTGAGTAGCACTTGCCCCTGAGCAGCACCTGCCCCTGCCCCACTCCCTCACTCACCGCAGGGACCTCAATCTTGCTCCCCCTCCTCCACAACAGACTTATCGGCCAATACTGCTCTCCAGGCTGATGGGCTGCACTCCTGGCCACATGCATGCTATGGCTGCGCTTATGCATGGGGCATTTATTGGCCACATTATTGGCCACATCAGGCAAAATTAGCCGATTTTTCAATACTGTCAATTTTCCTTATATTGGTTATGATACACTATGGAATCGTTGTATCTGTTCACCTCTTGAGCATGCTCTAGACAGTGTTTGTTCCATATGCCTTTGTATTTGTTCCTCTTCACTTACTGTATACAGTAGTATAAATTTTAACTGAGCCACATCCATTTCACATCAATAAGAGGAGGGAATGATTGTTGACAATATTAAAAAGAGGAAACATAAAGATCGTCCTGTATTCATAGATTCATAGAAGTAGGTTCGGAAGGGACCTTGTAGATCATCAAATCCGACCCCCTGCCCCGGGCAGGAGAGAAAACTGGGCTCAAATGACCCCAGCTAGGTAGATGTCAAGCCTCCTCTTAAAGACCCCCAGGGTAGGAGCCATCATCACTTCCCTTGGAAGTTGGTTCCAGATCTTAGCCACCCTGACTGTGAAGTAGTGCCTTTGGATGTCTAGTCTAAACCTAGTCTCTAACAATTTGTGGCTATTATTCCTTGTTCCCCCGTGGGGGGACTGGGGGGAACAGGGTCTCTCCCAAACCCTGCTAGTCCCGTGAGTTTATAGAATTTATATTCCTTCCCACAGAAAAGTAACATTATACCAAACAAATTGAGTTTTCCTGTACTGGGTTCTGAGAACAGGAAATCTTTCATGAGTTAAAGTACTATCTTATTATTTAATATATGTTTTGGTAGTAGATGATTATCATATTTTTTCTTTTCTTATAGTTTAAGTAATAGCTGTAGTATTTTTTCTTGTGTTAGTTGTATATATTTTTTTTACACTGGAACCATTCATGCCAATGCTTGTTTAAAATGGGTTCAGTTGTAATGATAATGGTAACATATCTGCAACACTGGAGATCTTTTAGCAGATAATGAACTAGGTTGTTGCCTATAAAACTTTGTCTCTCAGAACCAGATAATCTTTAGGTGTCACCCTGCTGTATTTTTTTTGTTTACCCTGTAAACAGACATAATAAGTAGGGTTGGCACAACGGACCAACCCTGTGGGAGAGCTGTGGGGAGGGGGTAGTGGGGAGAGCGTCAAAGGTGCACGGGTTTCAAGATGGGGTGAGCAGAAGGGCAAGAAGGGGGACAACACAGGAGTTATACCTATACCAGGAATTCCAAAACTGGCCCTGCTGGCCACGTGGCAGGTGTTGCCATGTGGTCTGCTCCACTCCAACTATTGCTCTTACAGCAGGATTATGGTGTCCAGGCATCTGGCTGCTGCTGCTGAAAGAGCAATACTGATTTCATTGCAAGGGCACAGACCCTGTTGCAGTTGCGGGGTGATTCTAAGTTGGCAGCAGAGCTGGTGCCCCTCTCACCCACCCCTAGCTATTCTATTGTTTGTAAGAGACTTTCTGTTTTGGAGGTATGGTTTCAGTTTGTTCTGAAAGTAGGTGTGTAAACATTTTTTTAATTATTAAATTGTGGGACTCAGAGCAAATATAGGCAACATTCTAAAACTTTCTTTGCAAGCTAATTTTTGTATGATTTCCTTTCAGTTCATTTCGATGTACACTGACAAATATTCCACAGACTCAGACTTTGCTAAACAAAGCTAAACTTCCTTTGGGACTGCTTCTACATCCCTTCAGAGACTTAACGGTAACATTATGTTTTGGATACTTCTCACAGGGCATTGCATTTTATTTTGTGGTATTTTCTTACTTCTATGCCATAAGATTTACTAGAAGTAGCAGGCAGTGTGGACCACACTGTTTTTAAGTAGAATTTTTACTCATTGTGTTGATTTCTACATGTTCATTTTAGTCAGACTTTGGTTAAGTTTCATTTTTATCTTATCATGGTGAATTGATTCAGTTATTGTAAGATTATAGTAACTACATTATATGACCATAGATCGTGCATCCTTTTTTAATTGTTAGGTTTTATCTGTTCACATGTTCAGAACTGAAGAACTGCATCAAATAGATGAGGGTGGTTCAGAGCTTTTATTAGGTATCTTTAGTTTCTTTTAGGTATCTTTTATTTATAAATCTCCACTCTTTTATTTCAGGCATTGAGCTGTGTAGCCTCCAAACTGCCCAAACCCCTGGTTTCTATAAACTGAGTTTTATTTAAAAATCTAAACCTCCTAGGTCAGTGGTGTGCTCAACCGGTATGGCTCTGTGGGTTAGTTGCATAGCCTAGAGCTGGTCCACTGGCTGGCTAGAGCCTCATGTGTCAGAGTCAGGCCCTGGGTCTTGGCATAGCCCCCTCTATGTCCGCTGCACCAGGACTAGGCCCTGGGGGGCATGGCATTGTTCCGTCTTGCACCTGCCCACCCCTGCATGCCAGGATTGGGCCCAAGCACCACCCTTGCTCTAGGTAAACAAAAGCATTTACTAAACCCTTTAACTTGCCTGGCACGGTCACCAACAGAGAGGAGCTGTCCTGCCCCTCCTAGTGGCTCTTCCTCTTCTAGTGGACATAAGTTCGTTACAATCTGAAGGAGCATTTCTCTCTCTCCGATACTCAGGACTAGAGTGCCATCTTTTTGCCCTGGAGGCCAGCCTCGACTTTGCCAGTCAGCTAATCCCTGCTCTTCTTCCCCGGTGGAGTGGGGTTCTTCATTATCCAAACATCTTCATTAACCTTCAGCCTATTCTGCCAGAGGCAGGTTCACAATTCTGGGTCAGTTACTCAGTAAGCAGCTTCTGTACGAGCTCCTAGTTTACTCCTGGTCCCTGCAGCTCCTAGTTTACTCCTGGTCTAGTCTTTGTGAATCCTATCACTAAAGAACTTGTTACCCACAGGAACTGGTACCCCTGTTACTTTAGCCTCTGCCTTCCTTTGGGCTGCTACTGCAGCATATTACCCCTCTTTTCCTCTCTTGCGGCTTCCATTTCTCAGAGACTTTTTCCCTGCTGGGCTTGAGACAGGGTTGAGCCCCTTGTCCTGCTCCAAAGCCAAATTTAAACCACCTGAGTTCTTGCCCATTCTAGGCCCCAGAAGTTCTCCTCTTAAAGATGCCTCATGGGTCCTTCTCACTCTTTAGGCCTTTCTTCATAACAGGGCTAGGGTTACCTGTTACATATGGTTCTGCTGGGTGATCTTTGAGGTGTAATAATTAATGCCTTTAATCATCAAAGATGTGAGTGTGTTCCTACATAACTTTTTCTTTAAAACTGTTGCTGCTTTATAAAAACATAATATAGTTGCTGTTAAGGATGTAGTTACACCAACTAATCAGATTTCTTTTATCTAACTATTGTATTTACCTGAATCCAAGATGACTCTGAATTTAAGACAACCCTCCAATAATTAGATTCTAAACATGGAAAATCTACAAATGTTGCTATTATTTTCAATGTCTAGAATCTTAACTTTTGGAGGGACACCTTACACCTTAAATTCATTTCCCCCTCCACACCATTGCAGCAGGGCAAACAGTGGCAGGCGGGCTAGTGGTAGTGGGGCAGGAGACATGGGAGTCAAGTGGCCTGTGTGCCCCCTGCTTATGCCCACAGTACCTCTTCCCCCTTGCTGCCTGTGCCCCCTCCACTTGCATCCCTCCCACCTATCCCTCTTCCCCCACCACTTTCCCCCTGCCAGCAATGCCCTGCTTCACCCTCACTGCTTGCCCCCTGTGGCTTTCCTTCTCTCTACCCCCCACAGCTGCTGCTTACTTTCCCCTTGTAGCTCTGGCTCCTGCTGGGGCCTCACTCCAACCCAGAGCAGGGAATGTGGAGCATGCGCTGCCTGTGGTCCTAGCCCAGCCACAGAGCAGCTGTTACAGCACCTAGTAGCTTCAGCCCTGGCCATTTGGGAGCAGGACATCAGCAGGAACTGGAGCTGCAAGGGGAAGGTAAGTGTTGGCAAGGAATAAAGACAGAGGCTTTAGGGTGCTGGTAGCAGAGGGAGGGGAAATGGAGTGGCTCCAGCTCCACCCCTTGGCCCCCTCCCTCCTCACTTGTACTTAAGTCCAAGATGGGGACTTCTTTCCCATATTTTGAATGGGGGTAGGAGGGGGGAGCCTCATCTTAGATTCAAGTAAATATGGTCATATATTAATATGCATTATTATAGCAAATTCTTCTTATCAGGATGGTTTTTATCTGCATATGTGCTACATTATAATCCATTGAAATTCTTGATTTATATTGTGAGATCAAAATTGGCCTCAGTTATTTTTAATATTTTATACCTTTCCTTTATCATGAGAAAATAGTTTTATAAATATTAATATGGTGTCATATAAAAATATGCTAAAAGGCCAAAGTGAAGGACAAGACCAATAGACTGTTTGAGTTTATGAAGCTTTCAAATTGTTGTACTGAAAAATTCAATCCTTTGAAAATTTTCCAAGAGTCCACTTTGCTTCAACGTTCCATTATTTATTTGTTTGTTTGTGTACTTTTTAGCAATTACCAGTAATAACATCAAGCACCATTGTGAGGTGCAGATCATGCAGGACATATATCAACCCTTTTGTTTCTTTCATTGATCAAAGAAGATGGAAATGCAACCTTTGTTACAGAGTTAATGATGGTAAGTTTTTATAGTAGAGGTAAGGAGCAAGTTTCTTTTATCTTTGTGATCCATTCAAGCCCTTTTCAATTTTTATGAACAGTTTTGTTGGCATGCCCTCATTCCAATTAGAACAGGGGCTGGCACCATACTGCCTACAGACTGGATCTGGCTTACAGACCCATCAGATCTGGCCAATGGAAGTAGGGGGCTTCAGCAAACCTCCAGTGGTGGTGGCGTTTTACCTTTGCCATAGCCAAGCTCTGGGGAGAAGTGCTGGCCTGCCTCCAACTCAAGCTAGGCTGTTCCAACCTGCTGCTTTAAAAAGTTGTTGACCACTGAATTAAAAAATTTTAGGTTTGTTGCTGTCTAAACTGGGGATCAGCAACATCTATGATTTTTATAAGTGAAAGGCTTTCATGTAACCTGACAGGATGCTGGGAGCATTTTATCAGATTCTCCCAATTTGTATTGCTTAATTAAAGCAACTTTCTCCTGGGCACAGTAGTAATACGTGATCAACATAAAGTCATAGTTAACACAGTCAGTAGTCAACGAAAAAGGCCATTTGGAAAAAGTGCAGTTCATCTTGAAGCATGTCATTATAGGGCACACTATAGGCACTGATGTACTAGAGGAGATGTTTTCTACTGTCCATAAAACTGAGTTTTTAGATATGTATGTAACCCTGGTGTTTGTTTTATAACGTTTTGAATGTTCATTTTAAAAATATTTTTAAACATTCTGTAACTATGATTTCCTCATTATTTTATAATGCATATACATTTATTAACATAATGTTGACTGTATTTAACAGTTGTGACATCTGTGTATCTGTGAATAATTTACATTAGAATCACGATTGTTGTTTAGTTCCTGAAGAATTTATGTATAATCCTTTGACACGATCCTATGGGGAGCCTCACAAAAGGCCAGAAGTCCAAAATTCTACAGTGGAATTCATTGCTTCTTCAGACTACATGGTAAATAAACATTTTTAAATGTATGAATTTTTAAGGCCTGTAACGTGTCATTGTTTATCACTAAAATATGTGTAGGTTTGGTAGTGCATACTTCTCTACACTGCAGCACCATTGTACATCAATTTTCACTAAACATTTTGACTAGGAAGGACATGCAGGATGGAATTAATAGTGACATTAGATTACCATTTGAATATCTGGTGTGTCTGGTAAGACATAGACTTTATTAAGTGTTTGTGATGTGGGAACTAGACGACACCAACTGAGAAGAAAAAAATACAAATGCAACTTAGACTTCGTTGGTATGACATCATAAGCAGTGACTTATGAGTAGGGAATTCAGTGACAGAAGATTAGAGGTTTTGCTCACACCTTCATTAGATGACTGGTTCTGCCTTATTCTCTGTGAAATAAAATCACCTACACGTGAGTAGATTAACAAAGACTGCCAAACAAATTCTGTTTGTGGGTCTGCTGCAGTTGTCTTGCCTGATCCACAGTCTGGGCTTTTCTTCCTTTCTAGAAAAGATGGGCAAAACCAATAACTTAACAGATTGAAAGGTGTTGGGATTTTTCCAAAGTACCCCAGCTCATCAGTTTCATTCCTGTGTATTTGTAGTTAACAGGTAGGAAGTAACCTTACTGAACATCTCTCTGATAGAGTATTCAACTTCTGTTCCCCATCGTTATGGCTTAATCATGTTTTGCTAACATCAGTAAATCTGAAAATAGAGAAACCAGAGGCAATGTCTGTTGATGCAGCATGTTGTAAGCCAACAGCTATAAGAGCAATGAGAATTACATCTTAATTTATGAGCAAATCCTTATCTACGGAAGATGAAGGTTGTGAGGATAGTAACCTATGGCAAGGTATTCCTAGGATTCCAGTGTCACAGTGGGAACAAAGAAAGACTCATCAGATGATCTGCAGGTGAATATTAAGTACAAACCTAGCTCTGAGTTTTAAAGAGGAGAATTATTCATTTCTGAAAGCAAACTTAAAGTCCATGTAGCTTTTGATGGTCTCCCAGAACTGTAAGTGTCTCATTGTATCAGGGGAAGGCAGACCCTCTTCCTTTTGAGTTATAATTGGAAAGGTTATGACAGGCAGAATTTCTGTAGTTTCTGGCTGAAGTTTCCTTTATTAAATTCCACTCCCTCTTTCCCTACCTGATCAAAAGGGAAGTTTTTGACTGAACAGTGAAGAATCTTTTGGAAGTCAGAACAATTGATCAGAGAAGAGCAATGGGAATGTGATCCCTAAAATTTGTAGATTCAGAAAAGAATTGTGGGGAAAATACCCTTCTTAGATCTGAATTAATATTCAAAAGTTAAACTCAGGATGGAATTTCTTTTCTATAACTTGTCTGATCAACTGGAGGGAATTTCCTTTAAGTAAATTAAAAGAAGCCTATCTTTATATTTCCATTACATTAAATATTCCTGAGGCTTATCCTGAACTTGGCTTTGTTAGTTACCTTCTCTGGCCTTTAAGTTAGCCTCCATCCTGAGAATCTTTACAAAGAAAATGTCTGCGATTCCAGCCGCCTCCTGAATTAAGGGATTCTGTGTAACAGGTTTGAGCATGGAGGACAATCATAGAATCATAGAAAATTAAAGTTGGAAGGGACTTCAGGAGGTCATCTAATCCACAACCCCTTGCTCAAAGCAGAACCAACCCCACCTATATCATCCTAGGCAAGGCTTTGTCTAGCTGGGTCTTAAAAACCTTCATCCTCTCTGGGTATCCTGTTCCAGTGCTTTACTATCCTCCTAGTGAAGAGAACTGTTCCTGATATCTAACCTAAGCTTCCCTCTCTGAAACTTATGACCATTGCTCCTTGTTCTGATATATGCCACCACTGAGAACAGTCTAGCTTCATCTTCTTTGTATCCACCCTTCAGCTAGTTGATGACAGCTGTTAAATGCCCTCTCAGTCTTCTCTTCAAACTAAATAAACCCAGTTCCTTCAGCGCTTCATAAGTCATGTTCCCCAGGCCCCTAATGTTTTTTTTATTGGACTGTCTCCATTTTGTCTACTTCCTTTTTGTATCGGGGGGGGGCAAAACTGAACACAGTATTTCAGGTGTGTCTTCACCAGTGCTGATTAGAGGGGAAAAATCACATTTCTGTACCTACTGACAATACTTCTACCAGTATACCGTTAGCCTTCTTGTCAAAAAGGGCACATTGTTGGTTTCTCTTCAGATCGCATAAATCTTTCGCCTTTCACTGTAACCCCAGGTCCTTTTCTGCATTGCTGCTGCTTAGCCAGTCAGTCCCCAACCTGAAGCGGTGCATGGGATCGTTCCATCCTAAATGCAGGACTTTGTACTTTGTCCTTATTGAGTCTCATGGCGTTTCTTTTGCTCCAATTGTCTGATTTGTTGAGTCTCTCTGTATCCTAGGCTGATCCTCCAGCGTATCTACTACTTCCTACAGCTTGGTGTCATCAGCCAACTTGCTTAGTGTCTTCCAGGTCATTGATGAAGATGTTGAACAAAATCGGCCCCAGTATCCACTTGATACTGGCTAGAAGTAGACATTGAGCCATTGATTATTACCCTTTGAGCCTGATCATCCAACCAGTTTTGTATCCACCTTACAGTCTGTTCATCCAATCTGTACTTCCTTAGCTTGTTTGTGAAAATGTTCTAGCAGACTATATCAAAAGCCTTGCCTATAGTCAAAGTACATCGTGTTCACTGCTCTCCTTGTATCCACAGAGCCAGTCATCCCATCATCATAGGCAATCGGGTTGGTTGGGCATGATTTGCATTTGGGGAATCTATGCTGATTGTTTCTAACCACCTTCTCCAAGTCCTTAGAAATGGATTCCTTGATGACCAGCTCCATGACTTTTCTGGGGACTGATATGAGGCTGACCTGTCTAGTTACCTGGCTCCTCATTCTTAGAGCAGGTCTCAGGAGCTGCTCTAATTAAAATGCTTTCAGCAGTTCCTGTATTCAGTGTCTCACTTACATTCCTGGAGCAGGATCTGGTGCTTGACTCATCTTCCTCTTCCTCTTGCTCCCAGCGAACTGCTTGCAAACTGCCCTGTTTGCTGCCCCTGTTCACTCAACAATGTGTGAAACCTTGAATATGTTTCAAAATGACACAGAACCAGACCAAAGTGGTTAGTCGTGCCAAAATCCTGGGGCAGGTACTAATATTCTTAAATAGGTTAGCAATCAATAAACAAGACAAATGGAGGAGAGATTTTAAAAACAAACAATTTTAGACCTAAGTCTAACTTCTCACTCTAGGACACTGAACAACTAGCAGTCTTGTTGTATAAAACTTTATATTTAGTATACTAGAAGTGAAAAACATTCTCCCAGAAGTGGAAGAACCAATTTAACTTGTACAAGCTACTCAGTTTCCAACAGATGGTTACATTTAAATTCTCCACTGCTGACTTGGACTCTTGGCTGAAAATGAAACTTACAGGTAGGGGCAAATTGATAATCAAATATAGACAATTATAATGTAGCGATGATAACCATGGGACACCCATGATGTTTTAATTCAGGATAGTAAAATCTGGAAAAAAATGTAATTTTAAATAATAAATGTTATTCCTAACATCAAAAGCTCTACTTGGACACCGTCAATTAAAGCAAAGATTAAAATGTTAATTTTGTTTTCTAAACTATTGTATGTTTAACATAAATGAGATTTTTTTTATTTGGCTTTGTTAATGTCCTTGAATTGAGTAATTGTGCTAATTTCACTGTTTAACTTTTATGCAAGAAAAGGTATTTTAATACAAGCTATTTCCTTTCTTCTCATCTTTCACTCTCTTAAATTATAGTGCATAACAGTCCCTTTTATTTTTTAAAATAAGAATTTTAAGTTTTGTTTTCTGTACTTCACAGCTTCGTCCTCCTCAGCCTGCAGTGTATTTATTTGTTTTAGATGTGTCTCATAATGCAGTAGAAGCTGGATATTTGACAGTTCTCTGCCAGTCACTGCTGGAAAACCTAGACAAGTAAGAATATAAAAATAAATCATTTTGTAATAGGTAAATTACGTGCGTGAGATCAGTCCACAATGGTATCTCTGCTATGCTCTTCTTTGTCTATGCGATATATACTTCCATATGGTATGTACATGATCTGCTCATATAAGGCACATGTTTGCTGCCAAAGGTGAGTTTCATTTCGAAATGTCAGAATTGGATTAGTATCAGCTGATATGGCTCGCTAAAAATCAGTGATTGGTATCAGCCCAGAAAATCTGTTGGTGCAACACCTAGTATCTAATTAGAAACTGGAGCTGGCCAATCTGACTCACATTTACCATGGTGAATTTTTTTCATTTGATGATGCAAATTTCTAGAGGTATCTTTTGATGCCTTGTTCATTGCATTCATCTCTCACTGCTTTATTGGCATTGTCACAGTAAAAAAAAAAATGCTCATTTTTATACATTACCAAAGATTGCTTCTAAAAGTAGAGATTTCTAAATGCCATGTTTTCTCACATAACACATGTCCCCAAATAAGAAATGCCTCTTGTTTCTTAGGAAGGCAAAATTAAATATTTTTTCCCCCAGTTATGCATGCATGCAGCAGGGACAGAGCCTAATCTTCAGCTCACTCACCCTCCTTTTCCTTTCAGGCAAAAGCTATACTTTTAACTCTTTCATAGTAGAAATATGAGCTGCTCTTGACTGCTCAGCCAAAGGTTGGATCTGTAGCTGTTGCTACTGAAGACTGGACTCCATGGGCAGACCTAGGAGAGAGATCAGGAGTAGCTAAATTGTAGATTCTTCAGCATAGTTGCTGAAGGAAAGGATTGCTTGATTTATCCATTTATCCATCAAGACAACTCTAAAAGAGAGTAGTTTTTTAACACCTGTTGAGTGAAGAACAATCAGCAGGAATTGGGTAGATTTCAGTTGACTCCTTTGGTGCTCCCTGAATAGAAATGTCACTGCTGCTATTTTGGGCAGAAAATCAGGCTTCCTCACTCAAGACAAGCATCGCAGTTCTGGGGAGGAAAAGTGCATGCACTAGGTGAATTTATTTGGAATTGGAAGTAAAACTTATTGTCTTGACAATTGAAGGCCACCAATAAGTAGAAGAAAATATTTTGCTTACTTTTAAAAATCATTAGAAGTAGATTCTTGTTTTAATCTTTGTCCCTAGATGTCTTGCTATGGAAACGAATGATGTGGATGTTTTTATTCTTGGGCAGTTCCCTAGTGTTTTGATGCCTTCTGAATGCATTGTTAAAGTGAGGTTTACCTATCTTTTGGTTATTTTAACTCTGAGTCACTCTTTAGAGAGAACTTTTTTCACACAAAATTGCTGATTTTCAGTACTTGTGTTAATTTTATAAAGTGTTTTGTGTTGTAACTTCATTTTTATTGGTATTGCTTTTAGACACAAAGAAAATATATAGAATAGAGTAATACATAGGTTACGTTTTACAGGTATCTTCCACTCCTGCTTTATTTTAAATAAATTACCACTAGACTGCACCTCTCAGAGAGGATGCAAAACAATAGTTTGCATATTCTGTTTGGGAATGGGGTTGTGCGTCTCCTGAATAACAGTGCAGTATTTTTCTGAAACTGATCCAGTCAAGTTAAAAGGAAGAAAAATAAGAGAATCAAAAAAAGGAAACAAGAATAAAAAGAAGAGAAAAAGAAGAAATATTTAGGTGTTCTGTAAACCAACACAGTTCTTGTATGATTTTGTATGAACTGTTTTTCAGAATACTAAAGTGAATGACGTAATGCTACAAAGCAGGCATTAATATTTTTTCGTTTTTTTGAGCAGGGTGGAATAGGATCACATTTTAACATCTAAGTCAACTTACTTGACTGATAGGTGGAATAGAATCTGGGCCCTAATAATCTGCAGCCTGCTTTTGTTTCCGTAAGAGCTGTATATCAGTATCAGCGATTAAAATGTTGGTCTTTATTTTTATTTTGGTCTTTTTTTTTTATCTTAAGGCTGCCTGGAGATTCAAGAACAAGAATAGGGTTCATAACATTTGACAGTACTGTTCAGTTCTACAACTTGCAGGAAGGATTATCACAGCCTCAGATGCTGATTGTTTCAGATATTGATGGTGAGTAAGAGAGGTGGATACAAAATACTTTAGAATCTACTTCTACTGGTTCTAAGGAAAGATTAAAATCTACTTAAATATTCTGGTGTATAGTAGGGCTGTGTGAAATTTTGATGTGTTTTGTTGCAAAGCTGTTTTGAGCTTGAAACAGCAAAATCCAAACGAAAGGCTTCAAAACAAAATAAGAGCACTCGAAACATTGAGAAGCTAAGGAGAGGGCAGGGGGAAGAGGGCGGGGAAGGACAGCTCTGATATTGACATCTAGCTCCTGATTCAATTTCCCAGCTCTCTGATCACTTTCCCCAGCTCTTCCCTAGGGGTGCAGGCCCCTGATCTGCATGTGGGGTTTCAGTAGGTTGCCGCTGCCGGCTGGGGCCGGCAGCACTTGCTCAACGCAGCCTATACTGTGCGTTGTGAAGACTGCAGTGCTGCTGCTGGCCCCAGCCTGCGTACAGATATGAGGGTCTGCATTCCCCAGGCAGAGCTGGAGAAAGTGATCAAAGAGCTACAGAGTCAAACTGGGAGCTAGAGGAATGTTCAGGTTCCTGAACAGGTCCCTGAACATTCCCCCAGTTCCTGGCTGGATTCCCCAGCTCCCTGATCTTTTCCTCAGCTGTCTGATTGCTTCTCCTAGCTCTTCCTGCAGCAGGGGGGCTGCAGTTTTGCAGAAAACCCTGTACCTATCTCCTTGAAACTTGGCAGACCTTATGCCCTCAGAAGGGGCTACCTTCCCTGCAATTTTCATCCAAATCAGGCAAGAAATGACAGAGTTATAGGCATTTTTGTGATTCCCCATTATAGCCTATGGGTGAAATGTCCAAACGCATTGAAACAGCGTCAAAACAGTGAAACGTTTTTGATTAAATGAAATAGAACAGTGCATCAAACCAGTAAAACCAAACACTGTCCCTTCAAAATGGCAAAACAAGTCAAAACTAAATGGTGCTGTTTCGCACAGCCCTAAAGAATATGCATAGCAAAATGAGGGTGATCCATACATAGTTTTTACTCAATGTACAATCTGTTCATTTAACAAACAGTTGGATCTGAAAAAATGAATTATGATCATAATGACACTGGCACTGATAAAAACCATTTGTTTTATATAAAGTAGATTTTATGTATGTATACACATGTGTGCGCTTGCACACACACATGAGAAAAGAAATTTGGGTTATACAATGTTTTTTATAACACAGATCTAATATTTTTGTGCTATATGTGTGTTTT
>JAGPOW010000229.1:18844524-18857352 GCA_030014935.1 Caiman crocodilus | reverse complement strand
TGTTTGGTCTCTCCTACATATCTTCCATCAGGGCATTTGGTGCATTGGATGAGGTATACTACATTTCTGGAGGTGCAGCTGTAAGATCCTGGGATGCTGGAATAAAGAATGACACTCATAATAGCCAGTTTATTTTCAGTATTTGACAGGCAGGCAATCTTTTCAAACAGGAAGCTTAAACAGTTTTCTAGGTCAGTTATTCAAAGAAGCTTTGGCCAAACTGCAGAGAAATAAGGGGGAAGCTTCTGCTGAAGTTGACACTAGAAATGACTGGCGTAGAACAAGACATCCAGTGGCAGTTTTCCAAAGTATTCAATTTAATAGGCATTTTATTAAAAACCAGTTGGCATTCCATTCGGTATTTTTGTTTGACAGGCCTCTTCATTTTTTATTTCAGTCTCCTGAGTAGATCTTCTTTCTAATGACTGCTGCTGATTCAATATTTCTTTTCTTGCCAGCATGTCAGTCTGGCACTTAAAGAACAGTACATTTACCCTCTCTCTTACTCCCCCAGTATCATAGATTTCCAGGAACTTGGGAACAGAGAAAGAGTCACTGCATTGGCCTGTTTTTCTTTATACATCATAAGCAAATTGGTTTTTTTCCTCCTAGAGAGAACTCATGTATTCACTTCTAATAGAAATTCACCTGCTATTTAAAATTCTTAAAAATTCTATAACAAAGCAACTGACTTGTAATACTTTTTACAACTCTCATATTAAAGTACAGTCAGTAAACCTGCATGTCCTGTTTGTTGCTGCTTAAATTCTACAGCTGTGGATCGGTCAGTTTCATCAAGTCTGTCGGATGCAAGAGATGCCTTAGTGAATGCTGTGGTAGATTCATTGTCCGCATATATGTCAACAGTCTCAAACTTACAACAGTCTACTCTGATAGCACCAAACTCTCTCAAGCTGTTTCCTTTGTATGTTTTGGCTCTCCTTAAACAGGTATTTTATAATCTAATGGCATTCATTTTTTAGATCAAATACAAAGTTGTGTTCAATTTTAACTAAGTCTTCCAATAGACAGTCTAACCCAGTGAGTCTCAACCAGCGTGCTGTGAAATCTAAACCAGTGAGTCATTGGTGTAAATATTAGGTTCTCGAGTTCGTCATCTTCCCCCTTTTTATGGTAGCTCCTTTGTTACATTATTGGAAAAGTGGAATGAACTCTTCTTTGGGTGGCAATAGTTTGATTAAAAAATAAGCTCAAGAGTACAAAAGATTTAACTGATGTTATCTAATCAGCCCCTAACCAAAACTTTAAGCACATCTATTTTTGAAATTCAGTATTCTATGTCATTTCTATTTCGAAACAAAATGTAAAATATCAGTATTGTGAAGATTAACGTTTCCAAAATTTGGAATTGACGCTTTTCCTTGAAATTGTTGCTGGAAGCCACTTATTTCTACTTGTTCAATTTTCATGATGAAGGAAAACACATCAATTAAATACTCTCAACATATCTGACACACATGTATGATCAATTAAGTGAAATGTGTACCAACGGATGTTATTCTTACACATTATTAAATGAAACTGGTGATTAAAGCTAAAAATAGGTGGTTTAAGATCTCACCTCAAATTAATGTGTAATAGTTCACAGGCACTTTCAATTTTTACTTTAAATTTTTTTAATTTAAAAACAAAATTCGAATTAATTTTTATTGTTAGGTGTAGCAAGTATTTTCTGTGAGTTCTCATCTCCTGAAGTGTTTTGTATAATGTTTTCCAAATTAAAAGGTAAATCTCCAGAATTCACAAATAAAGTGAAAATTATTTTTTTCTACCCAGAAGATCACTTGCATTTATCTCTGTTAGGATTGCCTGCTTCAAGGTACCCTGGAAGGCTCAACAAACAAGGAAATGAGCGGCAAAGCTATCTTTTTGTTCTGCAGAGGATCCATAGGAGGGGTGTATAGATTACAGTGATTTAAAAGTCCCTTAACAGCAGGTGAAGGAAAACCATCTGATCCCAGCAGTCTTTCCTGCCCAAGTGTAGGGGGGCTGGACCTGATGACCTATAAGGTCCCTTCCAGCCCGTAACATCTATGAAACTATGAAACCAGATACTAACAAATTTTTGCATATTAAAAAGTGTAAGGGATACAGAAAGGAGACTGGAAATGATATTGAAACATGGCAGACCAGAGAAATTGAGATCTTAGAGTACTTTATGCAAGCAGAAGAGATTCCATGAATTTTAAAGCTATATTGCTGCACAGACTTCTGAATTTTCAGTATAGGAATTATCTTGCTACATCTGGATGGCCATGTCCAGACGAGCATGGATGTGCAAGCATTCACTATACTGCTACCTTGTGGGAGGGGGGAAGGAGTTACCCTTGGAGATTCCAGGACCAAAAAAACCCATGCCAAAAACAAAGTGGTGTGGTACACGTGGCAGCAGTGCGCACTGCCCAAAACCAGAGGTTGGCTGGCTGGAGCCACACTGCAGCTCCTGGACAGGCTCCTAGCTTGCGCACAGCAGCTGCAACTCCCCAAGGCCCCCGGGTAAGGCTGCTGGGACTAACCATAGTTGCTGGCCTCCTTCTCCCCTACCCAGCCTGGGGTAACCTGCTGTACACTAGATCATGTGTGGCATGGGCATTCCCCAGGGAAAAGTAGCACCAGCGTAACCCGCCTGCACTGCAAGGTAGTAGTGCTGCTGCTGCTTGTCCCTGGGGAAACAATTGTCCACGCCACACCAATAAGGCTAATCTGTTATCATGTCTAAAATGGTGATCCATCCTGTTTGTTGAGAGGGTTTATCAGTTGCAGGAAATTCTAGTCTTGGAAGCAGGCCAACCTGTATGGATGAGGAGCTCTCACCACTGATAGATGCACCCCATTTCAGGTCCCTTCTTCAGTGAGGAGTCCATTATTTACACAGTGATGAATAGCTCCAGCAGTGCTTACAAAGTGCTTCAAAAGGAAGTGCAAGGAAACCTGCAGAAGGCAGTTATGGAATAACTTGTTCTCCAGAAAAGATTCTTTCTGGCCCACATTTGTGGAAGCCTGGTTTGTACTGTGAAATATGAGAACTGTCTATGCTGCTTTGTATTTTGCACAGTTCTTGATTATTTTTAATCTTTATTGCCCTAAATTTGGATATAATAATGGATGTGTTTTTTAATTCATTTTGAAACCTCTTAAATTCTTCACCTCAATGATTTCTGCTGGTAGTAAGTTTTATAGCCTGTTATAGGAATGAAGTATAAATATTGAAAAAAAAAATACTGGAAGCAGCAATATAAATCTATGATAAATGGGAGAAACCATCTTGCTCTTGACTCTTCCCCAAATACTTCGCAGAACAGCAGGAGGATGAATTCTATTTAAAGTGCCTCAAATTTGGCATTCAGATTGAACTTGATTTTATAATTAACATAAAGTAAATGTTTTTCCTCATAAAAATAACTGCGTCTTTGTCAACTCTGGATTTGAGTTCCTTGCAATTAATGTTTTGCCGTGATATATTAAAATTCCTTATAAAACATATAAAAAGGGTCTTAAACTCAATTTGATACTTTTTTGTTTTACAGAAAGCTTTTAGAACTGGCACTAGCACACGCTTGGATGATCGTGTATATGCCATGTGCCAGATAAAGAGTCAGCCTCTTATTCATCTGATGAAAATGATACATCCCAACTTGTACAGGATAGACAGATTGACAGATGAGGTATAACATGGAACTGTTTTATATGGAATACAACTGAAACACATTGCAGAATCTAGTGAACCTATGGTAACAATTTCTTATACATTTTGATTGTAATTTAAATGTTTATTTCTACCATTTTTGACATGGTAAACTATAAAAATCAGGAATAACCTCTAACGGTAAGTGTGCTTACAAGGTTTGCCAGAAATACAGAATGGGTAATGAGTGCACAAGGTCTTTCTGCACATGTTCTTAAGAATCATGTTTCAGTGACTCTTATTCTGTCATCTTGTCATCTGTTGCCAATTTATGGAAAGCTAAAAAGATAATGCATATCTGGTTCCTGAAGGTAAAGTTTTAAAATCATGTGAAGGTAATGAAATCGGCAAGCTACGCTTGAGTTGCAGTTTGGCTGTGGAGAATGAGTAAAGGTTGCTTGCAGACCATAAAAAAGAACAAACAAAATGTGCTTGACTGGAAGAAGCAGCGTGTTATTTGACTCAGCTCTGCAGCATCTGTATAGGTCAGGTGCTTCAGCTGGGCTTTTCGACACTTTTTTCAAAAGGTGATTCAATTTGCTATTACATAAACACGCCAAAAAAAGCCCCACTAAAACACCCAATCTATACAGATGTTGAGTAAACTAAGTCCAGCTAATGCGCTGCCTGTGCTGGGCTTGGTGCAAGAACACAGAGAGTTTAAAGTAAAGAGCCATTTGGTTTGTTTGGGTTTTGTCTACATGTTTTAACAGTTGAAACATCCAGTAGAGCTACTTGTTCATATGTATGACAGATACAACTTTCAGCTTAGTAGAGTTTTGTTTGCTAATTTCCCACTAGCTGTCGTAAATATAATTACATATCATTGAGTTTTGCTTACACTCCTTAAATCTGAATTGTTCAGCTGCAGAATTAACTTGCAGGCTACCATTTCTTCAGGTTGAAAATAGTAAGCTGGAAGCTAAATATGCCTTCCTTTGCAGTATCAGTTAATTGTTGAAGCTAGTGCCAACGAGAACAGTTGAAATGACTAGTTGCTTTTGTCATGTCAGTCTTTTTTTTTTTTTTTCTTCGTACTGATACATGAAAAGCTAAAGTAGCTTTGTTTTATGCTCAGCCATTAATGCTAAAGGAAAATGCACTGAAAAAATCTATTTAGTAAATACAAAGTTGCTAGTTCCAAGGGATTTCAATTCAGTTGTCTCTTGCTAGACGTTCATTTTTTAAATTGTATTTTTATTAGGTAAGTGAAGTTAATTTAAATACTTTATTTTGCATAGTGAGAGTAGCTCTAGCCAGCCTGGAGGCTTTTTTTCCATTTGGAATTTTTGTCCTATGCTGGCTCTTGAGCCTTCATTGTTTTATCCTTGTTTGTTTGTTGGTTTGTTTTAAATAAGCCTTGCAGACTTAAACTGTATAAGAAAAAAATATCTGAGAAGAGGATGCAATCGAGGCAGTTCTCCTTTGAGGGATTGTCCATATGCACATTCTCTCTGTGAGTGAACCTGGATAATGCCACTTGTCGTTGAGAGGAGAGTTTTTGCCTCAGTAATATCTCTAGGGCACACTTAACTCCACTCCTTTCTGCTCTGCACCAAGGATAGAAAGGGCAGTTTGCTTTCTACTTCATAGTGCTTCTCAACTGCTATTGGCTTTACATGGAGAACTCTGTGATTCAAGGCCTAAAATAATAGTTTGAAGCCCTTTAAGAATTTCTGACCTCTTATTTTTTTTCTTGTCTTTTTTCAAATGTACCCTTTTTTCTTTCTAAGTTAAATTCTTAATAATCTGTGTACTCCCTTCTCATCCTCACTCTTGGTTTAGCTGTGCCACGAGGTAGTCATCTCCAGTCTGTTTTTGTATTTCTTTAGTAGTCTTTTACTTCTGTCAAGAAAGCAAAATCCTGGGATAGTTTCCAGGTGATCTCTATGAACACTGGGATCATTGTGTCATTCGTTGATATATTCATACCCAAAAACAATGTGGACCTAAGATGTCAGATTTCATTTCTCTTAGTGTCTTAGCTTGCATAGAGCTATGAATTCCATAGCTCAATATTGCTTAAAGCCATATTTCTTGCAGTGGATTTTAAATTTACTGACCTTTAAAATACACACCCCTTCTCTTGATGTTCATTACAGTTGGGTACAGCTCCTACTTCTTCTCCAAGATGCTCTTACAGTTCTCATTTTCACATTGTATTTAAGGTAGTGCTGCATTGTTAGATGAGATCATAATCCAGCCCAGAGGACATACTATCACTTATGTAATTATTTTTCATATTCATATTCTTAACAGAATGATTCACAGGTCTTTAGTAATAGATTTTCAGCCTGCCTTTATAACACTGAGCTCAGATACATTGACAGGGTAGTGTAATTCAGCTTCTGTAGGGTCTGGCAATTCTGTTATGCTTTCTCAGGTACAGGCGGGGAGTGGGGAAAGAGATTGTTTGGTCATTCAGTGTATTTCAGAGCAGTGTGCTAAAGACAGAGTTGTTTTAGCTGCCACAAATGGCTCCAAGCAGGATCTGACCACCAGGTGCTTTCTACCACCACAATTTCCTCCAGCCTTTTGGTTTACAGGAACAGTCTGGGGAGTCTTTGACATTGCCATTTGTAACTTTTTCATTAGTTAGTAAAGGTCAGGTTTTTTCATTTATTTTTGGGTGTAGAGTGAGAATCTGTTTAATGTAATATACATATTAGTATTTAGTTCACACAGTAAGCATGGAGAGAGAGTATACATAATGTGCTTAGTTAAATTGTCATCCCTGAGTTTATATAGGAAAATAGATCACATCTCTAGATACATCTTTCCAGAATGAGAATTTTGAAAGATTTATGTGATGGGTAGAGGTGGGATTTTGTTAGATAAGAATCTATCTAAAATACACCTAGAGAACAGCACTTAGACTAAACTACCTAATTTGTCAAAAAACTATTAAATTTAAAGTTAATAAATCATACATCCTATTTTATGTAATGGGCACTATTGTAACTGTATTACTATTGTAATTGTATTACTATTGTAATCGTAACTGTAATTCCTATTGTAATTGTATTACAGGGTGCAATTCATGTTAACGACAGGGTTGTTCCTCAACCTCCTCTTCAGAAGTTATCTGCAGAGAAGCTGACAAGGGAAGGAGTTTTTCTTATGGACTGTGGCTCAGTAAGCTACTACTTTGATTCATTTTTATTTAGACAATAACAAATGAGTTTAACTTTTAATAACCAACTTACTACACAAGTACTATAGCAAAGCAACACAGTGATTAACACAAGGCTCTAAAGTCCTGTCCCAGTTGAGACACTTTGCTCTTAGTAAAAGAAAATTCTTAATCTAGCATGGAATACTAATGTTTTCATGTTGTTATGGACTCTAATGACAGTGTTTAAAGCTTCCTTTTTCCACTGAGTTTTTTCTTTGAAAGTGGTAGCTTAACACAGGACATGTTAAAGTCTGCTCTAGCAAAACATTTACTCCCATATTTGATTCTCATCAAAGTTGAGGATGTACTTAAATAATTCTATGAATTATATCAGAACTTGTGGTAGAGGTGATATCTTTTATTAAACCAACTACATTTCTGCCAAAAAATTATATGAATTGTGGCTTATATGAACTATGTTTGTGTGTGGGGAAAGTTATGTTATGACAATTAAAGAAAATGATCCAGATTTCTGTGGAAAGTGCCATAATATTTTCTCCCACAAATTGTTAGTTTAATTTGGAAAGGAAGCACTCTCAACTTGTGGATATAAAGGATTCAGTGTGAAAAGTGATTTGTCTATAAAAGTCAGAAAAAATTATTGACCTTAGTCAGATTTTCAGAACATTAGGGCTTATCTAAACAGGGAAGTTAGTTTGCAGTAAGCTGTGGTACGAATGTTATAGTCCACTATGAATAGCCAGTTTAAAAATTATTGTAAAACAGCTATTGTACTTATAAGTCCTTGTATCTGTGCTTATGGTACGGTGACATCCACCTGTATAAAATTTACTGCGGTGTTCGTACTTACTGTTTTTTGATGCTATTAAATGATCTTCCTGTAGATGGTGCCAGTTTGCTGACAAAGTAAAGTATATAGACTTGGCTGTAGAAGAATGTGCTTTGAAATTGTTACTGAATTTGTGCATCAGTTGATTTTAAATTAGAAATATGTTCCAATAATAATAGTTCCTTGACTTAATTATCAAATTCTATATCTTAATTTCAATATTTGGGATATTTGGAAAAAAAATTCAAGAGAGAATCTCCTAAATACTGTATATCCCAGACCAGAGTTCTCAAAATACTTTTTCCATTTCCATTTAAACCTACGTTCCAAAACAAAACATGAATTCTCTGGATTCAGGTTGTATTTTCCTCTAAAAAATGTGCAAGACTTTTACTGAGACTAATTTTAATCTTTTGTAGATTTTTTACATATGGATTGGGAAAAGTTGTGATAATAACTTCATAAAAGATGTACTTGGGTACCCAAACTATGCAGCTGTACCCCAGAAATTGGTAAGCATTTGAATGTTTTGGATCATATCATATGTCTACTTTATAAGTAATCAACATTTCTCTTGACTCTGTTCAGTTGAGAAGCTGAATTGAATTTATTTCATGGTAGAATTTGTGCATGGCAGGAGAATTGTGTGGTTTCAAGTTTGCCAAACATAGTGAAAATCTCTGCCTATGGTTGTTTGAATCAGATGTAGTGATACTTCAATAGAAAGCAACAAGATAGCTATGGAATTTCTTCCAAAATATTAAAGAACATGATGTAGAGGGAACTTTAGCAAGATACTATACATTTTTTATTTAATTACTATATTCAGAGAAAACCAAAATGTGCCAATACAGTTTTAATCAAGGGGGAGACATAATACAAGGACAGGTTTTTTTAATGCAAAAGGGAAGAATTCATTACATAAGGAAGGACTAATCACTACAGAAATGTGGATTTGTTTTAAATATAGCTCATTCCATCCATTTACTACAAAGGTGGCAACAAAACTAATTTTAAATTTGCAGTCAAAGACTTGTTTTTGACCCCATATTAATTGTTCCACAAGCTACATAAGCTATAGCAGTGGTTTTCAATATTTTTGGACTTGAGGCACCCCCTCCATAACTTTTGTGAATATGAATGGCACCCAATTTCAGAAACTAGATACTACAGTGCTTATCTCCTTGCAGAGGGACTAGGTGGTGAGGGTGGGGATCTAGGGACAAGCCTGAGCCTGCACTTAGCTTATCTGCTTACATCCTTATATCGCACTTATCTTATCGTGCCTCAAAGCATCCTTCAAAGGATCTGATGGCACACCTGGATACCCTGGCACTGGTTCAGAATCAGAGAAGTAGGAATGGAAAGGACGTCCAAAAGTAATTTAGTGCCTGAGGCAAGATCATCCTTCCCCAAACCATCCTATACAAATCCAAAATCTAACCTCTTAGTAAAACTATAGTCAACCCAGAAACAACACAAGACATAACCTATCTTTCCACGAGTAAAGCAGGAGGAGTATCATGGTAGTCAAAGTCCTGCTTTTGTAAAAGATTATTAATTAGAGGTGCACCAATAGAGATTTTCGGGGCCAATACTGATAGCTAATATTTAAGAAGGCATATCAGCCAATACCGATCCGATTTCTGATACAGCTGTCTCCAGCTGGTAAATCCAATGTGGTGGAAGAGGAGGGAGGAGGGAAGGGGTGTGGTGGGGCAGATCAACAGCCCCCACAGTGAGGGAAGGGGCAGGGGAAGCTGCTGCCCAGGCAGGGGTGGGGTGGGGTGGGGTGGGGAGCCAGAGCTGCAGCTCGTGGTGGGAGGGAGGCAACTCCCGCTGCTTCTTGCACCCCAGGAGGGCACTGGGAGGGGGCAGGCTGTAGCCAGGGCTGCGTAGTGTTCTTGGTGGGGGCTGAGCTCAGAAAGGTACTGGGAGCATGGGAGGTGTTGGGAGGGTGCTGCATCCACCCCAAATTTGCCTGCCACTCCGCTCCCAGCACTGCTGCCACCAGCTGCCCGCCACAGCGCAACACCCCACCTCCAGTCAGTCACTGCAGGGGTCATTGATCTGCTGCCCCACACCCCTTCTTCGCCCCTTCCCCTTCTACCACACTGGACTTCCCAGCTGGAGGCAGCTCTCCATGCTGTCGGCTGTGCTTCTTGCCTGAGTGCTACACTGAAGCTGCATGCAAAATCAGCATTTATCGGCCAAATCATTGGCCCCTTGGACCAATATCCGATACAGCCAGTTTTCTTTATATCAGTACGGATCCTATATCAAACCAGTGTATCAGTTTACCTCTATTATTAATATATACTCAGGAGATCCCAGGTAGAGGGTCATAGCCCCTGCTACAGAGGGAGGCAAAAACCCCCACAGTCCATATCTTTCTGACCAGGGAGTAAAATAACTGGACTAGAGATGGTCATTCATTTTTGGAGATGCAATTTTCAAAGAAAACTTGCAGAGCTTGAAAACGTGACGAGAAAGGGAGTGTAAAAGCACTCCAGCCCTCTGGAAAGGGGAAAGAGAGACAGCAGAGGGCTTTGGGATATTGGGAGTATCCAAGCTCTCTTCCATAAAAAAAACTGTCGTTTGTTCTCAGAGAAAGATGTTTCTCCTGGTATATCTGTAACAGCTCTCCAGGTGCAGTATACTAACTCAGAAGAAATGGCTGAAATATCTGATGGTGCTTAGCAGTGATCCCTCAGCCTGTTAAAGAGCCCACTAAAGTCATTGTTTTGAACCTTAGTGGTTTCAATTCAGGACTTACTTTTGGTGTTTGTCAGTATCTCTTACTGTGGAGCACAACATTCAAGAATTTGAATGTGTATGTACAGAGGGGAAATTAAAATGCCATATTTCCAGAAAGGAAATTAGCCTGTTTTCTAAATACCTTTCAATTAAAATGCAGGTTTTTAAACATTTACTTTTGGCTCAAATGAAAGGACAGATACAGGATCGTTGTACATAAGCTATCAAGAGCCTATAATACAATATGTGGCAGATGATTTTGTAAAAAAAAAAAACAAAAAACAAACCAAACGTTCAGGCTATTTTCCATGAGATTCATGTCCTGAGAATACCTTTTTCTACTAAACATTTTAAACTCATCATGTACCTATTTCTCCTCTGTAGTATCTATGCATGTACCCACTCTTTACCTCCATGTATAGTGTATCAAAACAAGCTATTTGGAAGACATTCATAATCTGAGACTTTGGGGTGTTTTTTTCTAGATTAGTATATATCATGCCTTCTGGCTTTCATTCAACCATTCATTTATTTCAGCATGATTTCATGTTACTTTGGTATATATTGAAAAGAAATAGCCTCTCTTTCTCATGGCTTTTTTAACCAGACCCAGCTTCCAGAGTTGGATACGCTATCTTCAGAGAGAACAAGGTCTTTTATATCCTGGCTTAGAGACAGTAGACCTCTAAACCCAGTTCTTCAAGTAATAAAGTAAGTTCATGTTTAGTTACATTTATTTTAACATTCCTGTTTTCCATATATTCATCTCAGGGGAACACATTTAGATTTCATAGTAGTAATTCTCACATAATCCTATTAGAGGCTAAGCACCCTCAGCTTCTAATTGAAGTTAATTGGGAAATGAGGCTGTTCAGTGCAGGAGCGGAAAAGCAGCGCCTTTGCAAGTGTAGGGCCCCACAAGGGTCATGCTAGAGAATATCTTTGTTCTTTTCATTTTCATAGATTCATAGATTGTTAGGGGCTGGAAGGGAACTTGCAGGATTATCAGTCCAGCCCCCCTGCACTAGGCAGGAAAGACAAGTGGGGTCACGTGACCACAGCAAGGTGACAGTCCAGTCTCCTCTTGAAGTTTTCTAGGGTAGTTGATTGCACCACCTCTGGAGGGAGCTTAGTCCACAGTCTGGACACTAACTGTGAAGAAGTTTTTCCTAATGTTAAGCCTGAATTGGTCTTCCAGCAGTTTGTGGCCATTACTCCTAGTGTTCCCCAAGGGTGGTGTAGTGCAGTTGTTTGTTGTACTTTATGTACTCCCCTGATGTAGCGGTAAGCTGCTACCAAGTCCCTCTCAGCCTTCTCTTTTTTAGGCTGAAGAGTCCCAGGTCCCTCAGCCTTTCCTCATATAGCTTGTCTTGCAAGTCTGATCATACAGGTGACTCTTCTCTGGACTCTCTCAACATTTGAATATCCAATCAAAGTTTAAGCATAACTTCTAATATCTAATAATTGTTTAGTTATAAACTAGACCTGTTTACCTAATAGAAATTAATAATAAATTTATCAGTGGATTACTTCATAGACATCCTGTAGCCTTTTCAACCCATGACAATCTAGACTTTGTTAATTTTTATATTTAGTTAATAGTTTTTCATCTCTGACAATTATCAATTTACTAGAACTCATGACTGGTTGGTCAGTTTGTTTTTAAGGAAAGTATGTTATGTTTTTAGCTGCTAGCTTTTACCCTTGAAGCAAATATTAGGGGTTTTTTGTGCTATATTGATACATTTTTATGTATGTATATTTATATCATACAAAAGTGGTTTGGATAAATTGTATGGCCATGCCGGGAACTTTACTGCCTTGTAGTAAAGACTGAATCAGAATTTCCTTTGATTCCTTATTTGTAAAATGTATTATTTAACAGTAAAATTTCTGTAAAAGATGTCTTAAGTAAATGTTTTGCTACATAAAAAGTTGAATACATTTTAAAAAAAAAAAAACACCCCATTGAGTAGTTCAGTGGGTAACTCTAGATTATAAAGTAACAATTTTTGGAATCAAATTAACAGAAAAACAAGAAATTCAGAGTGAGGGTTGAAAGGACTTAATTTAACTCCTGGCATTGCTGCTCTTTGGATTGCAGTAGCATTGAGTGGTTTTAAGGATTCTAGCTCAATTGCGCTAGATGCTGTAGAAATAATAAAGAATGATTTGTGCTAAACTGAATTTACTCACTGATCCTACAGACTCTTATGCTTAACTTAAACATTACTAATCTGCCTGGAGGAGATTGTATGTCAGCAGTGCTCAATGTTGCAGATGTGGCAGAAATGCCACCACGGGTGCCCCTCTCCAGAAGCCTCTCCCTGTGCCAGCCTGAGAGGCTGCTGGTGAATCCCTCAGGGCAGGGATCTCATCCCTGTCCGCATGACAAAGGCC
>JAGPOW010000229.1:18833799-18844424 GCA_030014935.1 Caiman crocodilus | reverse complement strand
TTTTCCAAGGTGCACAGGGCCAGAAATAAGTCCAGAGCCTTGGATGGTGGCAGCGGGAACCCCAGGCTTAGCGGGTGTACTCTAGGGAAGGGGTTGGCCGGACACGAGGCACCCCAAGGGAGGCACTCGGAGCCTGGAAGGTGGGCGGGCGCAGGGAGGTGGGCGGCTCAAAACGGGAGCGCCCCCTGCTGGCCCGCCACAGCAGATATGTAAAAAGTCTAAATATTTATTATCAGGAGTCAAACTGTAACCTGTAGATGGCCTGTTACTATCTACAGGTCATGATAACTGCTAGCAAAAATTGTTTTTATTCTGATATTTTATCATACTTACATTTTTGTTGTTTTTTTCAGGTTTAAAGATCTTTTCATTTCAGATATCAGAAGTGTTCTTTCTATAACGCAATAATAACATGATTTTTACTGTTGGAAAATGGAATACTTCATCAATAATTTTATGCTGCATGTAGTTCTCAAAGCAATAAGCATTACGTGGACTTTCTGTTTATATTTTTCTGTAAAATGTGTTTTATTAATGTTTAATGGATCATATATTTTTCTCTTCCCTTTTCAGAGATGAGAGTCCAGCCAAAACGGATTTTTTTCAGCATTTAATTGAAGATCGGACAGAGGCAGCTTTCTCATACTATGAATATTTACTTCAGATTCAACAGCAGACTTGTAAATGAAAGAGAAGTAAAGAAGAAACAACTTTCTGATTGTGGATGCTAACATCAGCTGTGAGAAAAGCACATAGAAAGTTTCAGTAACAAGAGTCTGTTTTTCCCAATATACAGTTCATAACACCAGTTCCAAGCTGATGGACAAATACATCTGTATTTCCAGAGGAATTACACAATTTTGCTTCAGCCTAAACATGGTAGGAGTAATGAAGCTGTTTCACTAGTACATTTTAAATTGGTTTATACATGCTTACAGTAGTGCAGCAGTATGGTGCTCTGTTTATTGCAAGCTGATGAATTTATGTAGCGATGTGGGATATTTCTTAATGAAATGGAAAATTAGATTAAACATTTTTTCTTACATTTATTATGATAACCCTTCTGGATTCAAACTCTAACAGGGAAGCCAAAAGGCAACACTGTATGTTGTTTGTTTATATCATTTACTTTTTAAAAAGAATGATTCATGTTTACTAAAAGACTCAACATTTTCCCTGTGAAGACTCTAGAATTTCAATAAAGTACATGAAGTGTAGAAATAAAATATATAATGTACATAAGTGTTACATTTGTAAAGAAGATGTAAAAATGTAACTAAAGAATGAATACTTCAATGTGCAGCAGTGTTGAGTGTTCAATGACAAATCAGTTTGCCCTAGATAAAGAATGAAGTTGACTAAGACATTAAGAGATTGGAATCCACACAACTTAAGTTATTCAGTTCATTCTTTTAGATGAATTTATTTATGATTGGCTTATGAATTAAAATATTTTGCTTCATCATGTGTTTTTATATTTTGCAACTCTTACATTTTAGAAGCTGAACTCTATACTGAATCTAGAACTCATTGCTGAAAAGAATGTGTTTGCCACTCTATTTTGCAGACTTTTCTAAGGTGGGGGGAAGAAGAGACTTTCATAGAGGGGAATGTGCTGTAGGTGTATCAATAAAAACTCATATTGGGACCTTCATATATATTGTTTTCTGAAGAAGAGTCTCTCTTAATCCTGATTTATATTTTGTTACTTGAACCAATCTTGGTCCATGTTTTTTGAAATTCAAAATAAGCGTGGTTAACTACTGAATGCTATTTTATGATGTGATTTCTTCTGTGATGAAAATAAGGGATATAAAATGTGTGTTAGTTGAAGAGATGAAAGGGAAAGTTGTATTATTTTAGGCATTGTCAATCATGAATCAGCCTCAGCTTTGCCACTTACTTGGTTTAAATGATAATTTTCACTGCACTGTCACAATGAACTAAATTGCTAAAAATGCAGGTAATATTAGTGAATTTTTAAAGCATAATCCTTTAAAGCATTTTAAAACAATCAAGAAGTTGAATATTTAGGAGTTCTATACCCAGAAAGATTCAAATTGAATCATGTGTGGTATAATGTTCAAGAGGAAAATACAACAGATACATTTCACAACTGATTTATGACTATACTAGCTGCACCCTAAAGGTGGGGTATCCTGGTTGTTTGAACCAAGTCAGCTGAGAAGGATCCTTTTATCATTTAAATTAGTCTCTTTTGCTTAACCAGAATTATTTGAGTACCCAAAGATTGCTCAGAACCTCAGAATTACTAGTCAGTCCACATTTTTTATCAGTTACTATATGTCTTTGTTGATGCTGGATCTTGTCCCTAAATTAAGACGAGAAGTCAGTAACTGCATATTTTTTATTTTAGACTACTTCACATTTTGAATAAAAGCTAAATGTCATTGAAAAGTAGATATCTTATAAATTATTTGAAACCATAAATGTGTCAAAAGGGCATATTAGCATAATCTCAGTAAACAGCTCTACAGAATACACACTTATTTATGAACTTGACATTGAATATGAGAACACCTGAAACTGGTTTATGATGATATCTTCTGTAAAACTATTACTTAAAAGCTTTATTCTTCTATGTGTTTTGTATACAAAAATTATGAAAAATACATTTGAGAACTATTTGCTTATTTGTTTAGTAAAAATCAATTTACAGTATAGACAATCTAGTAGTTATTTATGCTTCTGTAAATGGTAGAAGGTTTCTGTAATATAATCTCTGTTTGATCACACTACAGACATTTAAAGAACATTCCTCTATGCCTGCTGATGGAAAATTGAAACTGATCTCAGGATATATGTTTATTAAAACTAAATCTCCTGCAGTGGCCAAGATATCCAGCAGCAAAGTATAGCCCCCTGATTCCCAGCCAAGATGCTGTGATCTCCTTTGACGGGTGCTATGCTATTAGGTGTGTAAACAACTACACATGATTCACAAGGTATATCTAGAGATAGAAAAGAGCAAACATTCAAAATGGCTTGCAACAGAAGAATTGTTCTATTACGTTTTTTTCTGTGGGCAAGAAATGAATGAAAGATGAGAGCTGCAATTTTCTGAGAGGTGCCTTGATTGTAATGAGAGGTTCCTTGAGTCTGTAAAAGTTGAAGACTTAGGTACAAACATTCAAAAAGCCTAAAGTCGAATTGCTCAAACCGGCACACGTTTCTGTAAGCACCCTAGTTTAGGTCAGGAGTGAACAGAAGTTTCACCTTCCTGGTGTGGGGGGAGAGGACCATTGTACTGCCTACACTGGCCAAGGCCAGCAGGTTGGGGCATTCGACACCTCCTGGCATAACCCACAGCCTCCCTGAGCTATTGAGGATTGCTGAACGCTGTGGACTCAGTGGCAGGCTTCTCTACTCGCTGTCATTACACCTTCTTGAGGGAAGCATTGGGGGTCTCAGTGGGCTTCCACACACCCACTGAGACACCCCCATGCCTCCCTCAGGTGGACGCAGTGAGAGGGAGCTAGGCACAGCCAATTTCCCCACCCCCCAGTCAGTGGCAGCATCAGCGAGAGGTGTCTCCAGCACATGTGGCTCCTTGTCACTGTACCTGCTAGCAGGATGCATGGGGAGATTCTTGGTGGGGTTACAGGAGCACACTGAAAGACCCCCATGCCTCCCTCGAGAGCTCAGTGACAGGAACCTGGGCATGGTGAGCCACAGTGACAGGGATCCAGGAGAGCCCACTAAAAAACTCCCCTTCCCTCCTTCCCCCCACTGAGCAGTGTCAGTGACAGGCATTTCCAGCTCACATGGCTCCTTGTGAGGGAGGGTTAGCAGGGGCCCACAAAGGTACCTGGGATGCTAGCAGATACCAGCCAACCTTGATTCATGAGCAGAGCTGGTCCTGAAGTTCAATTCACTGGTCTAACCCAGATCAATCAAGTCTGATACCACATCAGTCTATGTCCATTTTAGACCAGGATCCAGCATTTTTATAGGAGTCTGTGCTCTCTGAACTTTGGTAATGGGTATAGACTGGTTTCCAACCACCTAAACCAGAAAAACTAATGTATGTACCTGTCCTATGTTAGTTTGGGTTAAATCACCATAAAGGAATTAGGTGCAAATTGTAAAATATGTTTGTTCCCACTAGTGAACGGGCAACCTGCTTTTAAAAGGTATCCTTCATGTTTACTAGTAGTATTTAAGGGGGAGGATATTTTCATGGTGAGTAAACAAGTCTTTAGCCATATTAATTTTGTATATGGAACAGGCATCCTTGTAACATGCTGTGCCATAGAAACAAAAATGGAAAGCATCCAACCTAGTGATCAAAAAAGATGAATTTGGTATGTTTTAGATTACTGAAAATATGAACTGGATTGGTCAGGAGTAGTTAATCTGATTTCTTGATACTGTATGCCCCAAGGTACCTCTCTACCATTGTTGTTGGGTAAAATTGTAAAGTACTTCTTGGCCTACTTTGAACTGACAGCTATTAAATAGCTATTCTGGTTCTTTTCCTAGTGAATAAATTAATTACAATAAGATACCCTCAGTAACAACTGTGTAAAAGGAATAAAAAGATTGAACAGACCTGGAAACCTGATTCCCACACTGCCATTTCCTGTTGGTGGCCCCACTAGCTCAGCTATAATTAACGTTATACTGTCAGTTATTGATACTGGGTATCTGTGTGCATAATGGCATTAGTCTTATATTCCAGGTACAAATACGACTATAATACATGTAACTAAAATTGGAAGGTATGTTGACATTTTTTTTCTCTGTAATGGTAAGTATATACCAAATTCATTCTGCCACTGTCTTACACCAATGACACCACTATTTCCAAGCAAGATTAAATTTGTACAATTCATTTCCCATCTAGATGCATACAAAGAATTATAACGTTCTGCTTTGTGGCAAGGGGTGCAGTTAACGAAGCTTAAAATGTATGTATCAGAGAAATCTGTCCAGGAAAAAATCTGGCTGTAGTATCAGTTCAACCTTCAGCCCGTGGGCCAAGTGTAACCTGCAGGGCTCCCCAGGGAGTGGGAAATTTGATAATGGGAGCGGTGGCATTACATATGCCACGCTGCTGCTGCCCCCCTCCCCCCCACAGCCATCCAATTTCTAAGCCCCATGCAGCAGGTTGGATATCACTTCAAGTGTCTACAGAAATGAAGCCTCTACCACCATGTTTGCACCACTAATCATCAGATAGTGCTTAGGGATTGTTAAAGCACAATTAACCCTTAAATGGAATGTGAAATATGAACACAGACAACTGTGTCCTAAAATCAAAGTCTAACTTTATTAGTACAACAAGTATTATCTTAGCAGTTTCTCTATGCAGAGAGAAAAACACTTAGTACGTTGATCTCACCCAATCCTAGATGTTACTTTGCCTCACAGAAAAGACGGCCACTCAGTTCCTGAAGCAAAGGGTGTGTTTTTGGCTGGGATGATCCAGACAGGTGTTGAAAGCTGGATTCATGTGAATGACGATGAAAGATGTACACTTAACTTTCTTGCTTCCCCCTTTTATGCTTTTCTTTAACTTGACTCCTTTGATGACTCCTTGCTTTTGGATTGGTCTCTCTGTAGTCAGCATATTTTTCATACTTTATCCTGTCAACATATTCCTTTGTTCAAAATCCCAATTACAGCACACCTCTTAATTTAGCCTTTTTCCAGTGTCTTACATTAAGCATTGTCCACTGGTCTCCTTTATCACCTTTCATTAACATATCCAATCATTTCATCCCTCTGATTCAGCTGGTTAGTGCTAAGTTCAGTGAATTTGAGCTAGTAACAAAATGATTACTATGTTATGTTAGAAGAACTTATCACAGTGGTAGAAAAAGGAAAGAAACATCATGTGAGCAAACTCAAGGCCATAAGCTGCTTGCAAGAAACAAGGCCAGCTGATATTGCAAAAACCAGCAAAATGAAAAGTTCAGATAACAGTGAGGCTATGCAGAACTTTAGGTTGAATATAAAAGAAAATTTTAAACAATGTTATAATTCACCGCTCTATAAACAGGTGCAACTTTGAGGCATAAAATATGACAAGCTACACTAACAGCCATGTTGGCATGCAGGTTTGTGAAATCTCATTTACACTGGTGAAAGAACCCAACCAACACTGCAAAAGAGTACCACTGGCTTCCTTTAACAATCAAAAATCCTGAGCACAAATGCATCTGTCTTAAGGTGGCTTACCTGCCTGTAAATAGGAAGTCATCCGTCCCTCCACCTAGGTATACTAATGTTCTGTGTGATATTTTGGGCATGCTAAGCCTTCCTACCTCATCACAGATGCATAATGCATTTATGGCAAAACAGAATGCTATACTGTAGCTGGTTGCCAAGTGCAATAGGCTGATCCTGGCAGCAATCAGCTGCTGGTATTTCTGCATCAGAAATGAAATTTCTCCTGAGGTTTCATACCCCACACAAGTATAGCAGTCTCCGAGATAATCTCATCAAGAAGTTTCCAGTTGATCAACATTTGGTCTTGGAAAGACAATTTTGTCAAATTCAGTCTTCAAACATGGAGATTCCCAGCATAGATGTGTTTCCACAAAAGAAAAGAAGACATCAGTCCTATTGTAAGGCAGGGCTTGTTCCAAGCATGCTGTCAAACAGGTTCCTGCCACAATGTGGGAAGGGGGTTAATGTATTCCTTCTCTTCTCCATCACCTCACCTCCCTGCTCCACTTGTATCAAAATTCATCTTCAAATTGGCAAAAGGTGGCTAGAATTGGAGATGGTCTCTTCAAATCTTTATAGTTCTGTTATACACACATGCTTCCTGATAAAGAATCCTTCTTTACTGCTTTGAGATCTGTATCAATAAGAGGTTGGCATGAGGGAACTAAGGTGTGGTTGCAGTTGCTCTACTCTTTGTACATGCACATTACACAACTATACACAAGTATATGCTATACCTGTAGAGGCAAAGGACTGCCCTGATGGCAATTTTAGTGCACTCCCAACTGCAGTGGAGACTACACACACCTAAGAGTGGAGTGGATATGTGTAACATCTCCAAGAACAACAGGTAACAAGTAAAGTAATGATTTTGTATAACAAAGGTGATTCTAAATTGAAATACGTTTCTATTATAGCAATGGACAGGTGCTCATTTGTAGCACTACAAAAATAGAATAGCTATGGGGACAGGGACACATGTAGCCTCTTAACTAAAATGCTGGCAAAGGCATGTTCTCCAGCCAGGGGGGAATCGGGGCTGCTGCTTTACCCCCCTCTCTCCCTGTACTCAGAGGAGTGTGAAGCAAGCAGGCTGTCAGTGATCAACTGGCAGCTGCTAAAAAGCAGCAGCCAAAGCCTCTCACCACCTGTGTGAGAGTTGGTGTGTATGGCAGGGATAAAGAGAACTGGTCTCTTTACCACTGCCACCAGTGGTGGCTATTCCCATAGCAGCAAAGGCATTTGTAATAGTACAACTGTAACTTTGGCCTATCTGTGCTAGAACTGGAGCTGGTCTGCTGAGGAATGAGTAGTAGATACCGCGCTCATTTACTGAGATGTGTTTATGGTTATTAGCGAAATGGTAGCATAAACATAAGGGGGGGTAGAAATTTTTTAGTACAAAACCGATTGGCTAATCTACACTTGGTCTGTAGAAGATAAAATTGCCTTTTTGACAACTAAATTTTATATTTGGACATGTAAACATTTGCTCTAAAGTAGGTATGGGGAAGAATGTAGGCTTATGTGTCATTAACTTTCTGTGGGAAATTTACGGTAGCAAAGCAATAATGTTCTTTTTAAAGCTAGAATGTAGATTTGTGGTTTTGTAGCAAAACTACAGTGTACTGCTGGACACAATGTGAAAGAGTGAATGCTGATAGTTCACTGTATGCTATGAGTCTGTTTCAACAATGATAAAACAATCATCTATTGCTGTCTGACCCCAGTTTTTCCTTTCTTTGTCTATTTAGCTTCTTAGCTGAGAACACTTCTTATTGAGATTTAAAATAAGAGACTGCTTGAATATCTCTGAGTGTAGGCAGTAGACAAAACAAGGGCATGTTTTAAATATATATTATATAGGTAAACATAAGGGTTGATTTGTTTCAAGTTCCAATTTCTCCCTAACAGTATTCCTCTGAGTCATACTTCATTAATATTATATCACATTTGGATGCATTCAGACTTATCACAGCAGACACACCTGCTTTCCCTTAGCTTTACAATGAACTGGACTGTTATAATTGGAAGACCTACAGTGTACCTGCACTACAATTGATCTTCTGATAATAAATTTTTGAAACATATTTGAAGATACTTTAATGGGGCTGAAATTACTAACTTTTTGTTTAATGTTAGCTGATCACAATGCAATAGAAATTAAATCTACAGGGTTGTTGGCTGTGATATAAGAAATGCATAAAGGAAGCTTACAGTTGGTTTAGTGTCTTTTGAACTCCAAAGGATTTTTTTAAATAAAAGTTTGCATTCAATACAGCCTCATGCCTCCAAAATGACACTGATAAAGATTTTAGAAGGTAGACTGTATGGAGTGTTCCATCTCCCCTTGAAGAAGGATAGCACAGCCATTATATGTAATTACACAGTAATTATATGGTTGAAGTGTAGGCAACTACAGTGAAGACAGAATAAGGGACAAGAAAAGGGTAGGAAAAACAAAAGTAAAGTATATATGGGGGAAAATAAGGATGTATGTTCTGTGTTAAATTTGGCTTTCAGTATTTAAAAAAAAAATCCCAAATAAAAATCACTGCTTGCTTTCACGCTAGCTGAAAAAGATTCATCTGAGATCCACATTTGAGAGGACCACTATCAATTCAAATACATTAAATTTGTAATACCTTCTTAGTGATGAATAAGCAGGGGCCACATGAAATCTTTCTTATGTTAGTTGTGCAGGGCACTCAGAAGGCAGGTCTGTGTTTCCATGTTCACCTGTAAACAAGTAGGAGTGTGTTTTCCTAATACACTTTCACCTGAGGACAGTTCAGAAATATGTAGGCATTCCTAAAGGTTTCAAGCCCTGCTAACAATTATTCATGTCTCTTAACCCCACTGTATTAGGCCTTTTTTCAAAGGGAAGGGAGCAAGGAAAATTCAACATTTTTGAGTATTGAGATTGCTATCCTTGACTATTTTCTAGTCTGAGCAGCAGATTTTCCAGACCTTTTTCTTTACTAGATGATATTCTGGTTTATAACAGCATTGTACAAGGAGTTCTGTCAAGGTCAAATAATTAGAGGTAAGATACTGATATCCCTGAAGGACTTCTTTCTTTATACAAACTATATTGGCCCAACTTGATTTTTTCTTCCATTTCTTTTTGACTTTTTGTTTTAGAACTTACAAGCTCCCTTCCCCTGCTATCAGCTTGTCAGCTTCTGCAGCAGCATGACCTTAACCATGTTTTTCTCACACGCTTTTCTTGTTTTCCCCCCCACCCCATTGTGGCCAGTCCAGGCATATCCTGTTCTGGTCAATCTATACATAATGCTGACTTAAGCTCTACTGTTAAACTTGTTATCCTACAGTTGACAGTTAGTCTTTGTGATCAATGGTTATTCTTATATTTCTAAAAGGGTTACTTGAAGGTTACTGCTTTTGCAACAGCAACAGAAGGCAAGTTTCCCAGAAGCCTCTGGGATTAGCAGATCTTTCAGGAGCCTAGGGTTACTTGCAAAACGACGAGATATAGGCTACAATTCCCCCAACTATATTTGTGTTGTCCTGTCTTTGGTACAGAGAAATGTGAAGAGCACGTTTAGGAATATCACAGCAAAGTGAAATTTTAAATAATTTGTTGAGACTTAGACTTGCTGATAGTTATTTTTCATGTAATATTGAGAACATACTGTCAGATTCGCTGTGGTAGTAGGCCAGTTCTCACAAGTGATTAGTGATAGACAAAAGGATTACAATTCTACAAAGGCAATACAAGCCAAATAACCTGGCTGCTGTCAATTTTTCCAGTAGAGTTCTCCAACCATTAAATTTCTCTGGTTTCCTCTTCCATTTCCAGGCCCTTTGTTGCCTTATTCTTTCCAGGTTTTGATAACTAATGGCAATAGTCATTTATTTTTGGAATCTTTTTCAGTGTTTCTCACAAATTTCTTAGCAGAGGCTTCTCTAATAGTAATGCCTTTTGAAAGATACTCCAGCCTGCATGAGATTTAAGGATTCTGGGACCTTTAAGGCATAGGTCAAAGAGTGAGTACAACTTCTCCAAACACCCTAGAATCTGTGAGATGATAGTAGTCCATTGTGATATTTTTAGTGGCAGTTGATTCAGTATGTCTCTTACATAATGGATGGTTCTGCTCTTAAATTTACCTTTTTTTCCCTTCCAAAAGAACCATAATATTTGCACTCAACTTTATACATAAAAGCTCAGCCTGTAATTTGGCCTCCTACCATCCTGACTTCTATATGTGCAAGATTTCTGTGTGAGCAATAAAAATCATAGAATAACAGAATCATAAAAGTAGGGTCGGAAGGGACTTTGTAGATCTTCAGGTCCGACCCCCTGTCTGGGCAGGAAGAAAACTGGGCTCAAATGATCCCAGCCAGGTAGGCATCAAGCCACTTCTTAAAGACCCCCAGGGTAGGAGCCAGCACCACTTCCCTTG
>JAGPOW010000229.1:18750503-18833699 GCA_030014935.1 Caiman crocodilus | reverse complement strand
TTCTGCAGTCTTTCCCTCCCTACTAGCATGCCCACCTCACCCCAAATTTTGGTATCATCAGCAAATTTGAACAGGTTGCTTTTCACCCTGTTGTCCAAATCGCTGATAAAGAAGTTGAACAGTGCGGGCCCAAGGACCGAGCCCTGGGGGACTCCGCTGCCCACTTCCCCCCAGGTCAAATATGACCCGTCCACCACCACCCTCTGAGTACGACCCTTCAGTCAATTCATAATCCATCTGACCATGTAGGCATCGATGCCACAGTCACCTAGTTTTTTTAATGAGGATGGAGTAGTCAACAGTGTCAAAGGCCTTGCTGAAGTCCAGAAAGACTACATCCACGGCAACACCTGCATCTAATGCTTTTGTGACCTAATCATAAAAGGCAATCAGGTTGGTCTGACGTGACCTGTCCTTAACGAAACTGTGCTGGTTGCCCTTCAGCATCATCCCCAATGCCAGCCCATCACAGAGCTCCTTAATGATCTTCTCAAAGAGTTTCCCAAGGATTGAGGTAAGACTGACAGGCCTATAGTTGCCTGGGTCCTCCATCCTCCCTTTCTTAAAGATGGGGACCACATTAGCTATCCTCGAATCATCTGGCCCTTGGCCTGAGCATCACGAGCACTCATAAAGCCATGCCAAGGACCCTGCAATAACCCCTGTTACCTCCCTCAACCCTGGGGTGGAGAGCATCTGGACCTGCTGATTTGAATACATCCAGCCCCTCCAGACGCACTCTTGGGCCCTGAGTATCGTCTCCTTAAGGAACAACCACTCATCTTGAGCACTGAGTTCTCCTGCCCTTGAGAACCCCAGCACCTCTCCCACCAATCTCCTCAACTCTTTGATGTTGGCCCTCTTGAAGCCTAGGGCTACTGCTTTGCTGCAGGCCCTTGTCACCCTGCGCTGGACAATGAATTCCAAATCAAACTTTTTTTGTTGACGTTCTTATTTTAGTATTTTTAGCACATTTAAACCTTTGAGTCCTTTACTTAATTAGTTGATTCTCCTGGGGTATTTCTTAAGGGGCAATAGCAGTTGAAGGACTTTATCTGTAGTTTTTGAAAAAAACAAAATTTTCCCTTAATATTGAATAAAAAATGTGTGGTTGACTTATTTATAGGGTCAACTTATAACACTACAGTATTTCTTCTTAAATCCACCTTCCTTGGTTTGCAGAATCATATGCTACTCTATTTCCAAATGTTGGCTGACCCCTACGACGGGAGCACCAACAAGGAACATAAAATCGCACATTTAATCCAATCATTTTTTAATTCAAACAAGTTAAAGGGAGATTTAAGAGGGACAAGATTGTTTCCAGTTAAAATAAAAGATTAAATGTCTATTCTGTTTCCTTCTGTGCCATTTATGTAATGGCAAGTCAATACCACTGTGCTTCTGTTTAAATATTTGTATCATGGGTAAAATATCTGTCTCCTTCAGAGATACTGGTGGCTTGGTTAATGTTTCTATAACAGCATGAGATTCTTCAATAAGAGAAGCTCTTTCAGCAAAGTATTTATGTGTGGAGAAGCGGTGGGAGGAAGGGGTCCGGTGTGAGAAGGGTCTTGGCATAGACACAATTTAATCCTTTTAGTACTGTATTAATTTAGCTACCAATATACAATATGCCAATTTAAGTCCTCTTTTCAGCAGGAATATACTAAAAGTAATTTATTACTAAGCAAAGCCAAGCATTCTTTTCCCACTATTCTTTGTCTATATACCGAGTAAGCCATTCCAGATTCTGCAACTGCTATGAGGTAGGCTATTGTCTCCTTATTAGTATATTTGCCATTTGACTTTAGCAGAGGTCTTTTCAGTGCAGTATGTTAAGCCTTGGCATAGATTTTTGTAGGTTTGGGGCCTTACAATAAAGCCTTTGGAGAAATAGACTTTATTCTTTCTTTACATTTCCAGTCCTGCAGATACTTATAGTAATGACTTTACATCTACAAGCAATTCCATTGATTCAGGTAGGTTGTTTGCACCTTGGTCAGCAAAATTGGGACCTTATTGGTTGATCTACATGTTTACAACATTGCTTATGCCAATGCTACCTTAAAGTGCCTAGCAAATTTTGGTGTTATATAAAGTATGTTTGAAGTTCAAAATAAGAAGTTGAATTTGGTACCTTTTCCCTACATCCCCTCACCCAAAATCTGAAAAAAAATAATTTTTTTACTATCTGCTATTTTGAACAGAATTTTATTAAATGGACTATAAGAAATCTCAACCCCAAAGAGATATATTTTTAGAATGCTTAAGTGCACTGAGATAAATATGTGGAATGAAAATGCATTTTCAACCAGAACTGTCCACGAGTGTTATTATAGATTGGTTCTACATAAAGGATACCTACAATTATGAGAGGCACTGGAAAAAAATCAGAGCACTAAAGATGGATTTGTAAGCTTCATAACCACTGATCAGATCACAGCAAGGTTATCAAAGAGTGCTGTATACCTACAGCAATTTGCATACTGGATCAAACCCAAGATCTACTCTGGTAGATAGTCTGGTAAGTTTAGCCTTTGATAGTGGCTGAATGAAACTCCACAGTAAACATGAGGTCTTTCCCTCATCTCTTGACAGATAACAGCGTAAATCCCCAAGGCCTCAGATTTAACATCCCTTCAAATTTTTGTTAATTATAACAACTGGATATGGTTATTCCTTATACAAATCTTTCTAAGTTCTTGATTTTCTTGACTTCCTGTAGCAATTCATTCCACAATATAATTACACGAGAAAGCTAAAAAAAACCATTTTCCTCTCTGGTTTTGAATTTTATTGAGTGTCCTCTGGTTTCAGGCAGAGATGACAAAAGTTCCCAATCTACCTTCTGTATGCTGTTAATTGTTTCATAAACTTGTACCATGTCTTCTCTTTACCTCCTTTCTGAGGTCCACTTGTGCGTAATTTATTTGATTTTTCTCCTTCAGTAGAGAAAGTGAAAACACAAGTGTTTTTATCATCAGCAGAGGTGTTGGGGAGAGGGCAGGGTACCACAGCTGGAAACAGTACTAAACGCTGGTTGCACAGAAATTATTTTTGTCTTTATGGAATCAATAGTTGAGCATATTAAGTAAGACATGCCATAAGAAGCAGCTAAATATTAGAATAGTTATGCAACTAATTTTACCCTCAAGAAAACAAAATGTCAGAAGGGTCATTTTTGTGCTGTCAAACTGATGCAAATATACGTCTGCATCATCGGGTGACAGTGATGTGTTTGTTGAAGGACAAACTGAAGCAGTGGTGCTATAGTGTTGCTACTGACCCGATACTGGCCAAAATTTGGAAAAGGAACTCATAACTTTGAGTTGCCCACCTTAACACCCTTGTTCCTTTTTAGGCGGCTCAAGTCCCCAAAACATTAATTGCTTTTGAAATCTTGGAGAAAAATGAAGTCATGTGAGCAGGACAAACAGGAAAAGATGGCCTTATAAGAATACAGATGGCTTTGTGTCACTTCTCAAGTATAATGAATTAAAATCTCTTGTTTTTTCATAAGGGGCTGGAGACCCAAAAGAACCTAATTCATGTCAGTGAAACAGTTACAGTACTGCAATTGTTAATCCACAAGGGGTTTTGTGTTGAACTTCAGCCATGCAGGCAAAACAGAAGTCTGTTTTACTTATGATTAAGATAGAAGTTTTACAGTTCTGAACTGATATAAAAACTCTGATATACAGGCATAGCTATGCCTAGGTTCTACCGTGGGTATTTCCTATGCTTCTGGGGCTTTGCTGGTTGCCCCCTTCCTGCCTTTCTGCTACACACATCACACATCTATTTTTAAGTCTTCCTCATAGTTATAGGGTGTTGGCTGCAAGCAAACCTGGGGATTTTGACTGCGGTGTACCAGTGCTCCTACTGGGACCCAAAGTCAGAGGTTTGTGGCTAGAGAATCTTGCCTTTCTGTGGGTTCAGTGATCACCATGTTTGGGGGGTCAGGAAGGAATTTTACCCCAACGTGGTCAGATTGACATGGATTATGGGGTTTTGCTTTCCCCTGTAGCAGGGGCCTTGCCCTCTACTGGCGATCTCTCAGCATACATTAACAGGTCCTGATTTTATAGAAGCAGGATGCGGGCTGTTGTGATTCCCTTGCTTTGCCTGTTGTAGGAGATGGTTATATGTCTTGTGTTGTGTCAGGGTTGATAGTAGTTTCACAAAGAGTTTAGATTGGGGCAGGCAAGTATTTTGGACAGAGGGCCGCTTACTGAGTTTTAGCAAGCCATTGAGGGCCGCAGGACAGGCAGCCCAGGGCAGATAAATATTAATTTCCTAAATTTTTTAGGGGCCCCGTGGGTTGGATAGAATGGCCTGGCAGGCTGCATCTGGTCCCCAGGCCACATTTTGCCCATCTCTGGTTTAGATTATTGATTATATAGGATGATTTGGGTAGGGATAATTCTGCCTCAGGCAGGGGGTTGCACTAGATGACCTCTGGAGGTCTCTGCAGCCTGACTTCTCTACAATTCTGTCTAAGCAGAAAGCAAAGCAGCAGATGGGGCAGGGTGGATTCAGAATGGGGTTCAGTGATGCACCTGGAGCCTCTGGAGACTTTAAAAAAGTTCCCAAAGAGGATGAGAACTCCCTCCTGCCCTTTTCCTCCATGCTCAGAGGCAAAACCAAGGAAGCCAACTCCCTTTCCTCCTTCCTCTGTCCTCTATCTGCCCCAGCTGCTTTCCCCACTCTCCTGGGACTGGGGAAACCTTCAGAGCTGTCCTTCCCATTCCAGCTGGGCTGTGGGCAGCAGGGCTCCGACGGGGGCAGCAACTTCCCACCTGCTCCCGTGGGCACTAGGCACCTGCCACCCGTCCTCATTGCTGCTGTCCCTGTTCCCAGTGACGCCCAGCCCTTGTGCAGCCTGGCTGCAGTGGGCAAGAGCAGCTCTGAAGCTTCCCTGCTCCTGGCACAGCTGGGAAAGCAGTGGAGGTGGAAGACGTGCCTCCAAGCTGCAGGGGATGGGAGTGGCACGAGGGGGGAAAGGGGTGCGTGGGGCTAGTTGGTGGCAAGTGGCCCCATTCATTCACAAGGAGATTAATTACAATCCAGTAGTGTCCTACTGCGTGCGTGCGTGTGTGTAGCCAGTGTGAGCAAGTGAAGCCTGGCTGCCTGAGTGTATGTGCGTACGCTTGTATGTGTGTGTTGCTTCTCGGCCTTTAGGCTCAGACCAAGTATCCTGGTGGGGGCATCCAAACCCCAACGCCTCCAGGCTTGGGGCTGCAGGCAGGACACTTGCCAGTGGACTTGCAAGTATCTGACGTGCCCGGGTGAGCGTCCTGCCTGCTCCGCGGATGTGGTTCTTGGAATGACTGAGTTCTGCTCAGTTGCCACGAGTTGGAACCGCTTCGGGGGATTTGACTCGGACCATGAATAATAATAACAATAAAAGCGTGTGTATGAAGCCCGGCTGCCAACGCGTGTACCGCGTGAGCGCGCTCGTGGAGCCCGAGTCAGAGCGTGGGACGGCGGCTCCGGGCCGGGGAGGGGGGGGCAGGGGGCGGCGCAGCCCGCCGCTCCTCCCCTCCGCAGCCGCCCGGGCACCGCTTCCTCCGGGAGAAGCAGCCGGAGCCGCACCCGCGGCCGCAGCGGCCAGGCAGAGGCGGCCGGGGCCGGGGCCGGGGCCGGACATGCTGCCGGCGCTGAGGCGGGCGCTGCGGGCGGGGCCGGGCCGCGCCGGGCGGGGGAGCCGCTGCCAGCCCGCGCCGCTGGTAAGTTTGTGCGGGAAGGCGGGAGCGCCCGGCCGCCACATCCCTGCGCGGGGCCGGCCGAGAGGAGTCGCGTGGCTGTGGGGAGCGGCCCAGCGCTGTGCCGGGGCAGGCGCGAGCCCGGAGCCCGGCGGGGCGGGAAGGACTCCCGGACGCAGGGCGTGTCGGGGGGAGCCGTCGGGCGTGAGGCAGGGCAGAGGCGCGCTTGGGGCACTCAGGAAGGTGCGCCTGTGCGCCCTGATGTGTACCCTCAGGGCAGGCAGGAGGCAAGGGAGAGTTGCACCTTATCGATTCACTGACTGAGGGTGTGCCTAGCTCCATAGGCGGGCGAGCAGGGGCGAATTGCTCTTTACATAGTCACGGAGTAAGATGTGTGTATGCTGATATATATCCTGAAGTCGGACAGGAGCGGGCAGATCCTGCCCTACAGACTCACCGGCTGAGGCACGTGCGCAGGTTTTCCTTGCTTTCTGTAAGGTTCTGTTGTATGTGCGGATTTGCTCTTAGGCAGTGACCTTTTTTATCCCCAACGTTAATGATATGCAAGGTAAATTCACTCTTATGCATGGATGATGCGTGCCCCCGGAGGCGGGGGGGCAAGGCGGCGGTGGTGGTGGCCGTGGCAGTGTTGGCAGCGAGGGGGTGGTGAGCACCAACCCGTGCCCACCTACAGAGGCCACCAGCAGTGTCAAGGGGGCGCCAAGTGGCAACCACCTGCAGGCGCCACCAGCAGTGTCAATGGTGTTTCTCTCGGGGTGCACTGCCAATCTCGTGCACCTGCATGCACCCCCTACACGTTGCCAGTGCTCTTATGCTATCAGAGCGGTGGAAGCCCACAGTCAGCTGCTTTGTGTGGTACGGTGTGGGAGTGATGTGCACTAAAATATGGGCTCCTGTGTGGATCTGTGCTCCTCGCTCATTGTCTGGCACATGTTGCTGTAGTTGCCATCCCCATTATGGTAAAATTCATCACCACCCGGTGCTTACGTGTACTTGTCTCCTGTAGGTGAGTACCAAAATTAGTCTTGTAAAAGTGGTAGGAATGGGTTGAGGTCTTGGAATATATCCGTGTGTGTTACGTTGTAAAGTGGGTTCCCTTTATGCAGAGTCGAGTTATGCCCCGTTTTCCAGGAATGCATGTACAGCACAGAGCATGGGAAACCTGTATAGGTAGATACAAGCCAGGCACCAGGCACCCTGAAGTCGGGTAGAAGCAGGCAGATCTGTGCTGTACAGACTCACTGACTGAGGTGTGTGTATAGGTAGATATGAGTAGGAGAGACTTGAGTCTTATAGATTCACTGACTAAGCTAAACATACACTGATATATACCCTCAAGTCTGGCAGAAGTAAGGCAGGTTTGCACCTTACAGACCCACTGACTGAAGCGTGTATATATGGGTAGATACAAAGCCTGAAGTCAGATGGGAGGCAGGGAAGAGTTGCACCCTATAGACTCACTAACTAACATATTGATTGTGTACTCTGAAGTCAGGCAGAAGCAGGGTAGATCTGCACCTTACAGACTCACTGATTAAGACATGTATGTAGACAGATACATTGCCTGAAGTTGGGCAGAAGGCTGGGGTAGATTCACCCTGTGTAGACTGAAACAATTAGTCTCTGAGGTTTGAATCTACCCAAAACTTTCTACCTTTGCTGAGGGGACGCCTGGCTGCATGCTTTGGGAGCTTGTTGTTTAAAGGGTGAACTCTCCTTGCAAGCTGTGTAGTGCAAAATGTGCAGTGCTCCAAGCCAGGCTGACAGGAGAGAAATCTGCCTTGATATTTAAGTCAAGAACCATGACCATTACTGCTGCTTTTCCTTCCCTTTCCCTTTCCCCCTCCCCGTTGCCTTGCAGTTTGTTGCCCTGGTTCTAGATAGACCAATGATGATTCATTATGGTAAACTGCATGAGTAACAGTTGACTTAGCACAGCTGGTAATACATCTGGGAATTGTATTTAAAGAGACAGGTAGGGCGAGGAACCTGCTCGGGAAGTCTTAATTCAATAAAAGCCCTGTAAATAACACCATCGCTACCAAGTGATAAAAGCTAAGAAAGCTACAGTTAAAGCAAGAGGCTCCTTGTTTATATGCTGGCAGGCTTAACTTTGTTTCTTTAGTTAAAAGTAAGGGAACTAGTAAGGACCCATTAATATGCTGACATTGAGGGCTTTGTACAATGGTATTTGGTTTTCATCCTTGTAATTGCTTATTTTTTCAGCTTTTTCCATTGTGGACAACAAAACTATCCTGTTTGTGGAATAGCCAGCTATTAGCTAGTTCAGTTAACACTTCTGCTTGTATGTCATTCTATTTTGAATTTAAAGTAATGCAGGTTTTCTGGGAATCTCTAGCTTGTTGGAAACTTTTTAAAAGGTAGAAGGTATTTTACTTTTTGGCACACACTTTAATATCAGTACTGTCAGTACAGCTTTAATCAAAAGATTGCACTGTTTATGTTTTTTTTGAACTATGAAAGATGCGTTGTCACATCTCCATTTTGATTTAAGCATGCTCTATCCAGTTTACCGTGTAGGCTAGGTCATAATCCAGTACATAGTTCTGGCTGTGTAGGCTTGACTGATGTTAGGAATGACCCTGCTCAATCTTTCTGAGGCAGGAAGGTTTTTCATTGGAGCAGAGAGTTGAAAGAAGGGCTTCATCAGCAGTGAGGGTACAACAGCAACAACAAACACTTGCACAAAGGGGGGACACGGGTGTAATAGCTCTGGGGAAAACAGTAAATCAGGCTCCAAAATGGGTGTTGCAGTTTTCTTGGGAGAAACCACTGTATCCCAGAATGTTGCAGTTGTTCATACAAGCTTGTCCATTGTCCCAGGTTAAATCTTAAAAAGGTTCACAGGATAAAAACTACTAACACTTTTTCCAGGATTATGCAAAGTACATCTGCATGGTTATCCCTAGATTGCATCACTGAATTGGTGATAGAAAAACAGCAATGTATTCAGCTGCTAATTTAACCGTGACTTGAGGAGTTGTGTGTATACACCAATCCCAGGACATTTCTGTTCTGGGACAAACCAGTCGCAACTTTGTCCAGGGACAAAAACAACATCTGTTCCTAGCCTCAGGAACACCAGACTTGTTAGCGCTGTTTACCTTTGCATGTTTTGTTTGCATATAGTGGGTCTGCTACCGTTTATGTTTCTCTATTTGGACTGGAAATTCTCTGAGTGGGACGATCTCGTACAAGGTTTGTATAACACCCAGCACAGTAGAACTACAGTCCTAATTTGGGTGACTGTGCATTAGTATAATGCAAACAGTCAGTGATAATGGGAACCATACTACCCAAAAGAGCAGGTGTTGGGCTATTGCTTAATGCTGTAGGAGACTTCTGAAGATAGCACTTTTATGCTATGCTATTCCTGTGATTTCTCAGCATCACACTTCCATAAAGCTCTGTTCAGCTGTCTACCAGTAAGGTGATGGGGTTATTGCGGGCTTTGATATCAAAAGGTTTAATGAAAACAAGGGTGATAGACTGGAGCCTCGGAGCACGTATGATGAGCATGGAAGACTCGCAATGGTGATCAGGTTGATGATGGTGTTGTATGGGTGATTGCTTTCTAGTTGCTGACAAGCTGCTAGTAAGTTTTAATATTTGATTTTACTGCTGCTTCTGATTCCTTTGCTTAAGGTAGGACCTCTACCAAGATACTCTTTTCTTTTGTCCTACTCTCAGTGCTGTTAGGAGAAATTCCTGTGGTTTGACCTGTTAAGACAAGGGTGCTGCTGATGCTTTACTAACGAACATTAATAATTGGGTTTTTTGTTTTAAACAGACCTTTATAAGTACCAGTGTTGCCGACTCTCACTGGGACACTCTATTAGTGGGAATGTCCATCTGGCCCTTACAGAGGTGGGGGTGGGGGAAGCTCTCTCATGTAGCAGTTGCCACCACCATCCTGTGCTGCTACCACTCTGTGCGACCCCTCCATTCCCCCTGTTCTGCATCCAGCCAGAAACCCTGTGCCTCAGGTAACCAGCATTTTTGGGTTACTGGCACGCCCCCATTCCCTACTTGTGCCAGATAATAGGGATTTTCCTATATAAGAGAGAACCTGTATTTTACATTCCCGAAGTGTAGACTTTAACCCCCAAAATCATAAGAGTTGGCAATACTGATTAGTACTCAAATAAAATGCGTGATCCTAATCTGCCACCCCACCTGTCTTCCTTCAGTCCATTTCTTTACACCTTTTTTTCTTTTCTTTAAAATTGTTTCTCCTTACCTTATATGAAAAGACTGGTAGGGAACAGAAAGTTGAAATCATATGACTATTCATAGGGGAATAGTGAAATGGGCTATGCACAAAGTGCTTTCCAGTGCATTTAGCAAGCAAATTGAAAGCTGAGGAATTGTTTTACATAATTGCCTTTACATCTAGTAAACTTAAATGCTAGTGGTGTGGTGATAGAGATTTTTGGGGCTGATACCAATGGCCGATTTTTAATGAGCCATATTGGCCAAGGCTTATCCAGTTGGGATATGTAGCCCTGCAGCGTGGAGTGCAGCTGGGTCTGACTGGTAAGTCTGTTGTGGAAGAAGGGGTGAGGGAGGAGGGAAAGGCGGGGGAGGGACTGGAGCAGGTGTTGCACAGCTGGGGCAGGGCACGGGACAGCCGCAGCTCATCTGGGGGAGCATTGGAAGGGGGGCAGCTCCCACCGCTGCATGCATCCCAGGAGGGTATGGGGGGGGACTGTACCCCTGCATCTGCATGTGGGGCAGGGTGGGTTGCCACTGTGGGCTAGGGCCATGGTCTGTGCCGGGCTTTTTCCAGCAGGACTACAGTGAATTTTGTGGTGGCTGCAGCCCCCTTAATCCCCTCTACCAGTGCTGCTGCCTGTTTCTCAGCCTCTTGAAGGCTCAGATCAAGTGTGGCTGGCCACTTTCACCATGGCACCCTGCATAAGGACCTTCCTGGAGCAATTCCTGAAGGATGCCTTCCGCAACAAGTACACATAGAAACCTCTGTGGCATCATAGTGGTCACCCATGCCTTCTGACCTGCCTGGACCTGATGGTAAGTATCATTGCTACCAGCATCTTTGAGGAGACCATCCGCAAGAGGATCACGAGGCAACTGACTGGACATGACTTGGTGACCTTCCTCAGTGGCTTGCTGGAGGGTGAGGTTGGCAGAGACAGAGCGGACTTTGTCTTGCTGTGCTATGGAGCCAAGCCCGCAATGGCATGTGCCACCTCGAGAAGCACATTGGCTGCACCTGGACCTGGACCGAGGAGCACCAGGAGCTAAGAGTCTTGCTGCAACCAGCCCCACATGCCAACTGTGTCACTGTGGCATCCTGCATGAGGACCTTCCTGGAGCAGTTCCTGAAGGACACCATCCACAACAAGTACGCCCAGTGACCTGAGGGCCAAACCCAACCAGGGCAGGGTCTTTGATGTCACCTCAAAGTGGGACTCCAGCAACCACTTCATGCAGCGGGAGCTTTACATGCTTTGCAGACTGGCATTTCCTCCAACGTGCCCGCCTCAAATGCCTGCCTCTAAACAGGGCCGTACACTTTGGCCACTGGGATGAGAGGTGCAAATGGTGCAGCTACGTGACAGAGACCCTCCCCCATGTGTTGTGCAGCTGCGGGCTGCATGCCAGAGCCTGGCAGCTCCGCCACAACACTGTCCAGGACTGCCTGGTGAGGGCCATCTGGCCACAGCGGGGGAGATCTCTGTGAACCACAGCCTCCTGTGCTGCGAGAGCCAGATGCGCCTTGACATCATGATCAGTAATGAAGAGGCCAAGAAGGTCATGATTGTGGACGTAACCATCCCCTTCGAGAACTGGTGCCAAGCCTTCATTGATGCCCAGGCTTGCAAGTGGGAGAAGTATGCCCTGCTGGCCAGCATCCTGAGGGGCTGCGGGTATGACGTGACAGTCGACACACTCATCATGTGAATGGTCGGAGCCTGGGACTCCAGCAACAAGAGTGTCCTGCGTGCCTGCTGCGTCTCCTGCTACTATGCCAAACTGATGCACTGCCTTATGGTGTCCGATACGATCCGCTGGTCCCATGACATCTACGTGGAGCGTATATCATGGGCCTCTGCCATTACACTGACCCCACCAGACCGACCACCACCGGACTGGATCCAGAGGGGGCTGCCTGAACCCACCTCTGCACCTGATGGACTTAACTTTGAGAATAATCTTCAGCAACAGACCACCGCGCTCCAACTGAAGAGGACCCCTGCAATGAGACTTTACATGGACTGAGAAACTTTCTTCAGCTTACTTCCTCCACTGTTGCAGACCATTGTATTGGTTTATGTGCATCTATCTTCTTTCTCTCTCAGCATCACACACCCCCAGGGGAAGCATGAGGGGCATGTGCCCCCTGGATTTGTGTGCAGGGTGAAGATGGGCTGCTTGCTTTGGGTTCACAGCCAGGGGCTATGCCAGCCTCTTCCTGCTAGGGGGGAGGCTGGGCTGGGGCTGCACTTGGTGTGGGGGAGGGGGTGGGCATGGGGTGGGCTCAGCTGTGCAGGGCAGGCAGCAGCGATTGGTGACACTAGGGGAGGCTTGGGGAGCTATGGCCACCCCAAAATTCCCCATAGCCCCTCTGTAGCCACTGCTCCCAGTGCCACTGCTCGCCCCACACTGCTGAGCCCATGCAACCTTGGTCTAGTCCCCCTGCTGGGAAGAGGCCAGCCCCTGGCCACAAACGTAAAGTGAGCAGCCTGCAGTCATCCTACCCATGCTTCCCTCGGGGGGTGCACACAGCAGTGGGGAGCCACTCCCCTTCCTACCCTTCACCCCCCACCCAGATGAGCTGCCTGCATCTCTGCCTCATGCCCCACCCTGGCTTGGCAGTGCCGACACCTGCCCTAGTCCCTCCTTCACTGGGGGCGCTTAATATGCTCCACTGCATGCCCCTTCCCTCCTCCCCACCACATACTTATCAGACAGATGCTGCTCTCCAAGCTGCTGGCTTGCATTCCTGGCCATGTGAATACTGTGGCTTCACACATGCACACAGCATTTATGGGTGACATTATTGGCTACACCAGCCAAAAAGAGTAAATTGCCAATAATATTAATTTTCCTGTTATCGGTGCTGATCCAATATGCCAGCAATACTTCTAGTGCTAATATTGTGTGATAAGCCCCATGGCACCCTTAAAAGGTTCTTATGGCACCCTGGTTGAGAATCACTATGTCCTCTCTCATGCAAACTTTAAAATGTATTTCTGTAGATGGATGAAATGTCCTTTCACCCACTTTCAGGAGACAACCAGAGAGAACTGCTGTGCAGATATCCTTCACAAGGAATTTTGGGAAAGTTAAGGTGAATCAATTAATATGTGGAATCAGCATGGGTTAACCCTCTAATATGGTTTAAGTGTAAACCTGAGTCTACTTTACGCCTGAATGAAAGTATTCACACTAAAATTTAACACATTAGAGCTTCAGCTACACATGCAATTAATGTTATTTGGCTTTACTGCATAGTAAACTAGTTTACTGTGCAGTAATTGTCTGCACATGTAGATGGTGATGCTTTACTGTACAGTAGATTAGTCTACTGGGCTCTAAAGTGTCTCATGTAGGCATGGCCTGTGACCTTTCTCTTTCACCGATTTCCCCTAAACTGGACATTTTCACTGATTTCCCTAAACTGAGTTTTCAGCTGAAATTTTAAAATGAGATTAAAAGATGATGAGTTGGAGAGCTACAGGAAGCCACTCCAAAGGGAAGTGTAGAGACAGTGGAGTAAGAGAAGGGTAGGGGAGGGGGTCCTTCTATCAATAATGATGAAGTTGAGGAATGGAACATGCTGTAATATCAAACTATATAGTGACAGTGCTGCTGGATGAAATTATAGGGCTATTATAGTTGGTGGGAGCTTTGCCACGGACTTCAACAGGGCCAAGGTATCCTACTCTGAAATTAGTGACTAAGCATTTCCTTAAATATATTTGAGGAAAATTGTAATTCAAAAGTTAGAAGCCAATAATATGTTGCATTAAGGTGGCAATGCCACATAAAATAAATTAACATAAATTTGGCACCCATCCTATACCTTAAAAAAACAAGCGCTTGTAACATACCAGACCAATAGAAATGTTTCTCCAGTGTCCTGTAAAAAATCTTGAATGAGAATTTTTGTTCTTTAAACAAATATTTGCAATGTTTGAAAGCCAAATATTGCAGGAATAAGAAGCTGAAAGCAAAACTAAATATAAATAAAAATAAAACTGACTTCTGTAATTACATAACTGAAGCTAGAAGTTTGTTAGAAAAAAATCTTGTTGATCTAATAAAAGATATCATCTCTACTGTGAGTCCTGGTTGCTTAAAAAAACAACCCACAAATCCCCTACACCCTGGTAAGTGTGGATAGTAGTGAGCAGGGATTCTGGTTTTCCCTGCTTAAAAATTGCAACTTCTCTGACTTAAACCCCAAATCTCCATTTTTCTGCAATTTAAATGAAACACCACTGTATCTCTGTGTTATAATGTATGAGACACTAGTAAGGCTTCCACAACTTGAAAACTGTAAATATATCAATAAAACATTGTGTTCAACTGATACTGGGAGGGAGGGAAGTGGAAAGGGAAGTGGGGGGTTACCGGTGGCTGTGCTCCACTGCTGCCGCGACCACCGCTGGCCCGGCCTGAAGGAGCTGGGGGGAGATGGGGAGCGGCCACAGCTCAAAGCAGCGGAAGGAGGCAGGGAGCGGCTCTAGCCTTGGCCTGAAGTGGCAGGGGGAAGTAGGGGTCTGGCCTGGGGTGGGCAGACGCAGACCTCTGTCCCTGCCCACTCCCGTCATTCTTGATGGGCAAGTTTCTAGTACCTGTATTTTTAGGCATTTGATTTGTTCTTTTATCATAGAAAATCAGACCTCCCCCTGCCCCCTTTGCTTATGAGGAGGTGGGCCCAGGTATGGCTTTGCCTCCCACTGCTTTGTGGTGCTGAGCAGCCCTGATATGCTGGTGCCCTGCCCCTGTTGTTGCCCCTCACTCTACACCCACAGCCACCTGGCCCTGCCAGTCCCCCTTACTCCTCACACACAGCTCACCACCCCAAAGCACTGCTGGTGCCCCTCACTTGTGACCTGCAGCCCCCTGTCACCCCAGCCCTGCCAGAGGGGATCCCCCTGCCAGGGCTATGGGGCCAGGGCCTGCAGCCCCCTGCCCCTTCCAGCAGCTCCTGAAATGTGGTGTGGGAGAGCAGAGGGGAGCGGGAAGGCTTGCCTGGCGTGAGCTGCAGGAACGTTCTCTGTGCTGTCTGGCTGCCACACACACGTGCGTATGCAAATGCACGTGGTGCTCCCTCACTGCGATTGCCTTCTTTCCACTCCTCCCAGCCCCACGCAGCCCCTTGCAAGCTGAAACTGCCAGCCTGCAAGGGGAACCCACTGTTTCCCGTGTTTTTCTCTTTTAAAGGAGAAAATACACGTTCTTTCCTTAAAAGTAGGAAATCTGTGTTTTTCTCTGTAAAAGGAGAAAATCCACCGTTTTTTTGCAGCGAATGGAAAACCTGGATCCCTGGTGATAAGCCAACTGAGTATTTACAGTGTTCTGTTCTAATAATCGAAGGTATTGAAAGAAAGAAAGAAATGTATTTATAACATCCGTTTTTATAAAGCTTATGATCTACAGTTATGACCTTTCAGTGTGGTTCATTCAGCTGAAGCATGTTACCCTAAGGACCAAACTAACACCTTTATTTGTAATTGACAAGAAGGTGAGGATTAAAATGGGTCATTCAGTTCCATTATGAATCAAGCAGTTTAGACTATCTAGTAAAAGTGGCAGCCAGCTTACTCAGTGTAATAAACATTAAAAAAAAGATTCCCCTGAGTTTTGTGCCAGTAAAATGCCATCTCAGTCTCGTTGTCTATTTATTTATTTATTCTTTTTATTGCAACCGCTTATATTTTAGCTAAGTTTTCCCAGTTATCATGTCTCTGTACATGATACTAGAATTGCCTGGTGCCGTGTTCTGTGCATTAACAACTTCTCCAGGGCATAGTTCTGGAGGGGAAGATTGATGCAGCAGTTGGGGCATATACCTGAGGCTCAGAAGTCAGCTTCCTACTTTGCTGTACACATCACTTAAGGTCTAGATCCTCAAGGTATTTAGTCACTTAACTTCTATTAATTTAAATTTACTTAGATACATTTGAGAATGTTGTCCTTACTTTCCCCATTTGTAACGCTAGGACTTCTTAAAAAATCCTGTAAAACTACTACTACAGTATACTTGGCCATGTAAGTACCTAAATTAAATAATGAATACAAATAAACTATGTGGATTTTTGATGAACAAATTGGCTAGTCTGGCAGCAAATGAACCACAGTACAAAGCTTAAAAGGACAAACAGGCATAGTTTGCCTGCAGAAATGGAGCACTGCCTGACGTTTCCTCAGACAACAGCTTCTCTAATTGTCAGCCTTCCAGCTGAGTGGTTTTCAGACGAAATCAACAGCTCTGCTGACGTAACTTCACAGGGATCTAGCGTTGAGTAGTAACTATGCCTTCTGATTAACAAATATACAGAAAAATACTTGAGTTTTGTATAATTCTATTGCACGTGCGTCTTTGTTTTTGGCATGACTACTTTTTTCTGAGAAATGTTGGATGTGTAGGGAGGAGGTTTGCAAGGTATATAAAGCATATATTATGATATGCTTATAAACATGTATTATGATATGCTTTTCATGCAGACTTTATGAAGTACAGCTTTTGACTCCCAAAAGGACCATTTCAGCTAGGCTTATTTGTAAGACCTAGAATTTTTGCTTTTAAAAATTATTTTACAAGCAGTCAAGCCTAAAACTTGTAAGTTTTTAATTTCCTCTTGACTGTTACTAATCTTTATTCTTGTAGATTTTGTAACACTAAGGCAAATGCATTGCCTGCAATGTTCTGTTGGACGAAAACATTCTTCTTGGTAAAGTCATAGTACAGAGCTGTTCTTTCAATGCGGGAGCAAATCTGAAGTTGTCGATTTTGTTGTACCCTGTTGCCGTTCTTGGGTAGCCAAAATATTCTGAGGGGTAGAGTCTGTAAATTATTCCAGGGAGCTGTGGCTTAATCATGGCTGCTGAATCTGAAGAGCCCCACAACTGATTGGAGTTTACAGTCATTTTAAGTATGTAAACGAAGCATGTGTTTGTTGATAGTGGGGATATTTGTATGGATGAACCTACTCTAATGTGGTAGTGCTGCAATTGTGCAAAATGGGGATTGCACTTGTGCAGCATAATTTAGACTCAAGCAAGTCGTCTCTTGTAGTCAGACTGATACAAAGGTCTCCCACGCAGACGGGATCTTTTCATTTTTTTTTTTTAACCGGATGGGTGGTGGAAGCATGGAAGTTTCACAGTCTAGATCTGTAAGTATCAAGAGGGTGTCATGAGGACTGAAGGTAGACAATTTTTTCCTGCAAAACTAGGAGATACTCAGAATTCAAGTTTTACGTACTGTGGTAGATAAAAAAAAAAAATTGGGGTTTTTTTGGCCATGTTTTATAAAAATTGGTTTGTTACAGTTATTTTCATTTTAGAAATGTGAAATGTGATTGCTCGTGTGTCTACCAATGAATCTTCTGTCACCAGAAAATCCCAGAAGTGAGGAAATAGGCAAAATGAAACTGCAAATGCTTGAGAGAGGAGGTTGTGGAGTTCTGCATGGTCCTAACAAGGATATAAAGCATGTTTCTTTCTGTTGCTGAGGAAAGTCTCTCGGGCTGTAGTTTCCTGGTAGTTGGAAAATGTATTTACCTACAGAAAGCAGGAAATACTTTGCTTTTCAGTTCCTAATGATACCTGCATCATGTTTAAAAACATGTGACATCCTGTCACTCAGTGCTGACACCTGCCATCTGTAAGTTGTTTGGGTGATCAGTTCCTCAGACTCGCACTTATTTCTTCCCAATCTTCCTTGTTACTTCTTGCCAGCTGTCCTCATTTACTTTCACATTACCCTAATGCTTCCACCAGTTTTTAAATGTGTGTTACCCATTGGCTCATAAACACCCAAAATGTGTACAGATATTCAAAGTGTTGTTTGAGAGGTAGTAAATCTTGTTTTCTTTTTCCTCCTCCTCCCTGCATTGTTCTGTCAAGTTTTATAATAAATACTGTCAAAGCAGTCTCCCCAGGGCATTGCAGGCAGCCACAGAAAAGACATGCATTAACCCCCAAACAGAGGCCCAATGACTAGTGTTTCATATAATAAACTGCAGCTTTGTATAGTTTAACCCTGTTTTTCCCTGTGCATATGCTTCTAAATTTGAGTCCAAATTCACGTCCCATCAGGTCATTGTGTACCATGGCACTGCAGGGGACTTATTGCTAAGAGTTGGTATAACGTGCCCAGGCACCAGAGATTGTATTAACAAGGGGAAAAGATACTTGTATTTAACCAAATCCAAGATTACTCTGAATTTAAGATGAACCCCACCCCCCCCGGAAGTGAGATTCTGTACATGGAAAATTCATAAATTTGTTACAACTTTCTATGTATAAAATCTATTTGTTAGGGGCTCCTCTTAAATTCTTCCCTGCCCCCACCATTGCAGTGGGGAAAGCAGTGGCAGAAGGGGCAAGTGGGAGTGGCTGCGGGGGGAGAGGACAGCAGCCTGACCCTTGTGCCTGCTGCCTCCCCACACTTTGCCCCCAGCTGCCTGTCCCCCCAAACACTCCCGCCCCCGCCTGGTCTGCATCATGCGCTCCCTCTGGTCCCCTGCTACTTACCCCTCCCATGCCTGTACCCCCTGGCACCTGCCTTCCCCCTGCTGCCCCACTCTCCTTTGCATCTTTGCCATCTTCCTCCTCTGTTCCTCTCTTGCTGCCCCCCACTTCTGCTTACCCTCCAGCTCTTGCAGGCTCTGTTGGAGTTGCTGCTGCTGGGGCTGAGGCGAGAGCCAGAGCCAGCTTGTGCTCCATGCCCTGGGCTGGAATGGGGCCAGAGCCAATGTGGTGAGAGAGAGGGGGCTCGCAAAGGTGGAGGGGGTAAGGGTGCCAACGTGGTGAGGGAACAGGCAGTAGCTTCTTCCAGCTCAGTGTCAGTGCCAGAACAGGGGCCAGAGCTGCAGCAGCCACCTGTCTCCTACCCCCTGCTGCCTTGTACTTGAATCCAAACAAGGGGCTTCCTACCACACCCCTGCCTATTAAACAGGGAAAAGACCTTGTCTTGGATTTGAGTAAATGGCAGACATGGGTAGAGACACTTGTGCTGTGGTGACTGCTAGTTAGCTCGACATCCCTGTGTGGTTGTAAGAGCCACCCCAGGTTAGAGCAGCCCTGAAGGGCCTGAACTGGCTACCGGATAGCTTGAGCATTCAGGATGGCACACATTGCTTAAGCTACTTTTTTTGCTTCCTTGCTCCATCCAGGTCTTGCAGTGATTGCAGCCTTGTCAGACTCAGAGATTGGAAAGAATTTTTATTTTCCTTATTTTTGTAACCTAGATATTTTTTTATGATTGTATGCTTTCTTTTGTATTTCATACTCAAGGATTTAGCACAACACTTGTGTTAAATAGAGTACAAGTTGCTTGAAAAAAGTATCTAAAATATTGCACATTTGTAATTATTTTTGTCAATATTACTTTATAAATGATTAAAGGAAAGCATCCCACACCTTTCAGAAAACATGTCTGCCTCAGCAAGTTCATTATGTTTGCCTTTGCTGCTACTCTCATCCAAGCAAATAATAATGGAATTGGGAATAGCTGCTAGTTATCGTATGAAAAGGAAGAGACGTCTTTAGGTAAGAGCACCACTGCCTCTATTCGTGACCACAGCTGCAATAGTGCAGTGCAATAGTGAACAATTAAAAAAGTCCATTGGCTTTGTGTGGTTGAGGGGGGAAGGTAGGGGAAAAAAAGATCATTCTTGGGTCTAGCTCATGCTAAATGTGGCTCTTCTACTGTATTTCAGTGCAAATCTCAATTGATTCTAGTGAGATCTGGTTCATCTTGAATATCTACTTCAAATGAGACTTTATTCGCTATAAAATAATAAAAGATAGGGCTTGTTCCTTTATATCAAGATATTTTTAAACTTTTATGTTATTTATCTTCTGATAGCTTCAAGAGACAACAATTTTACTAATGCATATCCACTTGTGGCTAATGATAATAGTAGATTTGGGAAGTCTCATGGTTTGAAAGAAAAGGGATTAATCTTTTTCTCTCCCCTACATCCCTGAATTTGGGACAATTCAGACCCCAGACTCTGAGGATCAGTATAGAGAAGTAATTTTTTCTCATGGTAACTTTTTTGATAATCTAAAGATAGGAGTAAAGGTTAAACTTCTAGTTGGCTAGCTGCTTACAAGAGATTACCTTTGCAATCTATGAATTAATTCCCCTAAATCCAGAAAAGTTTGGTAGAGGCGGGGAGTCTTGCACCTAGTGAGGAAGATATTAAAATTGCTTTAGTGGCAAAGTAAATAGGTAAACTGCCCCCAGTGCTGTGTGTAATACTAACTACTTACGAGTAGTACTACTGTAACTAGTACTAACTGCAGGACAGAACCTCCCACTGTCAGTTTTTGACCTACTGCTTCCTTCCCCTTCCCCTGTTATTCTTTGAATTTCCATCATTATATAAACCATTTTTTTTTTTTTTAGAATAAACAATTTGAAAGCAATTACCTTGATACAGATTTAGTGTCAAGTTATTTTAGGCCCAAATTACTTGATAGGCTTTATACTCTAATCTGGTACGTAAGGGATACTAAGTGGCTCCCTTCAAAAAAAGGTTTGATTTACCTGGGGAAAAAAAGTGGCAATTTCATTCCATTAATATCTTGTTATTGTCACTGGAATATGTCATGAGGGTGGGGGTCCATGAAGTTGCTTTATGATGACAGAGTAGTTTTTAGGTAGGAGTTCTGAGTATTATCTACAACAATCAGAAATCATATTCCTTTCTTTCCTCCCCACCCCGGACTGTTAAAATATGTCATTTCAAAATCACTTTAGCCAGGGACACTTGTTGCACTATGAAAAGGTTAACATTCCCAATCAGCTCAAAACAGATGCCAGTTGTGGATAGGACACTTGCATCAAAGTATAAAACCTATAGGTATTTGAAGTCTTCTCTTTCTCCTCCGAACTGTCAGTTTGTTCTCTCTTACTTCACACAGGTCATTTGAAGTGTTTACTGCTTGATATACTTTGCTGAACTCTTTACTGGCCTCCTTCCTTTCTAATCTGAAAAACTGAAACAGTGGAAGAACTGGACAAGCTCCATTATGTTTCATTCCAGACAAGGATGTCTTGGGAAACTAAAAAATGTTGGATCTGAGTTGTTGAATAAGCAGGATTCCCATGTCCTCCATAAAGCTGCTTCTGTTCAACTTTTATGTTGCAGTATCAGCTAGAAGTCAACTGCTGTGGGAACCTATCTGCTGTGTAAATATGGCGGGTGACCATTCTATCTTTGTTCTTTGTGGCACAAACTAGAGTATGTTTTGATGATTAATGAGGTTTTATATCTCACTTTGAGAGGCTATCCAACCTGCAACAAAAGAGGGATTCCATTATACCTTTTGAGTTGATTAAAGATGTATGTGAGTTTGGAGTCCAGTGCAGACTTCCTGGGCCTACAACTAGAGTGAGATACTGAAATTATGTCTTTTTATTGAAATTATTCCACTGAAGGTGATGGCAGAGTTTGCTCCTGTTTGGTGTTTGCAACTGAAAAAATATTTTGGCAAATTATCTGTTTGCAATTAATGACTGTAAATTAACATTGATTAAACTGTCAAACTCTTCAGAAGAGATGGCAAACCTTCTGTATCAGTACAGGAAAGTGCAGTGGCATCCTGAAATTAAATGCGAAGGAACAGTAATTTCAGTCTTGTGCCGTATGTACAGTAAAACTAAAGTCAGCATTTGCAAAAATATTGGTGCAGTAACTTAAATACTATTAGAAGACATATGTTTTTATCATAAAAATGCTGTGCTCCTTCAAGTATGCTATGGTATTTTGCACCAATGCTACCATAACTTAGGGTGTGAAAGATTAAATTTTTAAATAAGTATATGTATACTGATAATGCATTACCAGTTAACATTTAGCGTGGGGCGCAGTTTGGTGGGGAAGAGAATCAGCATGGTGCCTCAGGAAGGTGGTTGGAGGGATAGAGGGAGGAGGGCAAGCGGGGACTACTACCCTCAGACCAGGGGTGGGCCAAATATGGCCCGTGGACCAGATTTGGCCTGCCAGACACTTTCATCCAGCCCGTGGGCACCCACCAACAACTGTACCCTGCCCAGCCCTTCTACCCATGAGGGTCAGAGTGAGGTGCCCAGGTATACATGCCCCCCAACATACCCTATTGTGCCTCATTCCCACCCTTCCTGCCACTGCTGCAGCCACATCTGGGGGACCTGTTTGGCTTCCCTAGCATCCTGCTCGATCAAGGCAGCAGGTAGCGAAGTGGCAGGGGTGGAGGTGGGGGTAGGGGGGAGCTGCAGCTGGGTGGGGCAGGGAGCATAGGTCTGGGGCTGACAGTGCAGAGCCTGCACCCAGAGGAGGGTGGCTGGAGCACAGAGTTTGGTTGGGCAGGGTGTGGGTTTAAGGGAGGGTGTGGTGACCCCCCCACACTCTCCCCCACGGCGCGCTCAGGGCAGTTGTGCCCCACACAGGTGCTGGCACCCAGTAGTGCTGGACAGAGCTGTGTGCTGCTGGCCCCAGCACCTGTGTGAGAGCAGCGGGAACTGCATGCCATGTGGGGGGAGCATGGGGGGCCCCCCCCATTCTCACACCCCACAAACCTCACACACCCACACCCTGCCCCCCACATATATACACCCCAACATAATCTATGCCCCCCAGACAGAGCCACACCCCCTCACAAGCCTCCCCCACACATAATATAATAGACTAAGACTTTATTTTGTAGTTATTATACAGTCATTTCTATATACAGTGCAAACACAAATCGTGACAAAATAAGTTATAGTAGGTGTTTGACTTTTAGTGTATGATTTGCTTTTTTGTTGTTCTAAAATGGCACCCCCCAGAGTATTTCTGGGGGGCAAGGGGAGGGACTGCTGGTGGCAAAGGACAGGGGTTAGTGGTAGGACTTCTGATCCCAAGACTGTGACCAGCTGTCCCCAGAGGAGGCTTCCAATACAACCCTCCAAAGCTCACCAAACCTTGTTAAGAGGCTCTCCAACTGAAACAGTGCTTCCCATAGATTATGAGGTTAAAGAGGAAAACAGCAGGTAGTTTAGTGACTTGTCAGTTAAGCAATTAGCTGCTCATTCACAGGTGCCAGGAAGCCAGCTGGACAGAGATAAGAGACTACTTAAAGTTTAAACCTGCCCCCCAACTCTCATTGCCTCTTTCCTCTCTCCTGCTGCACTGGTGGCTACAGCGGGCTGGAAAGCCCCTCTGCTGCACACAGCTTCATGTGGGCTGCGTTGTCTATTGGGGCTTGCCACCATTTTTTTAAATGATATTTAAGTGGTACATCCCTACCATAAATAGTGCATGAACCTTGCTGAACTAGACTTACTGACTTCACTGTTAGAATGTCAGGTATAAGGGTGGTATTTCTGAATTAACTGAGTCCTTCATCTATAGCAGTCTCGTCCAACATATGGCCCACGGGCCGCCATGCAGCCCGCCAAGCCATTTTATGTGGCCTGTGGTGGAGCGCGGAGCCGCAGCGGCAGAGTGCAGAGCTGCGGCAGCAGCAGTGCCAGCGGAGCCACGGTGGTGGGGGGCAGAGCCGTGGCAGTGGCACAAAGCTGTGGCAGCAGAGTGCAGAGCCGCCACGGAGCCGCTGCGGTGGCAGCAGTGCTGGCAGAGCCGTGGTGGCATAGCGCAGAGCCACGGTGGGCAGGGCCGGCCCGCAGGCCCCAGCTGGCAGCAAGGAGAGGGGAGCTGCTTATCCTTGTCGTGCCCAGCTCATCAGTGAGCCGGGTGCTGCTGCAGCTGCCCCAAGGGCTGCTCGGAGCGAGGCTGCCCCAGCTGTACCTGATTGGACGAGCTGGGGATTGGCTTCGCCCTTTACCCTCCCCACTCCCCCTGCCCGCACGTGGCGGGAGGAGCTGCAGCATAGCCTGCACCCTGCCTGCATGTGTGGTGGATGGAGGCACAAGGTATATTCCCGCGCAGAGCTGAGGACGCCTCGGGGGTGGGCTGGGGTGGAGTAAGTTCCCATGCGGAGCTGGGGGCGCCTCGGGGCTGGGTTGGGGGCTGTGTGTATGTGCATGCATGCGTGCATGTGTGTGTGTGTGTGCTTCCCAGCACATCCCAGTAGCTGCTTTGGTTGTGTCTGCTGCAACACGTGTGCACATTTCCAGACCCATTTCATTGTCACTTCCTGCAGCTTCATTGGTGTCAAAGGTCATGTGATATCACTTCCTGATGTGATGTCACTTCCTGTGAGGTCTTTGAATATGGCTCGCCGGTGCACTGGGTGATAAAACGTTCATGATTCGGCCCCACATTCAAAAAAAAAAAAGGTTTTTTTTTACACCCCGATCTGTATGTCTAGGTAGCAGCTCAAGTAGGTCTTTGTTGCTAAACACAGAGAGAAAACAATTGGAACCAAAAGGAAAATATTTTTTCTGTCATGAATGTGCTAATTTGTACTTAGATACTCTAGTAAATTAAGATAGCGGTACATTTCACAGATACTCATTTCATTTTTTATCAGGTTTAATTTATTGTGTGTTTTTCACAGCTGCTTAAAACTTGGGGTTTCTGAATATAACAAGCAGCTTTGTTATTGATATTAAGTGTGTTTAAATTTTGACAGTAAAGTTGGATGTGAAAACAGCAAAGGGGAGATGAGGGCTCTGTCCTCAAAAATGCGTTTCAGTTCATCCTAATATTAATAATTTTTACAAAGGTAGTGGATGTTTTGCATCATTGTTTGAAAATTCAGTGAAGTGAGACTTCCTATATGTGATGTCAAGTAAACCACTGCCAGCTGATACCAGAGTTGAGACTAGAACTCACATCTCCTGACTCCTGTGTATTTGATTTGGCCACTAGATTGCCCTGGCAATTGTATGGTACTTCTGTGGGACTAGAGATAATCCTGAGCAGTCATTTTATGGTTAATGTTTTTCCTACTGAATAGCAAATTCCCATGACCAACATCTGGGTTAATTTGTTTTGGAGACTTTATTTTATAGAAGATTTCTGTTTTCTTTCATAAAATCACTTATCCTTTGTGCCATTTGATTATCTCCCATGAATGCGGTTACATTTTTTTCATTAGAATTTTTCATGTTAATCTCAAGTCACTTAAGTTCCACATTGCCTACACTGCTACACACCTTGCAGCTGAATTGGCAATTGATTTATTGCTTTGGGAAATGTTTGAAAGCTATTGCTTGCTGTCTTTAGCCTCCCAAAATAAGATCTGGAGATGTAGCTTCATGAAAATATCAAGTTAAGAAATGGATTAATTCAAAAGAGAGCCATTAAAAAAGGTTATAATGACTTTTACCAAAACGGAAGCCAAATCCCTTGGCATCATAATGGTATCTGTAATCTAGAAGCCTTATTTGATCGGAACAGGTTTTTTTCAGACAACACTGCCTTTGCTTTGAAAGCTGTTTCCTGTAAGTAAAACTGGCTTTGAAATTTTGTTTAGTTTTCACTTTCATTTACAGACAAGGCATCTTTCTTCTGAAAAGAAATGTGAAGCAGTTTTATCTGTCTCTGAGCTGTTTAAATACTTCCCTATACCTTGTGTTATCATATTATTGATAACATGCACATTTTGTATGTGAAGAAATCGCACTTTGAGCACAGCAGGATGTAAAATCTTACTTGGTTCAGCAAGTAATGCATGCTGAATAAAGTCTCTGACATTTATTTTAATAAAATGTGACAAAGCATACTGTAAATATGCTTCTAAAACAATTTGTATTATTATTGATAGCTTCTTAAATTATTATGGTTTTAAATGCATGTAATTGCTGGCCCTGCAATGCTTTTTCATTGAAAATACATTATTAATATAATTAAGTGAATGCCAGAGCTGGGATAAATTCTGTAGAGTAAGGCGTCTAGGCCCTGGAAACAAATGATCTCTATTAGGACATGATCCTTCCTTTAAAGTGCTAACTCCCTAGCAACACCTTTTGACAGTTTGGTCCCTCATGCAACTTTAATTTGGGAGGAGTATTTTAGGAGTGCCAATCCTAGGCATTTGAGAATCATAAGATATTTAAAAAGTGAATACACAGAGTCCTGGAGTAGTCTGATTTTTTTTTAAGCCTGTCTGGGCCATATTTTGAAGTCTTTCTCTGCAGCCATGCAAACTGGAACCCTCCTTTATAGGGACCTACTGAATTTGTGATTGTGTGACTTTGGGGGACATTGTGAAATCGGGTGGGCTTGCTCACTGCAAAAAAAAAAAAAAAAAAAAAAGTATAAGTCCAGCAGTCAGAGAAAAGGTGGAGTGGGAAGAGCCCTTTAGTCTTGGAGCATGGGGGAGGATGCAGGGGGAAAAGACTACTTCCAGCCGGAAGCGGGGAAGCTGCAAGCATCAGGGTCCCAGGCTGGCTGTGGCGGGCAGCTGGGGGGGCTGCAGCAGGGTCCATGGAGTCCCAGCCTGGCTCACTGTGTTTGTGCACCCATGACTGGTCCAGGGCTCTGTGGACCCTGGTGCAGCCTCCACGCTTGAGGATGCCCCCAAACTGTGGCTTAATTACCCATATTAAGCCCAGGAAACTCATTAATCTATGTTTAATAATGTGTGGATTAATGTCTTCCCCAGGCCTAATCAGGGTAATTAAGTTGCAGTTTCGGGCTGTCTGGCAATCTGTGGGAAGGGGTGGGATTGCCACAGCCTTTTGGTCAATTGGAGTCATGAGCAGGGGATGACCGCTGTGCTCAACCTACTTGTTTAATGAAAGCTTCAATTGATGCATAATTGCATAACTAGAGGAACTAGAGCAGTGATTCTCAACTAGGGTGACTGCTTGGATGATTTCTACCCTGCACCTGTTGGTAAGCCCCTCTACAAGAAGGTGAGCACTGTAATCTATATATATAAAGAACTTAGTCCATCTGTCTGTCTGTAATTCTTTTGTGGGGCATGGCTCCTGGTGGGGTGTGACTCCAGCCAGTGCTGCTTCAAGACTGACAGGCAGGGTGAGTGGGATCAGAGAGTTGCCACCCACTACCCCACGCTGCTGCTGCCATCCAGGGAGGGAGGGAGGTGGCACAGGGCTGGACGTGGAACGGGGTCGGGGAGGGTCTCATGGGGGCTGACTGCAGGGGAGGGGGCGGATGGTGGTGCGCGGCAGTGTGGGGTGGCAATGGTGGCTGCCGCATGCAAGCTTCCACCCCCTGTTACTCCTGGGAGGTGGCAGCGGTGAAGGGTGGTGGGTGGCGGCACTCTGTCCTCACGCCCTCCTCCCCCTCCAACATCATTCTTGACAGGCAGTTCACTAGTGTATAAGTTTTTTAAATTGGGTGCTACTTAATTCACAAAAGTTATGGAGGGGTACCTTGAGTCTAATGAGTTTAGCATCCAGAAAGATTGAGAACCCCTGTGCTAGAGTCAGAGCTTTAGGCAAACACCAAATACCTCAAGATTTGTGATAAAACTGGCCACGTGTACTAATCCCAAGGTCCCAAGAGAAGCCAGCAGGGGCAAATTTGTCAAAAGTAGTGTGTTTCGTGACTAGGCCAGGCCATATTTGCTAGCATGTTTATAGTATCCTAGATCTTAAAGTTCCGTGGTAGGTGTGTCCTAATCTTATCATACAAATGATAGATCATTATATAGTTGTAAACCTTTAAAAGGTGGATCTCAATTTGGTAGAGAGGACCTCTTCTCTGCTTCTTTTGCTCCCCTTGTGGCCAGACTCAGAATCATGACTGAATGATGCCATGGATATATATTTACTAACATACATGTAAATAATTACATGCTTGTTTCAGAATCTTCACTATGAAGAAACTCACTAGTGTTTGCAAGGTTCTTTGGGTAGATGTGATATCTTCTATTAGACCAACTAAATGTTTAGTGCTTAGCATTCCATGGGCAAGTTTTGGTTTGTTTTTTTTTAATATGCCAGTATTTTCTAGTTCCAGTGGAACTGCACCTGTTTATACCTGTCCCATGAACCTCTCTCACTGACTCCTGTCCTGTGGCCTCAATACTGTTTCAGTTTAGTGGTCACCTGTACAGTGCAATCTGGAACTTCAACAAATGGAAAAGATTGTCACCCTGGTGGGGTCTTGGAATGACAGCCAAGTTGTTTTAACTTTGGTATCCTACCACACTTTCTGTTTTGGGAGCTGACAAATGCCATTTCCAAGTGTGTGGAATTTAGATTAAGTTGTGGTTCTTTGTCTTGAAATTTTCTCTTTTTGGCTGTTTGCAGATGTGGAAAAAACAGAAACAAAAATTGTGCTTTACTTTAAACTTGGCATGGTCCTGCACTGAACCCAGAGTGTGTTCAGGAGAGGCATCATGTTAGTTGGACCCAGCTTTCCCAATGTCTGCATAGATCAGGTACTTCAGTAGGGCTTTTCTGGCTCTTTTAATAGCTGATTGCATGAGCTATTAGATAAAAGTGATCTCAGCACCTGAACTATGCAAACTGCAGAGCTGGGTCAAAGTAATGCACTGCTACTTCTGGTAAAGCACATTTTTTCCCTTCACACCCATCAGTGACCGTCATGTCCAATATTAGTTCCCATCTTTTGAAATTTAAGTGAAGGACTAGCTGAGGCTATACCGCTGTGTTCATCATTTCTTGTTTCTACAGGAGTCTTTCATAGTAATAGCTCACTTAGCTGCAGAAGAAGAATCTTATGTCCAGCTTCAAGGAAATGCTCCGTTTGATTTTTCTTTTTTCCCTCCCCTCCTTTTATTTCATGTTTCAGAGTAGATTTAGACTCTCATATGGGAACTCCTTGTGCCCACCACCTTTTTAGTCAGACTTTGTGTTGGAATTATTGAATGCCTTACTTCACATCAGGGTACTTTACTTTGTTTCAGAAACTTTGGCTGTGACAGTTTAATATGGGAAAATGTAAATTTTAGCTGAATTTCAATCATCATTCTTTCAGATCTGAAAGTTAAATAAGTATGTATGTTAAAAAAAATCCAAAAGAGAGATCAGTCTCTAAGTTAATCTAGTTAAGAGCAATTTATGCAAATGCTTAAATGTTTGAAGAGCTGAGGACAGAGGCTTTGGCAAAAAGTTATTTATGACAAGGCTTATGCTGGATTTCAGTCTCTTATTGTTACAGCATCTCTGTTAGATATAGAAAGGATAACTTTTGTCCAATAACATTTCAAAATCCTCTTGTATACAGAGACTCTGCTATTTAATCTTATTCATCCTGTGTAGTCTAATTTATAAGATTTTGGGGGCAGAATTTGAGTGTTTTTTAGTGATTGGTTACTGCAAGTGCTGATTAGTTAACTTTCTCTTTACTTGGGGAAACTCAAACAGTAGAATACTTTTATCTTATACCGAGGTGTTATACCAGTGGTGCTCGACCTTTTAGCTTTACAGGCCAAATGACTGGTTTGGGGCCAAATCGAGCCCAGCATGCCAAAGTTAGGCCCAGGAGCTGGCACTGAGTGCCTAGAGCTACCCCCTCCTTCCCCTGCATGTCAAATTTAATTCTAGGAGCCTGGCCTTCTACCAGCCATCCTCACTGGGATTGAACCCTGGGGTCTGGTTGTGCTTCCTCACCGGCCCCACCATGGGCTGGGATTGGGCCCTGGGGTTTGACACTACCTCCACCCAGCCCTGTGCACTGGGATTTGGTGCGTGATCCAGCACATAGGGACCAGGGCTTCCCAGGGGTGCAGAAATTTGGTGGTGAAGTTGATGCCACTGTTCTCTTGCCACTACATTTCCAGCCCCATGTTTCATGGGATCTGAATGACACAGGGCTGTGGGCTGGATCTGGCCTGTGAGCCAGAGGTTGAGCACCTTGGTTTAGTCTATCAGTTCAGTACCATATTTATTTGCATACCACATGCTTTTGAATAAGATATGCACCTTATTTTGGGAAGGCAGAATGAAGAAGTAAAAATGTTTTTACAGATTCATACGGGCCACATCACAGGCTCATCATGGCTGAACGCTTCTGGCTTCTGAACACTTCTGGAGCAGAAGCAGAGTTTGCTTGTCAGCATCACCTTCTCCCTGCATCTGCCCAGCTAGAACCCTCTCTCAGCTGCTGCTGAATTGGCAGCGGCTTGTTGGTCAGCTGTTCCTGCATCCCCATACCTCCATTCCTATGTTCAATCCTTGCTTAAAATCTGCACCCCAGTTTTGGAGGACTCATTTTCAGGGAAAAGATGCTTGCAGTATGTGAGTGAACATGGTATTACTGTAACTGCAATTTTAAAATGGGCATCGAATTCTTCAGATAGTAAAAGACCTGGGAAGAACTTGTGCAGTAAGTGCTGTGCAGTGGGTGTGCGTACATGTAAAAAGGCTAGGGGGGAGCAAAGCACAGACAGTAAGAATTTGAAGGGATCTCATTTTCTTAACCTTTAAAAATATCATGTGGGCATTTGTATTCAAAATGTGCATTTTTGGCTCTACTACTCAAAGAATGAACTTAGTCCAGTATAGGCAGCAGTGGAAAAGGCTTGCTACTATTTAGATACAAGTTCTTTTAATGTTTTCCACTTCTATACATGTATTGGTGGTAGAGGAAGAAGCACACATTCTGAAGGATATTTGTACAAAAACTCCTAAGCCTCTTAAAATTCTAATCATTCCTTGCTTATACTTATGTGAATGCAGATATAATTTTTAAGAATTTTGAATAGCAAAAATCTTCTCCATTGAGTTCTTTCAAGCACTGTTCCTTCTGCCGCTGTTAAGAACTGAAAGCATACTGGAGAACTTTTTTGCACCACAATACCAGAATCAGTGTGGTACTTGTTCCCTAGAGGACACAGTAGCATAACTACGGAGGGCACAACTGGGGCAGAAGTCCTGCGCACCACCTCCACCTCTGTGGGGGTGGGCGGAAATGCAAAATAACTCTGACTCCAATGGTGCCTGATTGCACTGCTGCAATCTGCAGTGCATCAGCTGGCTCTGCCCTAGGTGTTTCAGTAATGTCTGGCTACGCCTTCCATAGATTCATAGATGGTAGGGTCAGAAGGGACCTCAATAGATCATTGCGTCTGACCCCCTGCATAGGCAGGAAAGGTCCTATCTAACCTTCCCTTGAAGACCCCCAGGGTAGGGGAGAGCACCACCACCCTTGGGAGCCCATTCAAGACCTTGGCCATTCTAACTGTGAAGAAGTTCTTCTTAATGTCTAGTCTAAATCTGCTCTCTGCTAGCTTGTAGCCATTATTTCTTGTAACCCCTGGGGCACCTTGATGAATAAAACCTCACCAATTCCCTTCTGTGACCCCATGATGAACTTATAGGCAGCCACAAGGTCAGCTCTCAACCTTTGAGGGGATGTATCAGAAGTTAGACACAAGTGTGGTCTGTACTTAAGAATTTGGCCAGCATAGCTTTGCCAGCTATGGATAAGATTTTTTCATACTATTTATATTGGCAAAAGTTATAGTATAGACAAAGGTATACAATGGGGGGGATTATTTTACCAGTATACCAGAACAGGTATATGCTGTTGTGGCAAAACAACTTTTTTGGCCGTCAAAGCTTCCTTTCTGCTAGGAGTGTTTGCTGACTTGACTTTACTGATCAACAGGGATCCTGGTTTTCTAGTTTAATAACTGCAAATTTTCTGATTTAAAAATCGCAAAATCTGCAATTGAAATGAAATGCACCTCTCTCTCGCTTTCTTTTTCTGTGTGTGTGTGTGTGTGTGTGTGTGTGTGTATCTATCAATTGAACACAATGTTTATTGATACATTTACAGTTTTAAAGCAGTTTGGAAGCTTACCAGTGCCTCAGTTACTATAGTAAAATGAATTCTAAATATCTATAAATTTTGATGTTTGATTTTTGGGTTTTTTTTATCCTGGAAAATCAGTGCTCCCCTGCCTGCTTTGCTTACCAGGACACAGGTCCAGCTCTGGCTGTCCCCTTTCCACTGCTTTGTGGTGCTGAGCAACCCTGATATGGTGGTGCCCTGCCCCTGCCATTGCACCTTGCTTCCAAACCACAGCCCACCCTCCCTTTCCCCAGCCCTGCTGGTGCCCTTCACTCCCCACCCACAGCCCCCCACTGCCCCAGCCCTGCCAGAGGGGGCCCCCTACAGCACCACCCAAACTCTGGTTGCTGCCCACAGGAGGCAGTGACTGCTGCAGCCCCAGTGGGGAGTGGAGCACTAAACATAGCTGGAGCAGGGCCCATTGGGGGAGGGAGAGGCTCCCTACCCTGCTGCCCTCCTTCTGGGGCCTCCAAAACCCAGCGGGCAGAACTTGGCACAGCAGGACAGAGTGGGGCAGGGAAGTTTGGTGCCACCGCTGTGAGCCTTGTGCTACCATGAGGGGGTGAGGTGCCCCCTGCCTGCCCAGTAGCAGTGGGGGTGGTGGTGTGGGGTTGTGCCCCCTAGTGTTGCCAGGCAGGCAAGGGGCATGGTCCCAAAAGGAGGGCAGCAGGATGGAGAGCCTGGTAGCCTTTTTCCACCCTGCACACAAATCAGGGGGCAGATGCCACCCCTCTCTGCCCCCAGGGCGAGCCGCCTGTGGCCCTGTTCTACTCCCTGCGTTGGCCCTGTGGCTGCTCAATCGGCCTTTGGCCCTCATGCACTACGCAGGCTGGCCAGCAACCCCAGCCCTGCCCAACTCCCTCTCTCCCTCACTATAAGGACCTCAATCCCCACCCCTCCACCCAAACTTACCTGCAGGAGCTGCTTTCCAGGCTGCCTGGCATGTGTAAGTGCGTGGTGTCTCCTGTCTGACCACTCTCCTTCTGCTCTCCCCAGCCCCTTCCAGGCTGGAACTCTGTCAGCTTGCAAGGGGAAAGCCACCTTAGCTTGCATTTTTCTTCTTTGAAGGAGAAAATCCAAGGTTTTCTCCTTAAAAAGAGAGAATCTGGGTTTTTCTCCTTAAAATGAGAAAATGCAGGTTTTACTGCATTTTTCTTTCATGAATGGAAAAACCAGATCCCTGCTTATAAAATCTGGAAAAGAGACATGGTAGAATCTGAAAGCTGCCTTTTTTGTAAAGGCACAACCTAAATGTTCAATTTTAGTAATGTGGAAGAAATGCTTTTAAATCCTTCTGAGAAAACGCCTGGTGATTGAATCCTATATTTTTAATAGAAGGCAGATTTTTAAATAGCTGGCATAATGATAAGAGGAGCTGTTTTATATGAATTATGTTTAGGAAAGATGTCCTGGCATTATTTTTCTAATGATGCTGATATTGTTATAGCCCTGGCTCTAACAATAAGTTATATTTTGCATTCTGATTAGACAGCTATTTCTTTTTCTTTTTTTTTTTTTTGCTGAAAGCAGTATAAATATGTAGTAATACAGCATATTACCCAGATATAAAAAAAGGTACTTAGCAAAAGTGTGACATAGGCACATCAGAAGTAAAAGCTGAAATTATAATATTGTTAATGGATGCAGAAGGTCCTGTACTGGCTCCAGAGTCACCCCTTTGATGGTTTTCCAGTATCTTAATACACAATAAATACCTGAATTTATATGTGCAACCTTCTTAGCAACTTTATTTACAAATAGGTGCCCTCTGTTCTCTCACTTGCAACAAGAATTTATATAGTACCTTTCCCTTGTCTATTAGCATAGAAAAGTAATCTGTTTAGTCTCGCTTCCCCCAAAAAGTACAAGACTCCCTAACTTGAAACTCTAAAGTTGTGAATATAGAACAAATATGCAAGCAGTTCTTTATTTGATTTATACAGTGACTGAATTTCACATCAAGTTTTAATGTTTTTCTTAATCCAGTAGCAGCATCCATTCATAACAGTAAGGGAGGAGAAAAGATATTTATCACATGTTAAATAAGACTGAACTTGGAGGGGAGAGAATAAAAAATTAATGCTGGTAATTATTCAAGCTGTGCAATATGTGGACATGGTTCTAACAGGTCAGTATTTTCCAGAAGCTGGTAACTATTTTGTTGACATTTTTGTCTCCTTTCATTATTTCAGTAGAGTAGATAATAAATTCTGCAGGGTGGAATAAAATAATTCTGGGGAAATGCTCTAATAGCTCCCTAAAACTACAAAAGAAACATCCTGCCTTTTGAGATTGGAAAGCAAGCAAATGTTCATTTAAGCATTAAAATTAAATAAAATAATTATTTGAAAAGTTCTGGTGTGAGCTAGCTGCTTGTGATAGTTGCTGGGGAACGGAGACCTCATTTTGGTTACAGAACTGGTTAAATCCACAGTCTTTCACGTTTTAGCATTTGCTCTGCTGAAATAGCAAGCAAGTGTGCCAGTGTCTTCCAGTTATAGAGTGTTTATGTGGATATATGGCTGCCCAGAGATGGACTGTGCCCAGCTCTAGATTTCAAATAACTGTGTGGTAAAAATCAACCTGAGCTTTATCTAGATGGAGGACATCTTACTGGTGGTATAACATACATTGTTTTTTTTATGCTGATATAAATTGCATGGGCATGGAAAGCAGTGAGTTGATTGATTATCCTAGGTCGCTGCTGAAGTAGGTTTTGCTGTATGCTTGGCTTTAGGTGGGGCGCACATAATAGATGGTTTGCATTAAGCAAGCTGCTATCCCAGGATAACTGCAAATAAGATACCTGCAATGGCATACTTTCACTTCTGCTGTCTGTAATAACTCTATACTGGATTTTGTTAAGTTACACTGGTATAATGTTTTACATTTTGTGTGTGTACGGGTGTTCATGCTTAGTATAAGTGTACTCAAGTGGGGAAGGAATCACCAAGTCTCCTCATATAATGAGGTCAGAGAGCAAGCAGCAATGAGGGCAGAGAAATTAGGCACAAGCTCATATAGATCCTCATCCTGTTACCATGTCACTGTCCCTGATTTAGTCTCTGTGCATTGATACATGTACCTTTTCATCCTGCGACGCACAGGCGATCTGGCAGTTTGGAGCAGGAGATGTGTGCTGCTCTGCTTTGCATGCAGTTGTGTAAGTGGCGAAATGCACATCAGCATGCAGAAAATGGTGGCAGTGTGTTTTGGAATTAAACTAAACCCATGTGTTTTAGTTCAAAAGTGCACATTTTCTCAGTGCTGACACATTTCATGAACATGATTCACTGATGCATGCTAAATGAACATGAGTTGCCAATGTGATGAGGTAATAAGTAAGGCTAACTGCAGTCTTTCTTGCATTAGGTGCACTCTTTCTTACATTAGGTGCATCACGAGCAGGTCTAGGGAGGTGATACTTCTCCTATATGCAGCACTGGTGAGGCCACAGCTGGAGTACTGCATCCAGTTTTGGGCACTGCACTTCAAGAGGGATGTGGATAACCTGGAAAGGGTTCAGAGGACCGGCTTCTTGTTGAGGGTCTACAGGTAAGATCCTATGAAGACAGGTTGAGGGATCTGAACCTCTTCAGCCTCCACAAGAGAAGGCTGAGAGGTAATCTCGTGGCTGTCTACAAACTCATCAGGGTGGCTTAGCAGGGAATAGGGCAGGGACCGAGCATGGCATGCAAGGCCATTTTGCTTGGCACACCGTGGCCAGCCCCAGCTCCAGGAAGCTGCTGCCAGCAGTGGAGCCCAGGCTGCTCTCAACAGGGCTTGTAGCGTCCTAGCTGCCTGCTGGGAGCAGCCCAGGACCCTGGCTGGCAGCAGCCAGGAGGCTCCAAACAGCTGCACCAGGCTCTAACACCAGCTCCACACTGGCACGTGCACCCGCGCCTCGGAGTGGGTGGTGGGGGCGGGGCCTGATGCAGCACAGCCGGTCTCTCCCCTGCTCCTGGCACGGAGGTGATGAGCCTGGCGCAGCTGTTTGGAGCCAGCCCCTGCCGGGAGCAGGGGAGAGACCGGGGATGCGCTGCCTCAGGCAGGCGCCTGAGTGCAGTGCCCCCACCGCCCACTCTGAGGCGCGGGCGCACGTGCCGGTGCGGAGTTGGTGCCAGAGCCCAGTGCAGATGTTTGGAGCCTCCTGGCTGCAGCCGACCCCGTCTCTGGGGAGCTGCTGCCCCCCAAGGTCCCGGGCTGCTCCCAGTAGGCAGCTGGGATGCTGCAAGCCCTATGGGTAGCTGCTGGAGCCTGGGCTGCTCCCAGGAGCCAGATTAGCTGCTGGCAGCCACATAGCCTGGGCTGGGGGGCAGGGGCTTTGGGTAGGGGGGCAAGGGGCACAAGAAGGACATCCTGTCATATACACTTTGCCTTCATTTTGGTTTTCTGCCATGCTGGCACTCTGGCACCTTCCAAGGTAGACATTATGGTATTTTTTTGGCATTCCAGCCAAAAAACGTTGCCTACCCCTGAAATAGGGGATACTCTGTTTACCAGGGTGCCCCTTGGGGTTACTTGAAACAATGGCCATAAAATGAAGGAGAGCAGATTTTAGATCGGACATCAGGAAGAAATCATTTACGGTGAGGGTTGCCAAAATATGGAATGGGCTTCCAAGGGAGGTGTGCTTTCCCCTACCTTGGAGGTGTTTAAAAGGAGATTATACAAGCACCTGGCTGGGGTCATTTGACCCCAGAGCAGGAGGTTGGACTCGATGATCTAATGGGTCCCTTGCGACCCTAGAAATCCATTAAATCTATTTTGCTGCTTACACAGTTGCAAGCACCGCAGCACTGGGCACTTTTAAAAGCGCCTGGCGCTGCAGTGCAAGCATATGTACAAATGCCCTATCTGTGTTTCTCCTTCCCTTCCTTGTCCTCAGCATTCTCCCTTTTGTCACAAAACCTTGTCTTCTCATGGCGTACCCAAGTGGGGAAGGAATCTGTCACCATCATCTGTCACCAGGAGGGAGAGAACAGGGGTGATGTAGTTCAGCTGAGCCATCTTGAGAAGTGCTTCTAACTTGAGAAAAGTAGCTGGGAGCACTCCCAGCATCTCTGAGTTTGCTTGTCTTTCATTTGCCCTTTCTAGCTCTCCTCTACTTTGTTGGTTATGTTTCAAAGGTAAACATTATGGGTGCTTGTACATGGGACAGGGGTTAAAAACCTACCGTTTCCACTGCTTCAATTTAGGGAGAGCTAAACTGAATCAAATCCCTGTTGCGTGTACATAAGGGTTAGGAGGCCCAATTCTTAGAGCTTACCTGCCTCTCTTGGGGTGGGGGGGACAAGGTGCCAGCAGGCTGAGCAGTCCCTGAGCTGGGGGGACCCTGGTGCTTCCCTCCATGGCAGTAGTGGCACCTGGCCTGGGTGGTCCCAGGGGGGCACTGCAGCCACGGAGGGAAGTATCAGGCCCCTGCATAGCTCAGGCAGATAAGCTCCAGGAGGAAAAAATCAAATAAAAATCAGGCTCGACATTTTTTTTTTTCCCCCCTTTCACTTGAGCCTGCCTGCACAAGTTGCTTCCGGGTTGCACAGCCCCTGAGCTGCACAGGGTCCGGTGCTTCCCTCTGTGGCTGCAGCGCCCCTTGGGACTGCCCAGGCCAGGTGCGAGTGGGTGGGTGCCGCCACCACCACAGGGGGAAGCATTGGGGTCTCCCGCAGCTCAGCAATGCCATTAAAGCAGAGTATGCTGCTGAGGATGCAAACAGTAACACCATTAAAGTGTTGCAAAAGGGCATTTAAGCCGCTTTAAAGACCAATTTTGTTGCGTGTACAAAGGTCCTATGTCTGCCGTATTGCTGCATATACATACTACAGAATGAACTGTGTAAAAATGGGGAAATATGATTGTTCTAGGTATCTATATTAGCAAACCATGCCAATCTGGAACAAAGGAGAGTCATCTGGTAACTGATTTTCAAGTAGGTCATTCCTAGCCTACACCTTTGTGAATGCAGATATAATTTTAAGTTGTCCTATTTTCCCAAACAAAATAGCAGTAAACGCATATCCCCTACAGGATAACAACATATTAGGTTGTATTTGACTTAGCATTTTGTTTAGTCATCAACTGATCCTAGAGAACTGAACTCATTTGGGTCCCTAAGGTGATATATATAAGTGTACTCTGCTGCCTTTAAAACAAATGAAAACAGAAATTAGTTAGTAGAGAGGAAATGGAAGATGAAACAAGTTTACCCTGCTAATATATTATTTAATGTAGCAAAATCCGATTTAATGCTTTCCATCTTATGTGACAGAACCTGAAATATTGCATTTGGTTCTTAATTCCTGGTTTGCCTTTACCATAAATTATATTGGAAATTGGAGAGAGTTCAGAAAAGGGCAGTACAAAGAGCCTCTCCAGCAGCTACCTTATGTTGAAAGAATGAATTATTAAATATGCATATTTGGGGCTAAGAAGTAATTAGGGAAGGATGGGGGGGATTGTAAATCCACAAATACTTGAAAGCTGTGAACATTAGGGTGGAGGAAATATTTAATGGGTGCACATCCAGTAGTAATGGAATGAAATTAGAAGGTGGAAACTATAGATTGGATATCCTGGGGATGAGCATCTTCCTGAAAACAAAATGTACTGAGCTGTTAAAGAGCCTCTCTTGGAGGATGAGTACACCATGGCTTGGGATATTTACACCTAAGTGGGCCAATATACTGGTTAATATGCAGTAGAGAAAAACTGTGTCCTGTCTGTAGCTCCTGATCTAGACAGAGAGATATAGCTAGGTTATATGATGTCATAGGTCTACTCGCATTCTGTGACTGACAGTCATTTAGGTAACTCGGGGCTGACTTATTGCAAAATAATGCCGCTGCCAGGGGTACAATGCACTGAGTGTGCTTACAGTCATGTCAGTTTGTGCAACCTCAGATGTTATCCTAGGCTCTGGCATTAGAAATGGGAAGGTGAAGGTGTTTTCCATCAGAAACCATCTTCTCACTCAGTTGTAGTTACAAAAGAAAACTCCTCTCCGTGTCCTTCCTGTAGCAGTGAGGCATTAGATCTTTGCTGTTCCTTCAAGCAGCCTGCAACTTAAGCTGTTCTGCTGGCCTGGAGGCTGCTTCTAAAATTTATTGGATATAACAAGCTTTAAAGAATCACGTGCCTTAAAGGAACATATCTGGCCAAGAGGCTGCTAAAAGTGGGACTGGGTTGCCTGCAGTTTTTATGCTTTAACTCTTGCTTTCAGTTGTAACCATATTTTTTTTTTCTGTTGCAAGCCAAGGGAATTCAGGTATATAAAAATTAAAGCAGCTTAACAAGATCAGGATACTCAGTTATTTTCATGTACATTTAACCATTTATTTACTCAGTTATACATTGACACCATGTTGTGTCAAAAAAATTAAGTTCCACAATTTATTAAAATTACACAAAAAGTACATTACGTTATCCCGCACATACAGAAGAATCAGAGCGTGTGAAACAACTTTTGGCATCAGATTCTTAAAAAACAGTTATAATTTGAGTTTTGTGACTACTTAGTATACATCATACAAGATGAGAAAGAGTGTATTTAAATGTGCACTTTGGGCTAGTCGTTCTGCTAGTAAGGCACTTGCCTTTCTGTTCCGGGGGTTATAAAATCAGTTATCAATTGCAACAAAACTAGTTAAACCAAATTTAGTTTTCCCCATCTCCAACCTTGTAAACCAACAAACTGAATGGGACCACAAGGGTTTCTCCAGATGGCTCCAAGCAGCAGAAAGTTTCTGAGTATGCAGCATGGTAACAAATGGCAGATTCAGAAATAAGACTTTTAATTAAAATGTCAATTGTATAAATTGTTAATAAATCACTAGGAGCAATTTTCTCTGTTAGGTGTGATGCAAGATACTAGACTAATAGGATTCTGAGTACCATTTCAATCACATGAGAGGAAGAATTGTTCAAGTAAAGATGCTAATCTGAGACTTGCTCCATCACATGCTGCTTGTGTGATTCTGGTCAAGTAATGTAACCTTTCCTTGTGTCTCACTTCTTCATATGGAGTCACAATATTTTCCTGCTTCTCAGTGGGGTTGTGAGGATTGAAGGTAGTGAGATGCTCATAGCTTGTGCTAATAAGGACTATATAATTGCCTTAGGGAGATGACATTAGGAAAATGAACACAGGTGTATTTTCCTCTAAATTCTTTCAAAAGTTCTTTGCATTGTTGGTAAATACAGAATTCCGGATTTCTTTTGTTCTAGATCAAAGTGCTGTTTTAACAGTACTTGTGAACCTAAGTAATATAGCGGAAAGAATTAAATTGTAAATTTGAATTCTGTCTAATTCCCAAGAAGTTCAAAAGCTGAGGTGTTAGCTGTTGCCGTATAGGGTCAGGCTGTAGTACATCTATTTCTCCAGAGCATGAAGATAAGTGTTCTTGGGCAATGGTGTCCTATAGCTCCCCATTCCACTTCTGTTTCTGGAATTACTTTGTGCACGCCACAAGGGATTAAAAATGCAGTGTGATATCAATCTGATCAAGGTCTTCTGGCCTTTATCCCCTTTAGCCCAGCAATAAAGGAGTGAGGAAAGAACAGAAGCAGCTGTATATTATTAGGGATTCCCAGCATATGCAGTAATGATCCTTTTGGCTGACTCTTCATGCTGCACTCACTACCCTGGAGCCCCTTAACAGTCAGATGTTGCATAAAGGATTTCATATGCTCTTGCCAATGCTGGTTTTTCACATAGTCCTTATTCTTTCCCAGCTCTAAAAATCAAGCTGTTGTTTTTCAGCATAGCTGTCTCATGTGTAAGTTTTGCTTTTGAAATGTGCTATTAATTCAGTTTGTGAAGTGGGTTCTTGAAATAAAGTCTAGCGAGTGGCATAGTGCAGCAGAAATCTAAATATAAGTACATTTTACACACAAAAACAATGATCATATATAGGGTTGGCAGACCTGTCAGTTAATCAGCTTGACTGCATATTTTTGACTGGTCAAAGATTATAACAATTTTTCAAAAAAACCCCGACATTCTTTTTGTAATTTTGTTGACATAAATATCGTTTTTTAAATTGGTTTTGACACATTTCTTAATAGAAAAATTGTGTTTTTTTCTGTGTATTATTTGGTCCTATTGGCAATCTTTTACAGTTTTTGACTGGTCTATTGACCAACCTTTGTTTGGTCAAATATGCAACCCGAATCACATACAGTGTAGTCTGCCTAATGCACATACCCCTTGACTTTTCTAAAGTCAGAAGATGCAGATGGTAATTGGTCCCGTTTTACCTTCAGTTGCAAATATCCCAGTTTTTAAGTCCAGTTTAAAAGTGAAGCTATCGCAACAGACTACCTGACAATAAAGGAAAGAATTGGAAATGACATATAGCTTTGGGGTTTAAATGTTCCACTACAGAAATTTCTTGGCATTAGCTTTTTGTGCCATTTCAGATAAAACTATAAAGAGGATTCTATTTCTCAGTTGAAGTATGGGCATTTTTAAAAAATAGTCATCTGACAGCTATTTTTATTAGACTCTTGACTCATTTCTTCAAAGATAAGAATAGGAAACTGATAAATAAAAAGCTATTTAAAAATTAATTGCAAAAAATGTATAGTGCTTGATTGCCTGATGACAGTGAAAAAACAAAACAACAAACTGAAAACCTTCTGCAGACACATTCTCTACATGTGTGACAAGAGTTCGTTATTTGAAAGCCTTAAAATGAAACTGCAGTGTGTAAGTTAGTTACTCCACAAATAGCTGACTGAAGCAGTTGAGTTTCTATTTCCTGACTTCTCCAAAATAAGTGAAAAACTTGACTGTTGTGAGATGCATGGCACAGTATGTGAAAGGGCTTTTCTTGATGCTTTTTAGGCAAAGCATGGAAATGAGCTATGAAGTGGTCTCATCTGTGAGAAAAGGTTAAAATGTTATCAAGGAAACTGGCAAGAGACCAAAAATATCCTTTTCTCTTCTATCCCATGAGCAGAAGGGATGGAGGAGAGAGTGGTAGCTTGCCAGTGTTGTGGGAGCTGTTCCCTTTGAACACTGCTGCTGGTTGCTTTTCTCTTTTTGTTGTTGTCTTCTGATCCTTCAGGTCTATTTTTTCATACTGAAAGCCGTATACCATATTAGAACGAACAACCTCCCCCTACCCCCTTTCATAAACAAGGGGCAAAATGACTTCAGGGTTGAAAACGGTGCTATTTTCCTTTCACCATGTAAAAGTGTTTACACAGAGACTCAAGCAAAGATGATGTGGGATGGAGGACTCAGAAATCCCAAGCTCTCTTCAGACTGCTTAAGAGGCTTGACCAGCTCTACATGCATTTGGTTCGTTACTAGTGCTAGATCACCTGTTTCTGCCTATAATCCTTTCCTTTCCTGACTGTTTTTCGATCTCTCCTTCTAGGTGTACAGTCTAAATACATAGACTTTGCCCTGCTACAAGATTCTACCACTCCATATTTGTTCTTCTGTTCCAGAGGTCCCTGTTACAACAGTGCATGTGCATGTGTAAATGTGTATAAAAGCAGAGAACTCCGACTTCAGTGAAAATAACAGTGCCACATCGAAAAATCCCACCATGACCATTCTGTGTCCATTACACTCCCAAAAGTGATCTAGTATAACTACTTCATATACTCTGGGGAATCATGTAATTATGCGCCCATGTGATTTTGTGCATAAAAAGTATGACCATGCATAATTTTGCATAATGTAACTGGCAGGCTCTGTGCCTCCACCTCCACAGGGCTCCCAGGAACCCCATGATGTGGAGCAACAGAGCCACACAACTGAACAGCTAGTTAAATGGGATGAGGAGTTCCTGTTTGCAGTGGGTGGGGTTGGGCATGGGATTTGTGGATGGGTATGGGGGTAGCGGCAGGGTTTGCAGATGGGTATGGGCTACAGGCTGGCTGGTTCCATGCCTTCACATGGGGCTTCCAGCACTCCAGCGGGAAGCTGCATGTAGAGGCAAGCAGGAGCCCTCTGGGCCCAATGGCGTGTGACTCTATGCCTCCATGTGCGGCTTTCCACTGGAGTGCTGGAAGACCCACACAGAGGCATGGAGCCCACCCAGCCCCAGTCAAAGGTGGCTATGTTCCATCCACTTTTGGAGTGTGGTGCATGCAGAGTAGCTTGCTTAATTGCTATCTTCTAATGGTATAACCATGCCCTTGTTGTGTATTTTTAGAGCTCAGACTGTCTGATGGTATAAACAAATGCCTTTGTGCCACCATAACAATTTTTATGGTGGTGAAAGGGGAAAACAAACAGATGTCCGTACCGTTTGTTGCACCACAAATGCCCAAATGTGTAGGCTGACAAAAGATAGCAATAATTTCTGCTGCTTTATTGCAGCAGACATCTCTTAGATTTACAGCACAAGGGCATGGGCAGCTTGGAGCTGACTAAGCTCTCCAGCCACCTGGGACAGGTGCTCCTGGGACTCACGGGGCCCAATCCTGTGTGTCCTGTGAAGTTCCATGCAGGATTGGGCTCCTAAAGTCCTGAGGGCACCTGCCCACCTTCCCTTTCTTACAGAGGTGTGCCCCTGGGAGTCTTTGGGTTGCATCTCTAAGCAAGAAACACATCGCCCATTGTCCCACAGGACCAGCAGGCAGGACAACGGGTAACATGTTTCTCTCAGTGAAATGAATCAGCTGTGCTGGGATGCTGTCACAGCTGATCCATTTCATTTGGTGTTGTCTGTTTATACCCTGAGTAGGGAGTACTGCAAGAGGTGGGCACCCTCTCCTTTGTTCTTGAAGGGCTCAGCAAATTGTCTTGAGATCAGCCTTTGAATTCAAGCAGTACCACAGTTATTAGAAAAGCTGTGAACTTGCTGTTTGTGTCTTTGAGCTGCTAGAGGACTAGTAGAGTATGTGACAGTTCTCAGCATTCTTGGATGCTTACTTGAGCAATAATTCTGCATGAAAGTAAGGAATGTGTAGACCATTACTGGGAACATAAAAGATTCAGTCTGTGTTCCAAGGAATATATTGTCCCCTGTAGCTCATTTGGTGCAGGAGTCGTTTCCATTTTCTCCAGCATAGCTTTGGCAAAAAGTTATTTATTCCTATTGAGATCTTCTATCCACTCCAAATGGTCTCAGCAAGGAAAAATTAACACTAGAGTAAATAAACAATACAATTGAATTTACTTTTGTGGTTGTCTCATCAGTCTCAAAGGGAAAAATGTCCATATCCATAAAATTAAAAGTAACAAAAATTAGAGATCAGATGGGGGTAATCAAAATACAAAGAGATGTGTCTATAGAATATGATGTTATATGTCCCTTAAAAAAGGAAGGTTTTTAGATTTAGTGTAGTTTTTCATTCTTTCTCCCTCCCCCTACAAGTGCTGAGCACCTGCAGTTCCTATTGTTGTTGCTTGGAGCTGTGGGTGTCAAGCATAATTGCAAACCAGATGCTCCAAAATTAGTGTGCAGAATTGGAAGGGTCAGGCACATTGCTAAGTAATCAGTGAGTGACACAAATATAATATAATTTAATATTGTAAATAGAAACCTCATCTCTGAAACAAGACTTAAAGCTGATGCAGTTTAGGTTTTATAGTAGCTTACAACATGTTGTGAAAGCTTGAGAGAGTTATTAACTGCATAAGCAAAAGAAAATTGTGATACTGCACAAAAATGATGTTTCAGGAGAAGAGTCTGGGTGTATTTTGTACTCATGTAGTTGGAGCTGGATTTTTCCCTGGCGATTTATCTTAATATAAAAAAAGACTACATATCTGTCTGTCAAGTGTTTAGCTGAAATGTCTCTGAGGCATTAGGTGAGCCTTGACTAACATCTTCCAACAGTACTTTGGCCTTATACTTAAGAAAAAAGAGAAATTTCCCTTGTCATAAGTTTTTTTTTTTTTTTTTTTTCTGTAGTGAAGCACAAGGGCTGTTGCCTTTGTCCCAAGTGTTTTACTGACTTCATAGTGAGGGTGGTGGTAGTGATGTTTGTTTAGTTCTTTCTCTAGTGGGTAAAGAACTAAATATCCAACTGAAGGGCACTGGCAATTATACAATCTGAAGAGTGCACCTACCATAGTACTCTAGCACAGGTTAAACTTGAGAGCATCTTGGGAGTAATCCTGAGTCCCCAGAGCACTGTCCCGTGTGTGTGTGTGTGTGTGTGTGTGTGTGTGTGTGTGTGTGTGTGTGTGTGTGTGTGTAGATATATATCGATATAGAGCTAGCATCTAACTACTGTATTTTCTTGCATACCACACACCCTAGAATAGAATATCAAATTTGTTTTTGAAAACCAGAACGAAGGCAAAAAAGATTTTTTCTGAGTTATTGCTTCACAGAGCAGGGACAGAGTAATCTTCAGCTAACTCACTCTCCTTTTCCTGCTTAAGCTGCTCCATTTGTGAATCTATGATTTTGAAAAGTGCTGAAGTGTTTCCAGACTTGTGAAATAGGAGGTGAGAGACCAGGAGCAGTTAATAGCAAGATCACCCTAAGAAGGATTATCTTGATTAGTGAAACATCAGGACCATTAAAAAAGAGAGAATATTATTAACATCTGGGAATGAAAAACAATGAGCCATTAAGTCAATTGACTCCGTAAGCTGCCTGTAGAGGAATGCCAGAGCTGCTGCATTTTGGAGCAGGACTCAAAGCAGAGTGCTTCTATCCCAGGCAGAAGATCAGCTTTCCTGATTAATATATCCCCCAATTTTGGGATTGATTTGGGGAGGAGAAGGTAGTTTATGTGAGAAATTACAGTATAGGATATTGCTGTAGTTTATAATAATGCTAAATCTCTAACTTCCCAATTGATTTAAAACATAATGGTGCAAAATTCAGTGTAATCAAAAAACTGCAGTCTTATTTAAAGGGTTAAATGAAACTTAAAATCCCCATTTCACCCTCCATTTTGCATTTAATCATTGGAATCAGAATTCTCCTGTCAGCTTTACATTGTCGACCATTACACATGCCCTGCAATTACTTTATCTTATGTATCAGTTGACAATGGGACCAATTAATATTGTAAGTAGCTGTTTGCAGGGTGTTGTCTTCCTAGTGAGGGCAAGAGAAGGTAGTATCAATATCTTTCCATTTCATTCCCCAGAGACGCCGATGTCTTCTTGATCTTGCTCCCATTGTATTTAGTAGCAAATCCTTTTTTTCCTTTGCAGGATCAGAAGTGTGAAAAATAGCAGAAATCTGTACTTTGCACCTTTTATACTGTAAAATATATTTTTTCTTCAGTATATTCCCATGCCTCTGGATTTCATGGTTACTGTTAGGAATGATGTTTTAATTAAGTAAAATTGAGTTCAGTTTCTATAAGTAACTATAACTCCTTTCACATATCAATTACTGCAGTTACAATAGAGCCTCACACAGCAATACAAGGCAGGGGTAGTTAATGAACTATAGCATAGAAGAGAACTGAACTACTGTGGTTTTACATGAATAAACTGAACTAGGTACCATTATGATTTATATTGTCTTTTCTGTTTGTATAATATTTTAATAACTGCATAGATAGTGTGATCACGTAGCTAGGCACATGTATAACAGGAGTAGTTAGGGTTACTGTGAGATTCTTACGTGTGTACCAAAATTATGTATGCCAAAATCAAATGCAAACAACTGTTATTTTAAAGGTTAATTAGTTTTATAAATAGCAAATAGTTGAAGAAAATTACTCATGCTTATTTAAAGTGTGCTCCCTTAAATCAGCCAAATGGATTTTCTTCACATTCTCCCAAACTGACCTTGTGGATGAATGATACATTAGTCAAATAGGTAACACTTTTTAATTTTTTTAACCAAAGGATAAGCCTGAAAAACAGGGGTTTGTAATTAAAGTGCTTCATCAGCCATAATTATAATAAAATCAGCTAATGCACAAGTGCATTCTAGTACAAATGCATAAGAACTGCAGAGCCTGGTACGAACTGTTCAGAATTTAGGACACTAGCCAAGTGCGTAAACATCAAATGAAGAATGAATGTTTTTGTGAGGAATTTTTGCACAGCAAGAAATTGGATTAGGAGTGACTGCATCTAAAAAGGCCTGGAGTTGCAATCTGAGTTAATGGACTAGCTGTGTCTCCTTGGATATTATAGTAATGAGTAATGGATAATGAACACTATGACTAGAGTGAGAGCTGAGAAGGCTTGGCACCTTTCAGTCTCAAAATATTAGTGCTCCATTAGAGGTAGCCTTGGGTTAGGTTGAAAATTTAGGTTTCTGAATAGGAGCAGACATGCTGATAAAACTGAAAATAAGTTCTTTTTTGTATATCTGTTATGTATATAATTTTATATGCTGAAATGAAAAATCTCCCAATTTTGGAGATTTGGAGGGTTTTTTTCCCCCTCTCCATTTTCTCTGCGGAAGGCTGTTAAAGACTGAGAATTAAAAAAAAAAAAAAAAATGTTTTTTGAGGGGAAGGGGGTGGGGGGGGTTTCCGGTCCTGTGTACAGCATGCACATCCAATCCAGTCCCACATGCTACCTGCAGTATGTGCCAGTGCCAGAGCTTACTGTGCATGTGGCACACGGGGTTGGCACAGGGCCTGCGCTGCCCATGTGCACTACATGATGCATCATAGGGGAGCTCGGGCTCCGAGACTGGTCTGCAGCACAGGGTCCAACCCACACCCCACAGGTAGCACACATCCTGTTCGAGCACCATGTGCCACATGTATAGCAAGCTCCAGGTCTGGTGTGTATGATGCAGAGGCTGGGCCCAGCACCACAGGAGCTGCACAGGAGGTTGGAGGATGGTTCTGGTCTGGCTTGCAGACCAGCCCAGGACCCTCATCCAGCCTGTGGGGTGAAATAATTTTGACACCCCTGTCATAATATGTTTATTACTACATTGACAACTGTGGTCAGGTGAAGCTGGGAGAGTGTTATGATACATGACAAGTCTCCGCTTCTGTGCAGCTGTTGAGTGTGCTGATGAGAATGCAAGTAACTTGAAAAAAAAATCTATCTTTAGTCCATCACTGCACTTTGGGAACACCCTGAAGTTGGCTTCTGTGGTTGGGTTTGTATCTGCCAGCTGAGGAGCAGGCTCTTATGTATTCAGCAGTTGCATATAAGGCTATAATTAAAAAAAAGAAGAAAAAGGCTACCCAGCTGAATATATTCCAGACCTAAAACAAGAATGAGGAAAGGATGATAATTTTCAGTGTCAGAGTAAGGGTCATTGCTGCTGAATTCTTGGGAAAGGAGCTAATCTTGTCCACTACGAGTAAGCTGCTGTGTTTAGCACTAGGTTGCACACCCTTTGGCCTACAGGCCAAACACAGCCCATGGAGCTATGGCATCTGGCCTTTGAGACTCCCCATTTAGCAGCCAGGAAGCAGTGTTCGTTAATACCCTTCCCCCTGTCAGATTTCCATACCCCAAGCCCTGCGCGGTTGATAGGAGCCTGGCTGCAGCTGGATCGGGCCGGGGCTCTGCCTCCATCCTTCTCTTCTCTCCCCGCACAGGATCAAGTCGATCCCTTTTTCTCTGCAGAGCTGCATTGGGGCTGGGCTGTCCCCTTTTCCCCTCTTCATGGCCAGGTGGTGCCTGCTGTGCCTACTCAGGCACCTGATTGGGACCCCCAGCCAAATAGGTCCAACACATGGGTCGGGCACTGCCCATATTAATTTAACTGATCAAAATCAAGCCCTCAAGCAGTGCTCTGTTATGTTGTGCTCGTGGGCCAAACCCCAGCAACAGCTGAGGTTACCATCGTATAACAGAGATACTGCCATGGAAGGCTATTTGCATTTTATCAGAAAACAGTGAAGGAGTTAAAACAACAGCCAAGGAACTGTTAAATGAAATCTGAGGGGTTCAAGTTGAGACTCTAACTCTGCACTCTATTCAGCAAGGACTGGCAAGGAGTCATATTTAGCCAAGCCTGAAAGGCTTGTGTTGCAGGACAAGTGCCACCCTTAGCTATAATAATGAGTGTATATATACAGGTGAACTAGAGAACCTTAGAATAGTACAAGGTTCCTCACTAATCAACCTGGAAATAAGGGAGGAGTATGTTCTCCCTGCAGTGAGTTTTATCCAGTCTTCTAGTAGGTAGGGGACAGAAGAAATAAGGATTCTGTATTTTTTTTCTAATTTTTTTTTGGTGGGTATTTTAATGAACTAATCCAATTGTTTCCTTGGCTTTTATTAATGCCTAAATGCATTAGAAATATTAAAACGAACTATTTCAGTATTTTTGTTATGCCCCAAACTGCTCAGCAAATTCAGGTTGAAGTTGCATCAAGGTTTAGCAACTTGAAGACTGCATTGCTTTGGAAAACAAATGATTCACCAGAAAAAATTCTCCAAATAATATAAATGGTCTCTGGCAGTAAAAACAGTGCTCTAGGTGAATGTGTGTGCATGCCACACATTCACCTCAGTTCTTCCATTTTGACTCTTCATCAATCCCAACATGTAACTCGATTGTTAACAATACTTTTTTCTAAATCTTTTCAAGAGAAACCTAGCGTTTGACGTGATCTGCCTTTTTTACCAGCAGAACTGAATCGCTGAGTCCCCTGAAGACAGTAAATGGTTTTCTTTCTTACAGATCTTTGACTTTTTTTGCATTTATGTCAGTCTGCTTTGCAGATACTTCTATGACATTAATTACAAAGCAGAGATGAGTAAGGACTTTGCTGTCAGCTGAATTCCTTTTGTTGAACACTGCTGGAAAGCTTTTACTGAGAGATGGGCAATTTTCAAGTAGTGACAGCCAATGGACTTTTAAAAAAGCAAAGTAGGGATTCAATGGCTCATCATTAACAAAGGTTGGAGTCTCGATGAGGAGTAATTTCGTAAGAAAATACATAATCCTCTGTAATGTAATGCAGAGCAGGACTGTGGGCTAGTCTAGTGGTTCCTTTTTCATACTGCAGGCCAGCAAACTCACTCAAAGAATTTTTGCAGACCAGCTATAAAAACAATCTAATTTACATATTTAAATTTAATTTGTATGTGGTGGAGGGTTGCGAGGGTTGGATTGGGTTGGGGCACCACAGCTGTGGGCACCAGGGGATCATGCAGGGGAGAGGTCTGTGCAGGTGGCCTGGGAGGATCCAGCTGGGGTTGCCCAAGAAGAAGGGGTTCTGCTGCTTTCCCTAGGAGCAAGCAGTGGAGCCACCTCTCCCACCTCTGCCCCAGGCATTTCCCTGCCCACATCCCCCTGCTCCCAGCTGCAGGCAGGGCTGACAGGTGCGTGGGCAGTGCCTTGCTGGGCATGGCCATGGTGGTGGGAGCGGAACAAGGCACACTACCTCCTGGAGCTGCCCGACCGCCCAGCTTTAACCCACTTTAAACACTCATGTGTTTGCTGCCGGCAGAAGCCAGTCGCCCAGGCGGACGGATGGGGGTCCAAGCTGGGGCAGGCAGGCGGGAGCCCACAGCCAACGACAGGGAGGGAGCTTGATTACCACAACCCAGCAGCCAACCCTTCGCGATCCAGTATCAAACCATGGCTGGAAGGTTGAGCACCTCTGGGCTAGTATGCCTTGGAAGAGGAAAAACACAGGCACAGTCTCCTTTGCTGAGAAGCCTTGAGCATTGATTACATTTACTCTATACGAAGCCCTATACTTTCACTGCACCTTCATGTTCCTCATCTACCCCTAATTCCTTTTCTTTGTCCATTTTTTTTCTCTGCTTGGTTTATAGCTGACTACTGCAGCAAGGTTTGAGATGCTTGCTGTACAAAGGATTTCACAATAATCAGTGCAAGTTTAAAGCTTAAAAATTGCTAGGTTACAATTGAAGGGGACCTGATGAGCTACCCATGTACTGACTAGTCTCCTTCTTTCTGCACTTGTGCATATTCCACCTTATGAAGTAAACACCTGTTAACTAATTGCAAAAAGCTATTGTAAAAGTAGAACAAACATCCAGTGTGGAGGTTTATATTAGAGTCTTGCCAGAGACCTATTTGGGGTGCAATGTTGTTCAACACCTGAAACAAGGATCTGGAAGAAAAGATGAAATAGTTACTACTAAAATGTGCATCACTAGAGGAGTGGTAAAACATGATGGGACCGATCTGTGTACAAGTTGACTGGGATTGATTGATGTTGTTGATATCCAGCTCTTTTGTATTACTAACTCTTCAAGCACATTAACCGGGTATCATTACTGCCATTTTGTAAGGTGAAGTGATTTGTTCATGGTTACCTAAAGTTAATAGCAGAGCTGGAAATACAGTCCAGATCTTTCAGCTTCCCAAAACAGTGTGCTGTCAGGATAGACTTGTTTGAACAGCGTGCTTTTCAATGTAGTTAAATGCAAAGGGACTTTTGGTCACATAGAATGCAGTGATTGGAAAGTGTGTCAAGTTGTGGTAGGTTATTAATCACTATTAGCTATTACTGTGCACATGCCCTGGACAGACATGCTATTTGAAGTGCTTCGACCAGTGAAGGCTCAAACGTGCATGGCCAAAATGATGCTTTAAAATAGCTAAATTGCATAAAAAATGACACAGAAAATGAAGAACATCTTTTAAGCGCTTTCTAAAGCACGTTTGCTCCAGCATCGTAGAGTGTTCCACTCTGCACCCAGCCCCAACTGCAGGAGGGAGGAAGGTGGAACAAGGTAGGCAGCCACTGAGTGCTCTCTTGTATACTCAGGTCTCCTCAGTAGCCTCCGGAGACAGAAGTGTATATGAATTCCTGCTTTCCAGCCCTGTGGCTTGAGAGCAGTGCGTCTTCATGCCTTCAGCCATTTGAAGTGCTTCACAAGCAGGAATAGATAGCACACATCATCACAGTACCACATTTGAAGTACTTGGCTAATGTTACATATGGTTGCGTAATCATTTCATTCCCCAAATGACAGCATACCCATTTAAAGCTGTATCAGCTGGGACTGATCTTCAGCACAAGTTGGCAATGTGTAGGGGGTGCATGCAGGTGCACATGCACCCTCTGACATTGGCAGTGCACCCCCTGAGAGAAGCGCTGCTGGTATTGCCTGCAGGTTGTCACTGCTCACCCTCCTCCCCTCGCTGTTGACACCACTGATGCCGTCTATGGGTGGCCGCCACCAAAGCCACCAACACTGCTGTGGCCACCTGCGGAAGCTTCCTGCTCACCACGGACACCTGTGGGCAGTCGTGGCTCCCCAGCCTCCCGGGGCATGTGTCGTCCATGGCACAAATCCAGAGCGATTCTTGCTGGAAACCCAGCAAGAAGTCCTAACCACCCTGCCACTGGGCTCAGTCTATCAAAGACGTAGTATGGAATCCAATGACTAGAAACTGATTTCAGACAAATTCCAACTAAAAGTAAGAGGCACCTTTTTATATAAGGGTAACTAACAATTATGACTGATTATACAGGGTTGTGGCAGATTTTCTGTCTTGCAGTACTTAAATCAAGACTGGGTTTCTTTCTGAAAGATGTGCTTTGGCTCAAACAAAAGATCTGAACTTAAATTACTGGCTGATTTCTTTTTTCTTTTTTTTTTCTTTTTTTTTAACAAGTTTACCAAGGCAGGAGTCAGATAAGACAATTGCAGCAGATGCTTCTAACTGTGAAATCTATGGAGCCACTTCTAAACTGGATTGTGTTGTTTTGTCGTCGTCCCCCCTCCCCCCCCCTCCAGCACTGGTGTCTGGAGTTGAAAAAACAAATTGCTGGGATACCAATTCGACTTCAGATTGATGGTGTAAATGTTCGGATAAGTTGTACAGGCTTCTGGCTCTTCCACAGTTCATATATTCCTAAATGGAGGGTGCCCTTCACTGTGATATGAGAATTTTCTACATCAGAACATTTTTATGGAGGAATAAAGCAAGCAATTAGCACTAACAAGACTCCTTCCTTCCTCATGCTTGTGGGAAATCTTGTGTGAAATGGCTGAGGTTTTAGTCCTGTTAAGAAGCAGCACGTTGTTTATGTATACATAATCCCTCAGCTCTGAGCACAGTTCATATGTAGGCCTGCCATTATGGCGACGGGCCATATATTAGTTAGTCTTTCTTTGTAGTTTGTGTTAAGGGTGAGAACTGTTCCGTGGGTGATCTGATATTAATGTTAGCTATGCCATCTGTTTCGTTTGGTTTCTGTCTGGATATCTCAAAGCAACCAAGTTCTAAGTTCAGCTCAAGTAAGATTTTGCTCTTATTTTCAAGCAAGTTTTTGCAACAATTGAAACGATAATTTATTGTGACAGTTGTTTTACCAGTCTCCTTACGTGTAAAATTGGGAAAAAATAAATGTATCCTTCATAGCAGGGGCGGGCAATTATTTTGGCTGGAGGGCCACTTAACAAGGTTTGGTGAACTGTCAAGGGCTGCAAGGGTAGTCCTGCCCCTTGACAGTTGCCCCACTCCCTGGTCACCAATTTGGGATTGGAGGTCCCACCCCGTAACCCCTGACCTTTGCCACCAGGAGTCCCTCCCCTTGGCCCCCAGAAATAGTCCCTTTGGGAGGGGAGGTTGCAATCTTAGAACCAGAAAAAATCAAATCATACACTACAAGTCAGACACCTACTATAACATTTTAATTTTATTACAGAAAATATTTTTGTTGTGATTTGTGTTCATGTACTGTACATAAACGTGACTGCATAATAACTCAAAAATAAATTCTTAGCCTTTTGTATTGTGTGGGGGGTGTAGTTGAGGATGTGTGTGGGGGAGCCTGGTGAGCTTCCCTGCCCCGCAGTGGGGTGCCGCTGCCCTCACCCCAGCCCAGTGAGCTTCTCCGTCCCATCTTGGCCCTGCTCCTAGGAGGCAGTGGGCCTCCATCCTCACCCACCTGCCCATGAGCCATCCCTGCCTCCCTGCTTGGTGTCCAGCTGCATGCTACTTTCCCTCCCCCCGTACTCAGCGCCTGGCAGCCGCGGGTACTTAGACTAAAAAGGTTGAAACCCCCTGCTATAGGCATAAGTTTTTGTTCCTGCAAGAACAGTAAAAGCAGCTTGGTCAGTATTTTCATGATGTGTGTCTTTGTGTGGTTTGATCAGACAACCAATTTTACAGTCTTTCTTGTGACGATATGACAAAACAACAGTTGTTTTAAAAACTATTTTCTTTTCGAGCAGTCTTTTTCCTTATTGATATTAATAAAGTTTTTTGTGCAAGCGTTCACGTGAATTGTAATTCTAATATATCCAGGTTGATGTTTGAAAATAATTCAGTACATTAGTTTGTATAGTTGTGTAGTAGTTTCAACAACACATCTGAAATCCATGCATGTTATCCATTAAACTAATTTGTTTTTTGGATGGAGGGGGGCAAGTGGAAATTGTAGCTATGATATGAGATGCATGATTTATATGGTAATTTATTTTACTGAATGGACTTTTTGTTGGATAAGGTATTAACAAAGCTTTTCTGGGCCAAAAATGGCCTCCCTGAAGTCTGGGAAAGAAACAGGTACACCCTGTGTTGTATGCCTATTCCATTATAAAATTTGCTTCCCTTGTAAAGAAAATTCTGTTCTCTTCAAGTTCCTATATTATGTACACGTGTACATATATATGGTCTAAGCTAAATATTATAATATAATAAATAAATATTATGCGTGTGTGTGTGTGTGTATATATATGTATGTGTGAATATGTGTGTGTGTAATTTACTGCTTGCCACTGAATTATTTCTAAGATTAAAGAAGTACTTTGATGTGCAGAGAATAAGTATCTCATAAGCCCAGGTTTCATTTTCTTAGGACTTTTTTTCCATGTAATGACTGTATATCTATTATACATTTTAATACAGTTTTTATTCTGGAATGATCTACTGAAAATTATTAATAATATGAATGGGGACTGGAAGTCTTAAAGTCACAATATATAAGTTATATGAATAGTCTCAGCCTGCCTCAGTTCAAGAATGCTAATAGTGTTCCGGTGCTTACTTTGGTTATAAAACTATCTGTAGCCCTTATTTGAAAGGTCAGAGCCTTTTCTGTACTAGAGATATTTAGGGTCAAGACAGGGTGGTGAATGTGAAAGTTTGTCACTTTTCACTGTCTCCCCAGTGAATACAGGATTAAATTACAGGTTACTTTTCCTTTTGATAGTCAAAGCTCTTAACTAGGGCTAATCACAGTATCTGAAGGGGCATCATTCATTTAGGCTGTTTACAGACAACCCCTTCCTCCTTCTCCCCCTTCCTCCCCCCACCAAAAACCCTCACAACAAAACAAAAATAAAACCAATATTGCACTTTACTTTAAACTTGGCACATGCCCACTTGAGGCATCACATTATTTGGACCTGGCTTTCCCAGCATCTGTAGCGATCAGACCTATTTGGTGCTTTTTTCTAATAGCTGATTGAATCACGTTTTGTTTTTCATTTTGGTTTTTTTTCCCCCTTGTCTGTCAGCAGCCTTAGTGACTATAACATCCTCAACAACTTTGTATCCTGGCCATAATGAAAGTGTCAACTAGTAGGGAGAGCTAGTGTACACAAAAATTTCTGAGGGACTGGACCCCTATGGCAGAATTCAGCTATGAATAGGGAAGAATGAGATCTGACCTGCTGCACTGTGTCCTCTGGCTTACAAGTCTCCCCCTGGGTCTGAAAATTTGGCAGTGGGGGAGCAGTGGCACTTTTCCCCTGCTGTAAAATTTCCAGACTCCTGGGAAGACTCAAGTCTGGTGTGTGTGTAGGGAGGCAGGAAGGGTGGTGCTGGGCTCCTGGGACTCTATCCCAGTGTGTGGGGGCAATATTAGGCCTCTGGGACCCAATACTGGTTAGAGGAGGTGACACTGGGCACCCAGAGCCTAATCCCAGCACATGGAACAGGAAGGGTGCAGTGCTGGGCACCAGGGTTCAATTCCGGTGCATGGGGCTCGATCTGGTCCATGGACTGGACTTGCACCACTCATTTCTCCTGCAGTGCCACTGCAGTAAATTCTTCCAGTCAAGCGTCTGTCTAACCTGCTTTTAAAAACGTCCAAGGATGGAGATTATTCCACAGCTGCTCTGGGCAGCTTCTTCTGACATTTAATCACCCTCATGGTGAGAGTTCTTCTGAACTTTCAACCTAAATTTTCCTTATTTCAGTTTAAGATCAGTGCTCATCTTGTTTCCTTCAGCCACAGAGTAGATAGAATAGTTTATTTCCATTTTCTTAATAACCACTCTTCAGGTATTCAAAGATTGCTATTGAATACCCATCAGTCTTCCTTTCTCCAGGCTAAATAGTCCTATTTCTTTTACCTTTTCCTTGTTAATCATGTTTCCTAAGCCTCTGATCATTGTTATTGCTCTCCCGTGGACTCTGTCCATATCTTTCCTGAAGCAAAGACCCAAAATTGGATGCAGTATTTCAGGTAAGGCCTCACCAGTGCTGACTTAGAGCAGGAGAATCACTTCCCATATTTGCAAGCAACACTCCTGTTAATAGAGCCCAGTAAATTATTGCTTATTTTAATCTTATTATCCACTGAAATCCTCAGGTCCTTTTTTTGCAGTGCTGTAATCCAGTTATTCCCGAGTCTGTATTTGTGCATGTGATTTTTCTATCTTGCACGAGGGACTTTGCACTTCTTGTTGAATGTCATTTGTCTGATTTTCAAACCATTTCTCCGGTTCATTGAGGTTGTTCTGATTCCTAACCCTATCATCCAAAATGTCTTCAGTCATAGACGGAGGGAGAAAATATGATTTGGGGGAGCTGAGTCCACATGTCGGCACACAAACCACAACTCCCATCATGCTCTGCATAGTATGGATGCATGTGTGGTTAGCGTCTTCCTCAGCCGTGCAGAGCTGAGCATGCTTGGCGCACTGGCCCAGCTGCATGCTGTGTTGCTGCTGTTGTTGCCAGTTGCTGCAAAATTAGTTTGTGGGGGTTAAGCCTCCCCAAGCCCTGGCCTATGTCTGCAGTTCCACCCAACTTGCTGTCATCTGCAGGTTTTCTAAGTTGGGTACTCAATCTCATCCAGGAAATCATTGGTGAAAATATTATTGAACAATATCAGACTCGGGACGGTCTCTTAGGGGAATATACTTGATATCTCCTCCCAACTAGACGTCAAGCCATACATGGCTTTTTGTTGAGAAGGCTGATCCTGCTAGTTATGTATGCATTTTACAATACTTTCATCTTGTTTGTATTTCTCTTGTTTACTAAGGAGAATGCCATTCATTTTGGCATTCACTTGAGTGTATCATTTTGAGAACTTTTAATTTAAACTAAAAAAATTTTAGAACATGACCTGTATGTATGTATGCATGAATACCAAAAATGCAGGGATGAATCCAGGGAGGATACACTGGTGCACTTGCACCCCTCTTTGATTCATGCTCTGCACAAAGTTTAAAACAGGTAGTGGCAGCAGCATTTCTAATCAGGCAGTGCTGAGGGAGTCACTTGATTTCGTGGTTCATTATAATCTACCTGATCTCTTCTACACTGCTTGTTTCACAGGTGTTAATGACCTGCTCTTCTTTTTAATGGTCTTGACAATCATGTTCTCTCTCCTTTGTTCTGCAATTCTTCAGTCTTATCTGGTCCTGGCAATGAAGCTCCTACTTCACAGCCCTGCAGACTTTGTTATTCACTCATCCCAATGAATTTATATTTGTTTTTCTTGAATCTTAAAGTGTAGAATAGATTCCCAGGCTCCTAGCATATTAGTAAAGTTTTTAACTGGAGGAAAAAAAAAGTTGCTCCATATGTGATGGTGCACTCACCATGTGCACTCTCTTAAATTCTGGATCTGCCTATGTACATGTATTTGTACATATATGTGATGTGTGTGTATGTGTATATCATATAGTACCAGGCATGTTGCTAGGAATAAGCATATAAATGTATTTTCTTTTACTAATCCAAAATTACCAGCCACAGTGATATATTCAAGTTATGGGAAGGGAGTGGATAGCCAAAATGGAGACCTTTCCTTCAGATATATTATACAAATTCTTTTAAAAGGAATCTAGGTTATTAGATCTCTGGGTTTCTATTAATTATTCATTCATTACAGTTAGGGTAATTTAGCTGGATAATTAAACAATTTCAATTCTTATTGTATGAGCCCATCCTTGTACTGAGTTATATGAAGCGAGGCTGTGAGCTATGGGACTCTTCAGCTAGGGGAAGCGGAGACGCAGGCATGACTTGGTGGCAGCCTGTAAGTACATTAGGGGTGTGTATCAGATCTGGGGGAGCACCTGTTCACCAGAGCACCCTGGGGGATGACAACGTCCAATGGTCACAAACTCCTGCAAAACCATTTCAGGATGGACATAATGAAACATTTCTTTAACGTTCAAGCCCCCAAGGCCTGGAATAGGCTTCCCACAGAGGTGGTGCAAGCATCTGCTCTGGACACTTTCAAGAAACATTTCAATGTTTATCTTTCTGGGATCCCTTGACCCTAGCTGACTTCCTACCCCTTGGGCAGGGGGCTGGACCCAATGATCTTACACGGTCCCTTCCAACCCTAATGTCTATGAAATCTATATCTTGGTAGGAAAAGGCAAAGGAAGTAATATTCTATTTGTTGTTTTTTCCCTTATAAAGAAGAAAAGTATAGAAAAATAAAATGAAATGACTTATTTATGTCTGCAACAGTGCTTGCATGGCTTAAATTGGTTTTTATAGCTCATGTATAGAGGACATCTGTACTTTAAATGGTTTCCCTGTGTTTCATAAATGAATGTTTCAATTGTTGCCTAGATGTGATATTGTTTATTTTGCAAAGAACAATTTTTCCAACTATTTAGTTGGTCTAATAAAAATATATCACATCTACCCAAAGAACCTTGTTCAATACAGTACAACCAGCAACCCTAAATATTTGTCTAATACTTTTATAATTACAGGGAGTATTACAATGATTAAACATGTCTACAAGTGTATTTTAAATTACTCTTAGTATTAGTCCCATCTAACTTGATAACATTTTTGTTCTAGGGCTTATGTTTATTAGCCTGGGTATTAGTTTGGTCAGTGTTCATAGAGTCATTGTTTGGTATTCATATACAATGTTGACCTGGCTGACTTTCCAATAGATATATTGTAGACAGCAGCTACATCATTTTCTTACTCTCTCTAGTACAAAATTAGCAAGTGGGATAGCTAGTACCCTCAAGTAAACAAGGTGTGTAGTTTTGGGGGTGTGTGTGTGTCTTTTTTGAGGGGTAGGAGCTGCCTGACAGGAATCAGAAATACCAACTGGAAAAGAATTTGAGGGGTTATGTGGATGAGTCACACTTTTTCAGTGAAGCAATTAATTGAATAGACTACTTAATTGCAATATATTGTATAAAATATATAGATAGCATACATGTACAGCTCCATGAATAGTCCTAGCTGTGACTTGGAGACATTAGTTCTGGTGAATACAATTGTAACCGTTGGTGCTTCTTGTTTGTTCCATCGTCAAGTCTTGGGTACTAGAGAGGCAAGCTTCTTTGCAAATAACAAAACTGGTTCTGCTGAGGCTAACTGTGATACTGTTTCTAGTGAGCCGTATGCCTACATGTTTTGAACTGGATTCAGACAATTGCATGCAAGTTTTCATTCTTGTAAAAAGAATCTAAAATAAGGATAGAAACTTTCTTTTTTGCCATAAAGACTTGTTTCAACGCACTCATTACAAACAGTGTAAAAATCTAGTATTTGTGGGCAAAAACTCATAAAAAAGATGAATTGGCGTGGGGCAGACAAAGTGTTACAGGTTTAGGTCCTTAAGATTTCAAGGAAAGCATTGCATACCTAAGCAAGCAGATAACATTTCTGGGAGGGACTTTTTTTTGAATGCTACACATTGATCATTATATGCTTGTCCTTGCTTGTTCTTGGCTTCCCTGGTTCTGTTGTGACATAATTTATTTGTTTGTGGAAGAAAGAAGATCTTCCTTAGGTGGCGTGGGATCCTTTGGAAAAATAGTGTGTGATTATATAGTTAAAGACTATCAGAATGCAGACATACAAGGTAGTCAAGTTAAGTATGAACAGGGGCATTTCTTAACTGCTGCATGCTTGACCATATGCATGCATCGTTTGTAAGTGAAACCATATTTAAAAAGAGGCCCATTCTGTCTGGTGTAATTAATATTTTTTTAAAATAATGTAGAAGAAGAAAATTACTGTTTTGTAGGAAGTGGAAATACAAGAAGTCAACTGGAAATAGGAGAAGACAATCTTACTTATGCCCATTATACATACATCATAAACATCAATGAAACATCATTATTCTGTGCTTCTCTACTAAAAATTAGGTGGTAGACTACTTGGTTTCAGTAAGAAGAAATAGCAAGCTATGCCCAGGTGTAATTCATCCTAAACAAGATAACTTCATCATTGCTTGGCTACTACTGTGCAGAGGTAATGGAGAGCATGAAATCAGGTAATGACTGCTCAGCAGGAGCCCCTGGTTTTATTGGAAATCCATCTGAAGGAGCAGTCCTTGCTACATGGACAGCCTTTCATTTTTCATGGTCCCAGACTGATTAGACCATAAAGTAACACATCTATCTGTTATTTCCAAACAGTGAGCTAATACTGAAAGTGTAATGGGATGGACAGATCCTCTCGATTAAGAGAGAATAAGGTTTCTAGTGAAGGTTGTGATTGAAGCTAGCTTTGCTCTGAAAATCATGACAGCTACTGCATATAGTAGCCCTGATATGGATCTTCATTTCCTTGGTGTAGAGGAGAGCGAAACAGAGACCCTAACAAGGAAACTTCTCACTGGGGAAAGGCTTAGATGTGATTTCACATTGTATTACTGTTCAGTTATTTTTGTCAGTCCCCTAGAAGAGGTTGAGTCTTTGACTTCTGAAAGGTGAATGTGCTCAGTTTTAGCGCATAGGGGAAGAACCTCTACTCTTGACAGGAGATTTCACTGCTAATCGACTCGGGATAAATATGGTAGATAACATCATGAGTTAAAGGTGATAGGTAGGAAAAGGGACAGAAGGAAGTGCCTTTTGAGGAATGGCACATGCAGAGGCTTACAGATTTCAGTTTGTCTATAAAACAGTGGAAAATAAAGTTATTATGAATACTGAGGTATATGAGTCTGTCTTGTGTGATGTACAGGTGTGAGTCTTTGTAGGTGTAGGAAATCTTTAAAATGTCATTGTTTCCATTTGTGGGTGTGGAAGGGTGCCTATAAATTTTACTGTGCCTTCAGGTCTCTGTTGCACAGTTTTCATATTGATCCCTGCATCATGACTTCCTTTTGATGTTATTTCCCCATCTGTAAAGGAAGCATGCCTTTATTTGTCAGCACCTTGACTCCCTCTTTGCAGTAACTGCCTTGACCTGAAATGGAGAGGAAGAACTTCCAAAGGGAGCATCACTATTTGCCAGAACTGCTAATGTCAAGGGAATAGCCCACAGATTAAAACCAAGTTTGTACCTTTTACCCATCCACCTTATCTTTTTGTACTCTGTCTTCACAGACCATGCATTGTCACTGGCAATCCCTCGATTAGAGGATGAACTCTACTATGGTTCATTGATGGGTCTTGAGTTGACTTAAGAGTCCAATCCCTGAGCCACAGATGATAGAATCATAGAAAATGAGTGTTGGAAAGGTCCTCAGGAGGTCTTCTAGTCTAACCCCCTACTCAAAGCAGGACCATTCCCAAGTAGGTTGTCTCAGCCAAAGCTTTGTCTAGCCGGGTCTTAATGGAATCTCCATTCTTAGAGGTTTTTCTTTGAGAGAGGAGACTACAAAGGTAGTGAAATTGCTCATCTACCTCCAGGGTCTTTTCCCTCAACGATAGTGTGGGGTCATGTTCATGGTCAAGGACAGGCTGATAGAGCACTTCAGTCTTCTTGATGTTGAGAGAGAGGCCCAAAGTTCAGTAGGCTTCTTCAAAAAGATCCAGTGCAGTCTGGAGATTTTCCTTAGTGTGTGTAATAATGGCACAATGCATAGGGGTGCACTGATAAAGATTTTTTGGGCCAATACCTGTGGCCAATTTTTATCAAGCTGTACTGGCTGATACCGAGCTGATGTGAAGTCCTGCAGCGTGGAGAGTGGCCTCCAGCTGGTAAGTCTTCTGTGGGGGTAGGTGGGAGAGAAGAGGTATGAGCGGAGTGTAGATTGAGGTCCCTGCAGTGAGGGAGGGAGTGGGGCTCACACAGGGACTTGGGCAGGGGCAGTTGCAGGTGCTGCCAAGCTAGGGTGGGGCAGGGCATGGGATGGAGATGCAAACAGCTCATCCAGGAGGTTCAGGGTGGGAGCAGCTCCCACTGTTGTGATCATCCTATGAGGGCATGGGAGGGTGCCCCCAGATCTGCGTGCAAGGGGATCTGCATGCTGCCACTTTGGGCTGGGGTGAGGTGGTGGTGTGCTTGGCTGGGCTGCACTTGGGGCATGAGATGGCAGCTCTGGGAGGGGGGCTACAGTGAATTTTAGGATGGCTGCAACCCCCCCACCCTGTAGTCCTCTCCCAGCACAGCTGCTGCCCACTCCAAACGCAGCCTGGCCCAGCCACCTGCCAGGTAGAGCCTGGCGCCATCCCTGGCTTATCCTTCAGTGGCAGTCCACCCTTGCCTCATGTACAGATCTGGGGGCACACGACCCCCCATGCCCTCCTGGGATGTGTGCAGTGGCAGGAACTGCTCAGGAGGATGCAAGCAATAATTTTCCCTGCTGTAGAAAGGAAGGCAATATCTCAGTACCCAGACACACACTTATCTCCTTTCTTGAAGATAGTCAAGATGTTGGCATTCCTTGGGTCTGCAGGAATATCTTCATTGTTCCAAATTCGAAGAACAGGTACATGGAGTCTCAGAACCAGTTCCTCACTGCCATCCTTAGAGACCAAAGATGACTCTTTGGGGGGACATGGGCAGGTATGTGCCCCCCCTGAGATTGCTGCCACTAGCTTTTGTGGGTGGTTACCGCATGCAATCCCCCCCCTTGCCAATGTTGCCACCAGCTTCTGCAGGTGGTTGCCACTTGCCAGCTGCTGATGCTGCCACCCACAAATTGTGTCCTTTCTAGTCTGGGAAGGCACCCATTGTTCATGTTAGAGACTTGAGCAAATATGCCATCCAGTCCAGTAGCCTTGTTGTTCTTGATTTTCTTGATGGCATGCCAGACTTCTTCTAGGATAGGAAGGCTGGCAAGGGATCCCCTTTCAGGATGCTGGGGGATAGGTTCAGTGGTGATATCCATCTCAATCAACTTACAGTTCTGGAGTGCCTCCAAGTACTCTTTCTGTCTATCTTGGATAGATTCACTCTCTTTGAGGAGTCACTGCATTGGGTCCTGCAATCCCAGGAAATTAGGACCATGAAAAGTTGGACCGTGGATGACTTTCATTGCACAGAAAAAAGTATGCATGCAATGTTTGTCAGCATAAAGTTGGATTTCCTCAGTTTTATCTTGTCATGACTGTTTTTAGATTTCCCAGATCCTCCTTTGAACTTTGGCTTTGAGAAGCTGATACATCTTTTTCTTCTGCTAAGATGAGGTGTTTTCTTGCCAGGCAGCATTAATCCTTCTCTTTTGGCTGAAGGGACTACACAATTTCAACTAGGTAAAGATCTGGGCCCCTGCCCACTCTCTGCTTCATTGCCTGTTCCCGCCCCCTCCCTCCAATGCATTGTCTCTGCCTGCTTCCCTTCTGCCCCCTTAGATTTACCTGGAGGCAGCTGCAGGAGCTGCTCTCCATTGTTGCTTCACTGCCACATGCATGTTCATGTTAGGTGGACATGCACATGGCACCCTCTGCCTCTGATTGCCCTTCCCTGTTCCCCCCCCCAGCCCTAAGCAGCCCCTTGTAGGCTGGAATTCTGCCAGCCTGCAAGGGGAAACATGGGGTTTCCTGCATTTTTCTTCTTCCCAAGCTAGGCCAGAGCCCTCAGGCCCCTATGTACTTGGCCTCTGCACCAATGAGACCAGTAGTTTTCAATATATTGTCTGCAGATCCCTGTGGGTTTGTAGACTATGCCTAAGCAGTCTGCAAAAGATGACCATGATCAATCAAAATACGTGAATACCCACATGTAGCTGCCGGGCGTCGAACATCTTACCTCGGGCTTCTTTGCCCTGAGGATTTGCAGATATCTGGCTGGCTGTTGTAGTAGCCTTGGAGCATGTCTCTCTCTGCACCGGGGTCTGCCCCTTTCTCGCCTGCCATGACTTTGATTTTCCAGGGGGTGGGGCTTCCATCCTGGCGGGTGCCCTCTTCAGCTACCTGCAGTCGAGGTCTTCTGCGAGGCTCCTCCACCCCTTACACCTCGTCCTTACCCTGCCCGGCAGTTCTTGGTGTTCTCATTGCTGTTCTCTCTGGCCCGCCACCGATGGTTGAGCTTTCCTTACCCTATCTACCCGCCCCTGCCGCAGCCTCTTCTAGCCCGGGGAAACACAAACAAAGGAATTCTACTAAACTTTAAACACCACTAGTCACTTAACGGGGTCCTGGCCCCTCGATCAAACCACTACCCGCGACTCCACTTGCTAGCCCTCACTCTCTGGGCTGGCTACCCACCACTCCTTGTCTTGCTGCCCCAGGAGCGACACCCTCTCCGGGATCTCCCCGCCGTAGACCCCTCTCTCTGGGCCCACCCGGTCTGGACGTCCCCTCTCTGGGTTGCCCCATGGCTTCTCTCTCGCACCTGGATCTGCCTCTAGCTGCAGTCCTCTTTCCGGGTCTTCTCCGGGCCGCAGGTCCCTACGCGCATCCGTGGCTTGCTCCCCGCTTTTCCCTGGCACACTCATTAAAGCCGTGCCATCCTCCGGCGCCCGTCCCTCTCTGGGCCCTTCTTCTCTTCTGGATGACACGCCGTTGGTCTCTGGGTCCCGCGTCCTCTGGGCTCTCTCCCCTGCCCGGGGCACGCGCCGACTCCGGCGTTTCACTTCCTCCGGGCTCTCTCAGCCGTCCAAGGCACACGCCGGCAGTCGGCTCCAGCCGCCTCTGGCACGGCCTGCTCTTGGCAGCCTCGTGTTTTCCGCCCTCCTGGCCACGGCTGTTCCTTTTATCCCCGTCGGCCGTTGGTCTCCGTTGACGTCACCCGCCATCTGCAGGTGATTTAACTCTTCGCCCTGGCTGTGCGCGGGCTCCTCCGGGGATCCTGCGGCTCCTATGGTAAGTAACTGACATTTTTTTTTCTTTTCTTTTCTTTTCACTGTGTCGCCCGCTTCTGCCTCCGTGGCTTCTTCTGGGAGCTCCGGAGTTCCCTCGGGACTTCTCCCCCTGTGATACCACACTTAAAAGGGGTCCACGCCTTGATTTTAAATTCCCAAAGGGGTCCGCACCACCATGCTACATTTTTTAGGGGTCTACAAATGAAATAATGTTGAAAACCACTGGTGTAGACATTTTGGAGCCCACTTAGAGGAAGAAATCTTCCTCTGTGACCACTGTTGGCATAAACTTTTCTTTGTGTGTCCCTTTAACAGTTGACTAAAAGGGAAAAATACGAACCAGATGTGAATGTGGAAATCAATGTTATGGTGACAAGTCTAATTCTTCTCGGCGTAGTTACTGGCTTTCCAGTAAATGGCTTGGAAAAAATGTTGGTTATCTCTAAGCATTAGGCTTTAGCCTGGTTTTAAAGCATGTAATTCAGTCCTTGATTTATGAAGTATACTTTTTTAGGTAAGCCTAAATATGCTTTTGTTGGTTTTATTTTTTTCCTGGCCCTTTCTCTTTCATGCCTCAGTTTGAAAATAATAAATTGTATGGGGGCTAGATGGGGGGGAGAGGGGAGGAGAGGCTGGGAGTAATCTAGTTTTTCATTGATTCTGCATCTAATTTAACCTGAAGCCTGATTGCTAGAAGCAGTGCTGAACAGGATCATGTTTCAAAACTTTTGAATGCAAAGAAAATTTGAGATTTAAATTCCACTGCTTTTAGTTCATTGTAAAGGGCTATTAAATAACAATGAGTATCATGGATCTTTTGAATGAGCGTGACAATGAATTAGTTATAAGCAGTGTTTTATAACTATCCTCTAGGACTTCACAGATGTTGTGTTTTTGAAAAAGAGATCTTAGATTTCCCAGTTTATAGGATACTGATTTGAATTGGTTTGAAGCCCAAGAACATGTAACATCTTCACTAATGCAGAGATATCTTGTACAGTTCACTCACTTGAGCTTTTGAAGTTAGTTTTGCTAATGTTTTTCCCATTCAGTTCAAATGGCAAGTCTGAAAAGACAAGCTTAGCCTTGAGAGCCACAACCATGACCTCATTAATTGGCAAGATGAGAGAATAAACTCTAAGCTGCAAAAGATCCTGTTAGCTTGAACTAATATAACCTTTACCTTCTCCAAGTCAGAAATCAGGAGCTTCTGGAGCTTCTGGTTTGGCCTGTTGGAGGTTAAATGATTGAATGACTGGCCACAATTGCATAATGCATCAATGCTGGTGTAACTCTAGTTACTTAATAAAAGTATGTACTTGGGTAGGATGTTGTTTTGTAATCATCGAAGTTGAGGCAGAGTTGGTTTGCGTTGGAAAACCAAATAATTTCATTAAATAAATATTTAATGTGTGTCCATACTGGGTCCCTGAAAAGACAAGTTTATGCAGTATGCATGATCTCAAGTGCTTTAGTTTAAGGCATCCATCCTTTAACTATTCCCCTAATTAGTAGCTAAATACTGCATGTAGGGAGTATGTATCCTTTTCTCTGAGCTATATTCATATCAGCCTTTGATTATACGTTTCCTGAGTGAATTAACTGGGGGGAGGAAGGAGCTGCATATCTTTATTTGGCTGCAGTTCTGAGGAGCTGTGTGGGTGAAAACTAAGGCGCTAACCCTCAGATTCATCCTTTAGAGGGTGCGAGGCAGTGGTGTGTGGATGCACAGAAACTCCAGGTGTTGCACAGTCTGAGACAGAGCAAGATGAAAAGTGCTTTGATCTATTTGTATCCATCTGAATGATCTTTTCTTATGGTAATAAGCTTTTGGGAAGCTTATTCGTAATCCTTAGTAATGCAGCTATGTGTTTATAGTTCTGGCACATTGACTTAAACCTCTGTAATATGATGATGATGCTGATGATGATAAATAAAAAGCCTCATTGAACAGATTCCATAAAGTGACGGATATCTGTGGATGTACCCTAGTGGGTATTTAGTTTCTGTTTTGTCTGCATATTTTATATTTTGCTCAACCTCTGAAGGGAAGAAGGAATGTGTGTGTGTGGCATTATTGTTATTGCATTGGCTTGACCAGTGAGGGGAACAGCATGTGGAGGGACTGAAAATTTACAGGCTCCTATTCTGAGAAAGTACAGGAAGCTCTAAAAGCCCTGGGCAAATAGGATATCCCATAACCATAGAGGAAAGAAAGCCTGTACAATAGGCACCTTTCATCTATAAAGGATGCTGAAGAGCACCTACAAACCTGCTGGATTGTATTCCAGGTAGAAATAGTTTCAACTGCTGCTTACACCCACTCAGAGGTGGAACGTGGCAGCTGTCTACCAGTACACAGAACCCCGCTAAGCAAAAGCCGAGGAGAGACAAAGGTATTGAATATAGTCATATTAAGAGGAAAAAGTAAAGGGTTAGATTTAGCCAGAAATTGTCCTGGGGTGCATGATTTCTCACCATACTTCTGCCTGGAGCAGGCAGAGTCTCCAAGGGCCTCCCCAGGTATGCATATGTGTGCACATCCACACTTAATTGGCAGATCCTTCCACTTCTGGAGTGCATGGATCAGAGGATTACATTCTTGCCCTCTCCATTACCCAAACATCCATCTGCCTAGCTATTTCTGGCAGAAGTGCCAGCAGGGAGCAGGTAATGAATTCTCCAGTGGCCCCATGTTATTGAGGAGAAAGTGGAGAGATTCTGTACTTTGCTAATCTGAGCAGCAACTGAGCACTAGGTTAAACACATAGTTGCAATTATTTCTGGTGTATTTTTAATGTGCTCAGTGCTGGGTTTTGCAGCTTTTATATGATGTGTATATATTTTTTCTTTTGGCAGAACAGTGTAGCAGTGTAGTTTGGTGTCTTCTCTTAAGTGTTCAGATAATTAATATTCATACATTTTAATCCTGGTTTATTTTTATCCTGTTTCCTATATCTGTTTACAAAGCTACTAGAACTCATTATTCGCTCCAACAGAATCCTTGTTTTGGAAAGCAGTCTGTCAGTGGCTTTGAGTCGCATTTCAGCTGTGGAATGGACATTTTGAACAGAGTTTAGCCTTTAAACAATTGTCTGTAATCCTTTCATGGGGTCTTCTCTCTCATCAATCCTTCCATAATTTCCCTGTTCAGAAAGAATAAAGGTAGCATTTTGCAGTGCTATTAGAAGCCGATTTATTTCAACAAAAAGCTCAGATGTATATACCGGGCTCCTCGTCCCATCTGTCTCGCCTCTGGATGTGAGGACTAGCTACATCAGATTTTCACCAGCATTAAATACCTTGTGAGAAGAGTTCGCCCCAGTATCTTTAAGCAAAACATTTCCGGAACTTGCGCTTGGTCTTGTATCTACAAAAATTGCATGTGAAAAAAAACCTAATTAAAAAAAACAAACAGAAATAGTCACTGTTGATCAAAAGTCCTCTCTCAGGATTTATAGAGTGGATTTCAGTGCTTTGGTACAGAATGTATTTACAAAGAGAGGTCTGTATGTGTCTTATTTGTAGCTTTTTCCTTACTGGAGCACAAAATTGTTTATAGGACAGTTAGTACAGTTGCTATATTAATCAGAAAAGACAGATATGTTCACTTGAACTTTTAGCTATAATGGTTAAAGACAGTGAATCCTAAACTCAGTACATCTTTCATGTACCTTTTTGGTTGTAGCCTCTTAGTCTTTGCAGATGGATGTGGATCATCTGCCAGCAATTTTGTTTTTTCATTTTTGGCACAAAAATACTGTTCCCTGTTCTTACATAATTTTAACTTCTCAAGTACTGTAGTGTCTATCATATATGTTGATGTGCTTCTATTGAAAGTTTCAGTAGAAGTCTACTTATGACTTTCTTGCTTGTTAATATTCTGCCTAAGAGTGTGCTTTTGTTTAAACATACAAGAACTTATGCTCTTCGTAGATTCACTTTTCACAGATTCCTTCAGCTCTGATGTTTCGGGAGTGCTTTTGATCATACTTTTCAACAAAGCCTGAAGATTCAGAATCAGCTGAGTGTTAGGATCACCATAGGCAGCTTTGTATCTTGGGTCTGGGACTTAGAGCTGCTCCCAGCCCCAGGTCTGGTTCAAGACATGTTTGGGACACGTGCTACATGTTCTGTTCACGGTTACATACACACCAGCCAGCTTTTTGTGGCTGGTTGTCATTTTATGATGCCATAAATTGGCTGAACATATGCCATATTGCAATCCTAGGGTGTGATTAACAAGTTAATTGTGCCATAATTGTAAAATGTCTAAGGTATGATTGCTCTGTGAAGCATAATGTTGAATCTTCTAAATTTTGTTCATATAAACTGTCAGCCATTAGGTTGTATTCATAATTATGCTGTTTTCATTTACTGTAATTCTCTTCGGTGCGTATATCTTTTTAGAGAAGGAAAAACTTTCATAACTTACATAGATCTAAAGGGTCATATATTTATTTCAGTAAAAGTGGTTGTCTCTAATTTCCTGTATGTTTAACAAGCCAACATGTGCCCTTTTTCTATTACTTTCAGTGGAGCAAATCTGGATTACTCTTGTGTATCAGAGAGCAGAATCTGGCCTACAATTTCAAAATCTCTGTAGTTCTGTCACGTAAATTATTTCCTTTGAAATGTCACTGTACCCTTGTTATTCCTGGTGGCTTTTTTTTTCCCTTAAAGACTTCCTGTTGACATAATATTTGTAGTCCTGTGTTTTAAACTTTAAAGTTGTATTTACTTGGAGGTAGAATAATGGATAACATTTACTGATTTAACAACCAACAGTGAAGGAAAATAAATGTTAATTGTGGTGGTGATGATTTTATTGACATTAATAGCAATAACAACTCTGGAAAACATCACTAGTATAAATCTTCAAATAACTCTGGATCCTATATTAAAACAACACAATATATTTTCAAGATGAGGTTTTAAAAAAAATGATAGCACAGGAACCTATAGATACCATTTATGACAGTACACCTCAAACTACTGCAGCATATTAGAGCATTCTACTATAATTCAGGTGAAGATGTGAAATTCAGACACATTATCTTCAATCCTGTCTTTCTGCCCTTCATTCACACTATTTAGATGTATTCTAGGAAAAGCTTTAGAATTGTCAAAAGAAAAAGAAGCTGGACTTTCCTTCTACAGCCGCATAGGAAATTATGTGTGTGCAGTTAAATTAGTTAGTTGCAAATTCTGACTTAAGCATCAGCCATTTGTGTCTAAGTAGTTCCTAAGTATGTGATGAGCAATATAATGTTTGTTTTACTTATTTTCTCCATTTCTTCATGCATCAAGCACCAGGACTAGGGACAGACATTACATATAAACAGGTTCTAAGTGATAAGAAACTGGTTTAAACCTGTAACAGAACAGATGTTCAGTGCACATAAACCAGTTTGAAAATGACTGAAACCCGTTTGAGATAAACCTGGTCGAATGTAGTATCGGACTTAACTAATTTGGCTCAAACCAGTTTATGCAATGTCTGTCCCAGACCCCTTGCTGGTTTAAGATAAACCAGGCACCCCCAGCATGCTGTCTGGGCTGGGCTGGGTGGGGCTCTCTGCTCCACAGCAGGGCAAGCTTCTCCCCTCTCCTCCCTGGCTGCAGCTCCAGCATAGACTACAGACACAGCAGGATCTGCCTGGCTTCCCCCTGCCTTTCCTCCCTCTAGCTGCTCACTGCTGAAGCAGGAATCCTGCCGCCCCCACCTCCCCCATTTCCTACAGCACAGACTCCAGCTCCATGGACCCTAGGCACATGGTATGCTAGCTAATGCCAAGAGGTGTCTGTGTGTGTGTCTCCAATTTCACTGGATTAGGCAGACAGAATAATGACCACTTAAGGCTTTTTGGAGCTAATCAACAGATCAGCTAGGAAGCTGTTTAAGAAGAGTTTGAACTAATGGAGAGAGGCTATTGTTTTGCTGATGGGCTGATAAACACTGTTATCAGCTCCCTGCTAACTTGCTTGTCTGTCAGTTTGCTGCACACAGTATAAAGAAGCAGGGAGGGAGATTGAAAAGCTCTGTATCATCAACAGATGCATGCACTGTTCACCGCCTCCCCTTGCCTCAGAGCGCTGGGGTCTGGCAACACTCTTGCCCCTTGAGCAGCCAGCAGGGAAAAGCCTGGGGTGGGGCAGGCAGACCTCCCTCATCAGAGGTTCTGCCAGGGCCTGGCCATGCCCCACCTTAGCTCAGCATTGTGTAAGGGAGGGGAGGGCTGCTCTAGTGCCCCCCTGGCTTATAGCCTGAGCCACTGCAGGCATATGCCTAAATTTCCTCAGTCCAGAGAGAATGTCTGTCTGGTTTCAAAACAGTTCAGCCTAGTTAGGTTAGACTAACCTGCAAAGATTGAATGAATTCAGGCTGAGGCTTTTTGAATGTCTGTCCCTAGCCTAGCAGTTCAACAGCCACCATGCTGAAAATAATTAAACACATTTTATCACAAGGTGGAGAGGGTAAGCATTTACAACCCAGCTGCTGAAGGGCTAGAGATCAAATTCTAGCCCCATTTGAAGTCAGTAGGAGTCTTGACACTCCTTCATTGTGACAGGAATTTTCTCAGTGTTTGCTGGGAAAGCAGTATGTGAGTTTTTTTAGGGAGGTTGTTTTGTTTTGCTTTGAGGGGTTTTTTTTGCTTGTTTTTGTTCTGAAGCATCATTTTGCTGATGCCCACCATTCAACCATGAAATAGGGCAGCTCTAGCAGCAGAGAAAAGGCCTTTTTACATTTAAAAAAAAAATAAAACGGTCTTTCAGACCAATAATATGCATTTTTTAACTTGACACCTGATGTAGTTTCTCTCCTCAGCACCCCCTTGATTAGCTAACTTGAGTGTTTCAGACTTGCCTCTATAAAAACAATACAAAATAGTTTGTTTTTATTAGTTCTAATAAGAACAAACAAAATAAGGTTAGTTTTAAGGGTCCACTCCTAGAAGAACATAAATACAGGTGTTTCTGCCTAATCTACGTGAATTTAATGGAGTGTGTGCAGACTCTGTAGGTTAGTGACACTAATTTCATTCCAGGATTGAGGTGGGATACACTAGCCACCTATTCAGTAACTTCAAAACCAGCAGCTATTTCACCAGCAAAACTTCTGTTTCCCAGCAAATAAATTGCTGTGCAGTACATACTACAGGCCTATAAGCTTGGACTGCTTTTTGAACAAGGTGTGAAGAAAGTTATTTAGAGTAGTTATACAGCCCTGGTTAAAGGCTTAGCATTAAGCTGCCTTCTCAAATATAATTTTACTTTTGCTAAAATAAAGCCAGTACACCTGACTTACATGCTTGGTGGAACAGCTATAGTATGGGTAGAAACTGCTAAAACTGTTGTTTGCTGTTGGTTGGCAACAGCTTCTTGGGCACTCATTTCTTACAAGTTATGTTCTCCTTTTGTCCAGCGTTGTTCTCTTCTGATTCTTTTCCTGATCTGTTCACTTCCTGGTAGGCTCTGGTGACTGACAGCCCAATTGTCTTTTGTGGGGGCCGAGAAACGCCGGTGGAATGGGGCCGCCAATGGAGTGGAATTAGGTGCGGGAGGCATAGCAGTTGTAACAAAAACACTTTACTTACAGGCTGCGATACAGCAAGGTATGCAGTGCAGGCACACTCTGTAGACAAACAACAAACCAAAAATCGTAGACAAGAACACCGACATTCACACTCATGCGAGGTATGGGGTACGTTGTGGTAACCGCGACGGGGAGTCGGTGGTGGTTGATCAGGCCCCTCCGTGGCTCCGAGGTACACGTGGGGATCTCTCCCTATGCGCATCCGAGCTCTCCTCCAATTTGGGTGGAAACCACCCAAGCCTTTTGTACAGCCAGCGAGCCAATTGTTGACCGCCACGTGTGCATAATTTACACCGAGCCAATTGAAAGCATGCACTCGATGGTGTAGCTGCAAGCTTTTGGCGGGAGCCAATTTTGCACCAAGGACTCTTTCTTGCCTTACAGGGGAAATCCCTGCACTGGGGACTCACAATGTGCTTAAATGCAGCTGTGCCGAGGCATCTCTTAACCATTTAGCTCTGACATGCCCCCTTGCCGACAGCACAGTTGTAGCTGGAGCACATTTCAGTCTTTCAGATTGCTTCGTCCAATGGGTTCACACGGCAGTTGGGTGTAAACAAAAACGGACAACAAAGCAAGTTCATTCTCCAGGGATCAGATTAAACAATAGCCTATTAGCACACAGCTACACATTAACAAATTGGTTATAAACAGTTCAATTATCAGGACTTCAGTGGGTGTCATCACGTCCTGGTCTCTCGAGGTATTCTCCCTCTCAAAATATTCTCTCTCTCTGGTCCGGTCTGCAGACGTCTCAGCGGACCTGCAGAGAAAGAAACTCTCAGAAAAATTAGTTAATCATTTTCACAAGATGACTTGTCATCTGGCTCGTCTTGGCATTGGAATTCCAGCTTATACGCTAGGTTCCATTGACTCTCATCGCCCAAAACTTGCAACTGCTGCTTCGTGAGTCTAGAATAACGCATGAGGAATCTGAACATATCTCGCTGTTCTGGTGTTCTTCACGTTGGATGTAATCGTCAGCAAGCTAGACTCGCACATTCAGTGTTGCTCTGGGTCGCTGGACTCTCTGACCCGGTTTCACAAGAGCTTACAGTCGTGGAAGTTGCCGCAAAAAATCACTTGCAGGCTGTCCGGGTAGTGGGTTTAGTAAAATTCAGAGGATGATGGCAGCTCTTCCTCCGTACACTTCAACGCAAGCATCGATACTCGTTAGCGTGATCGGAACAGCTCCGGGATCTTGCAAGTAACGGTGAGGCCACAATCCTCGCTGCTGGGATGGTAACAGTCCCAGTGCATATCGTTTAGAATTCCACGTGCAATACAAAATCCCGATGATCACTTGCAAGATCTGTTCCATGCTGACTCTCGATGGTCCACCTTCATGCCATGCATACGCTCTCTGGCTGGCCTGACCTGCAACAAGTGCTGGAAGCAAGATGGGCCAATAAACATTATACATCACCATACCGATGTCAGCAGCGTGCCCTCCACTCCATGAGGCCCGTCTGGTTAGAGAGCTCGCCTCATTTTGGTCCATCAGGTCAGATCCAAACTCCACGACTAGGTGTCCCAGACACATAGCTAGGGTCTCTGCTGATCTTATCTTGGACTTTTTGCACGGGGCCTGCAATTCAGTCCAGGTTCTGGCGTGATAGGTTCTGGTAAGAGCACAGGCCGCACTCTCCGCACTCATCACTCAGCTTCTCGTTGCCACAGGGTGCATGGCCGTCTGAGTCATCGCTGCATCCAGTGGGGAACTCGGTTGCAGCATGTTTCCTGTTGCCTCTTCATTATGGCCCGGAGGTGGGCCTGTGCGGATTTCGGGGGGGTGGAGTCACTACTTCCACCCGCCCATCGATAGCTCCGCCCTCCTCTTCCATCCTTCCATGGCAGCTCCCCTCCTCTTCCGTCCTTCCTTGGGTAACAACGCCCTTCTCCTCTACCCTTCCGTGGTGGCTCCCCTCCGTTTCATCACCATCTTGCGATGATGGGGGACCTTGGCTTTTTTCTGTGGCTGCAACCTGCTTGACCATGTGAACAGCATGCAATTGGGTTTCCAGCTCAGTCTTTTCCCACATTAGGGTCGTGACTATATGGAACATTACTCGCAGCATTCTCCCCTTCCCGTATTCCATGCCAGTCCCTTCAACCACGAAGCGGCTCTCCTCCACTTCTCCGTGGAGCTCCGAAAGCTCCAATTCTCCCAACTCGGGTAGCAGCATGTGCAAATTAATCAGCTCTGGCTCCTTACTCTCCCACACGCAGTGTATACAGCGAGCAAATTCCCAACTGAGAAATATCTTCCTCGTTCGGCTTTTGTCTGGCTGAGAACTCACTGCCCCCTTGCTCTCGGGGTCTGAATTGAACCCACTCACTCCCCATCACACATCCAAACGCTCTTGGGTGGAGACACACTTCCCATTCTTTTGCAGGTTCCCCTTCTCCCTTGAGCGAGAGGTAACCGCTCACAAATCTTCCACCCGTTCCACCCGCATGATGGTAGGCAATGTGTGTGCCTAACTCCACGGCGTCCAGCACATGGCGTTTTCTGCTGCTCCAGGGGCAACCTTCAACCAATTCCAGCTCCATCGCGTCTTCCTGGCATACCGATCCTGTTCGTGACGCCATGAGGGGGCGGAGAAATGCGGGCGGAATGGGGCCGCCAATGGAGTGGAATTAGGTGCGGGAGATGTAGCGGTTGTAACAAAAAAAACTTTACTTACAGGCTGCGATATAGCAAGGTATGTAGTGTAGGCACACTCCGTGGACAAACAACAAACTGAAAATTGTAGACCAACACATTGACATTCACACTCATGCGGGGTATGGGTTATGTCGTGGTAACCGTGACAGGGAGTCATTGGTGGTTGATCAGGCCCCTCCGTGGCTCCAAGGTACACGTGGGGATCTCTCCCTACATCCGAGCTCTCCTCCAACTTGGGTGGAAACCACCCAAGCCTTTTTTGTACGGCCAGCAAGCCAATTGCTGACCACCACGTGTGCATAATTTACACCGAGCCAATTGAAAGCATGCACTCAATGGTGCAATTGCAAGCTTTTGGCAGGCTCTGATTTTGCACCAAGGACTCTTTCTTGCCTTACAGAGGAAATCCCTGCACCGGGGACTCGCAATGTGCTTAAATGCAGCTGTGCCAAGGAATCTCTTAACCATTTAGCTCTGACACCTTTGACATAGCAGGCCTATATTAGTTGTAACTTTCTTTTAAATTTCTTAGGTTTTCGTGATCTGATCCTGAATTAACAGTATGGCATATCACCATGTCCCCCCAGCCAGATTTTCTTACAGTGGGGGTGTGTGTGTGGAGTTTGAACATTACAGGCAGTCCTCGACTTGCAATGTTTTGAGTTGCAATGTTTTGCACTTACAACATTTATAAATTGACACCCTGTATCAACTTTATGATGTCAATTTCAACTTTACAATGCTTGATCCGACATCAGGCCATACCAGCGAACAAGTCGGCTGCGTCACTTATCTCCCTGGAGAACATCTGTCCAAACTTCCTTGGACGCTTTCTTTAAGAAAGCAGACAAGTCTCCAGAAGTAAATACATTAATGTAGCTATATTACTCATCTATAATTGATCAAGTACAAAATTCTGGGGTATTTTTGGTGAAAATAGGGTATCGGGCCTTGGTTCAGGGACCAACCCCCCACTTATAACATTTTCTTATGAAAAAATCAGTTCCGAGTTGCAACATTTAGACTTAAGACACAGTTTTCAGGAGCCAGTTGTGTCATAAGTCTGAACTCCGCCTGTACTCGGTCTTCCAATTTTTGGTTATAGCTGTTCTGATGGTATCAAAAAGTAAGCTTTTTTTGGTATTCTGTATCCACAACTTTTTCTGCCCCAGCCAATGAACTGATGTTGCTTTCCTGCATCTTTGTGGCTTCTTCCTGCCTTTTTTTCAGTAGTGTTTTAAGGCATGCAATTGTGTCCTATAATTAATGCAAATGTTTTGGGGCATAAGCCTCCAGTCCCCCTTGTCAGCAGGTTGCTCTGTAGCTGTTCTGGATAAGAGCTACTGAAACTTATGTATGGCTTCTTATATGCACATGCTAGTGCTTACCACTGTCAGACTCTGAATACTGGAGTGGATAAACCTGCGGGAGCCAAACCTTTTGGCAAGAATGCCACAAATTAAGTCCTGTGCCCTTCTGGGAGTCCCTTCCCCTGTCTGATCTGCTGCTTTGCTTTCTCTTCCCTGCCTGATCCACAACCCCAGGGGAAAGGGAGTCCAGGAAGAGTGGTTGCTCCTCAAGGGGGCTATCCTCAAGGCACAGACTAATTCTATTCTGTCTTGGAGGAAAGGCAGTAAGAGGGCACAGCAGTCCCACTGGCTCTCCAGGGATCTAGCAGACCTCCTGAGGCTAAAAAGAAAGGCCTACAAAGGATGGAGGATGGATTCACCTCCAAGGAGGAATATTCTGCACTGGTCCAGTCCTTTATGGAGCAAACCAGGAAAGCCAAGGCTGCAACTGAACTCCAACTAGCTTTGAGCATCAAGGACAATAAAAAGTCCTTTTTCAGCTATGTGGGGAGCTGGAGGAAAAGCAAGGGCAATGTTGGACCCCTGCTGAACCAGATGGGACAACTGACAACTGATGCCCAGGAAAAAGCCAGCCTATTAAATGGGTACTTTGCGTCAGTCTTTCATCAGTCCCATGGGATGCTCTTGTCTGCTATGGGACAGGGGAGGTCCGGGTGAGGGAGATCCCTTGCCCTCCATCAATGCAGACCTTGTACAGGAACACCTTGAGAGGCTGGATGCCTTCAAGTCAGCTGGCCCTGACAATCTACACCTCATACTCAAGGTGCTGGCGAGAATCATAGCCCTGCCTCTGAAACAAATCTTTGAGAACTCCTGGTGGTCTGGTGTAGTGCCCGAAGACTGGAAGAAGGCCAATGTAGTGCCTATCTTCAAGAAAGGGAAGGAAGTGGATCTGGCAAACTATAGGCCTATCCACCTGACTTCTATCCTGGGGAAGATTTTAGAAAAGTTAATTAAAGAGGCCATCCTTAATGGACTGGCTGGCGCCAACATCCTGAGGGATAGCCAGCGTGGGTTTGTAGCAGGTAAGTCTTGCTTGACCAATCTCATTTGCTTTTAAGACCAGGTGACCTATCACCTGGACAGGGGAGAAGAGATTGATGTCCTATATCTTGACTTCAAAAAAGCCTTTGATCTGGTATCCCATGATCACCTCTTGGTGAAACTGACCAATTGTGGCCTTGGGTCCACCACGATCCGCTGTCTGGGAAATTGGCACCATGGTCAGACCCAGAGGGTGGTAATTGATGGAAGTCAATCGTCATGGTGCCATGTGACAGTGGGGTCCCCCAAGGCTCTGTTCTTGGACCCATACTGTTCAACATCTTCATTAATCATGTGGACATTGGAGTCAGAAGCAGACTGGCCAAGTTTGCTGAAGACACCAAACTTTGGGGCAAAGCATCTACACCAGAAGACAGGCGGGTGATCCAGGCTGACCTGGACAGGTTCAGCAAATGGGCGGAGGAGAACCTGATGGTGTTTAACACTGAAAAATGCAAGGTTCTCCGCTTTGGGAGGAAAAACCTGCAGTATCCTTAGGCTGTGCTACACTGGTTAGTACTACAGAAGAAAGAGACTTGGGGGTCATCGTTGACCACAAGATGAACGTGAGCCTGCAATGCGATGCTGTGTCTAGTAAAGTGATCAAAATGCTGGCTTGCATCCATAGATGCTACTCAAACAAATCGTGGGACATCATTCTCCCCTTGTACTTGGCTTTGGTGAGGCTGCAGCTGGAGTACTGCATCCAGTTTTGGGCTCCACGAGTCAAAAAGGATGTGGAGAAGCTTGAGAGAGTCCAGAGAAGAGCCACACGCATGATCAGAGGTCAGGAAAACAGACCTTACGATGACAGGCTGAGAGCTATGAGGCTCTTTAGCCTGGAAAAGCGCAGGCTCAGGGGTGATTTGATGGCCACCTATAAGTTTATCAGGGGTGACCACCAGTATCTGGGGAAATGTTTGTTCACCAGAGCGCCCCAAGGGATGACAAGGTCGAACGGTTATAAACTACTGCATGACTATTTCAGGCTGGACATAAGGAAGAATTCTTTACTGTCTGAGCCCCCAAGGTCTGGAATAGCCTGCCATTGGAGGTGGTTCAAGGACCTACATTGAACACCTTCAAGAGAAAATTGGATGCTTATCTTGCTGGGATCCTATGACCCCAGCTGACTTCCTACTCTTCGGGCTGGGGGCTGGACTCGATGATCTTCAAGGTCCCTTCCAGCCCTCATGGCTTTTTTTTTTTTTTTTTAAAGTAATAAAGGGAATTCTGTATTTTGGGGCATAGCAGCCCCTGTGGAATGCTGTTTTCTAAGGACTTGAGCTGGCCTAATTGCAAACCGTTTTTTGGGGGAAAAAATAGTAGTGCTGCAGAGTACAGATATCTTACCAGATGCACATGATGCAATATTAATTTAATTTTGAAGACTTTTGTAAGGCATGATTCTTGTAAATGCAAATACAGAAGAAAAGAGGGAGAACATTCTCTCAAAGCTGCCTGGTCCAGGTGTGCTCTGACTGATGCTATGTGTCACGTTTACAAATAATGTACAGCAGTGATTCTCAACTAGGGTCCCAGGGCATCCTGGGGTGCTGCAAGATCTTTTGAAATAGGGTGCCTGGAGGTGTGAGGAGATAATTGCAGACTCAGGCTTTTCCATGCCTGGCCACTGCCCTGCTCCCACTATCTGGTCCCTCTGCAATGAAATAAACACTAATAATTAGTATAAATTTGTTGTTTGTTTGTTTGTTTTAAATGGGGTGCTGTTCAATTCCTAAAAGTTATGGAAAATGCTGCAAGTCTAATGAGGGGTGTCTTGATTGTCAAAAAGTTGAATAAGTGATGTAAAGTGATCTTTGCTCCCCATTCCTCTGGGCTTCACCTTTTCATTATGCCTCTGCACAGGATCTGTCCCTAATGTTTTACTTGCCCACTGGTCACTGTTTGCAAGTGGGCAATTATTTTTTTGCAAGTTTAGCTGAAGGACATGTATTGATTTCCTGGTTTTGTGATTTCTGGGATTGCGTTCCTTCCTGTAAACTAAACTTTGAGCTTTGAAGAGCAGATGAAGCAGGAAGTGTGCATGCCTGTAATGGTTGAAGTTTTAAAGCTAAGTTGATAGAAAAAGCTAAACGGCAGTTGGTACAACTGTTGTATATCTACAGCTAACGCTGAGTTGTTAAGAATTATTCTATTTTTGCATGCATGGTAGTGTTTGTACTTGCAGGATGCTAATGATAAAGCAGAATTTCAACTGTTGTGAAATGCTTTTTATTGTATCACAGTTAAAACTGCTTGTGTGTGATATATATAGAAAAAATAGAATGGAAATATACGTAGAATATAAATAGTTGTTACAACTGTTGTATACCTACTGCTAACAATTTGTGTTGTTTAAGCATTCTGTTTATCTTCTGTATAAGTCTGTATATATCCTGTTAGCTCCCACTTGCTAACAGTGACCAATGGGCATGTAAAACGTGAGGGACAGATGCTGTGCTGTATTTCAGAGGCATAATGAGAAGGTGCAGCCCAGAGAAATGGGAAGCAAAGATCATTTTACATCACTGATTCTCAACCTTTTTAGCCTGAAGGCTCCCCTTATTAGACTCAAGGCACTCCATACACTTACACTCTCATGTATATAATCTGAAACTCAGTTAAAAGACAGGGTAATAGAAAAAAATGTTATAGCCTTGATTCGACAGGTACTACAGATATCTACATTTGTATAAGTACATGCTTCAGTAAGTATGTTGCTTAACTGCAATCTAAATAAGGCGGAAACAATGTGTAGAGAGAATGGAAGAGGCATATATATCTGATACATAATTATCTGTAGAGGATGGTAAGTGGTTGAGGAGCATATAAAGTGTGCAGTAGTGTAGTGCATCTCAAGAAGTGGACGATATCTTTAGTGCATCTGTGACTGTAGCAGATGATAGACTTCTGTGTAAGTCACTGGTGAGAATAGTTCCAGTGGTGACAATTCTAATGCTCCTTAGCACAATAGGAGCTAACCTTTTTGGCAGGTGTGCCACAGATCAAACCCCATGCCTTCTTGAGTGTCACTCTGCTTTCCTTCCCCTGCCCAGTCTGCTGCTCTGTCTTCTGCTCCCTACCCTGTGCTTCCCATCTGATCTGCTGCTGTTTTCTGCTCTCTGCCATATCTGATCCTGTGCTGCCTACTCCCTCCCTAGTCTGTTGTGTGCTATGTACACAGTGTGTGTGCTGCCGGTTGGTCATCCCTGCCTTAGTAGGCTTCTCTCTTTCAGTAGGATGTTGATTTTAAATTCTGAATCAATCTAACCTCGCTGATAGGTTGATTCTTTTACAACTAACAGACTTTGGCACACAGATAAGATGCTGCAGGTCAGTTCATTTAAGTAGGTGTGGAGAAACAGCTGTGTTAAAAACAGGTTAAGAGTGTGTCGGTGTATGGGAGACCTGTTTCTTCATTAAGGGGTTACATGGCTTGTGTTTTGGTTGGGTGATTTAGGAGCTTTTCTTGATGCTCCTGTGCCTTCTAGTGCCTGAACTGGTTCTCTTGGTGGTAGTGCTTACTACCTGTGACTGATAAGACTCCCCCTTCCTCCGCTACCCAGCTTCTCCAGCCTCCAAGAGGCTGTCTTAACTCTTTTATTCTTTGTTCTTTCTCAGCCTCACAGTTTCTTTGCTAACGGTCTTTTTTGGTTCCCTCTTTCACACATCTTCCATTGTCTACTATACTTTCTGTTATCACTGTGTGTCCCTTCCCTTTCTACACCCTTCCCTCCACAGTGCATGAATCCAAAGGAAAACTGTCTCAAAGAGTCTCAGGTTTATTTCCTCCTGTTCACTCTTCATCACATCCCATCCCATCCTGTCAGGAGTCCACCATCCTTCTGGGAATTATGGTCCTGCTATCCTATCCAATGCAACAAATACTTTACTTACTTGATTTATATTCCCCCCTGCATTAGAAAAAGCTCAGGGCAACTTGCAATAAGAACAAGATAGGTTATAAAAATGGACAACATTAAAATAAAATAAGCAATATGAAAAATGACAATACCCTGTGATTGCTGATCCTTTTTCTTCCACAACATGGACCAGAACTCTGGGAGTTATGATCTTGCTTGACCAGTGATAAGATGACCCAGGATGAATGGCTGTGGAAGCACTAAAAATGGTTACACAGAAAACTACAGTTAGGACATTAGGACTGGAAAATGACCTCGTGGGCCATCAAGCCTGTCCATTGCATTCACAGGCAGCCAACTTTCCAGAAGGGTCCAAAAGAAAGTCTTCCCTGACCCCTCTCAAAATCCAACCACAAAATGCTTTGTAGGTAAAACTTTTCAACACGCAACAGATAAAGAGCAATACCAGTATATTGCTACTGCCTTGGCAGGAAATGGGTTAGATTAAGGTATATTCAGATGATGCTGGAAAGGATGCTACATCCAATACTACAGAGAAAGAGGGAGGTGGGTGGTAGAAACCTGATTGTCTGTGGCAGACTAACCTGGGCAAAAATTTCTCCTTGAAGCCAAATAAATGGGTGAGTGGTTTAGGCTGCATGGAAAGTAAACACACTATTGTTTGAGAGCAAGCATTTACCTTATTTACTATTCATGCCTGACTTGATAGCTTCTGGAGTAAGCTTTCACATACCTGAAAAATTAATCTGAAAAAAAAAAAGCCTTGAGTGAAAGTTCAGTAAAGCAGTGATAAGGTTATGCTGGTTGTTTGCATCCTATTTCTCAGTTATCTCCTCTCGTATTAAAATGAAAAAAACAAAATGTTAGCTTCTCTACGCAGCATGAAGAACTTTATTGTTTCCAGAGATGAGCTGAATTCGTTCTGAATGATGGAACTAGCTAAACATCATGGGTTCAGGTTTTTTCCAGACTTTTGTAGGGAGAGATTTAACACTCCAGTTTATCTAATACGGTGATTCTCAGTCAAGGTGCTGTTGGGCATCCTGGGGAGCCCTGGAGATCCTTTCAGGGGTGCTGCTCAGCACTGTTAGGTTTACAAACATGATTTTCAAGATAAACCCATAGATTTCAAATAGGAATCCCTGACTATGGTTTTCCTGAGTTCTTTGCAACAGAAAAAGTGCTCTATTATTTTTCCATAGTTAAAAAAAGTGAAAATAAGAGCTGACATTTTCCAAGGGATAGCTCAAATCTATCCAGAGGTGCCTCGAGTCTAAAAATAGGTCAAGAAGCATTGATCTAATGGTACCTGCTTTAAGCATGTTTTGAAGAACAAAGTCTCTCTTAATTACTTTCAAAGTTAGAGACTGGAATAGATTTTCTTTGGCCAGTATTCTTATTTCTGGAAGCTTGAGTTCAAGAATTGTGGTGTTGGAAGGGACTCCAAGGATCATGTAGACCTTCCTGTAGAGATGTTCTGTGGAACAAATTGAAAACTTTGTCTGTTTTATAACAAATTAATATCTTAAGCAAGAATCGTGATCAAACAGATGTGTAGCTCTCAAAGGGAGACTTTATTTGTCTCTGATCAGAAGAAAAGTAGATTTTCTTGGTGTAATCCATTCTCTATGCTTTCCCTCTGGATCACAATCCCACCCCACTAAAGACTTTCTTGAAAACAGATGGATCCGGCAATTTTCTGGTAAACTTACTTATTATTGAGCTCATTATTGGGGTTACTGCTCCCTTTAGAGGGGAAAGGGTAAATTAGCAGAAGGGACAGTGCTTATAGCCTGGACAACTTTTCCTGGCTCCTGCTCTGTGGTGTGGCGGGGGCTGGCTGGGGCATAGTGCAGGGCCCCCTAACCTGCAGGCAGCCCTTGCACTGAGGCAACCTGTGTCACAGGTGCTGACTCTGTGGGTGCTCCAGGGCTCAAGCACCCACCAAAAAAATTAGTGGGTGCTTAGCAACCACAGAGCCACTTGCAGATGCTAAAAAAAAAAAA
>JAGPOW010000229.1:18727570-18745906 GCA_030014935.1 Caiman crocodilus | reverse complement strand
AGTCACAAATCACAGCTTTTGGCTCTTGAGTCTTGTTTATTTTACATGAATTGCTTTTCAGATTTGTTTCCCTTAGAGGAGAAAAATAGTATTAATATTATTCATATGCAGAGCTCCCTTAATGGTGGGCGTGTGCACGCGCGCAGGTGTGTGCACATGCATGCCTGTGGGAATTCTGAAATGTGAACAAGATGCATTGAGAACATACCACATTTACAATTGTACATATTAATATTAGCATTCTCTATCCTAGTGTAAAACACTGTTGCTCTGCATAGCTAATCTAATGAACAGCAGTACAGCATCAGCTTTCAAGATCAGCGTGGTATCAGCTGGAGTAGACCTGTCACTGTGAGGTTCTGTACTCAGATTGATTTTTAGTCCCTGTGAACTTCACTAGTTGGGAAGTTCCCTTACGGTGGAGTTAGGAGCTGCTGGCAGCGGTTTCTCCTTCAGTCAGACCACAGTCTGAGTGGCTCCTAGATCAGAGATGGCAAAATATGGCCCACGGGTGCAATCTGTTCAACCAAGCACTTTCATCTGGCCAGTGAGGCCCACCAACAAATTGTGCCCCACCCAGGCCTTCCACCCACAAGAGTGGGAGCGAGGCACCCACATGTACACTCCCCCGCAACATACCCTTTTGTGCCTCGGCCCCACCCTTGTGGGTGAAAGGGCCCAGCTCGGCCAGCACAGCCTCCACTGTGCAGTTTGTATTGCTAGCAGCCCCCCCGTGCGCGTGCAGCCCCTGCGTTCTCGCAGCACACGGGGGAAGCCCCAGGTGCTTGAGCCAGCTGCCTTCCCCTGGGTGGCGGGGAAGGCACTGAGCTCCAGCGCTTTGGACTTTCCTCCTGTGCTCGGTGAGTGCAAGGAGCCCCGGTGATACAGACCGCCTGGTGGAGGCTGTGCCCTTCGCCACGATACGCAGCACTGGCCAGAGCTGCACCCTGCTGAGCACCAGCGCCTGTGCCAGCCACGAGTGCCCTGTCTGCTGCTGCTGCACCATGGGGGGAGTGTGGGGATCCCCACACCCTTCCCCTACATCCCCCCACATAGACAACATACCCTGTGCCCCCCTGTACTTCCCCCCCACACCCTAACATATATATACACTCCCACATCCCCCCATACACGCAATATGGAAGACTAAGAATTTGTTTTTGAGTTATGATGTGATTACCTCTATATATGCTACACAAACACAAATCATGACAAAAATATTTTTGTAATAAAATTAAAATCTGTTATAGTCTGTGTTTTGATTTTTAGTATATGATTTGGTTTTTTTCCGGTTCTAAGATAGCAACCCCTCCTCCCAAAAGGAGTATTTCTGGGGGGCAAGGGGAGGGACTGCTGGTGGCAAAGGTCAGGGGTTAGGTGTGGGTCTTCTGGTCCCATGATGGTGGCCAGGGCATGGGGCAATTGTCAAGGGGCAGGCCTATACATGCAGCCCTCGACAGCTCACCAAAACTTGGTCCTCTACCTGAAATAATTGCTTGCCCCTTCCTAGATTGACCTGTCCAGGGGCCTTCTCCAGAACGTCATCTACTGATGCACCCAACTATGCTCATTAGCCCATTAAAGGAGAATTTTGAAGTTTCAGGGAGTCGAAACAAAATCCAGACTGTTACCAGTAACCCCTGTGGGATGGTGAGAAGGGTAATGTGTATGTTCTCACTAGTGCAGGCTGATCCATGCCAACTCTGCTCCTACCTCTGACCCAGCAGGAGTAAACAGCATTGTCAAGACAGGTGACACCCCTCACTTCCCCTAAACTGTTTGATCTATATGTGCAGCCATTAATGCTATGATACCATCTGACCCAGAGTGATATCATTTTGAAGGAAACTTGTGTTCAGGTTCTCCAGGGCCTTAGGGTGCCTATACACAAGCAGTGAGGCTGCTCCAACATGCTGTAATTACAGTGCATTGGAGTAGGCCCAAATAATCAAGTCTTCTAGAGCATGGTATTTACCGCGCTCCAGGAGACTCCAGTGTCACATGTATCTGTATCCCTGTGCTGAAAAATAGCAGCGCAGGCACTTCAAAGCTCGTTCAGCATGGGGATGCTGATGCATGTGATGCCCCAGATGCTTTAATTAGAGGGGCTCTCAGAGACTCTCTAATTAAAGTCCCTCACCCCCACTCCCAGAGAATATGCATAAAACCCCTTATTTCCCAAATTATTTTCCAGTTTCCTTCCTCTTTGCCTCTCAAAACAGCTGCTTTAGGAGTGCTGCTGTGTGGGAGCTAGGGGACGGGGGTTGTAATAACTTGTACGTGGTGGTAGTGGGGTTTTTTCCCCTCTAAATAGTACAGAAAATAAATGCTGGAGATCTAGATGGTTATGAGAGACCATTGAGGGCACCAGACACTGTAGCTAGCAAGAAGTGAGCAACCAGTAGGGAAGAGCTGCAACACTACATTATTTCTGAAGGGCTCTCCACAAAATGCATTTACTTCTGCTGTGCTTTCTACTATGGTATAATTAAAATCATTCTAAAACATTTACATTTAGCAGGGCATTGTGTTTTATTCCTGAACTTTCCAATTTTAATACATGATCATTTCCTCTGGGAACAAGAGAGACGTGAATATAGGCTGTTGCCTTCTGACTTGTACCTCTAGTATGTGTCAGTGGTAATTACTTTCTCTAAACATTGCACATGGGTTTGTCTCTAGGCGCTATTGGCAAAATCCCATAGCAGAAGAATACAGGTACATTAATATTGTTATTCTATAGGCCCTCTGGAAACATGTATATTTATAGCTCTGACTTTGTACACATATTCAGTTTTTTCTAGGCAAATTGCCAAAAGCATGTGGATGTTTAAGATTTTTCTGGTAGAGCAAAAACGTCTGCTGTAAGAGAAAAATAACCTGACACCAACCAGGTAGAACCTCTCCTAGGAGTGGTTTCTCTGAGGAGACTCGAGCATCTGCACACTCTCCCTGGGTCCCTTGGAGAAGTGGAGACGGGAAAGGCATGGAGGGCAGCTACTCCTGCCCATCCTGTAAACTGGGATGGGGGGGAGGAGCAGCTGTCATCTTTTCCCCACTGCTTCCTACACTGGAATCCCTGGTGCAAGAAGCAGATGGGAGCTTTGCTGCGCCACTCTGGGAGCTGAGCACAGGGAGTGGCACTGCCCTCTGGCAGCCTCCCCTTGAGCTCTTCATCCTCATTGCTCAGCTGGGCACCAAAAGCAGTGATTTGCAAAAGCAGTGATTTTTGAAAAGCCATCGGGGCGGAGGCTGGGCTCAGGAGAAACCTCACGAGCCCAATTCCTGCCGTACAGTGCTGCCCTTGCCCTTTCACCTTACCCCCGCCCTCTGCTCAGCTGTGGAGTAGCAGGGGCAAAGCCTCAGTCTGCTCCTCACAGGAGAGTCCCAGATACAGGCAGGGTTTTGGCATGAGATTCAATTCACTTGGCTCCCAGGCACTAGTGGGAGCAGCACTGAGAATCGCCTGTCTACTCTCACCCAAGTCCTGGCATGAGAAGCAGACCGGACACTTTGCCCCATTGCTTCTGTCCCCTAGGAATGGGAGGAGTAGGGCAGCACATGCTTTCCCCTGGGCTTGGATCACTCTGGTCTGGGGAAGATGTAAGGAGTAGGGGAGAAGGGCAGTTGTAGACTGAACGTCTGTACTGCTCCCTTTCCCAGAATCATTTTTATTGCTAAAAATAAACATTTGTACATGCCCTATATCTATCTCTACCTCTATTTCTACACTGAGACTGGTTGACAGTTTTTCAGTGGGGCAGTTTTCCTTTAAAAATGAAGTTTAATAGTAAGCAAAATGTTTTACAGGAACATGTCTCCTATGATATATTTTTTGATGGGAACAGTCTAAATGAATCATTTCGATTTTCTGGCCATGATGTTAAAACATTTGTTTCCGGGTCATCCTTTCAGTTCATTGGCTTATTAAAACATAATATTTTAATATTATAATCATAAAGTCAAAATGAAATGTTTGACCTTATAGCTAAACAGTTTTATCTAAGCAGTTGAATGTTTTGATAGTTCTGAAATCATAGCTTTGGAATTCTTGTTTCTAGGAAAATGTCACTTTTCTTTCTGTTTATGAACAGTGTTTTTCATCTAAAAATGTTGAAAGCTTCTTCAAATCAGCAGGTCCAGGTCCTGACCAGCTCTGTTGTTGAAGTGTGCAATGTCAAGGGAAGCGAGTGTAACCACGTCTAATCAGGCAATATTGATGGATGACAACCTGCATATAAATTAGTCTAATATAAATGTGGAGATCAGATTTGAAAAAATAATCCTAACACTGTGAATAATTGCTTTTTGCAACACTAATTCCAGCGTACACAAGAAGAATTGAGCCAATAAGTAAAAATGACCACAACACAATTCTTTCCCTGACTGTGCTGAATTTTATTTTACCCAGAAGCATTCCAGTGACTTTAAACGTTTTCAAGTGGAGCTTTAAAAAACTGATTAGAAAACTCATCAGATAGAGCTTCTAGTCATGAGCAAGGAAATAGCCATCCTTCAGCTCAAGAGAGAGATTGCTTAAGGATACTATCACTGAGTCACAGAAAGTATTTGAATAATAAAGTGAATAGTAAAGCAGATTAAAACACATAGTTAAATGGCAAATCTTCAAGAGGTTATCTGAGACCAATCCTTTTAGTAAATAGAAATTCACCCCAAACGTAGTCAACGCATGGAAACCAAGGCAGGGAAGAATTTGTGTTGGAAGTAGGAAGCCTATAAAAGAATCAATGTGTTTTTTGCTCTGTGGGGTGCAGAAAAATAACTGAAAAAAGAAAATGCAGAGAAGCTAAATAACTATTTTGCATTCATTCTCAGTAATGAGGATGCTGCAACACTATCAGGTAAAACCTTATCTTCAGGTAATAAAGATGAGAAATCCATGGGGGCTGAGGTGTCAAAAGAGGAGGTGCTAGAATAAATTGATATATTAAATAGCAGTGGATCCTCATAACCTTAAAATCATTTGAGTTTATCACAGAAACTTGAGCAGAGGGGGATAAGGAAGAATCACTTGTTATTTAATGAGCTCTTTTGAATTCCGTTTAATAAAGTCATTGACAGGAGGCTAGGTAAGAAACTAGATAGCTACATTTCTGTCAGGCTTAGAAAGTATTTGTTGTTTGTACCAAATGAATATAGTAAAGATGCACATACAGGTACACATACTCTGCTCAGCATTTACAATCTAATTTGAAACGAGGCTGTACAATGAGTGTGTTAAGGGAGAAGAGAGCAATGAAAACATCATAGTTACAGAAGTTGGTACACAAATTGATCTGAAAGCAGTTTTAAAACATCAAACGGACAAATCAACTAGTCCTTTCTTCCACAAAAGCTAAAATGAGAACATCTGCACAGCATACAGACTGCTAAGCATATACATTTTCTCCAGCACTTTATTAAATGATTGGGTTAGGAAAAAATGTCTCATGATGGCTGGTTGCTTTCTTAAAAAAAAAAACCACACTATTGAGAATAGATATTAGATTCTCCAGGATGCTAATGGGTTCCACTATAGCAGTTTCTTTGAAACTGTTGTGTTTATCCTAACTCCCTGGCCTGTTTATAAGAACTACAGTTGGTTTTACCCTAGCCTAATTGTGATGTTTCTAGTGGGGCCAATTGCCAAGATATAACTACCTTAATTTTTATAGTAGGCCAATTATGAGGTATCCTAAACACAGGAAGTAATTTTCAGAAGTAGAACTTAAATTTCTCTAATATAATGATTAATTTAAAAAGAACAAATTCATGTATACTGGGTTAAATTATTTAAGCTATTACCACCTTTTTTGACTGAAATTTAATTGTGCTTCCCATCCAGAGGGCTGAAACTGTTTAACCTGGCCAGTTGTTTTTTTCCCTAAAACTCTTGCAACTCCTAGTATATAGTTGGCTCACTAACAGCAGTTCTATAAGCTTCTGTCCTGGTTACAAAATACTGTTTGGCTTATACTACAGATGTTTCAAAATGGGTCTCCTAACTTGCTTGTATTTGTGCCGCTGACTTGCCGAAACAGGCATTTGTTTAGCCTAACAGTGGAAGAAGTGATGCTAAAAGTTGTTAGCTTTTATTGTACCAGTCTGACCTTTTAAAGCTCATTAGATCATAGTGCTTTATGCTGGAGGAGATTGTGCAGTAACCTCACACTTGAAATTATTTCTGAAAAAAGAGAGTAAATCATGGGGAAGAGTTGCTAACACAGCTCTAATCCTTCCTAGCTAGATATACTAGGCTTTCCACAGCAGCAGTTTCTATTTTCACTTCAGGTCTGCTCTTTTGGTGGTGCACTTATACTTCTTTGGTCTGTACTCTATACATCATGTAGATCAGGGATTTTCAGTCTTTTTTAACAAGTGTACCCTTTCTGTCCCAAAGTTTCAGCTCATGTGCCCCTTTATATTTTTTTTCTTGTTTTTAAGTTGGGGCAGGGAGCAGATCGAGCAGCTTGTCTAGGGGGTGCAGGGACAGGGGGGTGGCTCCTGCTGTTGTGTGCACCTCGGGGGAGCATGGGGAGCATGTGCCCCTTGTTCTGCATGCAGAGCAAGGGTGGGCTGATGCTGTGTGGGGGATAGACATCAAGGCCCCAGTGGTGGGGGAGGGAGGGGGGCTAAGGCAGGGGCAGGGACATGGGGAGGTGACTTCTACCACTACGTGTGCCCCTGGGAGGGCATAGAGGGCGTGTTCCCCCAAATCTGCTCGCGGGGCACAAGCAGGCTGTAGTCAGTGCCGGGTTCTTCCTGGTAGGGGCTGGGGCGGGCAGCAGCAGTGTTGGAAGGGGGAGTTGGCGGGGCAACAGCAAATTCTGGAGTGGTGGCAACCTCCCATTGTAGCCCTGCTCCTGTAGGCCCTTGTGGTGAGGGAGGGAGTGGGGCTGGGACTGGGGCTGGGGCTGGAGCAGGGGCAGGCACTGCCAAGGCGGGGAAGAGTACAGGTTGGAGCCGTGAGCAGCTCGTCCGGAGGGTGCATGGAATGGGGGCACAAACCCTAGGAGGGCATGGGGGGGCATATGCCTCCAGATCTGCATGCAGAGTGGGGTGGGCTGGGACTTGGGGACAACACTAGGCCCTTCCCAGTGGGGGCTGGGCTGGGTTGTGCTCAGGGTGGGCAGCAGAGGTGCTGGGAGGGGCTGTAGCCACCCCATAATTCACCTCCTGGGGTGCGTGCAGCAGCTGGAGCTGTTACCCAACAGCACCCTCTTGACGAGCCACTTGCAGTTCCGTCCCTCACTCCACCTTGGCTGAGCAACACCTGCCCCTGCTTCAGCCCCAGCCCCACTGCAGGGGCATATGGGAGCAGGGCTATGGGGTGGAGGCTGCAGCCACTCCAGAATTTGCCATTGCCTTCCAGTCCCTGCTCCCAGTGCCACTTCTGGGAAGGCCCTGATGCTGCCCCAGCCTGAAGCACCAGCTTGCCCCACCCTGCCCCATCACAGATACAGGGGCAAACACTCCCTATGCCCTCCCAGGGTGCGCATAATGGTGGGAGCTGCCCCCACCTGTCAGTCTATTCAGTCCCGTACCCCACCCTAGCTAGGCAGCCCAAGCCCCATTCCCTCCCACATGCCCCTTCTCTCACAACAGACTTACCAGCCAGACCAGGCTGCTCTCCACATAGCCAGGCTGGGCTCCTGGCCATGTGCAGCTGTGCTCATGCACACAGCAGTTATTGGCCACATCAGTTCTACAAATCCTCTATGACCCTTTTAAGTACCCCTAGGGGTATGTGTTCCCCTGGTTGACAACCACTGATGTAGATCATTGGTGCCCAAGTTTTTCACTCTGTGGGATAGATGAGCATAGATTTCATAGACATTGGAGCCTGGAAGGGACCTCGAGAGATCATTGGGTCCAGCCCCCCTGCCATAGGTGGGAAGTCAGCTGGGATCAAGTGACCCCAGCAAGAAATATATCCACCTGATTTTGAAGGAATCCAGAGTAGGTGCTTGCACCATCTCTGGGGAGAGTTTGTTCCAGACCCTGGAGACACGCCCCATAAAGAACTGTTTTCTAATATCCAGTCTAAATCGGCCTTCCTGGAGTTTATGGCCATTAGCCCTTGTTGTCCCTCGTGGAGCTCTGGTGAGCAGGTGTTCACCCAGTTCCTGATGTACCCCTCTTATGAAGTTGTAGGCTGCCACCAAGTCTCCATTGAGCCTTCTCTTCTCCAGACTGAAGAGTCCCAAGTTCCTCAGCCTCTCCTTGTACAGCCTTCCCTTAGACCTTGGATTAAAGGAATGGCTCTTCTATGGACTCTCTCAAGCTTCTCCACATCCTTCCTGAAGTGGGGGGCCCAGTACTGGACACAGTATTCCAGTTGCAGTCTCACCAGGGCTGAGTAAAATGAAGGAATTTCTTCCCTGGTTTTGTTTGAGATGCATCAGTGAATGCACGCCAGAGTTTGGTTAGCTTTGCCTGCCACCGCATCACATTGGTGGCTTATATTCATCTTGTGGTCAATGAAGACCCCCAAGACCCTTTTGGTTGTGGTGCTAGTGAGCATAGCACTGCAAAGCCTGTAAATACGCTGAGGGTTCTTCCTACCAAGGTGCAGCACCTTGCACTTCTCTGTATTAAAGGCCATCCAGTTGTGGTTGGCCCACTTTGAGAGTGTGTCCAAGTTGACCTGCATCTCCAGCCTGTTCTGCGGTGTGACGGCCCTCCCCCATAAGTTGGTATTGTCCGTGATCTTGGCCAGTTCATATCTGACTCCGGAATCTAGATTGTTGATGGAAATGTCAGAGTACTGGCCCAAGTACTAAGCCCTGAGGGATTCCTCTGGTAACACTGTACCACATTGATTTGCTCCCTTCAACTAGTACTCTTTGGGTCTGACCCCATAGCCAGTTGCCTAGTCATTGGACTGTTTGATGATATAGGCCACAGTTCCCCAGCTTAACCATGAGGAATGGGGAACTAGGTCAAAGGCCTTCTTGAAATCCAGGATCTCTCAGGAGCACAATACTGTCCTTGTTCTTTTTCCTACTTCCCACATACCTAAAGAAGGACTTTTTGTTGTCCTTGATCCCTGTAGCAAGCCTAAGTTCAGTTTGTGCTTTGGCTTTTCTCAACCACTCTCTACAGGTATGGGCAAGTGCACAGTGATCTTTGGTAATGCTTCTTTTTTTTCAACTGGTGTAGGCTAATCTTTTGAGCTTAATGAGGTCCAACAGTTCCTTATTCAGCCATAGGGGCTTCCTTGCTCATTGACTGCGTTTCTTGCGAGAAGCGATGGCTTTGCCCTGTGCTTCAAGGATTGTTTTTGAGCAATGGCCATTCCTCATATACTCCCTTTTCTGGAGGGGGTATGACCTTTAATTGCCTGACTGAACAGTTCTCTCAGTTTGCAGAAGTCGGCTTTCCCAAAGTTAAGGACTTCTGTTTTACTGAGGAGTTTGCCTGTTCTTCGGTGAACTAAGAAGGTGACTAAATCATGGTCGCTATCACCAAGCTTCCCCTTGATCTGCAGATCGCTCACCAGGTCCTCCCCTTTGGCTAGGACCAGATCCAGCAATGCTTCTCCCGTAGTCGGCCTATAGACCTCCTGAGTTAGGTAGAGGTCATCGATGCACGTGAGAATTCTACGCGACTTATCAGATTTGGCCATGCGATCATCCCAAGAGATGTTTGGAAACTTGAAGTCTCCCATGATGATCAAGCATCAGGAGCATGCAGCTTCAACCAGTTCCCTAATGAATTCCTGATCTAGGTTGTCCTCTTGGTGGGGGGTTGTCTATAGTAGACTCCTACGAGTAAGTCATCCTCCCCATGTTCTCCTCGTATCTTGACTCAGAGGGTCTCAAGGTGCCCTTCCTGGTTTGGAAACTCAATCTGCAGGGAGGTGAGACAATCTTTGACAGAGAGAGCAACACCCCTATCCCTCTTCCCCACACAGTCTCTCCTGTACACAGTGTAACCCTCTATTGCCACTGACCAATCGAGGGTGGAGTCCCACCAGGTCTCTGTAATTCCTACAAGGTCATAGTCATTATCACATAGGAGAAGAGTCAGTTCCTCATGTTAGTTTCTCAAGCTCCTGGCATTTTTGTACAGGCAGTTAAGTCTGCCGTATGAAACCCAGTGCTTCCCTGAGGGGACCTTTCCTTGGGCTATCTCCGTTAGGCTGCCCAAATTCTTGGTAGTGCAGCTGACGTGACCTGGGCTAAAACTCTCCCAATGGGGGAGCAGTGCCAAGTCAGTCCATGGGTCGGATTCAGTTGTGCAGGGCTGACGTGACCAGGACCTGATCCAGCAACCTGCCAGGGGAGCAGTAGGAACAGATTTTGCTAGAATATCTTTTTCATTATTGGTAGCAAATCTATCTTACATATATTATTCTAACCAAATACAAATTGCTAACAAGCGTAGTTACAGAACAGATTTTCTAGCAAACTACAAGTGACCCTCTCTCCATGAAGTAGATCTAAATTATAGTTGTTTGTTTATACTCTTCTAACTAGTTTTTTTGTGGTGGTGGGACCTGGAGTAGACAGTCCTCTTAAAACTTAGCAGTTTTTTTGGTAATGTCCTATAGTCATTGTTCACTCTGACTGGTGTCACATAGCAGACTCTGCAACTATGAAGTCCAGGCCATTTCCCTACTTAGTGTTATATGTAGTGCTCTGTGACCAATGTCCCAGTAATTATATTTAGTGTTATGGCTGCAGAGCATGTCCCAGTGTTTTTGTGTTGTACTCTACAACTATCTGCAGTACATCGAGCATTTCTGTAGCAATCAGAAGTGTTTTCCTATTGCTCAGAATAGGGAAGGGGTGGGGGATGTGATTGTGTGCATCACCATGCTGGCCACATCCTGTTACTGCTCATGGACCACTTCTATTCCTGGCTTCTTCTGAAATGGGAGTCCCTCTTTCCACTTCTTCTCATCTTAGGCCAAGGGTTTTCAACCTTCTTTGGTAGGTGTACCCCTGGCAGCTGGACATGGAGCGTGGGGGGGTGGCACATAGGCGTATATTTACAAAAAAAAGTGGAGTGGTGGCAGCACAGGGTGGTGGGAAGTGGCGGCAGGCATCGGATGCAAGCTCCCCCCCGTTCCCCGCCCTCTTCATCTGGCTAGCAGGGCAGCACCTGTACAGCCCACGGGGGGGCGCTACTGCTCTGTGTCCCCCTTCCCACCCCAGGCTGTTTCTAGGAGGCGGTGGCACAGGGTGGCATGAGTGGTGCTCAGTCCCCACCTGCCTACATGTACCCCCTAGGGCCCTCCCAAGTACCCCCAAGGGTATACACATACCTTCAGTTGACAACCCCCATCTTAGGCTTTCTTCAGGGCCTAATGATTCATGGGAACTTTCTATTATCAGCTTCCTGTAGTTCTAGCCCCTATCCTGTGAAGAGACAGTTTGGACCTATTCTGGCTCGCTCAGGATTGGTCCAGCTGCAAGTAGGTGGGCCTTTTGCCTTAGTGGGACCTTGACTTACTTTATTGGAACCCTTAAGTCCCATACTTCAGTGCACATGTTATTACTGTGTATGTATTGGATTTTAAACAGGTTGTTTTGTGTGGGAGATATAGTTAAATAAAATGAAATGATCAGTGTATGCACTGAGGTTTTTTTGTTTTAATTTGAGGTAGGGAGAAAGCACTAGAAGTCTCTGCAGGAAAAGAAACCATATAAAACATGTATTGTAAAGCTGTTCCTTTTGTTTCACTTGAATGGTAATTTATTGAAAGATTCAAAATATTTATAAATAAAATATACAGAGATTTTCCTATTGGGGTGCAAACAATACACAAAAAGTTAAAAAACAACAACAAAAACCCCAAACAAACCATCAAAGAAGAACTCATTCCAAATAAATCAGCTATAAAGTAGATATGTACTATCCTTTCTCTAAACAGTGCTGATGTAAAAATTTGCAACAACAAGAAAAGTAGTAGCATCTGCTCATAGACAATACAGTGCAATATCCAGGAAAAGGTAACCACAGATAATTGGATATTGATCACAGTAAGCATAATTGTGTATCAAATGCCAATAAAAAGAGGAATTCCTCAGTAGTCCTCCAAGGGGACATCACGGATATGTTGTGAATATTATATGCCAGGCCACTGAGAATTTGTTTTAGGCTATTATCTGTCCTCTGTTTACTGTTTTTAAATGCCTTCCAGAAAAAAGGGTTACAATTGTTTTTTATTACTTTTCCCCCCCAACAGTGATGGCCCATATTCACGTTTTGTATACATGTATTGTCTGCAGATGGTTCGAACCAAAACAGCTGGCCTGTCAGAGGTTGTACTTGGCTAATGGAGTGCAAATGGAAGCAATACATGCTTTCAGAACAGATGGGTAGGCATTGATTCCATGTTGTTGCACTGAAGCTCTCGCTAGCATTCAGCATTAAGAAGCCTCCGTGCGCCGCAGTTTTTTTTTTTAAATTATTTTTTTAAAAAACAATGTAAAAACCATTTTTGTATTTACTGTAGGGTCCCCTCCTTTCTTCTGTAGACTCCATTGTCACAGGTAGGATCACAAAATGTTCAGCCTGAAAAAACTTAGTTCTGGAAATATTGTTTGGAGTAGGATGTTCAACTGAGAAATAATCTCTGTAAATGAAATCTACTGCATTTTGTAGATTTACTTTTGGTCAACTTCCTCCTTTGGATAGTAAATGTGCTGTGATGTGTATCAAAAAGCTTCAGGTTCTGTATATTAAGTACAAGAATGCGATTGAATTGCCAGCTGCCAATTTTTTTGGTAAATTGATCCTAGATTATTTTCCTTTCCTAAGCGTTCAGCTCTCAAACTTCCACTTCAGTCTTGTCTAGCAGGTCTTTTTTAGCTGTTTTCCCTGCAAGAAATACCAGGCCAGATAAACCATGTTTATACCAGTGTAACTGCATTCCCACTAGTATGATTTTGCTGCCTCAATGACATTGGAATAATTAAAGCAGTATATCTTTTGTGCGTTGACAACCCATAGCTGTGGGTACTTCTGGTACTGCAAGAGCTCTTTAGAGATTACAGAGTAATAATCCCAGTTATTATTCTGTGCGTTCACTGCAGAAGGTAACATTAACCAAGTTGTTGTATCTTTTACAGTGGGGTATTAAATGGTAGCAATCTTATAGTTTTGGTTGCACTAGCAGAATTGCACTATTGTTCAAACAGTAAGTCTAGATAACAAATAAAAGCTGTGGTTTTTTCTCAAGCTGTGTGGTTAATTTTTTTTTTAAATATTGTGAACAGCACTAATACATTTTTAATGTAATGATGCTGAATCACAGCTGCTTGCACTTTTGCATATAGTGGTAATGTAATGTAATGTAATGCTTTGGTGAAAGTGTTGCTATTTTTCATGCAGAACACACACATATTTATTACATTGCATTATCGACTCGAAAGAATCATGTATGTATTGAGGGGTGATAACTGCCTTCTACTCTAAAGCAGCATAATGGAGCAACATTTCAAGTTCCTTTTTTTGAAGAAGGCAGGGGTTACATTACAATTGAGGCATTTTCCTGTATGACAAAAGACATTTGCTTAAAATTAAAATATAACCACATCTATCATCTTAAGATATTTATATCATTCTGGATGAAACAACAGAATACTTAGTTGTAGCCAACAGTTTACTAATACTTACTAATAATTTTGTCTAGAATAGTAGAAATTCTGCTTGGTAATCAGAATCGCTGGAGACTTTTGTTTATAGGGAGATGCTTTTTCAGGAATACCTGTATTCTGCCAGTCCACACAGAATATTACCATGTGGATGGGTGATGGCTGGGGACTGCTGTTTACCAAGGTAGTGTTTTATTCCAGCTGTGTACACTTTCCCTCAAAAAAAAATCTTTTTTGCAGATGCAGTGCCAGAGGCAAATAGGAAAACTGAGGCATTATAAAAGAGCGTGTTATAGCACACTGGTGCCATCTGATGGTAAGTTATCTCATCAGTTATCTTTTTTTTAAATCAGCTCACCTTTCAGTCTCAGCCTTCTGAAAATAAAAGTTAAGAATAGAAGTGTGGAATGTGCATTATTCCTGTTGCATAGATGTATGTATCAGCAAGCACTTAGTTTTACAGCACAAAACTGGGGTTGGGGGGTGGGATCAGGACGTTTTCTACCTCTGCCACTGACTTTTCAGGTGATTTTGAACAAGTCACTTTTTCTTTTGGAGCCTGTAAAAGTATTATGCTTTAGTCTTGTACAGTAAACAAATTTAAGACGTACTATATGCATTTCCATATTTGGCCTTTTCTGAAAGGAAGTACGAGTTTAAATTGCATTTAACAAACATGACATTTTTTTCCTCTTTTTCAGAAGTAACTATTAATTACAGACATGGTCTTCCTGTGGTAACTGTTATGTTACCCTCAAGAAAAGAGCGCTGCCAGTTTACTGTCAAGCCAATGTTAACAACCGTGGGGACGTTCCTGCAGGACATACAGAAAGAAGATAAAGGAATCGAGAAGGCAGAAATCTTTACAAATGGTATTTATTAATATTGCATTAACGTTGCGGTCTGTTTATAAGAAACTAACGTTAGCTCTTTCTTTTTGAGTAAAGAGCTCCTTAATCCCCAGCTGTCTGCACTGGTATGCTTGCAGCTAGCTGCAGGCATTGCTGTTAACTGTCTGGGCATTCAGAGAGCCTGGGTTCAGGGACAGGTCTATAACAAGTGCCTGTTCCAGGTTGGTTGATGGCCATTCAGCCCTTGCCAGTCTGGCTTTCATAGATAGATTTCATAGACATTAGGGCTGGAAGGGACCTTGGAAGATCAAGTCCAGTCCACTGCCCCAGGGGCAGGAAGTCAGCTAGGGTCAAAGGATCCCAGCAAGACAGGCATCAAATGTTTCTTAGGAGAGTCCAGAGAAGGTGCTTGCACCACCTCTGGAGGCAGTCTATTCCAGGCCTTTGGGGCTCAGACAGTAAAGAAGTTTTTCTTTCTGTCCAGCTGGAAATGGTCTTGGAGGGATTTGTGACCTTTGACCTGTGACCATCCCTGGGGCACTCTGGTGAACAGGCGTCCCCCCAGATCCTGATGTACAACTCTTATATACTTATAGGCAGCCACCAGGTCCCCCCTGAGCCTGCGCTTTTTGAGGCTGACGAGTCCCATGGCTCTCAGCCTTTCTTCATACGGCCTGTTCTCCTGCGCTCTGATCATGTGTGGCCCTCCTCTGGACTCTCTCAAGCTTCTCCACATCCTTTTAAAACTAGAATTGGATGCAGTACTCCAGCTGCGGCCTCACCAAGGCCGAATACAGCAGGAGGATGACATCCTGGGATTTGCTCAAGAAGCAAAGTTTTGCTCTCTTTACCAGCTGCAACATCACATTGGTGGCTCATATTCATCTTGTGGTCAGTCGTGACCCTCAAGTCCCTTTCGGCCGTGGTGTTAGTAAGTGTAGCACTGCTGAGCCTATAAGCATGCTGTGTTTTTTTCCCAAGGTGGAGTACCTTGCATTTTTTGGTGTTGAATGCCATCAGGTTTTCATCTGCCCATTTTCTGAGCCTGTCAAAATTGGCCTGGATCACCAGCATATCCTCAGGTCTGGATGCTTTACCCCAAAGTTTGGTGTCATTGGTGAACTTGGCCAGTCCACTTCTGATACCAGTGTCTACATCATTAATAAACATGTTGAAGAGTATAGGCCAAAGGACAGAGCCTTGGGGGACCCCACTGGTCATGGCACACCATGATGATTTACTTCCATCTATTACTACTCCCTGGGTCCAACTTTGGAGCCAATTCCCCAGCCATCAGATTGTGATATAGCCGAGGCCACGGTTGGCCAGGTTTTTCATGAGGAGATCATGGGACACCAGATCAAAGGCTTTTTTAAAGTCAAGACATATGACGTCAATCACTTCTCCCTTGTCCAGGTGATACGTCACCTGGTCATAGAAGGAGATGAGATTGGTCAGGCAAGACCTACCTGCAGTAAACCCATGCTGGCTGTCCCTCAGGATGTTGCCATCAGCCAGCTTGTTAAGAATGGTCTCTTTGATAATTTTTTACAAGATTTTTCCCAGGCTAGAGGTCAGGCTGATAGGCTTGTAGTTCCCCGGATCTACTTTCCTCTCTTTCTTGAAGATAGGCACCACATTGGCCTTCTTCCAGTCTTCAGGCACTTCACCGGAGCACCAGGAGTTCTCAAAGATCTGTGCCAGGGGCTGAGCTATGATGCCTGCCAGCTTCTTAAGTATCCTGTGGTGTAAACTGTTTGGGCCAGCTGACTTGAAGGTATCCAGCCTCTCATGGTGTTCCTATACATGGTCTACATTAAAGTAGGGTAACAATTCTCCCTCACCCTTGCTGTCCCATACTGTATTGAGCAGGGCAGTCTCTTGGGGCTGGTGAAAAACTGATGCAAAATACCCATTAAGCACATTGGCTTTTTCCTGGGTGTCGGGTATCAGTTGTCCCATTTGGTTTAACAGGGGTCCAGTGTTACCCTTGCTTTTCTTCTGGCTCCCCACAGATGTAAAAAAACATGTTTTATTGTCTGTGATACATGTAGCCAGTTGGAGTTCAGTCACAGTCTTGGCAATTCTTGGTTTGCTCCCTACAGGTCTGGACCAGTGCAGAATACTCCTCCTTTGAGGTGATTCCAGTCTTCCATCTTTTATAGGTCTTTATTTTAGACACAGGAAGTCCACACGTTCCCTGCAGAGCCAAGGGGGCTGCTGTGTCCTTTTGCTACCTTTCCTCCAAGATAGGATGGACATTGTTTGTGCTTTTAGGATTGCTCCCTTGAGGAGCAACCACTCTTCCTGAACTCCTATCCTTCAGGTCGTGGTCCCTTGCGGCCCTCCTTTCTTTACTCGCCTGCTATGCTTTGACTATATTAATTTCTAATAAAAGGGTGGCTGCCCCAGGCTTCCCAAGCCTGGTCTTATTTGGATGACCATCGGTGTTTGTGGCAATTTCCTTAAGGGCTAGTGTCATGGGCTCCATCCTCCCCAGTACCCACTCCCATGTCTTGCAGGTGATCTCCTAACTTATGTCTCTCCCGGGTTGTAGGTTCCCAGCCCTGGTCCTTTTGCCTCCTGGGCTTCAGACCTCTGAGCTTTCTAACCCTGCTGATATACTGCCCCTTCAATAGGTTCAAGCACTTTGGTCCCACTCTGGCAGACCCCAGCACTGGAGCTTCTCTCAATGCAGCTTATTCACCCCTAGGCATCAGACCCCCCTACCAGGCATCAGACCTTTGTGCTGTAGTCGTGCCCTGCCCCCCCCCCGACTGGAATCTCCTGGTGTCCCTCCCAGGCACCAGATATTCATGCTCTAGTCCCCTCTAGGCACTGAACCCTCCTGGTCCCCTCCAGGTAAAGGATGTTCTCCCCAAGTTCCTAGACCTTCCTGGGCTCAAGCTCTCTTTCTCTTGTCTCATCTGCTCCCAGGCCCCTCTCTTCCAAGGCCTGGCCAGCTCACGGGGCTCAGAGACTATTAGCTCAAGCCCAGCCCCCCCCAGTCAACTGACTCCCTAATCATTCCCTTTGCCAACCTGCAGGCTGCTTTTTCAGCAGCCTCTGCTTTTAAAATGATAGGTGCTCCAGGTGCCCTGTCATATGGTCTCTAAGCCTAGCAGTGCCCCTGGATCTTGATAAGGCTGGGCTGCAGGTACAGCTTTTAAATATTTAGGCACACTGCAGCCAAGTTGCAGGTGCGCCTTCTCAAAATCCAGGTGTGCGAGCAGCCCAGACATTTTAAAAAGCACGCCAGCAGCTGGCTGTGTTCTGGGGCATGGGGAGCTGTAGATCAGGGAGCTCCGTGATTCCTAGCCTGTGTGAAGCTGGCTGTGTATTTACCGGTGTTGAGCCCCAGCCCAAATCTGGGTTCGTGCCTGGAATGCAAACGCCAATATACACACCAGGTGGTGGAAGTATAAAGAAAAGTTTATTGCTAGCAATAAATGGTGCAAGCTGAATAATTCATGAAGCAAGCAAACACCCCAAATATCATTTCTGGGGTATTTTTATACAGATGTTTGCAAGGTTTTACAAGCGTGCCATTCAGTGATTGGTTACAAGTGAATGACGCAAGACGTTCTCTACTGAGCATGTCTCTATACCTGTGTTTAAGCCAACTACCTCATTTACATACATGTATGTTTCATTAGCATACTTTCTCTCCACCTAGGGGTGTGCTTTTTAGTATTATAATCAGTTCTTTGACCTAATTAGCTGCCTTTTCTTATTTCCTTCAAGTCTCTCTCACCCAGGTACCAGTGCCGCCTCCTTACCATCACAGATGGCCATTCTTTACATAACAGTCTCTTCTCCTTATCGTGTTTGGGTGGAGGTTTTCAAGGGTATTCCTTACACTGGCAAGAGGATGTTCA
>JAGPOW010000229.1:18699982-18718697 GCA_030014935.1 Caiman crocodilus | reverse complement strand
CCCGGCCCTGTCAATGGCTGCCTGGCCCCAGCATCCCGGCTATTTAAAAAAAAAAAAAAAAAGAAGAAGAAGAAGAAGAAAAGAAAAGAAAAGAACTCACTGGCTGCCAGGTTGGCGGGGGGGTCGATCCCTGCTGCCCTGCACTGCATGGCGGGGGGGCTCTGCCACAAGCCCCCATTCCAAGCCCTGTCAATGGCTGCCCCACCTGGCCCCAGAATCCTGGCTCTTTTTAAAAAAAACAACAAAAAAACCCTGCACTCACCAGCTGCTGCAGTGGCTGTCAGGGCTTCTGGGGGCTCGTAGCAGAGCCCCCCCCATGCGGTGGGAGGCAGCAGGGATTGCAGCTCCACCTGGCAGCAGCCAGTGAGAGTAGGGCTTTAAAAAAAAAAAAAAGAAAAAGAGGACACTGGGGCCAGGTGGGGGCAGCCATTGACGGAGCTAGGAGGGGGGGATGGGGCCTGTTTGATTTGGCGATTCAGCTGATTTGGCAGCGGCCAAATTTCCAAATCAGATTCGGCTGAATCAATTTGAGACAGTGATTTGAATCACTGAACCGAATCACTGTCCTCCGAATCGGCTGAATCCAAAGCGAATACTAGCCACTTCGCTCAGGCCTAGTAGACATGCCCACAATAAACCAAATTCTCTCTAAGCAGGTAAAGTCTTTAAGTCTAGGGAAAGAAAATACCAGTTTGTTTGTATAAGTGATAAGAAACTGGTTCAAATCTGTAACACAACCGAAGCTGAGTGCACATAAACTGCTTTCAAAATGGCTCAAATCAGTTTATGATAAACCTGGGTGGGACGTAGCATCAGACTTAACTGATTTAGGTTAAATCGATTTATTGAACTTGTCCCAGATCCCCTCCAGATTCAAACTGTCACAGTCCCCCAGCATCCCAGGCTGCTTTGTACCTCCCCCTCCCCTCAGCCCTCCCTTGCAGGGTCCATGATGTCTGCTCCAGCTGAGCCAGGAGATGTGCTTTAGCATGCCCTGGCTTCTGGCCCGGGCCACTGCAGGCATGTGGCTGCATTTCCAGAATCAAAAGTGAATATCTGTTCATTTGCTTATTGGTTCAGTCTGCAGCTTAGGTGAATCTGTGAAGACTGAATCAATTTAGCCTTATGCTTTTTGATTCTCTGCACTTAGCCTAACAGATGAGTTCTGCATACAGTGGGAGAGGAGTTACTAGAATGTGTTCTCCCCTTTGCTTCAGAATAACTGATTCATTATGATGGTGATGTTCTAGTTGGACATATATCTTTCTTTTTCCCCTTAGATGAAAGCCAGAATCACAAAAAGTGCAGATGCAAGGACCTCAAGGCTCTTGTGGATTGGCTTAGCACTAATGTCCACTCAGGGTGGAGCCCTGGCCTGGCTCACATGGTGGGTCTATTCCTGGGATATAATGGAGCCAGTCACATACTTCATCACTTATGGGAGTGCCATGGCCTTCTATGCTTACTTTGTACTTACCAAGCAGGTAAATCCCATTTTATGAATATATCTGAATTAATACTACATGGGTGATTTATTGTGAAGAGCAAATCTCAAACCCAGTACCTCTGCTGTATAGAATTGTATTCAGGTTCGATTTCTTGTTCAACATAAGTTTAGCACAAACACCTGGATATCTGGATAACAACAGAGTTTTTTTTTTCAGCTGTGCGATACTTCCTGTTCCTCAAGGGTCAGGTCCTGATCTGAACTGTCTTAAAAATTTTGGTCTGATCATGATTACATTTAATGACGTTACATCGAGAATAAAAACTGCCTTGTCCATTTTCTTTGACTCCTGGTACTAGGCCTGGCTAGTAATTGTATTTTAAACTTTGCTACAGAACGTGTAGTGAGCACACTGACCTACTAAAGGGGTATAGTCTGGTAATGATGCCAAGAAAGCAAATCTTTTTGCTGAAGTTCGTCTTTTGATCTGGAAAGTCAAAATGTTTGGAGATTTTCAGGTGTTTCCACTGAAACACATCTACTTGAGCATGTTGCATTTTTTTTTTCCCTTTGTGGCCCACCTATTTTTACTGCTTTTGGATATGGAGAGGAGAGATCACTGGAATTGTAATGAGGGATGGCTGGAAGACTGGGGAAGTGTTCTTAGACAGCAAAAACCCAGAACTTGGACAAGCTGTAGAATATGGACAATAGTCATCAAGCTTTAAAAAACCTTTTTGTTTCTCTTTTATGTCTGGGCCTCTACAGTGGATCACAAATCTTCCTTTTGATTTTGTATATTCAATAATGCAGTAGTTTTTTTGTTGTTGGGTGTGGAAACAATTGGAGAATATCCACCACTTGTACTGATGGAATATGCAAAACATGTGAAATGGCAGGGTCCTGCGGTAAGAAGAAACAAGTTGTTGCTCAGCTGGTTTTGACTGAAAGTTCTAACCCCCTTCCCTTTCTGTTGACGCTCAGAAAGGAAAACATACTTCTCTTCTCTGGGTAAGCCACTGTAGATGCTACCAGCCTGATTTCCATTAGTGCTTAGCCTCATTTGGGATGTTCACAAGAACCTTAAGGAGCTCTGAGCCCAGCTCCCTCCAGCACCTTTGAAAATCCCACCTTCTGACTCCAATGGCAGCTATTGGTACTCAGCACTCCTAAAATCAGGGCACATACTTGTTGTAGTTTAATTTTTTCTAACTTCTGTAGGATTGTGAGGGCATTTTAACTTGATTATCTTCATACAAAAAGAGTGATTTCAATAATAAAACTTGCCTGCATCTTAATATTTCTCTCTACCAACCTCCATACACTCAAATACTTGCATCATTTTTTTTCTTTACCTCAGGACTATGTTTACCCAGATGTTAAAGACCGACAATTCCTTCATTACTTCTACAGGAAATCCAAAAGCCAGTATTTCGATGTGGAGCAATATAATAAATTAAAAGAGGATCTGGCAGAGGTATGTACATACCTTGCAGTCAATCAGTGCCATTGTTGTTCCACCATTTAAGAATCCTTATTAAACCATGAGCTAAGTAGGAAGTAGCTTCTAGATGTAATTTACACATGTTCAGAGGTAGACTGGGTAAAGGCAGCATGCAAAAACCCCAGTTTCAATAATTTATCATCTTTAACATTTATACTTATCAGTTATTTCCTTATTTTTTTCCTTTTTGGTTTGAAATTAAATAAAGCCTTTCCACTATATCTGGTATTCCTGCAGGAAGATGCTCTAGAATGAGGCATGTTAACCTATGCAACTACTTATCTATATTTATTCAGATGTTTAGTTTTCACCTTTTATTGTGTCGGAAAAGAAATGAAATTCTTATTTCTTAGATTCGTAGTTTGTAACAAATTTGTTTCAACGTTGTTTTTGATGGAAACCAGAATTCTGTCTCGTTCCCAAAAAATTAGCATGTTCAGATTGTTACTGTTGCTTCAAATGAGGTTGGTACATGTGCTGCACATCTAAGAAAAAAATTTAACCACATTAAAACCAAGTTTAAAAAAAACAATCAAATTAATTCATTAATAGATAACAGGGTAGGATGAAAACAACTCTGATCTGGGCTAGATTAAGATATTTTTACTACTTGACAGTACCCTTCTGTGGGGAGAATTTTGCAACTGTGTTCTTACATGCTGTAAAGTGTCATTTTCTGTCCAGTTGTTGGAAAAAATGGGCTTCACTTCATCGGCTAAAGGTGAGAGCATGGTGCAGAAGATATATGTTCAGTCTCCTAGAAGGATACTGGTTGCATCCATCTAAGCACACTTTCTGTTGGTCAGTCTGTGCGGGAATGTCTTCTTAAGAGTATTAGGATCAGGAGAATACATTTGTCATTCTTATAGAAAAATGTGACATAAGGTTAGCATCTGGGAAAGCAGAGCCCTGGCTAGGAAAAAGTGATGTTGAAAGCATGAAATGAAGCTGAAAATAAGGAATAATGGAGGAATCAATGCAGGGAAGAAATAGATCTGTTTAATTCTCTCTTGTGTTCACAGGCTGAAGAATCCCTGAGACGCCTGCGTCAGCCCCTACACCTGCATCTTCCAATCCAGGAAATACATGACAAAGACTAACAGGCATTTCTCCCTCTCTCTCTTTTTTTTAAATAACTGAATGCCCTTCCAGAATTGATTAAAACCTTTAGTTTTACAGAATGGGAAAACTGGATATTTTTGACCACTATAGTTTTGAAAATTACAATAAATGTTGTTGAGACTATTAGATGGTTGAGTGTTTTTTTTATAATCATTGTAAGGAAATTCCCAAAACAATAAAGAAACTTAACATGAAATCTAGTACACATTTTGAAGGAACATCTCCATTTTAGTGAACAGATGTGCACTAGGTCACAACGGTGTTCTCGCTTTTAGTTTTTTGCTAGGACTATTTGCTATGTTACAAGCCCAGAGCAGAGTGGTTAAACCATGTTATTATGATTTCATAGCTATAAGAATGAGCCCTGCTCTGAATTTGTGCCTAAAGATGCCACCAGCTAATGCAATTATTAACAGGTCCCTGGTTGTTCAAAGTGTGAGGTCAGGTGCCCAGACATGATGATAGCTACATCATGTTCTTGTGTACCGCTGACTACAGAAATTGGTGTACCTTAACCAGGCTTGCCCCAGTGGTCTCTTAGACTTGGGAAGGACTTCTGACCTTTTTTTAATTAGCTTCAGCAGATTAGTAGCTCAAGTAATTAGGTACACATGCCATAAAACCATCTTGGCATTTATAGTAAGGTAATTTTATAGGTTAGCAGGTTTTCTAAGGTCATTATTCAGGTGAGTCTCTAAATTCTTGCTTAAATAGGTGTGGAGTTTAAATTTAGTGCTTTAGCCATGAATCAGGGCTAAAAAGTAGTTCTCAGTGCTATGCTACTAGCTCCTATATATCCTCTGACACCTTTTCTTCAGAATCTCTTAGCCCCTTTCATAAATAGTAAGTAATATCCCCCCCCCAAATTAAGGCAGCCAAATAGAACAGAATCTTATTTAACAGCATCAACACTAGGATTAAGGAAAATGAGGATTTGTTTCCCTCTCTCTGGATCCAACTTTTAACACCAGTGCTACCCTACCTGACAAAGGCTCAGACATGAAATCCTGTATCCACAGATTTAGGATACTGAACTTCAGATTAAGTTACATAATCACAACTGAATTTTAGAAAAATAACTATTAAAATAAAGGTATGGGTCAGTTTCAATATCAAACCGCTCTTGAAGCTGCATTTTAATGAAACAGATAATTCAAATCACTAGTTATTTAACAACCTTCCTTCTGATTTGTGTGATAAAAGTTAATATTTAAAATGAACATCTTAAATCACCCCATAAATAGCCTGCCTCTAAACTGATATTGGGATAAAAAAAACAACAACCCAGTGTTTCTACCATCTGCTATTTTCCTCAGTCAGTCTGTATTGTGTATTAATAATAACCTTGATATGCGTGCTCATCTTTCGGCAGCTGAAGAATAGGGCTGTGCAAAGCTTTGGTAGCCAATTCGATTTGGAGGTGATTCGGCCCAATTCAGGGACCAAATCCAAATTGAATTGGGAGACCAATTAAAAGCTCTGAATCAACTTGAAGCATCCAAATTAATTCAGAAAAGATTGGGCTGCTTCGGAGATTCGGCCATAGATTAAACAGGCAGCTGACACAGCTGCCTCCAGCTGGTAAGTGTTGGGGTTGCAGGAGGAAAGCCGGGGGGGGGGGGTTTGGGACTGCAGCACGCGGGTGCAGCACGCTCAAGGCAGAGGGGGGCAAGCAGCAGCAGGGCGGAGTCCCCGTTCCCAGTGCTGCTGCAGCCGCATCGCATGACCCCCTGCACTGGCTGGCAAGTGGGGACAGAGCAGAGCCCCCGCCCCCAGCACTGATGTGGGCGCGGCAGCACTGGAAGTGGGGGCTATTCCCTGCTGCCACCTGTAGTGAGTCATAGCATTGCACCCCCTCCTCCCCCTCCAGCACCGGCTGGGAAAGCGGCAGCAGGGCAGAGCTCCTGCAGCTCCCCCTGCCAAGGCAGAGGCAGGCACAGCCAGAGGAACCATGGGAGAAGCCCCCATGGCTACCCAGCTTGGCCCCTGCCCCTGCCCAGCCCAGCCCAGCCCAGCCTCTTGGCACTGTGTAAAAAAGCCCCGCACTCACCGGCTTTGGCAGCAGTGATCAGGGTCTGAGGGCTTGTGGCAGAGCCCCCTCATGGCACAGATGCAGCATGGCTCGGCAGGGTGCCACACACTGTCTGGGAGCCTGGGCAGCTCCAGTAGTCACCAGGAGCTTGGCACAGCTGAAGGAGCCACAGGAAGAAGCACAGCTGCCCAGCTGTGCCTGCCTCTCCCTGGCCAATCTAAATCTCCTTGAATCAGCACCGACTCTTCTGAAGCCGATTCAATTGAATCGATTCAGGACAGCGATCCAAATCTCATCACTGTCCTGCGAATCAGCTGAATCCAAATCAAATACTTCCCTATTCACACAGGCCTACTAAGGAACATATTGGTACCTAGTTCACCGAGAAGCCCGACTCTAAACAGATAGTGCTGTTTCTAAAATAGACTGGCATGCATGACAGCATATTAGAATAGGAGGCTTTCAAGTTTACTGACACACTGTCAGGGAAAAAATTATAATCAAGCAGAGTAGATATCAATATTTGATCACTGAAGACTTCCATATTTCTAAGGTAATGTTTCCACTCGAGACTGTCAAGTTACTTAAATCACCTTTTAACTGAGCTAATTCAGACATCAGAAATGGAGCTCAGTGCAGGTTAACTTACCCTAAGAAGATGACAAATCTACTCAGCATTGTTTTCAAGTAACTTCAGATTGCAATCTTTTTGTTACTCTTATCTGAAGAAAAGGCACAGGAAATTGTGGGGGAGGGTTTGGCTTGGATTATAAAAAGAATATAATTTGAAATTAGTCTTCTCTGGGTTGTAAAAAGAATATAGCTATCATGTAAGTGAAAAGAGATCTATATTGTATAGTAATTTTTCTGATTACAGCTGCGGTCTAATGTTGACGGATAAGGTACCAATCCAGTAAGGAAGAGCCCAAACACAGCTTGTTTTTAAAATTTAGATGCATCACAAATCATATCACAAATTATACAAGTTGGGAGCCTAGAAAAACAAACTGCACATATATTAATACATTTTACAGTGTATTTGTGAAGATACAGAAAAATTCCCACAGATGAACATTACTTTCATTCTCAGTAAACTGTTCTGTCAGTGCAAAAAAAAAAAGCAAACGCAGTTTTGAGAATCCGTGAAAAATTACAAAATGCATCATAATTAGAAAAGTAGACAACAAGAAACTATTCAAGCACTAGCCAAACAGTGATTTACTGACTTCCATCTTCGGAACGTATGGATACATAGCATCTAAATGCCTCATTACAATGGTTGTTTTCAAATACCCTGAGACTGATATTGCTACAATGATAATTTATAAAAAGTATTGCTTTGCTAAGTCTGAAATCTGATCCCAACATTCATCTTGTAGAGAAGCGGTTCCCAAACTGACAGATTGCGCAGCACCAATTTAAAATGATACAACCTTAAGTATCACCAGCAAATTTTTGTCATATAAAGTAATGATTAATTACACAGATTATTAAACAGATTAATAACTTGTCAGTGGTATGTGCTAGCAGATTATCTGCATACCATTGGTGGTATGTGTACCACAGACTGGGAATTGCTGTTGTAGAGGAAGATTCATGGTTTCAATTAGGGGTGCACTGATATATTGGTTGGCTATTGGATCCGCACCAATAAAAGGAGAAATTGTTATTGGCTTGTTTGTTTTGATTGTTGTTGCCAATCATTACAGCCACATGCCTGGAGCATCATGGCGAGTGCAAGTCCGGTCCCTGTGCTCTGCTGCTGGCCTGAGCCCTGGCAGACTACAGCAAGCAGTTTGGGGGTGGGGGAGCTGGGAAGCGCGGTGCTGGGGAGGGGTCCTAGGGCACCGTGCTCAGCAACAAAAGGACCATTACTGGCTCCCACTGCTGCTACCATGGCAATGCTGCACACGCAGTAGGGCCCTGAGTGCTGGGCCTGCTGCAGAGGCACCGGGATACCCATGGTTAGGGTAAGGCACGTGTGAGGGATGCTGCACTATGCTGAGCACCGGATACCTTTGCAACAGAGGTTCCTCCCCAGCAGCTGTGGGAGCTCGGCTGCATGGGGCTCGGCAACACTAAGGCAGCGGTGTGCTGGGGCCCTGAATGTGCTCAGCGCCATTGTCTGTGCGAGAGTCTACCCAATCTACGGGATGGCAGCACAGGCTGTGCAGGAGCAGGGCTTTGGGTAGGAGCCCTGGGAAAGGGGGCAATGTGTGGGAATAAGGTGGTCACTGCCTTCCTCATGAAGGGCCAAAGCAGGGAGGCATGCGTGTTAAAAATGCAAAACAAACAAATAAAAAAGGTTTATGTGACAGGGAACCCTGACCTGTCACGAGGAAGAAGGTGAGCCCCCATAAGGCCAGAGCCTTCTGGGCATGGAGGGCTGGTGAGGAAGGGGTTAACTGCTGAACTGGGATGGCTAGTCAGCTGACTGGAAGAGGCAGGACTATAAAAACCCTGGGTTGAATGGCTTTAAAAGGGGGTCAGTAGCCAAAGGGGAAGCAGTGCCCCTGACAGCTCCAGGAAGAAGTCTGGGGAGCGGTCCATGGCAGGAAGGGAGAAGCCCGTGAGATGAGAACTGCGTTCACAACCAGGACTGTAGCGGGCAGCGCGGAGCCAAGACTCAGAGTTCATGTAAGCTGACCCGCTGCATTGATTAAGCACGTGCAGTTGTTATTCTTATTATTTTGTGATTATTGAATAATACCAGAGGTTTGGTTGAGGCTATTATTGGAAGAAACCTCATTTTTGGAGACCCGCTCTGGAGTGGAAGCCCTGATGCCAGTGAGGGCACAGCCCTGGCACCAGTGAGGCGCAGAGTGCAACAGGGCTGCAGAAACCCCGAGATCCAGTAAGGGCACATCTTGGGACGACACAAACCCCAGCACTCAAGGGACAATCTTAGAAAGGCCAGGGAAGCCTGTTGCACCTGGGGGGGTGCAGGTATATTGTTTTGTTTTGTTTGGACTGGTGGGGGTCACATGCTGGTTTTGAACTTGTGGCCCCCTCATTGTGGGGCCAGCACCTGTGCCTCTAGGCAGGAAGTGCCATGTTCCAGATGGGAGCAGAAAAGGGGGCCACGAGCCTCAAGGCACTGGAAGGAAAAGCTAGAGCCTCAGAGTCGAACCCTGTGTGGTGGGTTTGGATGGGGAGGCCTAGCTAGAGAGGTCAGGCCATCTTAGGAGAGACCCCAACATATCCAATATAATAGGCAGTCTCCTGCTCACATAATAATTTCCATCAAGATGTGGCAGGTGAGATTAGAGCAGGACAGAAGAATTCTAAGAGGGCTTCAAGGGCGCCCCATGTAAGATGCAGATGACCAGGAAGATGGCGCTGGGGAGGGCGACCTGTTACAGTTTATTTATGTCAATAGTTTAAAATGCCTTGCACTATTACTAAATATCGGTTATCGGATGGTCATCGGCCAGTCTGGCTAGTTAATTATCAACTATTGGTATTGACCAATAAAATCTTTATCGGTGCACCCCTAGTTTCAATAACTGTGCAGTTCTGTAACTGCAGTGAAATCAGTATAACCATTCACCTAGTGTAAATGAAGATTGACAAGAAGAAATATTTTTTTATGTTTTGGAGTAAACTATAAAATGAGATGTAGCTCTCACTGCTACACATCTCTACTTGGATTTTGGAGGAAAGTACAACTTTCTAGTCAGCATGGAAGCAAAACAAGGAATCTGCTTCTTGCCTATTGCACTAGGGTCTCTACACATATCTACTTTGCGATGAGATACCTTCCTGTTAACCAGAGTGAGAAGTTCCGTGAACTCCAAGGACGAACCATAATGTCGCACCATTTCACATAAGTCTTGAATGTACCAGGAACCATTTATAGTTTCACGATGAGAATAGTAACCTATTGCAAAACAAACACACAGGACTGAGCTTAATTTTAATAAGACTAAAAATGTCAATCAACACCACATTCGGAATTCAGGACTCATTATTCATGACTTTTATTATAGATTATATGAATATATTTTAAATATACACCTCTGCCTGTTTTATATGATGTTGGATACTTAAGTCTCAGAGATGAAAACAGCAACTTGGAAAATCTGCATATTAAAAACAAATTCAGCTCTGAAATTATTAGTCAATGGTATTCTATTTCTGTCAAGAGTGACTTCAGTGGTGTTCCAATAAGACTATTGTATACATGCTTTTTAAATGATTGAAAAGTTTAGCTGAGTGGAACACTGATCCTATAGCAGAAAGTTTAAGTTCAATCACTACTGAATTACAGCAGAGCAGATGGAACTAGAACAATAATGCATTGATTATAACTGAGAGCATCCAGACAAATGTGTGGGAGCTTTAAAAAAAAAAAAAAAAAAAAAATCATGAGTTCAGAAATGCTAAAGAACATTTGCTGCTGAGGTAGCTCAGTGGCCAGGATACAACTGGAATATTTTATAATACAAACTACTTTTCAAATGGACATATTTAATTATTTTGCCACTGTCTGACAGGTACAGTGCCAACAATGCAGATGTAGAAAGCAGCCAGCTAGTGAGCTGAGGAGCTACTGGCTTCAGGAGTGAAGAAACTCTAGAAAGTTACTACATTCAGTAAAGTTGCACTGATACAGGTATAAGACACCCACAACTGAATTCTAGAAATTTAAATGCAAAATAATGCTTTACCTTCAGCAACAGAGTAGCACATTAGAAAGTCTGCACCAGCAGGTAATGTATAGACACCAGCTGCATCTACTTCAGTTATGTTGTTGTCTGACTCTCCTAAAGCATAGTCCACTGCATCCTGAACATAAACTGCCTCATCGTGTTTATCTCCACGACATGCCTAACAGTGGGGAAAAAGTTAGATCTTAACATCTGCAAAGTAAATCTAAGCTATTACAAAACAACTCAAGAGTAGTCTCATTTCCCAAAGTAGTTCTTGCTCACAACCATGAATTCAGGAATAATGAGCTTTATTTTATTGTGTACATACCAGAGACTTTCATTGTTAGGACAGGCTGGTTAGTTGTCAGCTCTGTCAACTGAATATCAAAACACAGTGGATACCACACTTGGTTATTCTCAAAGTTTTACTAAGAGTAATGTAGTGTGCTTTCATGGGAGTTTTTGATGGGTAAGGAGCAGATTGAATGAACATGTACAGCGCCATGGGACAAGCCAGCAAAAGATGCTGGTACTGTCAGTGAAGCAGAAGGGCTAAGCAAAAGGGCAAGAGGAGGAAACTCTCTCAGGCAGGTTGGCAACCTATGGCCCACAGGCCAGAACCAGCCTGTGGAGCCAAAACAAAATTTCATCACTGACGTCTACACTATTTCAAAAGGAGGTGGAACAGCATGGTATTAATGTTTTTGAGCTGTAAGTGAATTCTTACCCTAAAAATCAATTACACAGTTTCTTTCGAGTGTCTAGTTTGCTTTATGGGTGAGTCTATAGTGGCAAAACCTTCTATTTGCATAATCCAGTTGAGGAGCCAGGTTTTACTCATGTTTGCTGGCCTTTCCTTTACTCTATAAAATCCAAAATGGAGCTTATCTTTAAGACGAAATAACAGGCAGTTTGCTTCAGGGAGAGCCTCTGTGCCTGAAGGAGGTTTCACACCTAGAAAAGGAAAGTTTTTTAAATGGTTCTACCACAGGAATGGTAACTTTGAGCTGAAGCCAGGACTGGTGCAATCACAGTCTCCTGGCAGGTCCTAGCCACTGCCACTTATTAAAGTTACATTTACCAATTCCAACCCCATCTTAGTGTAACATGAGGTTGCAGGTTTCTTGTGCTAAGAGGCCAGAAGCCAATGTACTACAGGGCTCAAATTCATTGTTTTATGCAATGAAATTTTAAACGAAGATTATTGCAGAACAAAGTCCACTCATATCTCAAACAAGCCTGAGAGGGACCCATGTAGGCATGTAGATAGAGTTAGTGGACTTTTCTCATTCAGTCTTTGCTCTTCCTAAACATGGCAAAAGATAGCAACAAGCAAGCAGAAACAAGGTGGAGGCCACCTGCACCTCCAAAAACCGACGGTAATGTCTTCTTTGCTGCTGACTGGTCATTTATGTTGCCTGGTCTTTATTTGAGCAGATTTTAATGCTCAAATTAGTGAAGTTTATTCCAGGATATACAACTGTCACCTTTTACATTGAAGAAAATTCAAAAAGAACTGACTTCTGTATCATAGTAAGAATGCTGCAAGAACAGGTATGATTCAAGAACAGGTATCTTACCTGAATTATAAATATCTTAGGTTTTCCTACTAGGCTAGGGCATTTGTCTCCTCGGAACATGTTTGTCATCATTTGAATTTTAATTTTAGCATCATAGGCATACACATGATCTTCTTCCCCATGGCTTAGGAACACACACACAAAGCAGTCTGCATCACTGTGGTTATCCTCTGACACTGAACGAGAGAAGCAGTATTTAGAATGTGTATGAATTTATTATGTTTATGAACCCCAACAGAAAGGGGTCTCAAACACCCAAAGCAGCAGCACTAAGCTACCTTTTGTTATCTCTTTTTGTCAGGGTTTTAAGTAGGGCAGAAAATATCTCATTTAGATACCACCTAGGATTTAGTTCTTAGTACTAATTTTTGTCAGTCACAGAGACATCTTGGCTATTTCAATATGAAATGAAGAAGCAGCTCCAATTAGTGCAAAAGAATATATAATAGGACTTCTTCACCAAAAGCCAGCATTGTAGGTTAAAGTGAACTTTAACCACGATTGAGGAAATCAAACATAGAATATCTCCTGTAGATAGAAAGAGATGTATACAGTTCCCTACCTTCAGAAATGTTCTGCAACACTTCTTCTGCTTTTAGGTCATCAAAGCATTTGACTTCAAATCCAAGGTTTGTCAAACTGTCATTAAATACAGCAGCATTAGTAAACATCCTTTACAAATTAGACTAAAAATGCCACTTGATTTTTATTCCCTTTGGAATTTTTTTTGTGAAAACAGATTCTTCTTTTTCGTGTAATAGCATCTAAACGCTATAGCTCAAAGTGCTTTAAAAAGGTGTAGTAACATCTCACAACAAACAAAACATTTTGCTACCAAAACATTTAACTTGGATGTTTTCTCCTTTTCATATAACTAAAAACCAAGAGGGCTCAATTTGGGATGTGGCTCCTCACCTCCTTCCCGCCCTTGAGGCTAATAAACAGGAATTGCCAAAGGGTAAACTTCAAATCATGCCCTCAAAGAGAGAAGTAGAGGATTTTGAGAATGTGGCACTTGCATTGCAGATAGCACTCAGGGGTATGTGTACACTCACTTGCCCTGTGAACTCTGTGACGAAACCAAATCCGTGTAACTGCCTACTTTTAAGATCTCAGATCAATACCAGCTTAGCCTGTGCTGTTCCTAGGGTGGCCATCATAGAGGATGTTCTGGTTTTCTGCTACTCTGTCCTCTATTGATACAAAACCTAACGCCTTTATGCCATCTATTTTTTCCTTTTCTCTTCAAGAGAAAAATAGAGGACATAAAGACATTTGGTTTTGTATCAGCAGAGGACAACCGGACTGTCCTGTATGATGGCCACCCTAGCTGTTCCCTTTTCAACAGCATGCTCTATTTAAATCGGGGATGGGCAAAATGGTAGCTCTACCCAGCAGCCAAACTCCATTTCCCAGCAGCCCCTGCCCACATTGCTGAGGCTAGTTTCTATGGAGACCCCAGCAGTGAAGGGCCAGGGTTTCCATGGAGACAGGCCCCAGCAGTGCTGGCAGGGAGTGCAGCTGGGCAGGGAGCTGTTCCACAGCTAAGGCTGTCACCACTGCTGTCACCCCCACGAGATCGCAGCTCCCTGCCCAGCTGCGTGCCCTATCAGTGCTGCTGGGACTGGTCTCCATAGAAACCCAGGCCCCACACTGTCACGGCGCTGCTGCTGCAGTCTCCATGGATACCAGCCACAGTAACATGGACAGGGGTTGTTGAGAAACAGTGTGCCACGGGCCTGATCTGGCCCGTGGCCTGGACTTTGCCTGTCCCTGATTTAAATACATAGCTACAAGACTGAAAGAAGGTTGTGTGCTTACTTTTAACTTTGGGTAAGACAATGCTCAAGGACACATTCAGTGCTGTGATACTAGCAACCTTGGAAACAACTAATTCCCCTGTATTTTTGAGGCTTCAAATGATCAGCTTTAAGGCTACTATTAGAAACTTTGAAAATGAAGGCCTATAGTCAATTTCATGATTGCTTGACAGGTGCTTTTCCTTCACACCTTCTGGCCCAGGTAATAAGGAGTTAGGTATAAAAGTAGGCAGTTCTAGTTAGTAGCATTTAATTAAATGGTGTGCAATTAACCTAACAGGTACTCAGTGGAACTGAAAGATACAAAGACTGCTTAAGTGCATAGTATTTAACACATAGAGATAACCCTTGTTTATTATAATGTAAGCAATAGGCAACACACTGGGACTAGCATTATGTGCCTAAGCAATTTATGCATTTATCTGCTTTAAGTAAGTACAGTGCTTGCTCCAACTGGATAAAATAGAGTTTGTTATGGAACTGCATTCACTGCAGACAGGCTAGAGGGTTTGCTATCACTTCTTCTGAGGCACACAACAGTCCCACTACTACATTCGATAATGCTGTCAGTGACTTTAAAGTGTGTGTACCTTCCAGTCTGGATTATCACTTAATGTCACAAAACTTTGAAAAAGTACCTACAGGATGTGAAAAAAAAAATCTAATTAGATTGCTGTGCTGAAGCACAAACAATGCCCCTGCTATAGGAGCTTGTTACCACCACATCCTGGTTTCTAGTTTACACTTACTGTGGTTCTCTAAGAGATGCAGGAATGTGTAAGGCTAACTTATTTCCTAAGCCTCTGTCCATAAGCTGCAGAGTTATTACTATTGCCTATTCAGAGCTGTGCTGCTGAGCTAAAACATGTATGCAGCCAGCTTGGCTAGAATGTACTGAAGTACTGTTGCCAAGCAGTATTGTGCCTGCCCTTAGGCCTCTCTTCTAGTCTGTGATTTTACAGTCAAGTTGCTTTATCTTTCCAGATTAAGTACTGATAATGCAGGTTTTAATTTTTCCCCTTAAGATACTGCTATTATTTTTCTAATTGGGTTAAACTATAAAATAAAATGAAAATGAGACCTCCACATCAAGTCCTCCCCTCCCTACTTATGGCTGCCTATACCTCAGCCTGTTGTTGGAGGGTCTGATCCTAGTCCCATAGTTTCAACAGGAGTTCTACCTATACCTTCAATGGAAGCAAGCCCTTAACCCTCTTAATCATGAGCTATCCTGGACAAGAACTTTTATATGACAACTGTATCTACAAAACGATTTATTCTAGACATGCTGATATAACCTGGCCTGCCATATCATTTCAAATTTAGATTCTTTTATTTCATTTCTTGTTTTAAATAAAAACTCTTTTTTACAGCAGTCAAATATCTTACCTGCGCTTCAGATTCTCCTTGTCTGCAAATGTCCCACGTCTATCTGGCAGCGTTAAACGCCAGTTGAAACGTTCATGATTGAAGATCAAAGCAAGACCTCTTCTCTTGTGGTTCATTTTGTATTGTGCTTCTGGATCTAACTGTTGCCTGTTGTTACAAAGAATATTAATTTGCTTATGTATGTATAGTCAAGACTTTAAAAAATAATTAATGATTTGAGGTACTTCATTAAAAATCCATTTTAATAGTCAGATTTTTAAAAGGGAAGCCCTCGGTGTTTTTTTAGAAACCAGGTCCCTATAAAACAACAGAAGTTAAGCAGTCAAAAAAAAAAATCACTTGTCACTTTTGAAAATCTTGGGAACGTCAAATAAGTTGCTTGAAAGCTCCTGAAAGAGCTGGCTGCTGCTGCTAAAAGCCACTACATTCATAGTGTGTTTTGTTTGGACTGTCCTCTGTTCAGAAGCTTCCTGACATAAGTCTAACTCAGTTTAGTTACCAAGCATTCAGTATAATAAATAAAATCCACTTCATTCTTTTAGTCAGACTTATTTTAACTCAGTATTGCTTGGATACATTTCGGTTTCTTAAAATTCCAGGGGGGCAATTTTATCATTCTTTTTCAAGAAAAGTGACTGAAATCTAAGTAAATGCCAGCATAATGAAAACACATTGTTGTTAGTTATAAGTCAGCAACAGCCAGCATCATTATGCTCAGTACTCAGAAAAAAGATCAGGAAAACAAGCATGTCCCTCTCTCTTTTTTTTTCAACAACAGTTAGGAACTTTGGGCACCTATACATGTGCAGTGAGGATGCTCCAACACACTTTAATTATGGTGTGTCAGAGCAGACTTGATTCATTGAGTCTGCTGGAGCATAGTACTTACCATGCATACTCCAGCACTGCATGTATCAGCGTCCTCGTGCTGAAAAATGGCAGCAGGGGGCACTTTAACTAAAGCTTGTTCAATGAGTTTTAGTTAAAGTGCCCCCGTTGCCATTTTTCAGTGCAAGGATGCTAATACATGTGACATTCTACATGCTTTACTTAGGGCAGCTCTTGGAGCTGCTCTAATTAAAGCACCTCCCCCACTCGAGCATATGTATAAATGCCCCTAAAGACTTTTTATAACCCTCACTTGAGTTCCATGTGTGCTCTTTGTGAAATCTGTATCTCCTCCAGAAGCTTCACAGTATCTTAGAAAATATAAATAATAATAGAAGCAAAACATAACATAAAAAAACCCCAATATTTTGTGAAGGACTTTCATCAGAAGCTAGTCAAGGAAAATAATTACAGAAGAGCTATGCTCTTCAAATACATGCAATGAACTACTATCATCAAATGCTCACCAAGAACAGTATTCTGAAAACTGGGACCAAAAGTAAACATATCAGAGATGAAAAAGCAGCCCTTCCCTGCCAAAAGTAACTGCTAGGGATAGAGCTAACTCCAGGGCAATGCAACCTAACCTTTGCTGCCACAGTTGTCAGCTCTTGCTTACCAGCAGTACTGTATGACATGACCTAGTGCTAAGTCGTTGCTGCCTGCTTCTTTTTAGCTGCTGCTAAAAAGAGGGAGCAGAAAAATCTGATTCATAAACTGACTGAGTTCCATTTTATGCAATTATGCTGTCCTCATGGTCAGCAACCCGCTTCTAATTTCCAACTTAGTATTCAGGGCAGTTCAACCTTGTTTAAACATGTTCCATCATTTTCCATTAAGTAGCTCCTTTGCCCTGATATATTTATAGACAGCAGTCCCCTCTCACTTTCCTTTTCACTAAGATAAGTAAGTGAAGCTCTTTGTCTCATATTGTAATACAGGCTCTCCAGTCCCTCAGTCATCCTCCTAATCATTTTCTGTATCTGTTTCAGTTCATTTTTCTTACCCATGGGCGACCAGAACTGTACACAATATTCCAGATTTGGTCTCACCAATGCTTTGCACACTTTACTTTATATATACAAAAATATTATATATGCATAGATCTAGTAACCTCTTGGATAAAGCAAATGTATAGAAATATACATATACTACTGGTTCTAGCAATTCAAACAGGTTTGCAATTAAAATTGCAAGGGGAGGAGCTGGACTGGGAATTTTCAGGCCAGCTTGCCTGATTGCCTTTTATGATCAGGTCACAAAAGCATTGGATGCAGGTGTCACTGTGGATTAGTCTTTCTGGACTTCAGCAAGGCCTTTGACACTGTTGACCACATCATCCTCATTAAAAAACTAGGCGACTGTAGCATCGATGCTTACACAGTCAGATGGATTGCCAATTGGCTGAAGGGTCATACTCAAGGTGGTGGTGGAAGGGTCATATTCAACCTGGGGGGAAGTGGACAGCAGAGTCCCCCAGGGCTTGGTCCTTGGGCCCACACTGTTCAATTTCTTTATCAGCGATTTGGACAACAGGGTGAAAAGCAACCTGTTCAAATTTGCTGATGGAGCACGTTAGTAGGGAGGGAAAGACTGCAACAAGATAGGACAGGTTGCAGGGGTGGGCTAACAAAAACAGGATGCGTTTCAATACTGACAAGTGCAGGGTGCTGCATTTGGGCAGTAGTAACCAGCAGCACACTTATAAGATGGGAAACTCCCTTCTAGAGAGCACGGAGGCAGAAAGGGATCTTGGAGTAATCGCTGATGAACATGGGCCAACAACGCAAGGTCACGGTCGGCAGGGCTAACTGGACCCTATCGTGCATCCACAGGTGCATCTCAAGTAGGGCCAAGGAGGTGATCCTCCCCCTCTACATGACACTGGTCAGGCCACAGCTGGAGTACTTTGTCCAGTTCTGGGTACCCCACTTCAAGAGGGATGTGGACAACATTGAGAGGGTCCGGACAAGGGGCACCCGCATGATCCGGGGACAGCAGGGCAGACCCTACAATGAGAGGCTATGGGACCTGAACCTGTTCAGCCTTCACAGAAGAAGGCTAAGGGGGACCCTAGTGACCGTCTATAAACTCACCAGGGGGGATCAGAAGGGTTTGGGGGAGACCTTATTTCCCCTAGTGCCCCCCGGAATAACAAGGAATAACGGCCAGAAGTTATTGAAGAGTAGGTTTAGATTAGACATCCATAAGAACTACTTCACAGTTAGGGTGGCTAGGATCTGGAACCAACTTCCAAGGGAAGTGGTGCTGGCTCCTACCC
>JAGPOW010000229.1:18625452-18674434 GCA_030014935.1 Caiman crocodilus | reverse complement strand
AAATAATATCATGCATCAAGTATAGATAGTACTCCTGTCAGGCCAGGCCTCTCTTGGTCGGCTGTCTGGTACCGTGTAAACCAGTACAGCCTGTTCTGTGGTCAGGTCATCAGCGACTAAACTGGCACCCCCACTTGGGCTAGCCTGGCTGAGGAGGAGGGTGTGTGGACACCCAGCAGGACTAAAAATAAGACTTGTCAAAGGGCGGACGAGCTCCCTGTGAGCCAATGCCCATTCATACCTGGAGAGGAGATGGGCACCACCAGGTCACTGACTGAAGACTTACTAATGATGCAAAGCAACTCAGCTGACCTCATGTCGGATCAGTTGAGGCCTGGGCCTACCATGACTAGGTCCAAACGCAGGTCAGAGTGGAGAAGGGTTGTTACAGCATCTGAGATAGCCCACTGGTTGCAGCAACATCGAGCGGGGCTGACATACACCCCGATGATAGCCTTGAATACAGCTTAGATGAGGCTAGGATTATGAGACAAAATCCTTTTCAGACCACTCCAAACCACACGTCTCCCCCACCAGGGGCTGCTTCCGAATGACTCACAACCTTGAGTTGTGTCCAGGTCAGCTTTTAGAAAGGAACCAGGAATAAAGACCTGGAAATAAGGAACCAACTTCAGCCTTGTTCTCAGACCCCGATCACCCCCAGGCTGGTAGCAGATGCCACCTGTCCTCTTCTTGGTGCAGCCCTGAAGAAGGGCTACTAGCTGGGGCAGAGCATAGGTCCATCTTGCCCCTGTGTGGATTCTGTGAAAGGTCCTCAGCCAGTTGAAGGAGGTGAAGTATGCTGTTTCTTAGGAAAGCTTTTGCCCCTCTGAAGGAATTGTTGAGTCATAGAGAAATCAGGCTGGAAGGGACTTCCAGAAGGCATCTAGTCCAGCTCCCTGCCTCAGGCAGGATCATTCCTATCAAACCATCCCATCATCTAAACTCTACCTAAGATGTACCTTCAACCCTGGCACAACACAGACCTAACACCCTAATGTGCCACAGGTAAAGCAGGGCAGCCAATGTCCTGCTTTTATAAAATGTAAAATGCCTCAGACTCCCTTGAATGCTGCCAGCCTTTCTTTGGTGTGGGCCTGAAGAAGGGTCGTTAGCTGGGGCAAAGCAGAGGTTCATCTTGCACCTTCCAGCCTTGCTTGAATCCTACAGGAGCCAACTGGAGGAGGTAAAGTAAGCTGTCTCTAGCGAAAGCTTATGCCCCTCTGAAGGAGTTGATCTCTGAGGTGGCAGCCTGCTGTCTAAGAAGCCAGGAAAAGAAAGCCATTGTTTTATCTGCTTCCTTAGCCTAAGTGGCATCTGCTTTTGTTCTCAGACTTGAACAATGGTGTTCAGTGCCCAACAAGTCTGTCCAGCATCTCTCCCACCTATATGTACAGCCTGTACGGAGCTGGAACACATGGGGGTCACTCTGCAGCCAGCTCCAGCAATCTGGCACATGTGGGGTCACTTTGTTGCTGGATTCAGTGCGTCAACTATATGCTGAATGTGGCCCACAGGCTGAACCTACCTATGTGATTCAGCTTGCTAAATCTAGAGGGCAGATTGTCACTGCTGTAGACAATCAGTGTCACTAAACTGGTACAAGCTAATTTGTAGCCAGGGTTGATGCTAGACAGCTTTAGGAAGCACCTACCCTGTCCCCTGGCATCAGCTGATGCACAATTAATGATCCCCTCTAATAACAGGGGGAGCTAGCAGGTTCTTGCTGGACTCATACCCGTGATTCCTTGTGCATCAAATAGGCCCATGTTACACAGTGCCAGAGAGTGGATGCTGAGAGGGAACGAGAACAGGGTATGAGCAGGGTTTTTCTCATCATTCCTTTCTCCTTTGTAGCCTGCAGTATTTAAAGTCTAGGAAGTCTGATTCAAAACACTTAAATCCCTGAGCAGAGCCCCTAACTACCATGCTCAAAAGCTACAGATACAGCTTTCCTCCAAGAAGTTGTCCAGTCCCTTTTTGAATCTGTCTAAACTGTCAGCTTTCACAACATCCAGTGGCAATGAGTTCCAGTGCTGCTACCCTTTGTTGCACCATCCGAAAGGAAATCAGCTGGATGACAAAAGGTGGTAATAGGCTCTGCTGCTTTATTGCGGCAGATACCTATGAGCTCTGTGGTGGAAGAATACAAGCACTCTTCTGCCACTCAAGGCAAGTGTTTTGGACGTTTGAGGGGTGCTCAAGTCCCTAGAGCATTTGTCCACTTTCCCTGCTGACACAGGGGCATTTTGGGGAACCTCAGAGTGCCTCCCCATAAGCAGGGAATTCAGGGTTCCCTGCTCAGTCAGACCCACACCTCTGGTCTGGCTGGGTGGAGAAAAACCTATCTCTGCTTGGCTAGTTCTGTGCCCCAGGTCTTGCTTGCATGTTTCTGTTCAGTCAAACCCATGCCCTCAGAAAAGCCCCACTTCCCCTACCTAGCCTTACAGAAGGCCAAACTCATGTCCTGCATTATGTTAATTCACAGTTTGCCTTGAAACAATGGTGGCTAGTTTGACTTAACTGCCATTAAGCCTAGTCTGTAAATGGTTATACAGTGTCTGTTTTGGTTACCCTGCCCTAATCCCACATTTTACAACTGGGTAACTGAGTACCTGCAAGATCAAACTGGTTCTCTATTTTTAGCTTGAGTGGGCAGCAGACTAGGTTCTCTCATTGCTTGGAGTCTCAGAACAACAGAGACTCTCTATGCCTGAAGAAGGGTGACTAGGCCTGAAAGCTTGCCAAAAACTTTTTTCCAGCTACTCAGTTGGTATAATAAAAGACATCACACCTACTCAAAGAACCTTGCCTGCCAAAAGATTGCAAAAAGCTTAGTCCTGTGGTGGCAGCTTCCATGTTAACATCACAGCACACCCTTTTTTAATCACAGGAGTCCTGTTGTTCATGTGCTAATGAGTAAAGCAGTGATTCTCAACCAAGTTGCCACAGCAGCTTAGGTTACCTTAAGAGCTTTCCAAAGGTGCGGTGGGGTCCCACACCATGTTAACACTGTTAAATGTGCAAACATGATTCACAAGATAAAACCAGAGTTGTAAACAGCAGTCCATAATTGTGGTTTTTCTGAGTTCTTTGGAATAGAAACACTGCTCTATTTTTTTTGTGTAGGCAAGGGAAGAGTGAAGACAAAAAGACCTGGTATTTTCCAAAGGTTGCTCCAAGTCTAAAAAGGTTGAGAACCACTGGAATAAGCCAACGTACAATCCCATGTAGCGAAAAATCTCCAAGTGCTTTACACCTGCAGAGTGGTAATATGCCTGGCCACTGTCATTTCAACATGTGTAACTTTAACTTTCCTAGGACTCATCTATTTGTTTCTCCTTGTTTCCCTGAGCAAACAGGGGCTCTGGGGCCAGTATATTTAGCACTTATCTACTTGAAAGCAGTATGCTTGCCTTATTTACTTGAAATCAATGGAACTGTGTGACTGGCCAGCAGGATTTGGACTTTTCTCTCTTAAAGCATGCTGATTTGGAATATGTGAAGGTAATAAAAATATTGTTATATTTATTTATTTTAGCTTGTAATTTCTTTTGATACTGCTAATATGACAAGAGACTGATCCTATTCCTGAATCATCCTATGTCTGTTATGGAAACCTCTTGTGTAAGAAAAGGCTAGAAGATAGCACTTTGATATAAAGGCAATATGATATCAGAGCTAGTAATTATGAAGAGCACAATCCTCTTTTGTTGAGAATAATCATACCCCACTAAATTAACAAGAATTCGAGAGTTTGGGGGTTGTTTTGTTTGTTTGTTTAAATAGCTGAGTTTGAGTGGGATAATATCAGAAGAGATATCTAATCCAGGGGACTAAGAATCAGGCTTATGATTTGTTTAGGATTTTTTGTTGGTTTGTTTGTTTGACCACAATATACATATATATATATATATATATATATATTGCAAAACACTTCTTTTGAGAAAGCACCCTGAGGCATACATGACAACTGACTGATAGTGGTTGAATTAAATAGAAACAGAAGGGGGAGCTCTCTCCAAACCTGCTATAAGAAGCACTTCCTATACAGGATTTCAGCATGTGCTAATACATCACCTAGCTAAGAAGGGGTGCTTTCCTGATTTGGACACCAGAAGAGCACATCAAACTGTAATCCTTTTCTCTAATTAGTAGTTACTGACAAATAAAAGGTGGTGGAAGAGGAAGACGAGCAAACCCATGAAAAATAAGTACAATTTAAACCAGACTGCTGTTAGTTGTAAATTAGAACTGTGCCATCCTATGCTACCATGTGGACCCACGTTATACGATTGTTTAACAGGAGAATTAAGCCTCAGAAGCTCTGAAAACTTGGCTGAATTGGTTCTGATGTTATTTGGAAATTTAATGTTATGAGAGTAACACTAGCCCAGGAGGTAAATTCTGGTCCTCTTGGTTTGACCAGAACACAGATGCTGATTGCTGTGGGCTTCTGTTTTGATTAGCCCTTTTTCTAGCTCCAGTCTTAGGCACGTGTTAGTTTTTTCTACAAATTATTCTGAAATGTAACTATATTCTACTTGGGAGGGAGTTCCCTTCAGCATTCATGCCACAGTACCTATTGCCTCTCCTTTTGGTCTGGTATAGAGCAAGATTCTGGGTGCGTCTACATGTGCAATTAATGCAAAGCAATAAACTGCGTTTATCACGCCAGAGTTTATTGCTCCTGTGCATATGCCTTTTGAATGTGTGCCAAGGACTGCAGTGCATTGAGTTGGGTTGGAGCCGCCCCAATTGGCAGAGGGCCTTGGGGGTCAGCCTACCAGCCTAGGGCTGCTCCCCTCTAGCTCAGTGCGCTGTAGAAGAGCTGGTTGGGGCATGAGGGTGCTCCAGTGCAGACCCAGATAGCAGACGGCCCCTAAAGTGAAGCACTCTCATGCCCCAGCCGTGTCAACATCTATAGGTGAGCTGCTGCAGAGTAAAACACTTGGCTGCAGGATAGCGCTTGTATTTACAAGTCCTCTGTGGCTTCAGTCCTCTGTACTTGGTGTGGTAGGATCATGCTGTTTTGAGGATCTGTTGTTTTAGGGCTTTGAGCATTCCCTCAAGTTCTGTAATACCTGTGTGACATGACAGGAGTTTCTCACTATAATTTCTGCCAAGTTTGAATGGTGCCTCTGTGTTCACTTTACTTTCAGTGTGGATTTCCATTTTAAACTGATAGGAAATCTCAATGCAGACACAGTATGATATGATAACACTTGCAAAGCATCACACATTTTAATTTCCTTCTAATAAGCATGCATTTTTAGTGAATCTCGCAGGCAATTAATTGCAGTACAAAACACTATTTCCACACAAATCACGACATTTATAGGAGGCTAATTGCATTATCACAATGTGCTTGATAAACATGTGTTTTACGAGTTACTACGTGACAACTTCTGATCATAACATAGAACTGAACCTTCATTTTTGTGTGTAGGTGTAAAGAATGAAGCACTTCTTAATTTCCAAAGCTTCACACGTTATATTTAGAAATGAGGGCCCTCCCCACCTGATGGCTAATCCAGTCAAAATAACTTGCCACCTTTGTGTAAACACCAGGGTAGCCAGCCACTCCACAGTTTTCACCCCAGCTCACAACACCCCACACATAGGCCACATTATTTGAATCAAAACAGATCAGAGGACCTCCTGAATCACCTTTACAGCTGTCAATGGACCCATCATATGTACCTGAAGGAAGAGAGAGAGAGAGGGATAAAAAACATGAGAATTTATTGGCAGGCAGAAGGGGAGGTTCTTACTGTGTGGACTATTGAACTTTATTTTCCTGCGAGAGAGGTAGTTAGCCCTGTTAGTCTAAAGTGAGGCAGAAACCAGGACAGAGTGGCACCTTATGGTCTAACGTGTTCAAAGAGGCACGAGCTTTTGTAGGCTACTTTGTCGGATGCTAAGTTATAAAATTATAGATGGCAGAAATCTTTTCGTTTGCATTAGTGTAACTTGATTGATACTCATTAGCTAAAACAAATTATTTTGGTGTTGTACCTGTGCAGTAGCACAGGATTCAGCTCTGTTGTATATTATATTTCTTTTTGAAAAGTAATCTAAGGAAACTGAGGAAACTGACTGTCTGCTACTGAGAGAGGTACCACTGTTTCTAATTAGGTGAATGTAGTCTTTGTGAAAAATGGATCAAAGGCAAAGAATGTGAAGATACCATCATGTAGAGACAGTGCTATAACGCTAGGGCATTGCTTCTGGCTTTATCTATTCTCTTGATAATAGGGCTTCACTTTCTTCCATTCTGACTGCATTTTTCCTTACACTTCCTAGCAGAATGTTTCAATTAGTGTGGGAGGAACTTGTTGTAACCATGGCAGGAGTTTATTCTCTGTGCTCAGCATAAGATAACTACTTTTTAAAAAAATTGCCTAGCATACATATTTGTAACGTATTTTGTAAGATTGTGAGAGGCAAGCATTTTTTTAGGATGATATCTTTTATTGGACCGACTGCATGTTGGGATAGAATTAGACAAGTTTTCAAATGCAAGGCATCCTTCATCAGGAACATTTTGGCACTTGGCTGAGAATATTATTGTGGTATACAGTTTATTGCAGTTCACGGCTCTAAAAGAAAATGAGCTCTTAGGACTATGGATACTAGAGATTTAATAGTGACACAATAAATAGTGATGAAATTAATACTTGCCTGCACATTCCATTCCTTTAAAAAAACGGTCCTTGTAGATTTCAGTACAATTTGACAGTATATCAATATAGCCCCATTTGAGGACAAATTGTTTGGCACTGTCTAAAAAAAGAGAAAGAACAAAGCTCTGTAATGTGTCAAATTGCAAATGCATTTTAAACATACTCTAATATAAAGCAGAAGTTGTACATTTGCTTTTCCTTAACATGACCTGAACCAATGTATTCACTTTCTTCTGCACCTCTACGCGGTTGAGTTCTGAGGACAGAACAGAGTTTAACGTATTTAACTTTAAGGGAAAATAAAAATAGGATGATGCAGACTCTTTAGGATCTTTTGCTGTGAAATGTGTCTAAGCTTTTAACCCATAAAAAATATCATATGCAGGCAGTCCTTGACTTACAACGCATCGAGTTACAACATTTATAAATCAACACCCTGTTTCAACTTTACAATGCCAGTTTCAACTTTACAATGCTTGATCCGATTCCATGCCACACCAGTGAACAAGTTGGCTGCGTCACTCATCTCACTGGAGAACATCTGTCCAAACTTCCTTGGACGCTTTCTTTAAGAAAGCAGACAAATCTCCAGAAAAACCTGCAGCCAGGACTCCTGAGAAGACTCCAGCCAAGAACCCTTCAAAAAGTCCAACCAAGAGCCTTTCAAAAAATCCAGCAAAGTCACCTCAAAGAAGTCCTTCCAAATCGATATGATTGCTATTTACAATATAAATACATTCATGTAGCTATGTTATTCATCTATAATTGAATAAGTACAAAATTCAGGGGCATTTTTGGTGAAAGGAGGGTGTTGGACCTTGGTTTAGGAACTAGTCCCCAATTTATAACATTGTTTCTTATGAAAAAATTGATTCCAAGTTACAACGTTTTGATTTAAGATATGGTTTTCAGGAACCAATTGTGTTGTAAGCCCAAGGACTGCCTGTATTCCATTAATCTGTGTATATCAGTATATCAGAGTGTTACTTTCTGTTTGTCTTTGCCCTCACCTGACTGCAGCCCCTTAGCTGCCCAGCCTTCTGTCCTTTACATACACCTCTCCCCTGCCCCTGTCTTATTCTCCCACAATAAAATCCTCCTTCCTACCTGGATTACCCTATTTTACTGACATTTAAAGGCATGTATATAATGTGATGTATCCAGGGTCACTTTGGACGTGTTTTACCTGCATTCCCAACCCTTTCCTGAAATGTATCTATAATGTTTTTAGATTGTTAGCTTTTGGGGACCAGAACAATTCTTTCTAAGTGTTTTCAAGGTAACCAGCATATAATATTTTGGATCCTAACTGAAGCTTATGAGTATTATCATGAGGTAAATAAAAAGAAAATACATTAATAAACTATCAATCAAATACCTCTTTCTAGTCCCCATCCAGAAATCTTGCATCTATGTCCAGGTTTAAACATATATTCTGACCATGGGACACAGGCAGGTGTGCTGTATGATAATGAGCATGCTTTTCCTTTGTCCATACTTTTCATCTCCAGCAGAGCAATATCATTTTCATATGTTCCAGCATTATACTTTTCATGGATTATCACTTTATTCAACTTAAAGGTATCTATTTCTCTATTATACTGTATTGTGTCCAGCAAGCCAGACCATATTCTATATTGATGAACTCGAGTTGCTCTGGAAAGAAAAATGAAATACATTTTGCCAATAAATACATCACAAATATAAGTTCTCAGTTGTAGCCAACTCTGCCATTTTGCAGAGTATCAGAATTTCTGCGGAAAGAATTAAGATTATGTATTAAAGAGTTGTCCTATTCTGAACCAAGTTGTCCAGAGCTTCCTGAAATGTCAGTGCAGATCGACTGGGCACTTCATCTGATGTGGAGAAAATTTTTTACAGAAAAAATATATTATGGAGAGCACTGAACAGCAAGAAAGGAGGTTCCTTTTAACTATTCCTCATGCAAGGTGGTCACAATGCCCTTTTCTGCATGCTCAGCAGTTCACTGAGCTGCCAATGATTTTCCTTCAAAAACATATGGTTTTACTTCTACCCAACACCAAAGACTTAGGCAGCCCTCCTGCTATTCCTGTCCAGTAAAGTCAAACTTTGACAGATTAAGGCCCCTATGTTGTCTACAAGTGGGGAAAAAGAAATGGAGACACTCGACTTGGGAAATTACAGCAAATGAAATTTGGGGCTGCATCAGCCAGAGTATTAGACATGGGAGATAATATTGCCACTCTAGTTGGCACTAGTTAAATCTCATTGAGAATATTGTATGAAGTTCTGGCCTCCAAGCTTTAAGAAGGACATGGAGAAGTTAGAGAGGGTCCAGAGGTGTGTGACAAAAAATGAAAAAGGAATTGGAGATGAGATTGAAATCATATCTGGACTTTAAAACAGCCTTTGATCTGGTGTCCCATTACCTCCTCATAGAAAAATTGGCCAACTGTAGCCTCAACTAAACCACAGTCCGATGGCTGGGAAATTGGCTCTGAGGTCGAACCCAGAGAGTAGTAGTTGATGGTAGCAAATCATTATGGTGCTCTGTGACCAGTGGCGTCCCCCAAGGCTACCAGTTCTCTTTAACATCTTTATCAACGATGTGGACATTGGTGTCAGAAGTGCACTAGCTAAGTTCGCTGATGACACTAAACTCTGGGGCACAGTGTCCACACCTGAGGACAGGCATAATCCAGGCTGACTTTGATAAACTTAGTAAGTGGGCAGATACAAACCTGATGACGTTCAATAATGATATATGCAAGGTACTCTCCACCTCAGGAAAAAAACCCCGCAACATATTTATAGGCTCGGTAGTGCTACACTTGCTAGCGCCACTGCTGAAAGAGACTTGGGGGTCATGATTGACCACAGGATGAACACGAGCCACCAATGCAATGTTGCAGCTGGTAAAGCAAACAAAACCCTGGCTTGCATTCATAGATGTTTCTCAAGTAAATCTCAGGATGTTATCCTCCTTCTGTACTCGCCTTTGGTGAGGCCACAGCTGGAGTACTGCATCCAATTCTGGGCTCCACAATTCAAGAAGGATGTTGAGAAGCTTGAGAGACTTCAGAGGAGAGCCACATGCATGATCAAAGGGCAAGATAATAGGGTTTATAAAGAGAGGCTGAGAGCCATGGGACTTTACAGCCTGGAAAAGCGCGGGCTTGGGGCAGACCTGGTGGCTGCTTATAAGTACATAAGGGGTATGCATCAGGATTTAGGGGCACATCTGTTCACCAGAGCGCCCCAAAGAAAAACAAGGCCCAATGATCATAACCTCCTCCAAGACCACTTTAGGCTGGACATAAGAAAATATTTCTTTACTGTCTGAGCCCCCAAGACCTAGAATAGACTCCCTCCAGAAGTGGTGCAGGCACCTACTCTGAACTCATTCAAGAAACGTTTGGATGCTTATCTTTCTGGGATCCTTTGACCCTAGCTTCCTGACCCTTGGGCAGGGGGCTGGACTTGATGATCTTCAAGATCCCTTCCAGCCCTAATATCTATGAAATCTATGAAATTGGAAATCAAGCATTATTAGCAAAGGTTGAGAGAAGCAAGCATGTTTAGCTTGGAATAAAGGCAGTTAAGTGAGGACATGATAGGAGATTCAAACATCTGAAAGTTTGCCATAAAGATGGAAGAAAACAACTGTTCTCCATTGCTGCAAAGGGCAGCACTGTGGAACAATGGTTTTAAGCTGCAGTGAAGTAGAATTCAATTGAGTACCAGAAAAAAATTTCTTACTTTTAGGATAGTATGGCAGTGGAATAGACTACTCAGGGAAGTCATTTTCATTGGTGCAGTATATCCTAAACTCTTGATACCTGGGGCACAATTCTTTTCTGGATTAAAACTGGTGGCATGCTTCAATCTTATACCCAAAAAGGGGAGCAGAGAAAAGTGGCAGCATCAACCCAGTTTGCAGATGTTCGGTCCTGGCACAGCTCCCTAGCAGCTGGAAGCTGCACACATGCCACAGCTGGAGAGCCAGGGGTGGAGGGAAGGGCTGGGAGAAGTGGGGCCAGGGCAAGTATGGGAAAAACCCTTCCCAGGGGAGGTAGTGTCAGGCTGAACCAGGGCAGCAGCCTCTCTGACAGGGCTATGGAGTTATTCCACTGTTTGCCCCAGGACTGAGGAGGGGTTGTAAACAAAATCTGTGTTTCCCTGGGAAACCACGGTGTGCAGGCACAGCTGGAGTGGGGATGGGGTACAGGGACACTTATTGGCAAGGGCTCCCTAGAGCTCAGCAAGACAAGTACAGGGGCTGGGTGAGAGAGCTCCCCTGCCTGCAATCAGCTGGATCTGGGAATGGAGGGGAAGGAAAGGGTGGGGACCTGAACCTCCCTGTCCTGTGGAGGCATAGCATGAATACAGAGTGTGGCATTAAGTATGGCCATGTTTGCAGATGTATGATCCTGGTGTGCCATTGCTTCTCCCAGACCCTTGCTCCTTGGCTATGGTGCATGTGCAGCCTTCAGCTACTGGGGAGCTGTGCTGAGACCAGCTGCTGCCATGCACTGATTACATCCTGGGAATACAGACATGTCAAGCTGTGCTGCACCTGATTACAGGCCGCATTCAGTGCACAAGGCTTGAGAACAGGATATGTAATCTTGGTCTTTAGCACATTTGAGAACAATGGGGAGCACCCTCTGTCTTCCCCCCCGACCCACCCCCTACGGACTTGTCTCACCGTGCTCTGGGCCTCCGCTTCCCTCCACTCACTCCAGTCCCCACTGCAGCGGCCCTGGGAGCAGTGTAAACCACCTGCCTGCTCCACAGGATGGCGCAGCCCATGGGCTGGGGCGAGTGGGGCAAGTGGAGCCCCGGAGCCAATTGCATGAGTTAATTTACCTAACATTTAATGAATTTGGGGTATAAAAAGAGTAATTTCATAAGAGTGAATTTGCATATACAGGACCCACATAAAATCGAGGGAAACCTGTACTACAAAGAGGTACTACACAGAACTTGCAGCCCCACAAAACCAGGATTATTATGGTGGCTTTACAACTGTGACTAGTATAAGACAAAGTGCTCAAGCTTTCGGCTACTGCCTGCAAAATTCCCTTCCACAAAGACTGAAGATGAGTTGGTCACCTTTAGGATAAACTGTAAGATGAACCCTTTTGCCATAATGCTAATTTACAACAAACAGGAAAATAATCCCAAATCTCTGCAACAGTTTGCCCTTGGAGTAGAGAAAAGTAAACTGAAGTGAATGTGTATGTTGTTCTACCTGCAGAATAGTCATTTTGAAGGATTCGACTTGGAAATCCTATGTGGTAGAAGCAAGCAGGTTCCACATGAACCTGAGAGAGCTACAGCAGATCTTGGAATAGTCTGATGGTACTGACCGAGATCTACCTAATGTTGCTAATAAGAAATGTAGAAGTTTAGCATAGGAACTTACGCTCATTTTGATTCTCTGCTTGGGTTCTTTCATGCGTTGCATTATAATTTTTGGTTCAGTGAAATCTGTGGCTCAATATTTTTTGCTTCTAGGAGTCAGCAAATAAGTGGATGAGAAGCACAGTCCCCCCCCCAGCAGTTACGTTACCTTGCAAGAAGTATATAATTTCCAAACTGTTTCTTACCTGACGCAATGTGCAGCAGTTAAAATCCAACAGCCACCGATATAAACCCCTCCACAGTACACTGAAGGACCTGTAACACCTTCTTCTTTAATTGCCACTTGCCAAGGGAATTCACCCTATTAAAAAAAATTCTGCATAGTTCATATTATGCAGAGGATTATATAGGATTGCTTTATTTTTTACTGTATAAAAGGTAGCAGAAAGTCCTTTGTACCCCCTTTTTTTCCCTGGTTATCTCTAACCCAACTTCTGCAGTCCAAGAAGTACCTGTACATCTAGACTCTGCAAAAACAGAGGAAGTGAATTCCAACACAATAGTTGCCATGACTCTGTGCCCAACATAATGTCTTCACTACCAGAAGTCATTTGTATCTACCAAAGCAGGTGTGGAATCTGTGTATGATCAAATATATCATACTACTCAAGAAACAAAGCACCCTTTCTAACTACAATAGTCAGTATTTTTCTGAATGATTTGTTCCAGTATTTTTCTGGTTTATCTTTAGGTTGCCCTTGATCCATAGTGCTCCATTATGTAACTATGGTAGCAAAGTTATGAGTTTTGTATTTCTTTACAATGCTAAGGCTTAAAACCTATACTGTTGTGCAGAATACATTTGTGTAATTCCAGTTAAAATAGTTTAGATAGAAATGATCCTGCCTAGAGCAGGGACAACCTCTTGAGATCCCTTCCAGCCCTATTTTTCTATGATTTTCTGGTGTCACAGCTAGTACCTTTATGTTGTTTGGTCTTTAAAGGGAAAATACATTTTAAAATTGTAAGTTGTGAAGACAGTTTTAGGGTTAGTTTAGTACACTGCACTCTCAACTTCCATTTAAGGATTAACATTTTTTAATGACATCTTAGCAGTTGCTTTTTGCTGATTTAACTTGTGTTTAAACATGCAAATTTGTCAATTAAGTGTGCATTCATTATGCTTTAAGATAACACTTTTGTTATTACATCAAGGTGCTCTAAAGCTAAAAACAACATCAATTATAATTGTTAATAAACTAGGTCACATTGGCTTTACCTTTGTAGCTGTATTTCCTCCTACAATTCGCTTACGTCGAGTTACAGTGTGGTTTGTAATACCACACTTTAACTCAGGTAAAAATGTCTTGATTGCCCTCCTTTCTATGAGAAAAAGGAAAAAAAAGTATATTGTTTGGATAATCAATTAGTTTCCTCAAAAAGGTTCTTTTGAATATAATCTGATTTCTATGGCCACTCAGTTCTTTCATAATTGTAGGAATGAATTTCAGCCCAGGAGAAACTGCCAACTAACTGATAAAAAATTATTTTGAAAATACAACAGCTATGAGATACTTAGTTTGTTATGTTCAGAAAAGGGTAATTTGACCAGCAACTTTGTGTGTGTGTATGCTATATCACCTGTTGCTTAACTTCTTATATTTTATATTCCTAGTTTAGCTTAATTTCCCACTTATAGCATTCATCCAAATAATTTTAAATATATTATCTCAAATCTGTTTATATTTGCCCGCACCTTTTAGCAAAATCAGCAGAGGCAAATCTTTAAGCAGTGTACACTGTCACAGTACCACAGACATTAGTCTCACAAAGACAGTTTAAGTCAGAGGTGGGTAATTATTTGGGTCCAAGGACCACATAGTGAGTTTTGATGAGCTGTTGTAGGCTGGGCCAGCACCACCTTCCCCCTACCTCCTCCCATAACAACTCACCAAAATTTTCTACTGGTTTTGGGTGGGCAGGGAGCAGTGTCTGGGGGTAGGCAAGACCGGGATCATGGAGCCATGTTGCAGGGCAGTGACAGCTCAATGCTGGGGCCCAGACTGAACTGTGATCCACTCCCTGAATGCCCCCACCCTGTGTGGAGGGTGGGAGGGGGCATGTGTGTCAGGGGATGCCTGGGCACTAGGTCCTGGGAGCCAGCTAGGGGTGAGGAGAGGGAAGGAGTGAGGGAGAGGGAGGCATGGGGTGCATGCAGCAGAGCTCTGGTGTGGTCCACGGCTGCCCCCATGGTGTTCTGCCCAGGACAGCCTGCACTGCCCTCCTGTCTGCGCCTTCTAGCCCTGACCCAAGCCAGTGTGCAGCTTTTGGCAGGGCTGTTTCCAGAGTGGCTGCAGCTGGTGGGGCTGTTCTGCTCCCCTTGCCTCCAATGGCAGCTCCCCCTCTTGTTCCTGCCCCTGCTGTGCTACTCCGGATAGACAGGAGGGAAGCTTTACCTGAGCAGCTCCTGCCCCAGTGTGTGGGGTTGTGGCTCTAGCTTCCTACCACCTGTTCCACCTGCCTGCAGCTGGCTGCTCATTGTGCTGGGCGGGTGGAGCAGGTAGAAGGAAGCTGGGAGCTAGAGCTTGAGCCCCATGCTCTGAGGCAGGAGTTGCCCAGCTGAGGCTCTCCCCTGACTTGGAGCAGCACAGCAGGGGCAGGAGTAGGAGGGGAAACCAAAACTGGAGGCGAAAGGAACAGAGTAGCACCTGGCTGGTAGGCACGGGCAGAAGCGCAGTGAGAACTGCCCTGGGGCACTGAGGGGGTGGCTGTGGACTATATTTTGCCCACCCCTGGTTTAAACCATCTGAGCGTATGCCCTGTAGTGCCCAAATAATTGGGAATTCAATTAATTGTATCTGATTTTAATTTTTACAACATATCACCTAAATAATTCAATCAATTATTGTTGCCTGCACTTGCATGCCTTTAGTCTATTTTTTAAAGCAATGTGAATGCTCAGTTGAAAAATGTAAGTTTCCTTTGTAAAGTTTGTCTTAATATGTAGTATCTAGCTAAAATGTTGCACTCTAGGGAAACTTACCTTCATCTGCATTATAGTTTGGTATAACTTCCTGTGCTGTAATAAGATAATGAAATATTAGTACTCAGATATTTCCAAATATTTTAATTTACCCTGTCAATTTAAACATCTATTTATATATAAAATAACACCAGGTTTTTAAAGACTATAAGCCATTAAAGAATAAATAACATTTCAAACATTAATAGAAATACTTTTCCATCTTAGGTCTTAGAGGTGTTGTATCACAAAACAAACTAGGCACTGTTCAGGCATTTTGACTGAAAAGTGACCTGTAAGTAGCACATGACCTACATCCGATATATATCATATAATTAACTAAACAAGATTAGAATTTTTTTTCTGAACATAAATAACTACATAATAAAAACAGTTTCCTCCCTTTTTTATCCTGTTCTCTTTCAATATAAAGTCTCCAGGCTTTATATAAGTTCCCAAACTTTGGCGTTTCCCTGGACAAAACCTTTTATTCTGGAATCCTATACAAGCCCATTATCCCATCCTAAGTGCATGTGAAGCACTGAAATAACACTTCCCCCCTCCCCAACACACACACACCAAACTGGAATTAATTCCAATTAACTGCCATGCAAGATGCATGTGTAAGACTGTCCCTCTCCACGCACCTCTCTCCCCCTTCTCCTACCCTGCCCTTGCCTGTTTTGATGCAAGTCAAAGTCAGGACAGTCAACTCAGGGATAAATCCAACTCATCTGTTTTTAGCACCATAAAGCTTTCAGAAACTCAAAAAAATTCTTTGTTTAGATGACACCATTAATGACAAGATGAAAAGATCCTGAGATAACAAAATCCTGAAAACGCTGGGAGAAGGGCTGGTGCATGTGGAGGAGGCTTTGTTGGCAGGGGCACTTGTGGGGCTGGGGCAAGGAAAGATTTGCTCGGTGTTTTTGAGCATCCTGAACCAACAGGCTGTTCCCAACCAACCAGGTTTTAGAAACCGGACCAGGGAAGTGGTTCTCTATGGGCACCTGACCAGACAGGAAGAGACGCCAACAGCGTGCTTCAACCAGTTCATACCCTACTTCAGGTTTGCACTGTGGAAAGCCAGGAACCTGCTCGTAAACTGATAGTCAGACGTCACAGTCGAGGACTGTATTAAAATGGGACTGAGTGAAATGTACTGGTACTACAGGAAGATAGAAGAGGATAACAGGAAAGAATGCACACCCCATCTCATGGAGAGGGGTCTGGCATAGACTTTTCAGGTGTAGACCCTCTGAAGAGGGCAGTGGGTGGGGGCATGAACGATGAGTGTCCCTGGCGGCTGGGAGGGGCACGGCGGTGGCAGGAGTGAGCGCTGTGGTGATGGCAGGAGCATGGCAGCGGTAAGCAGGAGCTCCCGCAGACGCCACCAGTGCTGTTGGCAGTGGGGGGGTGGCGAGCACCAACCAGCAGCAGATGCCACCAGAAGTGGCAGCCAATGGGGATCGCTGACAGCCCACAGACACCGCCGGCGGTGTCAGCAATGGGGGGTGGCGAGCTGTAGCCACCCACAGGCACTGCTGAAAGTGTCAGCTGTGCCTTTTTGTATGGGGTGCACCCCCATGCTCAGGGGGTGCATGTGCATCCATGTGCACCCCCTATGTATTGCCCCTGGGTGGGGGTACAGACATGGAGAAGGGCTCACAGTTGTGCAATGTGAATTTTGTAACAGATTTTTAGTGTGTTTTGAGCTGCCAAGTGAACCACAAGGGCAGAGTGTTGCAGGTGGAGATAGATAAATAGAAAGCTTTTTTTTTTTTTTGCAACTCTTCCCCAAAAAACAAAAAAACAAAAAATCCCAACCACAACATTTGGTGAAAGCTGTCTGATTATCCCATGATTCTGGTCTTTGCTGCTCACCAGGTGAGGCCAGGAAGGAATTCCTTTTCTCTCCCTATATCCTACTGGTATCTGGTGGGTTTTTTTTCTGCCTTCCTCAGAAGCATTGTGTGTTGGTCAAAGCTAAGGCTGGGGATTTTGACTGGGGTGCAGGTACCCCTGTCAGGAATTAAATCATCTAGAAATTCCTAGCTAGATGGTGTTATTCCTTAGCTCAGGGCCAGATCAATCATTGCATTTGGGATAAGAAAGAAAATGTACCCTACATTCAGTATAACACAGTATGTGGGGGGTTTTTACCTTCATCTGGGGAATGTAGGCAGAGGGGTATGCTGCTCTTCCTTGAATCTCTAGAGCTTTTTTTTTTGTTCACAAACTACTTCCTGCCATGGCAGTGGCAGGACATAGTCGGTGCCTTCATCCTCCCACTTCACCTATTGCAAGTTAAGGGACATTTTTTATATATTTCAGGCATTATGCCTGCTAGTTGTGTGTGAGGGTTGTTCTTGAAGTTTTTAGGAACAAGTCAGGAAAACAGGTGTCCAGGATAGCTTAGAAAGGGATAACCCTGTCTTGAGCAGGGAGTTGGACTAGATGACCTCCTGAGGTCCCTTCCAACCGTATTTTTCTATGATTCTATGTTCTGTATTTAAAACAAACGAAAAAACAAACCCTAAACCCTTTAAGAATGAGAATTTTGCCTATATAAAGATTGAAGGATTGGGCCATTTTTGCCAACTGCACTTCAGAATATTGACTTTGAATTTCTGGCTTTAGAATAAAATGTAAAAAAATAAAATCTAAACATACAGGTTTAGAGGGCTTGCTTTACCAGGGGCACTTTAACTCTGGGCTCTAAATAGAGTGCCCAGAGCATCTCATGTATCAGCAGCCCCATGCTTAAAAATGGCAGCAGGGTGTTTTATCTAAAGCTCACTGAATAAGCTTTAGTTAATGAGCCCCCACTGCCATTTTAAAGCATTTTTAAGCAAGCACACATGAATGTGTAAGTACCACACTCCAGAACACTTGGTTAATTGTGGCTCATGTATAGGCACCCATATGACTAAAATTTATTGATGATTTTGCAAAGTTGCCTCAGGTGCAGCTGCTGAGAAAGAGCTCTCATTATGTGAAATGAGTTCGTTTTTTAATTTAATTCCAAAGAAATATAGTTATGTTGATACACTCCAGGCACAAAGACTGACTAAAATGAAATCTAAAATTAATAAAGGTAAAGATGCATCAGCAGAGGAGACATGAGAAATCGATTTGAGGACAAATGGATTCTGCCCTCTGCTCCTATTAAAGTCACTGCCTAGGTGAGGGAAGAAGAATGCACAGCTAATTCATATCACATAAAACTCTGCCCCCTGTATTTATTCTTCTCTCTACATATCCTCCCCAACTGCCCTGCCTGGGCATTTGCCTCTTATCCCATGATCACCTTTGAGCTTCTCCTTCCCTCCCCCTTGTACATAGAGAATCTTCCCTCAATTTATACAAAGAAGTACAACCCTATCTTTTATATCCTTTCTAAAGACCCACTTCTATTGCAAAGACAACTAGAAATCTAGCAATTTCCTGTAGATAATGATGACTACAGAAAAAATACATTTCTTAAAAGTGCAATGCTATGGGCCAAAATTAAATGGCTAATTGGTATAGAGAACTCTGCACAGTGCCAATGCCTAATTAAATATGCAAACATATTAAACATTTTACCTTTCACTTTTGCTCTTGTGTGTATTATCACTGGGAATAAAAAGCAAAGATATTAATATACATCAAATTTTCTCAGACTGACTCAGGTAAATGTTTTCCAAACTTTTAAAATGTTTCAAAGGGAAATATTTAATATAATTCTGTGATAAACATCATGCAAATGCCTATAAATATGTTAATAACATTAACAGAATATCAGCATCATGTTCTTTTGCGGTTCGTTTATTGCATATTTTCCCTTAAAAAGTCTTTCCCATTTGCACTGATTTTGCAGTTAGGAAAATGATCTTAAGAAATCTTGTCTTAAGACAGTCTTGCCACCTTGAACCACTAATTAAGTATTGATGGGTGCAAAAACATTTCTAATGTTTTTATTAAGTCAATTTTGTATTTCTATATCTGAAGTTTGCCGATGACTTTGCCAGGTTTCAGTGGATGCGGCTTCTGGAGAAAGAGCTCTCATTATGCGAATCAAGCATGTTTTTGACTGAATTCAGAAGAAATATACATATCTCAGAACATTACAGCTGTTACCAGAACATACAGCATCAGGCTGATTGACTAAAACACAACCCAGAGCCAAACTAAATAATGACAGAGGTGACTCGCTAGGTGAGACACTGAAAGAGCTTATCAATTAGAAATAGATTCAGGAGCAAATGATTGACCAGTTCTGGCCTTAGATACTGGGTTGTAGATAAGGGGGTGTGGGAGAGGCAATGGGCACGGTCCACCAATTGTTCAGGGGACAAATAGCAGATGTCTTCATTTAATATAACATTGTTTGGAGAGCTCTACCATCATATTTTTACACCTTATGCAAGGTACTGCCCCTGTCACCTCCCTGAGCATTGTACTCACAACATTGTGGTCTCTACACTGAGCGTGCCTATAGCATGTCCGGACACCTTTGGACTCCACCACAATTCAAATAAGATAATACTTTTCTAGTTTTCTGGTATAAATCTCATTTTATTTTCCTTCATCTGCTTCTGGAACATGTATAACATATTCTGCTTGAAAGCTATCAAAGAAACTCTCTAACCAGAAGAGAATTGGGGGTGGTTGGGGGTGGGTTTGTCTGGATTTTGGAGGAAACTGGCAAAGGGATATGTTGGTGTAACAGTTACTTCAGGAGTAGGGAAAAAAAAAATTAAAAGAAACAAAATTAAATTTAATCTTTTGGAAGTGCATGGAGCGCCACAGCTAAAAGAACTGTAATTACAGTGTGTGGGAACAGTGTTCCTGCATGTCTATAGGGACCCCTTCTGCCCTGCATGCTGCTAGTCTTTTCCTCTTATGCAATACATGGACAATCCTTATGTTTTAGTTTAAAATTTTCAGAACACGGGAAGTAATGCTATCTAAGTTTAACCTCCAAAACAGAGAGCTTTTCCTACTCCTGTGATGTCTGTCCTGTGGGATACTTAACACTGAGCAAGAGCTATCCGCGAAAATTAAATGGCTAACTGGCATGAAGAACTTTGCAGTACAGGCAGTCCTTGACTTACAACATTTAGACTTACAATGTTTCACACTTACAACATGTATAAATTGACACCCTCTTTCAACTTTCTGACATCAGTTTCAACTTTACACACTTGATCTGATGCCACTCCAGGCCAGCAAACAAGTTTTCTGCATTGCCCATCTGCTGTCTGTCCAAACTTCCTTGGACACTTTCTTTAAGAAAGCAGACAAAACTCCAGAAAAACCTGCAGCCAGGACTCCTGAGAAGACCCCAGCCAAGAACCCTTCAAAAAGTCCAACAGTCACCTCAAAGCAGTCCTTCCAAATCAATCTGATTGCTATTTACAATATAAATATGTTAAAGTAGCTATATTACTCATCTATAATTGATAGAGTACAAAATTCTGGGTTATTTTTGGTGAAAATAGGGTATTGGGCCTTGGTTCAGGAAACAATCCCCCATTTACATTGTTTCCTATGGGAAAATTGGTTCCGACTTGCAACTTTTCAGCTTAAGACAGTTCTCAGGAACCAATTGTGTTGTAAGTCTGAGGACCGCCTGTGCACAAAAATAAGAAACTGAAAAATGTACCTTTACGGCCTACTTCTTTATTACCTTAGAATAAAAAAGAAAATCATTAATTACTCTCTCTTCTTCTGACATACAAATGTAAATGCTCTCCAAACATTTTCAGCATTGCATAAGGAAATAATGAATATACTATCTTGATTAACCTAGTCGAAAAGACAATGAATAAATATATATAATTAGTGAAATACCAAAATATTGATCTTGAACATCTGGCTCTGGACTTCGTTCACCTAGGAATAAAATGCAAAAACATCAACAAACTCCAAATGATCTCCATCTTTGGACACTTCATGTAAATGGTCTCCAAACTTTTACTGCATTGGACAGTGAAATGTGTAGTATGCTATAGTGGCATGCAGCAAAAGAATGTCTATAAATATGTGAATAAAAATAATAAAATACCCAAATATAGGCCTTAACTCTCTGGCCTGGACTTTGTTCATCTGAGAATAAAACATGAAAATACAATAATATACATAAAATATACTCCCTCTATTTATAAATTTGGCGCACACATACAACTATTCTCTAAAGTTTTACAGCATTGCATAGAGAAGTATTCAGCACAGTTAGTAAGTAACATAATAGAAATGCCAATATCTACATCTATATTGGAAGAAAAAAAATTAAATACCAGACTGTTGACCTTGAGTCTCTGTTTCTGGATTTTGTCCTTCTAAAAATAAAACCAAAAATATTAATACACACCAACATCTTCCTTTCACTCTGGTATACACATATACTTTCCAAATTCTTACAGCGTTGCATGAGGAAGTATTCAGTATACTATAGCAACTAACATGATAGGACTATTGATATTTGAATCAATAACTATAGCTGAACAAAAAAATTATAGCAAAATGGTGAACTTTGATGTACACTTTGTTCAACCAGGTGTAAAACACAAACATATCACCATAAAATTTCTGTCTCTCACTCTGGCACATGTGTCTTTTACAAATGTTTACAGTATTGCATAAGGAAATACCCATTATAGATATTGATAACATCATAACAATGCCTGTGAGTATATGGCTAAAAATAACAGAATACAAAAATGTTGGATATGCACGTGATCACCAGGCAGTCTGGAAAGCAGCTTCCATAGGTCAGTCTGTTGAGGTGGGGATTGAGGCCCCCATAGGAAGGGAGGGAGGGAGGGAGTTGGGTAGGGCTGGGGCTGTTGCCCAGCCAGGCAGTGCATGGGGCTTGGGGTCCAGGGCTGGGATGCATGACTGCAGGGGTCTGGCAGGGAATGGGACAGGGCTGTGGACAGCTCATCTGGGGGGTAGGAGGGCCTGGTTCCTTGGCCCTGCGTGCATTCTGGGAGAGGGCAGGAGGTGACACATGCCCTCCAGATTTCTGTGCAGGGCAGGGGTACAGGCGGGCTGCCTGCTGCAGGCTCAGGGCTCCCCTCCCTGCTTCCCTTGCCCCAGGGCCTCCATAGCCTGGCAGGCAGCCCCCAGCATGGCAGGGCAGAAAAGGGCTGGACAGAGAAGCTCTTTGCCCCTAGGAGCCCTGCACCACCCTGGTGAAGTGACCCCTGCCTGCCCAGCAGCAGCAGGGGTGGTGGCTCAGAGTTGTGCCCCACACTGCTGCTGGGCTGGCTGGGGACACCTTGCCAGGACAGTGAGGGGCTGGTGGCAGGAACAAGCTTCCCTGCTGGTCCCATTCTGCTCTGCATGCCCACTGAGGTGTGAAGGCCTCAGGGGGAAGGCAGCAGAGCAGAGAGCCTGAGCCCACAGTGGGCAGCCTGCATCTGCCCTCCCTGATGGGCTCTGCTCTGGCTGTGCTGCCCATGTGGGAGGGGGATCTAAACACCACTCTCTATTCCCCACTCAGGCCACAGCAGCTGCCACCTCCCATAAGTGGCAGCCAGGGCTCAGGTGCAGCTGCAGGGGCCAGGGGATATGGTCCTCCATTCCTGGCCTCGGAGCTCTGGCAGCTGGGGATCCCCTCCAGCAGGGCTGGCGGCGTATGGGGCTGTGGGTGGGGGGATGAGGGTCACCAGCAGAGCCAGAGGGCTGTGGGTGGGGAGTGAAGGGCACCTGCAGGGCTGGGGATTTGTGGCTTGGGAGTGAGGGGTCTGGACCTGTGCCCTGGTGAGCGAAGGGGGCAGGAAGAGATCTGATTTTTCATGATAAAAAACCCTAAATCAAATACCAAAATGTATAGTTATTTAGAATTAATTTTATTCTAGTGATTGAGGCAGTGATAGGTTTCCAAACTGCTTTAAAATTATACATATATCAATAAAACATTTGGTTTTATTGATATATTGGTCTTTGGTTCCAAACTTTGTTCATCTAGGACTAAATAAGAAAATATTTATCATGCTATGTTCCTGACATCATAACAAAGTCTATGAGAATAGAGTTAATAATAACATAAAGTTGATCTTGATTCTCTGGACTTGGACTTTGTTCACCTAGGAATGAAACACCAAAACATCAATATATAACAAATTCTCCCTTTTCCTGTGGCAAACACATGAAAGCTCTCTCTAAACTTTCATATAACTGCATAGAAAATTGTTTAGTATTCTATGGTGGTTAGCATCATCAAACATTAAAATAATAGAATACCATCGTCTTGATCTTGAGTTTCTATTTCTACATTTTGTTCATCTAGGAATAAAACATAAAAACATGAGTATATACCAAGTTATCTTTCATTCTCTAGTATACACATGAAAATACTCTTCATACTTTCACAACATTGCATGAATAAGTATATAGTAACAGCTAGTAATTAACATAAAATGATGAAAATAATAAAATACCATCAGGTTCACCTTGAATTTCTAGTTCTGTCATTTCTTCACCTAGAAATAAAACTCAATATCATCAGCATACCACATACTCTCTCTTTCTTTGGCTTGCACGTGAAAATGCTCTCACAGCCTCTCACAGCATTGCATCAGGACAGAATTACTACACTAGGGAAACTAATGTTATAAAAACACTTAAACGTATAGATATAAAATGCCAACATGTTGATCTTGAATTTCAGGCTCTGAACTCTTTTTTTATCTAGGATTAAAATACAAAATCATTAAAACACTTCAAATTCTCCATCTTTCTCTGGCATACAGTCCCCAAACTTTTATTTGCTTACAAAGGGAAATATTTAATATGGTAAATAACACTATTGAAATGCCTAAATAAATGCATGCAGCACAAACACCAAAACAATATCAAAATATTGACCTTAATCATTGGCTTTACAGTTTGTTTACCTAGGAATAAAATTCAAATAGGATAATACAGAATGAGCTAACAGACTTACCTTACATTATTTTTAAAATGGTGCCAACTTAGGCACTTAGCTGAATTTTTGAAAAGCAGTTAATAGAGTAACGTTATGATAGCTTTGGAATAGGTGAGCAGAATATTTTTATCTCTTTATTATCCTTATAGAAGTAGGTTTTATAACTCTGTAACTAAAATTTGTTGATGGTTTTGCAGCTGTTGGAGGACATGCTCCAATTATGTGAACGAAGATTCTTTTTTATTGTATTCAGAAGAAATTTAGCCATCTCAGTACTTTTTTGGCATTACCAGGACAGGCAACATCAATCTGATTAACTAAAACAAAACCCAGAGCCAAACTAAATAAGGGTAGAGGTGAATCAGTAACTGAGTTACTGCTGAAGAGCTTGTAAGATATGGAAGCAAATGACTGAACAGTTCTGTCCTCAGATCTACAAAGATATATGATCATGACACTTTTAGCAAGAAAGGGAAGAGCAAGTTCAAAGCAAAATAAAAGAATAACTCTATTAATAATTGTTTAGATCCCCTTTGCATACTTAGGGTTGAAATATGTAAGTATTCTTTATGCTTTAGCTTAAAGTGATCAGGACAAAGCTATCGAAAAGTACCTTCACAGTTCACTTGTAGTTCATCCTCTCCTGTAAGGCAATCAACTTCCTTGTTACAGAGGTACTTCTTTGGAATACATACACCTGAGTTACAGAGAAAACTCTTGTTCTTGCATTCTGTAGAGGAAGAGAATACCATTTATGTGGATGGGGTCAAATGGTTCAGCAGCTTAACATATGGCAAGAGTAATATGTCCAAATCAGATCTTCATAACTATATGATGACACCAGACACAGTAAACCTAAGATAAAATGGATGCCGTTAATTCTGTATACTCTCTATTTTTCAGTTTCAAGGATACAAAAATTTGGTAGTAGTTCCCAAACTTGTTGAGTAAGACTACTTGCTAATTTTTTTCCAAAAGTGTGTTCACATCAACCCCAGCTAACCATCACTCAACTTCCTCTCTTGTTAGCATTTCTGATTTCAATAGAGCTTTAGGATGCTCCCTGGAGTAGGGCTAACATTTTCAAAAGCAGAACCCTAAACTATGCTTCTAATGCCCCCTCTACACATTAAAGGTACTGTGTAATTAACTGGTTAACTGCCCAATTACTGGGAAAGCAACTGTCATACAATAACTCCCCCCAACCAGCTAGTTAGACCTTGAAAAACATACTGACTTTATAGTTGGTTGCTACCGAGCTTTAATTTGCACATATAGTAGGGTCTCCCTTGCAGCTGAGAGCCCTGTCAGCTGACATGGCTCCTAACTGCTGGGTGTACCATGCCCAGTGCAAAATCCCTACGCCCAGGAGATTGAGATAGCTGTGATCCCCAGAGCTCAGGGTGCATAAAACTCCCAGACCTTGAGGATCACAACTACCATTATTCTTAGTGCCTGGGGGTGCGGGAAACTCCCAGACTCTGAGGATCATGGCTACCTTGGTCTGTAGGACTCTGGGGTACAGGAAGCCTCTGGGGATCATGTCTACCGTGATTCCTCAGGCTCTGGGCTATGGGAAACCCCTAGGGCTGCAGGTTTCCTTCACCCCAGAGGCAGAGGGATCATCTCTGCAGTGATTCTCCACCCCCAGGGGATGCATTCCCCACACCCTGCCTCAGCAGTGCATGGGGCACCCCCGTGGCTGGGAAGCCCTCACAGCCAGGATGCGTAGGGCTCCCAGCCATGGGAGCTTCCTTTTTGCCAGTGCAGGGGGAACCCAGGACCAGGCTCCCCCTGCACTGGCAATAAGGTATGATAGGATCTAATGTGTGATCCCACAATTGCACCTCCTGCCATGCACACGTGGCACGGCAGGAGGTAAGAATTTGTGAATTGTGCATGAGATCCCATTGTGCCTTTGCCTGCACATGTAAAGCAGGCCTAAGTGACTTCTAAGTAGGCCTGTGCGAGTTGGCAGTGATTCGATTCGGATCCGGCCACTTCAGATGGCCGCAATCCAATCCGGAGCTCTGGACCGGATTTCTGCCTTGATCCCCCAAACCCCTGCACTGATCTTCTTGAAACTTAGCAGACTTCATGGTCTCTGCAAAGTCTATCATCTCGGAAAAGTTCATCCAAGTCGGACGAAAACCAACAAAGTTATAGATATTTATTTTTCCCCCATTATAACCTATGGCTGGATCTCTGAGGCAGCTCTGAACCGCTTTGGGAAACCGAATGAGGCCAGCGCTTGGACCCGGATGTGCTGCTTTGGACCTCAAAGCATCTGATGCTTCTCCAGATCCAAAGCTCTGTCCAAAGCCTCATACAGCCCTACTTATAAGCACACGTTCTGTTAAGTAGCTTAGGTGCAAGTATAGGATTAGAAGAAAAAACATTTTTTTCTGTGATTTTACCTACAGTTTATTTGTAGATTTCACCTAACCTGTAAATGTGCTGGTATAGGGACATTGTTGTAAGCATAGATGTCTATAGTTATAAGCATACCTATGTGAAAAATACAAAGCCAGAATGTATTTGGCAGTTTTAAAAATTGGCCAGATATATTCATTATGTTTTAATAAAAAATTACTTTTGCCTTTGTTAGCATCCATTATTAATTCACTTTCTATGAATACTCTAGCAGACAAACTTATTAATAGGAACACTAATAAGAAAACCAAAATCAGGATTATTTGTGGAAATTAATTTTGAATTTGTAAGCATGTTCTGCTTGCTTCTGTGTAGCACATTAACCTCATTTTAAAATACATATCCTCCAGTTCAGTTATTTGACCTGTTTCTACTCTGTTTTCAGGCAAACTAGCCACAGCTTGAATTTCAAATGCTGAACAAAGCGATTTGTCATGAATGAGCTGCAGGTCAGGAATTATCTTAGATGTATTTTTGTGAATAATATTTCATGAGTAATACATTTGAGATGATACTAACTTTGTTTAAGGACAGTTTGCTAACAGGAAAAGATGCAGATCTATTTTTACTATCAAAACTTTCCTATAATAGTGATCTTTTTTAATTCAACCAGGCAAACTAATTTTTAACAACAATATCTTTCTGCTTCTTAAATAATGCCACTCTCTCTCTCCTAACATTCTTAGATTATCTATGCAAGAGGGGAAGTTACATAAAAGAATGTACATTGAGGCAGACTCAATATTATTACCTTTGCAACACAATTCATCACTTAGGTCTCCACAGTCATTTATCCCATTACAAGTTTCTGTCAGAGGAATGCATTTCTTATTGGCACAACAGAATTCCTGTGGTGTACACTCTGTAAAACAGGAACAAAAATGAACTATATGTGGAAGTTTCTACAGGTCTATAAATGTACAGGGCAATTTCTTATTGATAAGCATACTTTTGCATTAGCTGCTCCCCTCCCCGCTGCATTTTAGGCCTTCATCCAAAGCTCAGACAAGTCAGTAGGTGTCTTTCCATTGATTTTCAAAAGGCTTTAATCAGGCCTTCAGTGTGGTCTCCTGGTTTTTTTCCCCTCTCCACCTTCCAGTTACCTGGAAAGCACTCTCGTTGTTAAGTACTCAGATAAAAATGTTAATCAGGCATTTTACATATTAATAGGGATTAATATGATGGGCACTCTTCTTTGTGAAGGAGACATCATATTCAGGAGTATCCAAATTTTTGCTTTTGCGATTATATAAAAAATAGAGAAGATTATAATCTGTCCCAGCCATGTGCATCTCTCTCTGATGCTACCAAAATAGCCGACAACACCAGAACCCCCAAAACCTGCAACCTAACTCCAGTCCCTCAAAGCCATTTATCATCATATTTTACATATAAAACAGAGAACTATAAGAAAAGCTTCAGACAAGGACTGAGTCACTAGTTTACACCAGTAAAGGAATTAATTTTTTCAGGTTCAGTCATTTGAGGCGATGGACATCTTGCAGAAAGCACTAAGAATTCATACAATCCAGCTCTGGGTTGCTTACCATGCTACTGGTTACTTAATTTCATTGCATTTTCTTCCTGAAAAGAGCAACGGCTAGGAGGATCTCTCCACCTGGGTAAGAGAGAAATTATCCAGAAGGATGCAAGATGGTCAAGAGAAGGAGTTTAGAGCTGCCTTTCTCGATTAGGAAGTGAATGCAATTGAAGGTAAAATATTTTGTCTTTTTTGAATGTCTTTCAGAGTATTTTGGGGACAAAGGTTAATTGTATTCCTTGTTTATTATTGTTATTTAAACAGCTGAAAATCATCATCAATTTTACAAAAAAAGCAAAAAAGCAATTCAATACACATATATAGGGTACTGACAGACAGGCACTCCCCACAGTAACTCATGGTGCTTTGCAGGAAGCACCATGAGTTACAGTGATCCCCCAGACCCAACTGACTTTCACTGTTGGGCCTGGGAGACTGGTGGATCAAGCTCCAGTTTAGAGTGGCTGCTTTCAGCAGCTGCCCTTCCCTAGCCCCCTGCCCCCAGCTCCAATGCTGTCTTCATAATGGGAAGGGGGAAGACAGTGGAGGGGGATCAGTCTGGGGTTTCCTTAGCCTAGGCTGGAGGGTGGTGCAGGTGGACTGGAGCCCTCCTCCTCCCCCAACCTCCAGCATAGGCTGGGGAAACCCTTGACCAAGCTCCTTCCCCTCCCTTCTCCTCATCTCATTCTGAAGACAGCACTGGGGGTGGAGATGGGCTACATCAGTCCAATCCTGCTCCTGGCACATACTGACATAAGTTAATGAAGGTACTCTGCTCTGGAGCACCTTTATCTGAACCTTCATGCAATGAGGGTTCAGATTATTACACAATCAGTTTTTAAGTGTCCTACAGCCATGCACTTCTGTAAGGGCATGGTTGTAGAGTACTTCAGGGACCCAGTTGCACAACAAACTGTCACTTCTGTCAGTGCCCATGGTTTGTCTATGATAGCACGCTTGATAGTACAGCTTAAAATTAAGAATCTTAAGAGTGTCTAAAAAACCCTCTATTTTTCTTTTTCTTTTTTTTTACCAACCTCTGTGGACTTCATGGCATGCCACTGTAGCAAAATTCTTTACACCACCTGGAGGTGACTTTTTAATTAATTTACATTCAGCTAGGCTAGTCTCTGCCCCTCTGCATATCACTTGAAGACACCAAGATGAAGTGTTGGTATGTTCTGGGACAGTGAATGTCTTTCTGTGATATTCAGCACCCCTGTGAAGATACAGTTTAAGAAAACAATTGTTATAACACAGAATACACTTCCTTTTATTTTGTGATATAGAATTGGTCTAATTCCCACCCACCACCACCCTGCTGCACAACGGGCTGAGAAGGAATAAATACACCCCATTTATAAAATGGTGAGTCAATAAAAAGGGGTATGTAAAAGATGTCTCTTTGGAAGAAAAGGTAAAACAAAATGGGGTTCTTAGTCTACAAATTGTTCAATACAATTATTCCCTGCACCCAAGTATTGCCCCATCAAATTCACTGTGCCTCATCATGGGCAGAAATTAAACATGTAAGGTCCAACCTTTAGTTGTATGTGGACTTTATTAATCAGGAATTTGGGGAACATCCTGCATCATGCTGAGTATCTTTGACTTCTCCCAAATTGAGTGAAAGCCAAAAGTGGTGAGATCAGAGCAAGATTGTGCCCTTAATAAAATTATTTTTGGTAGCCTTATTCTTGCTTTAATATTGATACTCTTCTGCATTAAGAAACCTGTGTCAAGTACATAAGCAATTACAGAGGCTTGTCATGGCTAAATATGTAATGCTCAACCAAGACTCAGTGTTCTGTCTTGGTACAAGTCCCCACCCATGTTGATTGAAAAGTTAATGGCCAGGACTGGGAATTGAACTCTCTCTCATAGTTATTTTGTGGAGCTCTACTGCAGGATAACAGGTCTCATGTAGCATGAAGTTATCACTTAGGTCTTAGACACATGCTCATTTGCTGTGCTACAGAATGGAGTGTGCAGTGCCCCTTGACTGGAGCACTACAAAGTTGCCTCAGAGCATGCTCTCTAGCCAGGGGGCAACAGCGTCCCTGGCAAACTTGACCGTAAACGCTTGCCATCACAGAAACAGCTGATTGGGTTATCTGAAAGTTGCCCAAGATGGCAACACTAACTGGGGGTCTCCTCTGCCAACCCAGGATAGCAATGGCTGATCTTGTAGGCCCCCCTGCTTGATCAGTTGTGGCTCTCTTGTCTGAGAATGCACTCTGTTTCCGGGGAGTCAGGTGTCAAAGGTAGTCGCTGGCCACCCATGTGTGTGGAGCAAGTGAAGAGAACACTGTCTCTTGGTCCTGCAACAGTGGCTTCAAAAAACAAACCTGGGGGGGGTGTCGGGAGTGGCAGCTCTTTCCACCACCTGGTGGTGCCCTGGCAACATTGGTTTCCCCATGCAGCATTTCCCTTTTCTATACAAAGACCCTACAAAACTTACGCTTCAAAGCCACGGTGTCTGCAAGCTACATTTGCTTCATTCATACTCCATTTGCTGTTACACAGAAATAATTTCTCAGTGTTGTTCACAAGCTTTACTTGAATTACACCTTCTGACTCTGAATCTCCATAGTTCAGAGAAACGTCAAACGTCTCTAAAACAAGCAAATACATAACCCATAACACTGTTACTCTTGCAGAAGGGTATTAAAGGAAACATGAGCTCAGAAAAAATATGGAAGGGTTAGACAAGCAGTGGAACGGATTATGTAGGGAGGTTGTAGAATCTTATCAAAGGAGTTTTTTAAGAATGGCTTAGACAAGGGATGCTCAACCTCTGGCCCACTGGCCAAATGCAGCTCACAGAGCCTTAGAATCTGTCTCATGGGGCTCCCCATGCCTTGGCAGTGGGGAAGCAGTGGCAGTTAATACTACCCCCCCACCCCACTGTCAAAATCTCAAGCCCCACATAGTGGGTCAGAGCCAGGCCACAGCCCCCACTTCCCATGGCCAGATCAAGCCTGGGTCACATTCCTTTCCTTCTACATGGCCTGGTTGAAGCAGGGTTGGGCCATGCCCCTTTCCCTCCACTTGACCAGGTTGGGGCTGAGCCATGCCCCCTTCCTCCCGGGGGCCAGACCATGCTTCCTTCCCCCCAGCCTAGTCAGATCGGGGCTGGGCCATGTCTCTTTCCTCCCACAGGGCTGGGTCTTGCCCCCCACAACTGGATAGGGATGGGGCTGGGCCATGCCCCTTTTTCCCTCGCAGCTGGATCAGGACAGGGCTGCCCTCCAACCTCCTACTATGCAGCCAGATGAGTCCCTACCATGTATGCTGTGTGCCAGGTTGGGTCCACAAGCCAGACTCAACCTGTGGAGGGAGTGGGCAATGCCTATCCAGCCCCACAGACAAAAAGGTTGAGCACCATTGGGTTAGACAGAAGCCTTTAGGAATGGTATAGCTATAAATGATCCTGCCTTGGGGCATGGGCAAATACTAAGTGGCTTTTTGAGTTTGCTCCCTTTGCAAATAAATGAACATAGTTTTTAATTGGTAGAGAGTGAAGTACCTATAAGTTATCAATATATGTTTGGAAAATAGGATTCTAATACCTCCATGTATGTAATTGCCTTTACTCATATACTTTGCTTCTGGGCGCTGACATTCATAGCTCTTCAGCTGACAGTAAGTTCGAAATGTTCTTCCATTGATAGAAGACACCGAGGTGCCATTCTTCGGACACTGGTATGGAAGCTTGCAGATACAATTTCCTGACACACATCTCTTCCAGGGCAGACAAAAAACTTTCTCACAGGAGTCCTGTGTGTATTTCTCTTTTAAACATTCTCCTATCAGGTGTGTCTCCTCATGAGTTGGTTGAACCTGCTGAACTGGTTCTTCATTGTACTCAGAGGTCTGGTTCTGGAAAACCTCAAATAAAGAAAAAGAATGAAATAACTCTAGGAAACAAATGAGCTGCTATTTGAGCCCATTTCAAAATCCACTGAAAGTACTGCATATCCTTCTACTGATTCCAACTGAACGTTATATCAGGCCCATCGTTACCCCTTTTCTTGTAGCAAAAGGGTTTTTCACATCAGGTGTTTTTAGTATTATATATAGTCACCCCACACTATCTTCTTCCTCTTCCTTCCTTTTTTAAAAAAAAACTTATTTGGGGTTTGGTTAATCCTCTTTTTCTTTTTGAATCTCTCACCAGGGCCTCTTCTCTCTGATTTCTTGCAAATGTAACAGTCTTGCCTTTTCAATATGTCAGTTTTAGTACACAGCAGATTAGAAAATTTTAACCCAGAAATTGAACACATTAAAAATGGTATGATGAACTGACATTCAGTGGGATTTACAGTAAATTGCTATAGGGGTGTGCGAAGCAGCCTGCTTTAAATTTGGATTCAGATTCGGCCCAAATCAGGGACAGTGATTCAATTTTTTTGATTTGGATCACTGTCCCCGATTCAATTCAGCTGAATCCGAATTGGAAGATTTGATGCTGATGGATTCAGCCATAGACACAGCTTTAAAAGTTTTTTCTACATACCTTGAGGTACTAGTATGGCTCATGAACGCTGAGATGCTGGGGTGGATGGAGGATCCTACAAGAGCATGGGGACCCCCCCATGTGCTTGGTGACAAGTACTTCCAGTCCACTTCCAGGCCTGCTGGGGAACATGCAGGGGAGCCCCCCATGTCCTGCTGGTTCAGCAATCAGTCGCGAGGGGACCCCAGGTGCCACCCCAGACCCAGGAAGCAGGCAGTCACTGAGCTGGGGGAGCACGGGGGGCCGCCCCTGCATGCTCACCAGCAGACCCCCACACTCCTGAGACATATGAATCTAAAGTTTTCCTTTAAGGTCTGCAGAAGCTGCAGAAACAATTATGTATAATGAACTTTTTGCAAACTTGAACATTAAACACCAGTATATTTCATGGCCGTATATTTTCTTGCTTCATGCACAAAAACAAATTTGTTGGTTGGTGGCCCTGGCCCATATGAGTTTTGTGTTGATTTACACCTATACTATTATAGAGCCTGAGTAATTTAATTCAGGGTCCGATTAACACATAGACCAACTAGGCACATGCCTAGGGCCCTGAGCTGAGGCGGGGAGGGGGGATGCAGTGTGGTGCGAATGGTCCTGTCAACTTTCCCTCCTCTCCTCTCCTTTCCCTTCCCCTGATGCCTGTGGGGGAGGGTGCTACTAGGTAAATATAATTTTTTTTCCAATATTGACCCAGTTCACATTCACTCGCTGGACAGCCATGACAGCAATACAAAACAAACAATGAGACTCATTTGCATACCTATCTTGCATATACCAGGGCTATGCAAGTAAAATATGCAAATGAGTCCTCTCCTCACTTATACTACATTGCCCATGGTAACTTGCTAGTGAGTGAATGAGAACCAAGTCACACACCTCCGCAACGGCAGCACCAGGAGGGGAAGGTGTTCTTTTCTCTGCTGTAGCTGCTCTAGAGGTGGGGAGGCCTTCGCTTCTGGCCTCTCCCATCCCTGCCTAGGGCCTGCTAAATAGTTAATCTGGCCCTGATTTCATTGAAGATTTGGCATTTTTAGTTACTACTATTTGAGATAAAAAGTATGTTGAAACATAAAAATTACATCAACAGACTTCTGCATACAGATATAAGAAAAAAGTTCTTATATCCAGATTTGGCTTGGCATTCTTGAATGGGCTTGTTAAATCAATACAATTCAAGTCTAAAGTATTACAGTGAAATCCTGAGCTGCTGAAATAATGAGCGCTTTGTTCCAGATTTGAATGGAAACAGGATTTTACATAGAAATTTTATCCTGTTGTGAAATCGTGTTAAATTTGTCGTCTTATTCATGGGTCAGTACTTATTCAATTAATTGAACTATATCCTTATACAATCAAAACAATGAGACAGATCCTATTGTCCTCATTCTGGCTTAATTCTTATATTTCACTGGAAGTTTTTCCTGAGTATAACCTGAGAATAAACAGAAGAATTTGGCTACCTGGGGCCCTATTCCTGCAACTGAATCAAGTTAGGAATACCGCTGAACCCATGTGAAACTCCATGCAAATTTGGCTCACTGACATAATACCCAAATAGAATAAATAGAGGAAAGAAAAATATACATCAAGATTCAGATATTCAAGGTTGGAATAATTATATCAGTACCATTAAAGGAAATTTTAAAATCATCTATTTTTCCCAGTCAGTATTTAAGAAAAGAAATAATTTCATTTAAAAGAAATGAAATTCTTACCTTTCCTCCATAAGTACAAAAGAAGACACATGAAAAACCCAAAAGCAGCAAAACTTTCATGATGAAGAGTTTTTATCCTTCTTTTTAAAAAAGAATTTCCCTGGCTAGGGTTGTTTTTAACCTCAGATATTTGTTTGTGTTTAATTTTTAACCTTTAGTAAAATATTTAAAAGTTCGTTTAGAAACAGAGTGCAAGAACCTTCACATTGACTGATAAATCTGAGCACGCTGTAAGTATATTGTCTCAGTTTATCTGGTTTTACGGTAACAAGAGAAGATAACAAAAGTAAAGCCTTTAAAGTAAATTATTAAAGGGAAAATCCCATTAGGTATTCACTTTTCAAAGCCCTAAACGTTGCTGATTTTTGCTAAGAATACCCTAGAAAGTCTCAGGAAATTCTACCCTAGTTCTTATTTGGCTTCATGTACGTGTCTTTACGTACCCCTGGAACAGAATACATTTCTTCACAACAGATGGAAGAAGTAGTACCAGGAAGTATCATGCATCAGTTTTCAACCACCTAGAGGGTCATCATTCATCATTCAAGATTATGTTTGTTACATTGCTCAACACTTTGGCAAGTAGTACAAGCAACAATGTGCTCTCTACTATGGGAGAGGCAAGGTGCAGGAACAGTTTTTTAATGAAAAGAAAAAAAATAACCAACTTAAACCACTTCAGATTCCAAAAAAACAGAAATAACACAATTGCTTTTGCATATAAAAAGAAAAAAAACCCCTACATAGTATGGTGCTGACAGGCTCACAGAAAACTAAAGTTATGACTTCAGATGTGCTGAAGTCAAGCAACATAATCATTCTCTGTCATGAATAGGGGCTTCCTGGTGATGGCATGCACAGACACGAAGAAAACACGATTGTAGCAATGTGGGTCTCCCCGACTAGCCACAGTGCTAGTTTGTCCACTTGCCTTTGGGCACACTACCCACCTAACTCGTCTGCCACACCTTGTTGTTAATTAAATAGGATATTAATTAAGGCAGGAGGCTGCCCATTCTTGCCCCGATGCCAGGGGGCGCTACCTGCAGCTTCGTTCCTCCCCTACACCGCAGCCCAAGCCTCGCAGATGGCATCCAGGTGTCTTGCAGTGCTCCCAGCCTACAGTCGGACCAAGCTTAGGCCTCGTTGTCAGGCCTCAGACACTCACATTCGTGCCGCCCTCCTCTCACCAGGGCCTCTCACAATCCACCCCCTTTCACAGGGCAGGGTCTCTTTCACGCATCGACAACTCAAACTGCCTTGCTCCCTCTGGGAGTGGGCTCCTTAGGCCATAGGCTTTAGCTAGCTCATACCTTGGGTGGCAGGTATACCATCTTTTGGGTCTCTCCCATGACCCTCACTACAGTAGTGGCCAGCCAATTACCCGACCAGGTCTAAGCCTGCCCTGGCCCCTTTCGGGGGCAACTCGCTCTCTATATAAACATACCGGGCTCTCAGTCCTCCGGTTTTCCTCACTTCACTGGGACTCCACATCTCTGCCCCTCACTGGGGCTCCGGGGCTTCCCCTCACAAATCTGTTGTGGGGGCAGAGGCATGGGGGAGGGAGTGGGGCTAGGGGAGGGGCAGGGGCTGCTCAGCCAGGGCAGGGCACCAGGTCAAGCCTTATGAGGGAGGCGGCTCCCACCACTATCCGCACCTCAGGAGGGCATGGCGGGGTGCGCCCCTGGATCTGCGTGAGAGGCGGGGTGGGCTGCTGCTGTGGGCTGGGGCTGAAGCAGCATCAGGCTCTTCCTGGTGGTGGCACTGGCAGGGGGCGTTGGGGGGGCTATGGCAACTTCTGGAGTGAGTGCAGCCCCCCCCATAGCCCCACTCCTGTAGGCCCCCATGGTGAGGGAGGGAGTGGGGCTGGGGCAGGCACTGCCGAGCCAGGGCAGAGTGCAGGACAGAGCCGCAAGTGGCTCATCTGGAGGGTGCTGGGGAGGTGGCAGCTCCAGCTGCTGCTTGCACCCCAGGAGGGCACGGGTGTGTGTGACCCCAGATGTGCATGCGGGGCAGGGCAGACTGTGGGCCTCTGCACGCTGGGCCAAGGCAGCACCGGGCTGTTCCTGGTGGAGGTGTTGGGCCAGACTGCACTAGAAAGAGGTTTGTGGGGGCTACAGTGAATTTTGGGGTGGCTGCAGCCTCTCCTGTAGCCTCCTCACGGTGTCACTGCTTGCCCTGAGTACAACCTGGCCCAGGCCCCACTGGGAAGAGCTTGGCACAGCGCACCCGACATGCAGATCTGGGGGCACATGCCCCCATGCCCTCCCAGGGCGCATGCCCCCTTTCCCATGGCCCTTCAGATGAGCTGCTTGTGGCTCCATCCCGTGCTCCACCCCAGCTGGGCAGCGTCTGCCCCTGTTTCAGCCCCAGCTCCACTGCAGGGGCCTACGGGAGAGGGGCTGCAGCCACTCCAGAATTTGCCGTAGCCCCCCAACTCTCCCACTCAGCGCCGTCGCCACCCACCCCAAGTGCAACTCAGCCCAGGCCCCTGCCAGGAAGAGCCCGGCACTGACCACAGCCTGCCCAGGCCCTGCAAGCGGATCTGGGGGCACACACCTCCCATGCCCTCCTAGAGGTGTGCATAGCAGCAGGAGCCACCCTGCCACGTGGCTCAGTCCCATGCCCTGCCCTGGCTGGGCAGCCCCTACCCCAGCCCCACTCCCTCCTCCACCACTGGGGCCTTGATCTGCCCCTCCCCTGCAGTGGCAGCCCACCCTTGCCCCAGGTGCAGATCAGAGGGCAAATGTCTCCATGGCCTCCCAGGGTGTGTGCAGTGGTGGGAACCACCTTCCTCACCCCTCCATGCACCCCCCAGATGACCCACTCATGGCTCTGTCTTATAATCTGCCCTGGCTGTGCAGCACCTGCCCTAGCCCCACTCCCTCCATCACCACGGGGGCTTTGATCTAACCCCCCCAACTTAAAAACAAGAAAAAAATATAAACATAAGCTGAGTCAGAAGGGATACACTTGTTAAAAAAGGTTGAAAACCCCTGTACGAATGGATGCTGAAACCCCAGAGATTCCAGTGTAACAGCCTAATGATGAAAGCTGAAATGTGTTGGATAACTGGCAGTGAGATATAGCTCTCCATTTACCTGAAGCCAGCCCAAGTCATTACCATGCTATAACTGTTTTGTAGGCTCCTACGCATAATAAATTGCCTGGCTCCTAGCATAATAAATTGTCTTGGTACAGTTCACATCTCAAAAATTAACATATCACAACTGGCACCCTTGTTGGTTACCTTGGTATTTACAATTGTGTGAAGGAGTACGGCCACTTGCCCATCTTCTTCCACGTCAGTGTTTTAAGTATGAAACACTGGGTGTGTCTACATGTGCTTGAGTTAATGTGCATTAAATCTAGTATCTCCAGGCACCAGTACATGAACATGGAAGCTGCTTTGATTCAATTAATTGAGTCTGCTGGAGCGTGGCAATTACTATGCTCCAGCAGCCTCGTCTCTTGTTTATCAGTGTCCCCACACTTAAAAATGGCAGCAGGGGCACTTGAGCTTTACTTCAATGTGCTTTAGTTCAAACGCGCGTGGCACCATTTTTAATCATGAGGACTCTGCTGCACAAGACGCAGTGGCACTTTAATCAATGTGGCTCTTGGAGCTGCTCTAATTAAAGTGCCACCTCCCCACTCCATTCCAAGAGCACGTGTAAAACTGCCTTCCACTGTGAGGTACTGGCAAAATGCGCATTAGTCTGTCTTAATGCACATTAACTAAACTGCATGGTTTTAAAGTGATGGTTAATGTACATTAGCTTATTTTAATGAGCATTTGCTAAATGGTGTGTTTTTAGTGACACTTTAATATGCATTAAAATAGGCTAATGTGCATTAAAGTGCACGTGGAGATACACCCATTGATGCTTATTTTGTAAGCAAATGGCTTCAGTTTCCTGGTTTTTGTTTTAATGAGATAGCTCCAATTCACAGATATTAAATAAATTGCAAAGTAATTTTCCTTGTGCTGTTTATTTAAGACAATGCAAGAAAAAGGATTTCTTAGGGTAATGTCTTAGTAGGGATAGAGTTAGATGACACATTTTTCTTCAGGTCTAAGGAGTAAAAGCCAGCGCAGCATAGTAAAAAGCAGCTAGAAGAGGAGGGAGAGAAATTCCTAGGGGTAGTAGCCAACCAATTACCAGAAGAAAAGACAGTGATTATTGGGAAATCAAGGCCTATAAAAAGGGAGGAGAGTCATTATTTCCTTTCATATGTGGTAAGAATTCAGGGATCCGGTTATAATGCGTCATTTAACTAATATCAGTGTCAGATCCTTAGCTTTAGTGGCCAGCCAAGTTTGCCTTTTAAAAGGGTTAATTAGATTTCCCTTGAGCGGAAAGGTAGTGTGGTTAGAGAGCGAGTGGTTGTTCTGTGACAAATGCACTCCTAATGGTGTATGGTCTGTCCTTTGTATTTTTTCTGTGATAGTTCATCCTGGTGAGTAGTTGCTGTTTAGTGTTAGCCATGTAGAGGTGTCATGAGGGCATTTGGTGCATTGGATCGGTTATATCACATTTTGAGAAAGGCATATGTAGGAGCCCCATAGCATTTTTACATATGTTGAGAAATATGCTGGGTGCTTTTATTAAGCCCTGCTACTTAAAAGGACCCAGTGTCCCTGCACTGAAAAAATGATTGTGGGGCACTTTGAACTAAAGCTCATAGAACATGTTTTATTTCAGAGCACCCTGCTACCATTTTTTTAGGGAAGAGACATGCGAGGACACTGATACACGTTGAGTCTGCTCTGACACGCTGGATTTCCAGTGCATCGGAGCAGGTTCCATGCATGTGCATTGGTGACCACAGATTCTGATGGTTTTGTTATTGGGGGCTGCTGGTTGTAGTAGCAGTGGAGATGTGTTGACTTGTTAAGCATTTGCTGCTAAGGCAAGGTCGTGTTCCACTTGAAGTTTGTTGGATAGGGGCAGAGTTTGCATCTAATGATGAGGTGGGTAAGGTTAGGTGAGTATTTGAAAGCCAGAAGCTGAAGGGTTGGGAATCCTTCCCTCAAGGAAGGTCAGATGTTTGTTGAGCATAAGCTGTAGTTTGATCAATGGTGATACTTCTGATCAGTTCCAGTGTGGGATGGTAAGGACCACCAGAGGTGTGCAGTCACAGCAGGGTTTCTTTTTGTATTGTATCAGATTACTGTGTGGTATCTGGATTGCTTTTTCAAATCTACTGTCTATTTCTCTTAAAGTGTCCTTGTTATATAAAAGAAGATTTTAGATTGGCCAGGTGGGTATTCTTCTCAGAGCAGGTGCGGTGGTATCTGAGTGTCTGACTAGATTACAGCTGTTTTGGTGTGCTTAGGATGATCAGTAGTTTTGTGGACATAAGCATGGGGTTTTTGTATACGGGGTTTGTAGGGTGCCATCCTAAAATGTGGTGCCCATTTTTAAGAAGGGGAGAAGAGATGAGCTGGGTAACTTTAGGCCAGTCAATCTTACCTCTATTCTTTGGGAAAATACTGAAAAAAATCATCAAAGAGCACATTTGTGAAGGCCCAGCAGGGGAAATGATGCTGAAAGGAAACCAGCATGGGTTTGTCACAGGTAGATCCTGCCTGACAAACCTCATAGCCTTTTATGACCAGGTCTCACACTGCCTTGACACAGGAGCTGAGGCTGATGTCATCTACCTGGACTTTAAGAAGGCCTTCAACACAGTTTCTCATCCTAGTCTCATAGGGAAGCTAGCAGGCTGTGGAGTGGACATGTACACATCACATGGGTGTTCAACTAGCTTAGGGACTGCACCCAGAGAGTAATGGTGGACAGGCTGTCCTCGGCCTGGAAGGAGGTAGGCAGGGTTTGGTCCTTGGACCGGTGTTATTTAATATCTTCATCAGCGATTTGGACGAGGGTGTGGAGAGCACCCTCTCCAAGTTCGCAGTTGATATCAAGTTACGGGGCAAAGTTAACACACTGGAGGGCAGGGCCGATCTGGACAGGTTGAATCAAAGGGCAGAATGAAACAGGATGCAATTCAACAAAGATAAATGCAAGGTACTCCACCTAGGGAGGAGGAATCCCCAGCACACCTATAGGTTGGGGGATGACTTCCGCAGCAGCTCAGTGGCTGGGAGGGATCTTGGAATCATAGTTGACTCCAAAAGGAACATGAGCCAGCAATGTAATGAAGCCATCAACAAGGCCAATCACACCTTGTCGTGCATTAGTAGTTGCATGACCAACAGTCTGAGGGAGGTGATGCTCCCCCTCTATGCAGCATATGTCAGGCCACAGTTGGAGTACTGTGTTCAGTTTTGGGCACCGCATTTCAAAAGGGACATGGAGAATCTGGAGAGGGTTCAGAGGAGGGCCACTTGCATGATTAGTGGCCTCTGTGAAAGACCCTATGAGGGGGGGCTGGGGGATCTGGATCTCTTCAGCCTTCACAAGAGATGTCTGGGGGAAACCTTGTAGCCGCCTATAAGTTTATCAAGGGAGCACAACAGGGAATTGCAGATGCGCTATTTACCAGAGTGCCCCAGGGAGTAACTAGGAATAATGAGTAAAAACTACTGGAGAGTAGATTCAGGTTAGACATTACAAAGTAGTTTTTTACAGTAAGGTTGGCCAGAATCTGGAATGGGCTTCCAAGAGAGGTTAACTTGGAGGTCTTCAAAAGGAGGCTTGACAGACACCTGGCTGGGGTCATCTGACCTCGGTCCTCTTTCCTGCCAGGAGCACAGACACAATGATCCTTTGTGGTCCCCTCCAACTCTACAATCTATGAATCTATAAATCCGAAATGTGGATTATGGTACCTAGAAAGTTGATGTTAGTTATTCCAGAGAAAGTTTGATTTAGGAGTGATAGTTGTTATTAACCCTGTGGTCAATAAGTGAGTCCAGTTGTTCAGTCCAGATGATAGAAGTATTAATTTATGTAATGCAGGTATAGTACAGGTTTGATGGTGCAGTTTTCTAGAATTTTTTTCTATAGGTGGCTTATGAAGAGACTGGCACATCCACTTCACCCTCACCTGTAACAACTTTACTTCCAACAATCATCACTTCTTCCAAACTATGGGCACAGTTATGGGCACAAGGATGGCTTCTCAATATGCCAAACTCATCTCTTAATTTATTTCAGGTACTACCCATATTACAGGCTAAGGTCAGAACATAAGGCTTTATTTGAAATTTCCTGGGTTTTGTTATAGGTTGTCTTCAAAATATGTAGTACTTTGAATAGAGTAATTACATTTTAATACTCAGTTCACAAACTTAATATAAAAATATAGGTTATCTACACATATTTGTCACTGACTTGTTTCTCAGTCATCTTGAATACTAAGAAAACATTGAGAAATCACCTGATTTGTATTGTAAAGAAGACCATCTGCCTTGTGTAAGCCAATTCAGTTACAAAACATCTTAAAAGGGCAGAGGAAGAAAAAGAGCCAGACATATGAAACCAGCAGATTAACACTTAAGCTTTTTCAGACAAACATTAACTATTTTTTATATGCTTCCTTCCCTACCACCCAAACAATTGGCCTGTCAAAAACATCAATAGTTCAATTAGTGATTTCTACAACAAAGGCCCTTCAGCAAGTGGCAACTCAGTCTGACTACAGTACTGCAGGGCATAAACCAGGGGTTGGCAACCCCCAGCCGGTTGCAGCCAGGAGGCTGCAAACAGCTGCTGCCTCCCTACCCTGGCCCCAGTGGGTGCAGTGCCAGCACCTGCTGCCTTCCCAGATCTGGGGCTGGGCCCAGGCGGGAGGACAGCAGCTGTTTGTAGTCTGCTGGCTGCAGCCTGCCCAGGTTCTGGGTAGTTGCTGATAGCCACAGAGCCTGAGCGGCTCCCAGCAGCTGGTTGGAAGGATGGAAGCCCTACTGCAAACAGCTGCTGCCTCTCCAGCCCTGGCCCAGCCCCAGCCCCAGCTTTGGTCCCTGGGAAGCAGCTGGGGCTGGGAGGCATGCTCCCCACTGTGCTGCCTTCTCCGCCACCGCTTCTGCAAAGCAGTGTCTGGAATCTGGCACAGCAGGGCGTGGGGCGGGAGGGCGCAGAAAGTGGCCTGCTGCTCCAAGCTCCCTGCTGCCCTAGCCACACTTCCTTTGCAGGCAGGGGCAGCAGTAAGGGCCACAACCCTGTGTGCTGCCCACACTGTTCCCTTGCACACAGGAGAAGTGTGACGGGAGCATCATGGAGCTTGCAGCAGCAAAAAAGTGTTGCATGGCAACTATGTTCGCTGGCTGATGCTGAACCCTGAGACTTCACAGAACAGCCACTGGCCAGCAGGAGGCTGGTCTACCCCAACAGGATTGGGGCCTTCACACACAGGCTTTTTCACTAAGGTCGTTTCACTTAGCAACAATGGAAGAAAACACATTTTTAAAAACATGATAATATGAGGATACAACTTCTGTGGGGGTAGGGATAGAAGTCCAGGTTGCAAATGCACATCAAACTTGTTATTAAAGATTTATTCCATTTGTCTGTGAGAGCTTTGCTTTAAGTTTCCAATTGTGGTTTGAAGATCACACTGGGTCCCATTAATTTTTATAGTGCCTTCAATGAAAAGTTTGTTAATAAAGGCGTATAGTGGCACAGGAGACGTTCTGAAGGCTGACAGTGATCCAACATTTTTTTAAACTACTGCTGCATTTGCTGGGCTGGTGTCCTCAGATTCCTGTGTCTAATTGTTTGTGTGGGAGTAGGAATACTGTCCTAATCTAAGCTGTTTCAGGGGGCATTTGTACACACCATGGCATTTGATACTCATTAATTTACTGTGACTTTAAAATTTTAACCTTGGTTATTTTGGTATGTCACATTTGTCTTTGCACGTCTCGTGCTTTCGAGCGAGTTAAGTCCCTTCTGTCATTTGCTGCAGATTCCAGCAGCGAGAGGCAAATCCCAATCTACCCCCAGTAAAGAATTACAGCAGGAGGCACATGTAAACCAGAATCCACAGTCCCCGCCTCCTGCTTCCACTGGGAGTCTCCTGCTAAGCTTCCCCCCCCACTCCCTCACCTGGGCATCATCACCCCAAAACCGTGCCACTCGCACCTGCATAGGCTCAGACCAGTCTCCCAGTAGGCGACCCCATGGTGATCCCAAAAACCAGGCATGTGAATCATCCTCTCCTATCCCTTCCCACCATGTTACAAAGTAATGAGAATTTATACATGTGATTTAAAAAACTCCTATATAACTGATATGATATCAGAAATGTATGGGGTTGTGAGTAGCAGGTGGGTGCTACTGCCCCAGTTGGTTGGCGATTACGGCTGATGATGGTGGCGAGCTCTTACTTTCCTGGATTTTTAGGACTACATTTCCCAGCATTCCCAAGCTGCCAGACCTTGGAACAGTTTCCATGGTAAATATGCGCCCCCTACTCCATCACACTATGAAGCTGGTGAGCCAGGGCTTTAGCGGGTAGGCAGCGTTCGCTGTCTTGGAGACTCTGGGTGCATAATGTTTTTTCTCCACAAGGCCAGGAAGCAGGGAGTTTCTGAACACACGTGTGTCATGCACGCTGCCAGCCTACCCTGTAAAAATGTTCGTGAACCAGCCCTGGCAGTCCACCACTGCTTGCAGGGTCATGAAGACAAATCCCTTCCTGTTTGTGAAAGACCTCCCCCTTCCCCAAGGGGACTGCACTGGGATGTGAGTGCTGTCTAAAGCCCCCATGCAGTTAGGAAACCTCTTTTCGCTGAAGCCATCTATGACTTCCTGCAGATTTCCCAGGCAAATACATTTATTTGCTGCAATATCCTGCAGCAGTTGGCATACCTCTCGAGTTGCCACCCCAGCCATGCAGGAAGCCATGCCAAACTGGTTCACGATGTAGCGGAGGCTGGACAGCGTGGCCAGTTTCACAATGCCACTTTTGTCTGGCAGGATGGCCTGATGCCTGTTAGCATTCTGCCTCACAATTAGTGTCCCCAGCATTGAGACAATATGATAAAATGTCTCTCTGGTCATTCAGAACATCTCCAGCCACTGCTGATCATTCCAAGTAGTTAGCACGATTTGCTCCCAGCAGCCCAAGCTGCTCGCACAGGCCCAGACCGTGTGGATGCTGCTCCTGAGGTTTCTCAACAGAGCCCCGTCATCTTCCACTTCTTTGCATGCCTCTTGGTTTTCCCACTCCTTGGAATATCACTATTTTCTTTTTCACAATGCTTGTAAAGCTTGGAGACACGCTAACACTGAATACGCTGCTATGCTTATCCGGTGGTGCAGCATATATTGTTATATTGTGTCAAGTATGTAGCTGAAGTAGCCCCCCCAACAAGAGTCTTTGCTTTTCCAGCCGCTCCCGGTTTCAGGGTAGAAGTGGTTATCCCCTTTTGCTTCTGACTGGCCTATTGTTTTCTCTTTCAATAGAGAAGTATATTTATTTACTTATATCCCCATAGGACCTCAGTCTGTCGACTGATGTCAGGGATGAGTCCCAACTGGAGAGCCACACACCCAGGTCCTTCCCTGCCACAACTTGGTGTTTATAGGAGTAGATTCAGGACCCGGGTGTGATGTTCTAGTTGGTTGTCGTCCACTGTCCTATGTTCCTGAGGGCTCCACCATCCCCTACACCCTCACCTGTCCCACTGGTATCGAATCGTCCTTTCATCAATTTTTGGCTGTCGGGTTATCTCTTGGGGCCTCTGTCAAAAAAAAAAAAAAAAAAAAGAAACCAAGCGCTCCTGTCCTGGATTATTGTTCCCCTGTCTTTTTTGGCAAAAAACAGGAAAAAAAATCTATATATATATATTTATATTCAGTGAGGTCACTTTCTCCTTCACCTGTTCCTGTCTTTATGGCAGCTCTTTGTGAGCCTCTTACTGGGATCATTACAGTCCCCTCACCCCACTGGGTCTGACATTGATAATTTGTTTTGCACCCCTTTTAGGGTCTTTACGGTACCTTTCTTCTGGCATGCCCCTGTATTAGGGTTTTGCAAGTTCACAAGCAGCTCCTGGCACTGCCACTCCACCACACCTTCCTCCAAGTCTCCTCTGAGCAGCTTCCTCTCTGCAGGAGCCTCCTGCCGGCTCTCCAGGTTGCTCTCAAGTTTTCCCGCAAGGTTGCTCAACTTGGCTCCTCTCCTTCTGGTCCTGCGCTCTTTCTTCCTGCCAGCTCCGGGCTCTCACTTATAGTGAGGTTTGAATTCCCAGCCCCTTCCCTCTAGGATCACCTGGTTAAGGAGTATTTCTGCCGGGCTCTTTGGGGCTTGGGCAGCCGCTTCTGTCTTTGGCCAGTGCTTCTTTGCCCTCTGTGGCTCTCTCTCTTTCACATAATGTATTACTTTCAAGGCCAACAGTAGTTCCATTCGCAGCACTGTCAGCTCCTCCTCCTCCTCCTGCTCACCCGTGTCCTCAAGATTCTTCATGTCCGAGGAGTCGTCACTGCATTGTTCTCCATTCTCCACTTCCCATTCCTCATGTATTTCATCCCGATTCTCCATTTGGCCCCTCTCCGTCATCAGCCACTTCTCAGATCTCTGCAGGGGAGGAGAGAGGGTTGTGGTCTGCAGCTCTGTCTAGCTGCGTTCAGTAGACGACCACTGCTTTTTCAACGAGTAATCCTGGCGCAGTGGGCACTTGTGCAGATCATCAAGTCCAACCCCCTGCCATGGCAGGAAAGAGCACTGGGGTCAAATGACCCCAGCGAGGTGTTCATCTAGCCTCCTCTTAAAGACCCCCAGGGTAGAAGCCAGCACCCCTTCTCTTGCAAGTTGGTTCCAGGTCCTAGCCACCCTGACAGTGAAGTAGCGCCTCCTGATGTCTAGCCTGAATTTACCCTCTGCCAGCTTGTGACCGTTAATTCTAGTCATTCCTGGTAGTGCTCGGGGGAACAGGGACTCCCCCGGTGCCTGCTGGTCCCCCCTGATCAGTTTGTAAACAGCCACTAGATCCCCCCTCAGCCTTCCCTTGTGCAGGCTGAACAGGTTCAGGGCCCTCAGCCTCTTCTTGTAGGGCCTGCCATGCTGCCCCCTGATCATGCGAGTGGCCCTCCTCTGGACCCTCTCAATGCTGTCCACATCCTTCCTGAAGTGCGGTGCCCAGAACTGGATGCAGTACTCCAACTGCGGCCTCACCAGTGCTGGATAGAGGGGGAGGATCACCTCTTCGGACCTGCTCGAGATGCATCTGTGGATGCATGACAAGGTGAGTTTGGCTTTCCTGACTATGTTCCCACACTGTCAGCCCATGTTCATTTTGGCATCAATAATGATTCCAAGATCCTTTTCTGCCTCTGCACTGACAAGAAGGGAGTTCCCCAGTCTGTAGGTATGCTGGTGGTTCTTCCTCCCCAGGTAATCAAGCTTGCAAACATAAGATTTTGCCTAGTCTTCTCCTATTAATGTAGGAGCAGCCAGCTGAATACTTTTGCGAGGTCAGTGAAAACAGATTGTGCTTCTGCAATAAAATTATTTTATTCAGCAAAAACAAAATGGCCTTCACTGTGCACAAGCAGGCGTGATTGATTTTTGCAACATTCTGGGTCATTGAGCAACCATCCCAATGGACAATGGCCTTATTTAGCTCATGCTCAAGCCCATCACCATGTCTTTGTTGGTAAAAGGGTTCCTTCATTACCTTTGGGTGTTGTAAGATGCAGGTGATGACTTCATAATCTTTGGAATTTTCCAAGATCCTCATGCAAGGACAGCATGTATATAAAGCCGACCCCCAAATTATGCCTTTCGTGAATCACTTGCTGTTGACCATGAACTGCTTTGCCATGTCTCACAAAGCCAAGGCCAGCCGGATAGAGTTGATGGAGCAAGAGGCTGATACCTCCAATGCCCGTGGACACAAATGGACTTGGGAAGAACTGCAGGGCTTATTCGACTATGGCTGGAGCAAAGATCATAGATCAGCTGGAAAGTAGGAGGAATAAGCCTGTTTATGTCACTATTGCAAAAGACACACAGGCGTGAGAAAACAATTGTGACTGGACTCAGGTCTGGTGCAAGATCAAGGTCCTGAGATCTGCTTTTTACTCTGCCAAAGATGTGAACTCCAATTTTTAGCTCCCATTCCACTGCTAGCTGCATGCTGCTCCCAGAGCAGGAAGAGAAGAGGAAGAAGAGGAAGAGCCTGACTCCATTTCCTTCAGCATTCTCTCAACTATTATATTGTTATATATTATAATATGTATTATACTTATAGTAGACTTTTCTTATATACTTATATATAGCCTGGTATCCTATAGACTTACTTTATATAGCCTTATAATCAGTACCATAGACTTATATAGTATTATTCTATTCTATATTACAGTGTTATTATAATACTAATAATCATAACTTATAATACCAGTACTCTGGGCACCTCATGTTGTAATGATTGTGCACCTTTGTAGTTTGTGGACTGCAACCATCTCTGGTCTGGCTTTAATTTCCTTTAACCTTCCAGTTGGCTTAACCCTTTCTACTATAGTATCTTTCAGCTAAAAAGCAATCCCTGGTCTCTGCACATTTTCTTTGAAAGAAGCAGCTTTGGAGTTAGCAGTCATTTTCTCTGAATTTCCTGCACTGCAAGAAATTCCTTCCTCAGGTCTGAAATCAGGTAAATCTGTACCAAGAAAAGGGCCTCAGTCCCTCTTCCCTGCTCTAGTTCCTTTCTGTCTGGAACCTCTTCCCTGCCACATGGCACTCGCTCTCTCTTTCACCCCCCCCACCCTGGCTTCATGCTGGGGAAAAATACCTCCCTAGCTCCTTCTTGGCCCTCAGGACTGTGGGCACTTAATACCCAGGGTGGTGTTTTAAGGACCTGCTTTCAGGTTACTGGCTATGTCCCATTTGGAAAGTAAACTTTGTGATATAATATTTCTGTCTTCACAAATAAAAAGGGTTTTCAGCCAGCTCCAGGCTTGGCTCTCTGTGAGGACTCTGTCCCACCAGGCAGGTCAACTACTGACAGGGCGCTTTGACCCTGCTGTACCAAAAGCTTTCGAGAAGGAGGCTCAGGAGGACTGAGGTTTCAGCTGCTCCCTTAACCACATAATCAATAAAATTAATAAAAAATTAAAAAAATCCAAAACCAATAAAATGTAAGTCCCTGCCTAGCTACCCTTTGGCCCATGGCTGGTAGCTTTTAGTTGATTGCTCTCTGGCCAGGTCTCCACAAATGAAAAAGATTTGCTCACTTTACTGCAGATCCTGATGCTGCTGCAACCCTCAACTGTTATTATCAGTCTGCTGCAACCTTCAGATTGTTATTATCATTATTATTATCATTCGCCACTTGACTACTATCGGCATTGTTTATTAAAACACTGTCTGTACACTAATACAGTAACTATACACTATTTTCTAGAGGACACTACAGAGTATACACTACTTAGTATACCCAACTCAGGTCTGAAACGTCTTAGGGAAAAATTCCCTCCCTAGGTCCCTGTTGCCCTATGGCACACTGTGTTTTTCTCCGGTAACCTCTCTCCCTTACACATTGAAATTTTTTAATTGGTGCTGGCCACAAAGCCTACTGCTGAGGCTACTGTAGAGGCCTGTCCTCCTATTGCCCCTGCTTCTGGCTGGGGGAAAGTTTCCTCCATAGGTCCCTCTCACTTTGCTTCTTGCTGGGGAAAAAAAATCCCTCCTCTCTAGGTCTCTGTTGACCCTGGGCCGGGGCCTCTTAGCACCCTACTTCTGGCTGGGGAACTATTTCCCTCCATTCATCCCTAGCTGAGACATGGCCTGTAACTAGGAAGGGGGATTCCCTCCCTCCCTCCCTAGGCTTTGTGACTAGCAATAATTCAAAAATTACAGTATGTGAGGGAGGGAGGGAGGGA
>JAGPOW010000229.1:18611363-18622777 GCA_030014935.1 Caiman crocodilus | reverse complement strand
GTTTTCTGCAGGGAGGGAAAGAAAGAAGAGGATGGGGTTTTAGACCACAGGCCAAAAACTGCCCTCTTGCCCTCCAGCTCCACTCCGCACAAGGTCATTTGGACATACGGATATTACCTATGTATCACCTGAGATGCTGCATCTGGGTGGTGGGTCTGGCAGGCAGTGTCTGCCTGGACTATTTATTCACTGTGGCTTTGGAATGGGAATGTCAATTATAAGAAATAGGAAGGTTTGAAATATTCAAGGAAGTCTTAGGGGTTAGCACGCTCCAAACTTTTATAGTTGCAAACTTACCATTCTGGTGATGCTGCTGTGCTCTGCAATTCTGAACACTGCAGTGGGCACAGCAGGCTGGTGGGTGCGGGTAGGGGGTACGTGAGCACCAGTGCAGGGGGCTGCGTAGCACATACACTACAGGTGGCGGCAGCGGTGGCAAAGGAAGGGCAAAAATTATCAGGGGTAGTATATTACATGTACACCACTGGGTTGCTCCTCCACGTCTCTTTATTCCTGTCTATGACATTCTGAGCCGCCATGCTGCACCGTGCCCTGACTTCCTACCGCCAGCCAAGGCGTAGGAGGGAGGGGAAGAAACTGCCCCTTAAAATAGCTGCATAAAGGCCTGAATTACAAAAATAGCACAGTGCCGCCTGGTGGCAAAGGGGAGTAATTACAGGTCTTTGGTTCACGTAGTGTTTGCACAAGAATCCATAAATAGGGTGAGGTAAGCAGCGGCGATGCAAAATAAAACATGTCCGAGCAGTGTTGATTGAATGCGCCAAAAAGACTTTTAAAGCCATAGGAAATCACGACTGTGCAAACGCAACGCAGTTGTGACACCCTAGACAGGTGTCCTCTTTTTTGAAATTAGAATATAGTAACCCTAGTTTATCATCAATACCTATTTCAGTTAAATGCACTTTTACATGTGATAAAGGAACAAAAGAGGACCTTGTCCTCTTTTTTAAAGATAAATTATCTGCAGCCTCTTTTAAAAGGGCAGCACTATATGTATTGACTGCATTGAAGCCAATTCTTTTGACAGCTCAAAATTTTCAGTGATTCCTGGAGTGGAAATCAACAACTGGAGCCAGTCCCTCCCGTCCTGTTCTGGCCGCCAGCTGCAAGCCTGCATGTGGGGCGAGGAGCTAGCCAGGGCCAGCCGGGCAGCACCTGGAGCCCAGCTACAAGGTTGGGACCTCATGACCAGGCCCATCCCCTCCCAGCAAGGGTTCCTAGCTGCAAGGCAGGGGCGGACACCCCACAATGCAGCAGGAGCCAGCCCAGCCTGCCCTTCCCCACGCCTGCATGGCAGGACCTGACTCAGCCCCTCCTTACCTGCTGCCAGCAGAAGCTAGCCCAGCCTCCCTTCCCATCACCAGCACTGGTCACCAGACCTGTCCCACAAGACAGGAACCATCCCACCCCATCCGGCCCCAAGTGGCAAAAGTGACCAACCCCCTGACCTCTCCCCTCACTAGTGCCAGCATGACCTGGCCCATCTCAGCCCAACCCCTCTCCCCTGTGACATGGCAGAAGCTAGCCCAGGCCCAGGTTCCCCTCGCAGCGCTGGCTTGGCCCCTTCCAGCGCTGCAGGACCTGTCCCGTCACAAGCTGCAGGCAGTTCAGCCGTGGCTTTCCCTCCCCAGTGCTGGCCTGGCTAGTCCCGTCCCGTCCCGTCCCAAGCAGCACGGGGCTGACACTGGCCTAGCTGTGGCTTCCCCACGTGCTGCTGAGGATGGGATGCCCATTTCAAGATGCAAACATGGCCTCAGCCATGGGCAGGGTGAAGCCAGCTGGGGCAGGCTGAGGTCAGGGCTGGCTGCCTTGCAACCAGAGCCCAAGTAAACAGCACAAGGTGCTTGCCAGCCGCTGCTGGAGGCTTTTAGGCAGGCAGCCATTATTACCTGGGTGTTAATTTTTGAATGTGTGTGTGTGTGCGCGCGCGCGTGCGTACACATGCATATGTGTGTGAGAGAGAGATTTAGGGACTGGTACCTATGAGATTGCAGCTGGAATAGAAAGGGTACTGTTTGATTGAGAGGTTTGATCTGAAAAGAGCCGTGCTGGGTTTGGCCAAAATGTACCTTCCCTTTCCTAACCAAAATTTTGGATCAAATTTCAACATGATTCTAAATGGCTGCAGTTGACAACAGAAGTTTTGAAGAGAAGAATGATCTGTAAGTTTGCTGATGCTCGAGAGGACTGGTCTTTCACTTCCTCCCAGATATTGGTTAGATACTTCAGCCACATTTTCTCTCACTCAAGTGGGGTATTAGTTCAAGTACTTCAGCCACAGAGCCCTTCCAGAGCAATGTTTCTTTCCATCTTCCCTCCCTCTGTTTTGATGTAATTGCAGGGAGGAAATAAAGGTTGAGTTCCTGATGCCTGGCCAGTAAACAGTAGGAAATTAAAATCGTAAAGGACTAATTAAGCAAAGCAAAACGAACAAAACAGCAAAATTCACCACTGCAAGAAATGCCTACACAGTGCTAAGATGCAATGTTAGCCACTGTTCGGGTGCTTGTTTCATAACAATGTCATTTAAAATTCACAAAGGTAATACAAATTCCCTAGGCTCCTTGTCAATAGGAATGTCTCTTCTGAGCAATGCCACTTTACTGAATAGCGCCGGTAATCTGAGTGTAAAAAGATGAAACATTGCTAGATACTGTGAGGCCTGGTCAAAGATTTTTGTGGGTGATTTCTTTTATTGAACCAACTGTTAAGGGAAAGGTGACCTGAAGAGTGTCTTTCTGGAACAATTAGTCTCTTGGGGAACGTGATTGCCATCTATTGTTTTCTTTAAAACTAAAAGGAGGGGGGGACAAAGCAAAACCACAAGTGTATCTTTTTGATCATTGGAAGACTGAAAGAGCAAGAAGAGCTTGATCTAAAGTCCATTCAAACCAATGTGAGTGTTTTCAATCACGTCATTTGGCTTTGCCTGAGGGCTAACTGATATGTGATTGAGGGTGCAGACAGAAGTTACATGCATGACACGATCGGCCCCCTGAAAGCACTCTACAGCCATGCCAGGACACATGTGCATGGCTGCAGAGCACTTTAAAAGTGGCTGATCATGTGGCAAATTAACCCTCATCAAATGAGGGATCAGATGAAGGTGCTCCACTTTGGCGTGACTTAGGGAACTTCTGTTCACTGAAGTCAATCTGTTGCACCACTCCCAGTGCTGTATGCATGAAGGCAGGGGGAGCAAACTGCGGGCTAGTATCTACCTGGCCTGAGCTGGAGGAGGAGGCAGGATGATTGGGGTCCTCCTGCCTCAAGCCCTCTAGCTCCTCCTCCTCCAGTTCAGGCCTGGCAAACGCCAGCCCTTAGTTTGCGCCCCATCCCTTCTCCCCACCCCCTTCCTGAAGATAGCACCAGATTTGGGTGGGGGCAGGCAGGGCTAGGGAAGAGAAGCCGCAGGCAGGCTCCTCCACTCTGTTGGCTCCCAAGTGGAGTTTGGTTCCCCCCAACCCTGCTCCAAGAGATTAATGTCTATTGGGGTGGGGGAGGGACGGGACACTCTGTCTAACTCACGGTACTTTTTGTAAAGTGCCACGAGTTAGAGCAGGGGCCTGCATGTCTGTCAGCACCCTAAATGTAACCACACGTTAAGCATGCCCATTGTTGTTGGGTGAATAGTGGATCTTTATAAAAGGGAAGAATCAAGGATGATTTGGAATATGTAATGTGACTATTTGCCATGAATACGTAAGCTGAACAGAGGATAGAGCTTGCCTGTGAGCTACGGCCTCATCACCTTCCATGTTCTTCCTCTGAAACGCTTAACATTTTAAATGGAGAAGTCCTTTAGTATATATATAGTAACAGCCTTAATTTACATTAAATTTTTGTTGGCAGCTTTCATAATTATTTGGCAGAAAAGAAATGACTCCTTATTTTCCCTTTTCAGGTTAAATATCCAAATCTGTTTGTAAATTGACCTACGTATGGTAGCCCTAACTCTACCAAATCCTGAAGCAACTATAGCATTACATATTCTAACATGTATATGACCAACGCCTAGCGTAGCCTTCAAAGATGAAGTGAAAAGGAAGCGCGCGAGAAGAAAATAAAGGTGGAGAATTGAACAGCAGAAATTAAAAATGATACAGCAGAGGTGAAAGAAAGTCCTGTGTTGTCCCAATTACACCTGGCAAATTTCACAGCAGCGTATAGTGGCTCTAGAGCTAGAAAGATACAATCCTGCCGGTGCGCAAGTGGTGAAGCTTCCCAGGACAAATTCATTATTTGCCACTTTGGGTACTCATGTGCAACAGGAATGCTAACTAGAAAACATTATCCTCATTTCGGAGCATCATAGGCGAGTGCAAATAGCTTTTGATATTTTCGAGCTGCACAAAACATGTGCGTCAGTGACAGCAGCGCTGGGCGCGGAGAGGAGCCTCGAACCCGCGTCCTCCCCTCGCTGCACCAAGAGCCGCGGCGCGCAGCACATCCCCGCGGACGGCGACAGCCCAACCTTTCTGCGCATGCGCCGCCGGCGGTGAGTCAGCTCTCCACCCCTTGCAGCTGTTCACAGTCCGGAGGAGGAGAAGGGGGAAACGTTACATGTCAATCAACCCGCCACCTCCCTTAAGGCATATTGCGCATGCGCCCTAAGCGAGCGCTGCCTTCTGCCGCAAAACAGCAGCGGGCGGGAAACAGGCTGCTATGTCCCCTCTGCCGCTTCCACGTTTGCGACGAAACGTTTCGCTTTACGGCTTGCTCGTCCAGCTCTGCTGAGATTGGCCGGGCGCGTGCGGTTGACGACATCGGAAGTGGCCGGTCGGGCAAAGAGGCTGCCACGCGGGGCGCGTGCAGGTGAGTGAGGGCGCTCGGCTTCGGCCCAGAGTCCCCCCCGCCCCCGGACCCCTCCTCCTCTGTCCCGCGCTCGTTCCCCCCTCTCCTCCGAGCAATGGCGCCTACAGCCTCAGGAGGGGCCCCTCCCCTAATGCAATGACATTAGGGCGATGTCTGGGGCGGCGCTGGCGGGCGATGTGCGGGGAGGGGGGGTCCGGGACCAGCTGCCCGCCGTCCCCTGGCAGAGCTGCAAATCCAGGCCTCTCATCTCTTGTCTTTCCTGGGCCCTCTGCGCTACAGGCTCACTGCCCCGCTCCTGGCTGTCATTGCCAGAGAGACACAGCTGCCTCCTGAGACAGCCATGGTTACCTTGGCACCTGTTTTGTTAAATCGCCCTATCTCCACTTGCCCTCTTGCTTGCATCACACAAACGTGTTTGTGTAGGGCCTTTTCCAATGTTGAGAATGAAGCAGGTGGGCACATGCATGCCTAAATACATCCCTCGTTTTATGCGGCTCTGGTGGGAGATTAGTCAGAATCCCTTGCACAAAATTGCAGGACACTTTGTCATACCCTAGCTAGTAATGTCAAAAGAAACAATTTAAATGATTTTGAAATGACACACCAGGATCATGTTACGTCATTCATATTCCTTGTTCTTCCCTGTGTGTTTGCTACGTGTGGCTGTTGCAGTAGCTTTAATTTTAGCTGGTTGACCAGCAAGGATGTTGTGAAGGTTCAGACCGTGCAAGTTTGGAACAGAAAGAAGAGGGGAAAGATGTGAGAAGGGGTACACCTGTAAAACCAGACCTGGGAACATATAGTAGGGAGAGGATTTGAAATGTGGGCCCCATTTTTGGTCAGGGAACAAAAGCTAGCACTGAGTTTACCAAGCGTTCAGTCTGCATACCAGGGTGAAACTTTACCTTATAAAGCAAATAAGCAGTGATGTGTCCTTTGGTTTTGTTTTTAATCCGTATTTCCTCATCCCAATTTAACAGGTAGCGCAAATGTCTTTTCGAGGGGGAGGAGGTAGAGGACGAGGAGGAAGAGGGGGCTTCAATCGTGGCGGCGGAGGGGGCTTCAATCGTGGCGGAGGGGGCTTCAATCGTGGTGGACGAGGTGGCTTTGGACGGGGAGGTGGTGGACGTGGAGGCTTCAACAGAGGATATGACCAAGGACCACCAGAAAGTGTAGTTCGTAAGTTATCCCAAGAGCCCTGTTTGTTTTAATTTGGGATGAGAATTCTATGTTTCATTATAGATTTAAAAAAAAAAAAAAAATTTATTGCAGTTTTGGGAGAGTTCATGCACCCCTGTGAAGATGACATTGTTTGTAAATGTACGACGGAAGAAAACAGAGTGCCTTATTTCAATGCACCTGTATACTTGGATAACAAAGAGCAGATCGGCAAAGTGGATGAAATATTCGGACAGCTACGAGACTTTGTATCCTTCAGAAGTACACTATTTGTGTTTGTGTCAGTTATTAAATAAGGTTGTCCAGTGATTTTTAACAATAGGTTGTCTTGTCTATGTATGAGAGATTTATCAGTTAAACGAACCTGTGTAATTATGCAGGTGTATTTAAACTGATGAGAGATTATACTAGAGTCTCTCAGTATAGATTCTTGGAGTGCTTTTCTTCTTTGTTTAGCTTAGACTTTGTATAAAGCAACATAGGCGAGAATTAGCGTGCGTCTGTAAGTGAAATCTCTTGTTCTGGATATTGTTAATAACAGTGAATCCTATGGTTTTCTCAGTTCATAAACACTCAACCAGCCTCATTCCTACCTTCTCCCAGAGAACAACTGGTGTGTACAGTACTTGAGTATCTGAATTTCACGCATGGGTGGTAATGAGAGTTAAGTTTGGGCTTAAGTCATTTGCCACTAAGTGCATGACTTGGGGAAAAATTTCCTGACTTCAGTTTCTCACCTGTTCCATGTCTTTTACTTCCATATCTCTTGGAAGTAAGTTCTCCAAGAGAGCTCTGCCGCACCAAGAGCCGCCTACAGTGCAATTTGCCTATTTGACCATTTTAAAAGTGATCATTAATGATGCAATAGTTTTTTTATATCTGTACTTTACAATTGTAATGCCATTGCATTAAAATGTTCAAGAAGCTATGCCAGTGTGTGCGTTACACATCATTATGGTATTCCAAATGGCAGTGACTCTAGGATGGGTGCTTCTTTTTTTCATTTATTGCTGTTTATGTTATTTGTAAGAGGCAGAAAGGAGGTTTGGTAAACAGTAGAATAAACAGCAAAAGCAAGTTGGACAGGCTTCTCCTTTTCTCAGTATGACTGTTAAATCTGCTCCTTACTTTCTCACTTAGCACAGCTGCTCAATGTTAAACTTCTACATGTATATGAAACTCAGAAAACAGGGACTTAGGTTCATATTTAGGCTCCAGATTTTTGGCCCTCATTGTGGGGATGTTGACTTGAATGTAACTTGCTGATTTGCTCTGTCATCTTCAGGATTATATTTGAATTTTCTTTTGATAAAATGCACATTGCCGGGGAAAAAGTGAACCAAGTTGATTCCGTAGTTCATTACTCGTCCTTTGTCTCAGACAAGTTAAAAGCCTACATTGCAGGATGGCACTCAAATTTGTGGTTTTGTAATTGCGTTTAAGCTTGTCTAATGGATTTTTATTGCTATGTTGTTAAGGTTTAAAATACAGAATGGAAAAAATGTAGTTACACTAATGACAGCTATTGCTTGGGGTATTAGCAAAAATTCTGAGAAGTGATGTTTAAATAGTTAACTCACAAATAAAGCCAGCGCCTACGCATTTCTTGAGAGAAATTATAATTTAAGTCACTTTTTTTATAGTCCTTAAAGAAAGTCTCAGTACTTTTCAGTTAAGTTGTCAGAGAACATGAAAGCCTCCTCGTTCAAGAAATTACAAAAGGTGAGTTTATTTTAAGATGCAGTAAAACTGATATATTCAATGAGTGATTAGAATTTGATTTTACAAATGTTTTCATAATTTTGTATTTTGAAATTTTTGGTACTGCACAATTTGGATAATCCATACCACAATTAAAATCCAAAAAATGACATTTGTTTAATTAGGACCTTTTTAAAATGCTATAAACAACTTTGTATTGTGCATTTTTTTTAATAAACACTTTAATCTCAGTTTAAAAATTTACTTCTTTTGTTACATGAAACTGTGTAACCCACTTTTTTTAATATGCTAATTTCTGTAATTTTTAGTACTCTGATAAACTTTTCCAGGCTCCTAAAAACATTGTATCCACCCTTATTCTCTGCTTTCACAAGGATTTTGTTCCCCCCTTCCTCAGGTAGGGAAGGGTATAGTGAACAGAAAAAAAACTTCACTTTGAAATCTTACTCTGCTTTCTTAATTGGAAACCTTTATCTTTCTGAAGGCTATTTTCAAATATTTTGTCTGTGTTATGTAGCTCTTTGCAAAGAAAGAACTTAAAATTGATAGCATAAAGAAAAGATTATGATCAAATTATGCTTGCGTGCAAGTGAGAGAGAGAGAGATGTCAAATATTAGGTTTCTTTGGCATTCCTAAAGACTAACAGTGCTGTTTCTTTTCCAGTTTTATATTGACCCAGCAAAGTTGCTGCCCTTACAAAGGTTTTTACCAAGACCTCCAGGAGAGAAAGGACCTCCAAGAGGTGGTAGAGGAGGTGGTAGAGGAGGACGTGGAGGAGGAAGAGGAGGTGGCAGGGGTGGAGGAGGTCGAGGTGGAGGTAGGTTTCTGTCAAGTAAACAATTTCTGTTGTTATTTTGTTAAGACCTACGTCCAAGCAAACACTTGCATGAGCAGTTGCTTCGTTAGCATGTTTTTAAAGATGCATAGAAGACTTGTAAAATCTGTATTTCATACCCTGATATCTGTTATATCCATAGCCAGCTATAACTAAATGTAGGGACTTTTTGAAGTCCTGGGATCACATGGGCAGGCCTAGGTCCCTCCACAGCCAAGAGCCTCTTACTTACTTCTAGGTTCTGAGCAAGGGCCGCAAAGCCAGCACTCCAAACACTTGTGTGTACAAGGCAGAATAACCAAATGTAAAGGCCACAGAGTTTAAAAAAAAAAAAAAAAAAAAAAAAAGCTTGTTGAATATCAGGGGAAACTTTGTTGCAGGAAAGTCTTCTGAAAGTAGTAGCAGATGCTCTATTTTGCAGTAAAGCCTAAGCTGAACAGTATCCTTGATAATATATGTGATAAGCTCCCCTACTGAGAAATGAAACTGAATGAACTATATTAGAGGTCTTCCACCTCTGCTATAAAAACTTAATTTTAGCAGCTTCCCAGAAAGATTGAAACTAGTTCTTCATTAAAAGCCTGATTTCCCGCCCCCCCCACACCCGAATGGGCGTATACCATGCCCAAAAGAAGAATTCTTTTAAACTTTTTATTGTGCATTTCTTATAAGATAACAGTTATTGGAGATACTTTGTAAAACATCATTTTTAAAGTTAGGACTTTGACATTTTAAATGGGTTGTCTTTTGTTTTTTTTAAGATTCTAACATGTTTTAGATTTTGTGATTGTTGCGTCTCTCCATGCCTGAAGAAGGGTGTTTGTGTCTGAAAGCTTGCAAAGAACATTCTTTTTCCAATTTAGTTGTTCTAATAAAAGATATCACATCTATCCAAAGAACCTTGTTTGCCTTAGTCTAGAAACTTTAAATTAGCTTTGTATTCCATAAATACTTTGTAGTATTTTGGGGATAGTAAGGAACACAAGGAGCCCAGGAAGGAACTGGAGGTAGGACTTTGAGAAAGAGGCTGAGAGAAGTAGGGTGTGACACTATACATTCTGGTAATGCTGATGACACTTGTTGCAAATTTTTCATGTGGAGGATTTTTGTTACATTCTTTCTTGTATACTGATGTCTTAAAACTTAATTTCTACTTCCAGGTGGCTTCAGAGGAGGAAGAGGTGGTGGAGGTTTCAGAGGAGGAAGAGGCGGTGGTGGAGGTTTCAGGGGTAAGTGGGCTATAGCTTAAGTCTGTAAAAAGTAGTTTAGAATATCTAAATCCATTATTAAGTATTAACAGTATACTTTTCTGTTGCTTGTTTTACAAGGAGGTATACATTTGCACTAGATTTATGAAAAAATAAATAGTCTGTGCATCATGATAGATACTCTAATGTCTAAATTTCTCTTTTCCATGTTGTTTAAAACACAGTTCAGTATCAGTACAAATAGTTTAGGACAAATAAGAGTGGAGTTTACAGTAGCTGGATTTGTTTTTACATTTATGTGCAGATACTGTACATAATAAAAGCAGACGCTGCTTCAAATAAAACCAAAATTGTGAATTACTCAGTCCTTGTTTCTCTCTCTTTCAAAATAGGCAGAGGACGTTAAAAATGGATCTTCAGGTTTCCAGCTTACAATACGATCCACTGAAGTGAAGAGAGAGAGGAATTTTCTAGGGGACCCGAAAAATAAAGTTTGATTGTGAGGACATCAGAATAATGAAACATTAACAATTGCTGTTGTGAGTAATGGATTCCTAACAATGACGAAGTGGAATGGGTCACTGCTGAATTGGAGAAGCTCTTGATTCTTCACTTGGAATGTACTTGAATTTTTTTTTAAAGCTGTCTTAAGCAGTTTTTATATTTTTACATCCTTCATTTCTTACAGACTATTTTAGGTAACATGTGACTTCATGTTGAAGTTGAAAAGAAATGATATACTGAATAAGTAAAAAGAAACTGCAGGTTCACTAAATGTAAAGATACAAGCTGTATTCGCAGAACTGAAGTCTTATTCTTCCTGTCTTTTTTTTATTGTTGAGTCTCTCAGTGCTTTGTGTATGTTGCACGCGCTGTTTAAAACAAGCACAAAAAAAGTTGTCCTTGTTTTGTACAGAGTACATTTTTAAATAGTTATATTTTAAAATGGGAAGAATTTGTGGGGAATATTAAGACACAAGTAACTTGATTTGTATAAATCTTCATGAAAACTAAAATGTGTCAGTAACACCTTTTGGGAAAGCCATTCTTTTAACAAGTTATTCGAGGTAAATACCTATTACTTTTGTATTGGTCACCTAAACATGAATGCTGAAATGGATGAGAGGCCTGTTCTTCGTTCTCTTCTTTTTTTTTTTTTTAAAGTTAACGTTCAGGTTGGCAGAAGCAGTGGCATAGTGCTGTTATGTCATTTAGAAATACTTGATGGTATTACAGTAGAAGAAAGTGTTACCAGATTTGCCCACTACTTTGTGGTGTGCTCATTTATTAGGGGTACGTTTCTAGGGTCTTTGTAGTTCTGTCAATGTGTTACTTGTGCTTCTGTATGGAGCTGTATCTCTCCTTTCTGTAAGTCCTCACCCCCAATGGAGCCATCTTGCAGGACTCGGTTTCAATGAAGCTGGGTTCCTCCTTCTACCAATCAGTCAAATGTGTGCGCACACACTAATGTGACATGCCTGATCCGGCAGGGTTGATTAGCATGTACAAGTTGACAGCCTCATATGCCAGGAATCAGTTAATCAGGGCAACAGTAAAGTGCAGTCAGACACAAGCACACAGGTGAACAGAATATCTCTGAATCAGGCTGGGTGTCCAGCTGACACCCTCATGG
>JAGPOW010000229.1:18600418-18611263 GCA_030014935.1 Caiman crocodilus | reverse complement strand
CTGGCATTCAGTTTATTCCAGAATGCCTGAGCCAAACTGGATCAATCAGCTGATACAAGCTGATCCCCTTATGTATCTTAATCTCAGCACGTCCCAGTCTTTTGCCCTAACTGTCCTAGTAGTGGTAGCCTCTTGATGAGCAAACCCCACGGTATTTTTTGGGCCTTTACAGGGATCTTTGGCCTAGGTAAAAGAAGTGTTGCTGCAGAGCAAGTGGAGAAGGGGAAGTAGAGAAGGAAAAATTCACCTAGTTACCACCAGTTTGACTATAAAAATTATTTTTAGCTAAGTGTATGAAATTTATGATGGTACTACTAGTAGTAGAAATGCATGGGAAAACAAAAACAATTACATTATTACCCTGGTTCAATTGAGTATTTGGGGAAACCAAGCTGAAGCTTAACTAATAAAATTCAGGTTCAGAAAACTATGCCTAGGGAGAAAGAGAGCGAGAGCTGGGATCTCATCATTCCAAGGCACTTGGATGGTTTGTTGATGGGCAAAGTTCCTAGCATGATCATTGAAGGTTAAACAAGCAACAGAAAGAGATGATCCATTTATCCCAGCTTTCTGAGAACAACAGCGGATGGTGTCAGAGAGATTTCTCCCTCTTGAAGCATACTGCTGCTTTACAGCTTTCTGGCCTCTTAAAAGCATTATTTTAATTGTGTAAATCAAGAGGGTCCCAAGCTATAATTGAATAAGTGTAAAGTTTCAATTTTTAACTAAATTACCTTTTTCAGTGACTAGCTGGTTTGGAAAATTTCAAGAAACGGATTAACAACCAATTTTAAGGAGTAACCAGACACCTAGGAGCCAGCTTGAAATTATTATGAATATAGATGATGTACTGGAAGAGCTTCTCTGATGGCCTAGCTATGCTTGCACTGTGAAGTCAGCATCAGTGTTTTGTATTTTACCTGTTGTGAATAAGCTGCAGTTTAGCATAACACTTGGATCTTACTGTGGTTTTTTAACACACTTAAGGAGATTACTTGGAGCGTTCATAAACTTTGTGGGGAGGACTTTCACCAGTCATCCCGGGAAAAGTATGACAGCATTTGTGATCAGCACTCCAATGGGCTGGACGTTGTGATGAACCCTTAACCGTTGTTCAGATGTCACCCATACCCACTCTGTCTCAGTTTCTTGCCTTAGCATTCCTTAACATGACAACTGAGTTTTAGTCAATCAAGTTTAAATGGGCCTCCCATACTGGGATTGGGGAATGTATGGCCTGAGATGCCTATTAAACTTTTCTTCTGCTTAGTTCTGGTTAAATGTGTGTTGGGGGTGGGGGAGGGGGAGAGCAAAAGTCTTTTGTAAATCCAGTAAGCTGGGTGCCAGGGCTCCCTCAGGATCACAGCTGGCAGGTAACAAAAGTAGGACTATAATCCAGGTTAACTTCCCCTATAACAGGTGCTGCAAGTAGTAAACAGGTTCATAGGTTCACCATGTAGTGCTGACATGCATCTTGTGGACCTCTATCACTTAGAACAGTGATTCTCAACACTTCATACTGGACTCACATCCCCCTGGCCCTGCTGGTGCCTAACCCACAGTCCCTTACCCTTCTGTAGCCTTGGCACATCTTCCCCCACTGCTGGTAGACACCTGCCCCTCCCCATGCCCATCCCCTCTACTCATGCACACTCAACCCCAGTGGTCCCTAAACTTTGGTCTCCATACACGTACCTTCATCTGCCTGCTGGGGATGCTCCCATGATCCTGCCTGGCTGCATGCTGGCTGTGTCCCAAGCAGCCCCTTGCAGGCTAGAATGCTGTCAACCTGGAAGGGGAAACCACACTTTTGTGCATTTTTCTGGCACTTACAACCCTTTGGAATATTCTTGTGACCCATGGGTTGAGAAACATTGATTTAGAAGACATCAGAATGGATAGACTACTAGGTAGGATAGAATCCTAACCACTGTGGCTCTTTGAATTTGGACAGGACAATCCATGTTGTGCAGCCCTACATAAAAAAAAACAAACCAAGGCTGCAAAATATCTGCTATGCAGAAGTGAAATAAAATAATCTTTCACTGATCCAAGGAGGCTCATGGCACTGCAACTTATATCATATTCTGGGAACATTTTAGAACTCTATCAACTGAAGAGAGAGTTCTTTTGCATGACATTTTCAGCATGGAAGAAAATAAACTTTTAGAATAGAACATACTTCTTCACAATCTCCTTAATCAACTCCTAAGTATAACACTTTGGACTCATTCAATAAAATATTTATTGAATGTTTGCTATAAGAAATGTCTCAGAGGGAGAAAGAACCTGAAAACTAACCCTTCAGGTAGTTGAAGGCTGCTATTAAATCCCCACTCAGTCTTCTTTAGACTAAATAAGCTAAGTTCCCTCAGCCTCTCCTCAGAAGTCATGTGCCCCAGTCCCCTAATTATTGTCATTACCCTTTGCTGGGCTCTTCAATTTGTCCACATCCTTTCTGTAGTGGGGGCCCAAAATTGGACACAGTAGTCCAGATGTGTCCTCACCAGTGCCAAATAGAGGAAAAGAATCACTTCCCTTGACCTGGCAACGCTCCTACCAATGCAGGCCAATATGCTGTTAGCCTTCTTTGCAACAAGGGTACACTTGCCTCATATTGTTCACTGTACCCCCCCAGCTGCAGAGCTGCTGCCTGGCCAGTCAGTTTCTATCCACCATATAGTCTATTCACCTAGCCCATACTTCCTTAGCTTGCCTGCGAGAATGTTGTGGGAGACTATTGAAAACCTTGCTAAAATCAAGGTATACCACTTCTTATAAGCTTTTAGTTTACTGGAGAGTTCCCTACTAAGCCAAGCAGGTCTTTTGCCATACTTGCTCGTCTTCCTACACATTGGGGTGATTTGTTTCTGCACTCTCAGTAAGGCTTCTTTATAAAGTACAGCCAGCTCTCCTGGACTCCTCTTCCCCTCAGACTGGCTTTCCAGGGGATCCTATTCATGAGTTCCTTGAGCAGGTTGAAGCCTGCTTTTCTGAACTCCAGAGTCCTTACTCTGCTGCTCTCCTTTCTTTCTTTCCTTAGGATTCTGAACTCAGTCATCTCATGGTCAGTGCTGCCCAAGTGCCATCTACCACTTACTACATTCCCACCAATTTTTCCCTGTTTGTGAGCAGCAGGTCAAGAAGAGTATGGCTCCATGTTGGCCGGTTCAGCACTTGCACCATGGGGAAACCGTGCCCAGCACTCTCCAAAAACTTAAAAAGTCTATCAATTAAGCAGTTTTAGAATGGCTCCAAATGCATGCCCCAAATCTGCTTTCTGGGTTGGGAGTGAAGTGCACTGGGTATATGCTCAAGTCCCACTTAAGCGGTCTATATTGCCTAACTAGTTTGAAGTGTTTCTAGACTCAGGAGGGAGGTGGTCTAGACATGACTTTAATATTTTTTAAAATGAATTTGACACCTAAATCTTATTGATTTTCATTCTGTTCATTTTGAAAACAGAACTTTGCTATATTATGACCAGATGATGATGATGATGATGATGATTTTCACGAGAATTTTGATGCCTGAATACTTTTAAAACTTCGTTCCCTTTATTTTTGCAAAACTAAGAAATGCTATACTGAAATACAACTTTAAGAATCAGCCTATACCTTGTCCATGTACAGAAGGTTGTCATTACAATTATTTTAAATCATTTTAGATCTGCATTAGATAAATGCTATAGCTCAGGTATGAGAAGGTGAGGACACATCTTAATAATTTTCTTATTTGATAAAGTAGATAACCACCAGATACAGATTTAAGAAGCTAAATTTGGTACTGGTTGTAAGGAATTTAGCAGGTTCCTTGGAAGCACAGATTATATTAATTTTCCATTGAAAGAAATCTTCTGTGCTTTCTATTATGTCTCTCATTTTGGTCAGGAAGACAAAAATATGTAGCTAATGCCATCAGTTCCTAATTTGCAGTTGGCTCTTAGAAGTTGCTTCTGCAATGGTTCTCCACCTTGATTGACTCAAGGCACCACCTGGAAAATGTTAACTCTTAGTTTTCACTTGATTTTTTTGGCTACAGAAACACAGTAGAACAATTCTGTAGCAAAGAATTCAGAAAGACACCTAGTCAGAGTGCTTTTAACACTATTTGAAATCGCTGGTTTTATCCTATGAAACACATATGCACACTTAACAGTGCAAACCTTGCATGGCAGTCCACAGCACTCCCTGAAAGGATTTCAAGGTAGTCTAGTTAAGAATAGCTGAGCTACTGAAAATAAACTAGTTGATTTGCTGGTGATTTTTTTTTTTTTGGGTAGAGAATCAGATTTCTCTATCTAACAAGTGTACGTGTATAGCAGAAGAATTATTCTGGAGAATTTTTAGCATAGGATTAAAGAGGTGTTAACTTGTTTTTCAAGAAAAAGCTACTTGGACCTCAGCAGGGATAGGTTAAAAAAAAGGGTCAATGTGGCCCTCTTGTGGTGATGCACTGAATTGTTAATGTGCTTTATATTCAAATGCTGGTAGTGCTGGAAAAATAGGCAGATTGGATAGTGGCAGGTCTTTTATTCAAATAAATTGAGTTAATTTAATAAAGCTAAACAATTCTGTATCAACATCACTTCTAAGTGGATCTATCTGATGCATGTGGCTACTCTTGCAGCTCCCCTGCAGGGGACTACTTTTCAAGGTTATAAGGTAAATTGAGTCTGCAGGTCTAATCAATTATTTGTTGTGAAAAGCTGTCAGATACAAACTGGTTTAATTAGCTCAATTCGGGGGAGGTCCCTAATAGCTATCAAATGGAAGCCAACTCTTGTTCATGCTGATCTGGACAAAAATAGAGCTATTTGAGAGGAAAAGCTCCATTTCTTGTAGTCACAAGACATGCCACTGGCATTACACCTACTTCAGTGGGCATGCTTCACATTTTACACAATAAAAGTTGTGCCATGGCAAAGGGTCTTACAAAATTGGATTTAAGAACACAAGTTGGTAAAGCATGTGGGGATGGGAACTCAAAACTGGGAGAACACAAAGTGATTGCAGTTATGTATTTCTTGTCTTTATTCCTTTTTGTATTTTTAACAGTTTTCAGATGCATGGAGGGAGGCTGTTCACCCAATATTACTTGATTGAAAGTGAGTGCTAAACTACCCCTAGTCTTTGCAAAGTTACTATTATTTTAATTTGGGAATATTGGATAATATTGGAAGGGAGGTTGATGGTGAAGTCTAGCTATTTCAAGAGGAGTTCAGACTGTCATGTTCAGGCAGATGTGTCACATACAGAATGAAAAAAGGGGTGGCTGCTTCTATAAAAGACAGATTTTCATGTTCTTGGTGCACGTTGTTGCAAGAGTTTCAGCACTTCTGACAATTATGCCAAAAATATAGGGAAAGAGAAAATCACAGCAGATCTCAGTCATGGTTTGGCCTGGCAAAATATAGGCAACAGTGTGCAGAAGGGAAGTGGATTTATTTGCATCTATGTACATTCCTTTCCACACTGTCTCCATGCCAAAGACTAAGGCTAAGACATTACATCTGTAGCTCTATATATGCTCTTGTAGTGCTACAAAAAGTGAATATACAGATGTACATGCTGTCAATAGGGCTGCCTGCATGCTTGGCTTCCTACGTGTTTGGTGGACTGTGTGTATGTTGGGTGTGTGCTTTGAGAAGCTGGGAGTGTTTCTAGCTGAGTGATTGCTGAGTGATTGCTGTCTGTGCCTGACAATAGCCCTAACGAGGGGGCAGAGCCAGGCCAGGCCCAGCAGGGTATAGAAGGAGACTCCATGAGTGACCAGGGAGCAAGCCTTCCCCCTCTCTTTGAAGGGGAGCCTTTAAGCTTGGTGAGAGGAAGCAGGGATAAAGGAACCTTTTTGGGACCAAGGAATAGTAATTGGGCCAGCTTACAGGGGAGTTTACTAGGGAAGGTCTGCTTGGAAGAAGGGCAGCAAGAAGGAGGCAGCAGATTGAGACCCAGGGAAATGGATTCAGGATATTGCAATGCCAGAACCATTGCCACTGCCTCTGCTTACACCTGTGAGGTGTCTGTGCAGGTCGGACCACTCACTGTTGAATCTTCCACCCAGGTCCTGGTTTGGTACTGTGGAGACTGTGGCTTGCAGGGCCCTTCTGGTGATGGCCAGGTGGGGGAGTGCCTGCAGTGTCACTGGTGCCTCCTGGTGGTGTCCCTCAGGGAGCAGGCAAGACAGCTACAGGAGGATGTGGCAAGGCTCCCTCCACCATGAGGACATCATTGATTTAGTGCTAAAGGAGATTTCTAGGACTGTGAAGGAAGAACTGCCAAAGGCACCATGAAAGAAGGGAGAGAACGTCTAGTTGGGGGTGTTCCTGCTTTGAACAGAGGGTTGGACTAGATGACTTTCTGAGGTCTCTTCCAACCCTAATTTTCTATGATTTTATGGCATAGACTCCCAGGAGGGTGGAAGCTGGAAGTTTGTGAGCTCTGTCAGCAAGCAGAAATCTTCATCTTTACCTGCATCAGTTTGCCTGGAGAACAGATATGTAGCCCTAGCAATAGAAGAGACGGAGAACATTCTAGTGGTGGAGGAGGACAGGTCAGACCTCCTGAAGGTGGGAAGGAAGGAGACAATCACCACCAGGATGAAGTGATGGATAGTTGTGGTTGGAGACTCCCTTCTGTGGGGGACAGATCTACTGGCCTGATCTGTTGTCTCAGGAGGTCTGCTGCTTGCTTGAAGCCCAGATCTGAGATCTCATGAAGGCATTACTGACTCTCTGAATACTACCCCATGCTGCTCATTCATGGGGGCTCCAGTGATGCTTCCAGGGGAGACCCTGAGCAGATCAAACCTGACTACAGATCTCTGGGTGCAGGGGTGATGGGGACAGAGGCTCTATTCTTCTCAATGCTTCCACTTAAGGGGGAGGGCCTGGGAAGGAGCAAGCACATCCTGCAGGTCAATGCTTGGCTGTGCAGATGGTGTCACCAGCAGGGTTTTGGTTTCTTTGACCGTGGGATGATGTTTCAAAAAGAAGGATTGGTAGGAAAATAGGGGAACCACCTGATGAAGAGAGGGTACAGCATCTTTGCAGCCAGACTTGCTAACCTAGTGAGGAAGGCTTTAAATTAGGTTTGCTGGGAGATGGAGACCAAAGCCTGAAGTAAGTGGGGAAGTGGGTGGCCTGGATGAAGTGCAAGCACAATGGGGCAGCAGAGGAGGCATTTTCATTCTCCCTGAAAAAGTAGGGCAAACAGCTAGTGTCTACACAAACGTAAGGTACCTTGAAAATGAGCACGAAGAACTGGAAGTCCTTGCAACTATGATGTCATTGGAATAACAGAGACTTCATGGGATAGCTTGAATGACTGGATCACTGTCATGGATGAGCATAACCTGTATGTCCACAGTCATGGACTGGTACAAACTTCATGTAAAAGAGCTGTATGATTGCTCAGCGCTACAGTACGGAACTGGAGATAGGCCTATTGAAAGTCTCTGGGTTAAGTGTCAGAGGGGAGAGCAACAAGGGTGATGTCATGGTAGAGGTCTGTGATAGATCTCCAGGCCAGGAAGATGTGCTAGATGAGGCTTTTTTCAAGCAGCTAGCGCAAGTTACCCAATCACAGCCCTGGTTCTCATGGGGGACTTGAATCACCCTGACATCTGGGAGATCAATACAGCAGTGCACCAGCAGTCCAGTAAATTTTTGGAGAGCATTGGGCACAATTTCCTGGTGCAAGTGCTGGACTGGCCAACTAGGGGTTGTGCTATTGACCTGCTGCTCAGAAACAGGGAAGAATTGATGAGGAATGTAGTAGTGGATGGCAACTTGGGCAGCAATGACCATGAGATGATTGAGATCAGGATCCTAAGGAAAGGAAGGAAGGAGAGCAGGAGGATAAGAATATTGGATTTCAGAAAAACTGACAGACTCAGGGAATTTATGGGCAGGTTCCCCAGGGAGGCCAATCTGATAGGGGGAGAAGAGTCCAGGACAGTTGGTATAAAAGCATTGCTCGGGCATTGAGGGATGAAGTCAGGAAGGCCAAAGTACAACTGGAGTTGCATTTAGTAAGGGATGTGAAGAGTAACAAGAAGGGTTTCTACAAGTATGTCAGCAACAAGAGAAAGATCACAGAAAGTGTGGGTCTATTACTGAATGGAGGAGGCAACTTAGTGACAGAGGATGCAGAAAAGACCGAAGTACTCAACGCCTTTTTCACTTCAGTCTTCACAGGCAAGGTCAGCTGCACCTGGCGGCACAGTTTGGGGAGCAAATAAGCAGCCAACAGTGGTGAAAGAACAGGTTAGGGACTATTCAGAAAAGCTGGACATATACAAGTCCATGGGGCTGGATGGGATGCACCCGAGGGTGTTCAGGGAGTTGGCTGATGTGATTGCAGAGCCTGGCCATCATCTTTGAAAATTCATGGTGATCAGGAGAGGTCCCAGATGACTGGAAAAGGGCAAACATAGTGCCTATATTGAAGAAAGGGCAAAAGGAGGATCTAAGGAACTGCAGACCAGTAAGCTCACCTCAGTCTCTGGAAAAAAAACCCGAACAGATCCTCAAGGAATCAATTTCTATTCACTTGGAGGAGAAAAAGGTGATTAGGAACAGCCAGCTTGGATTCACAAAGGGAAAGTCATACCTGATCAACCTGATTGCCTTCTATCATGAGATGACTTGTTCTGTGGATGTGGGGAGACCAACGGATGTGGTATGCCTTGACTTTAGTGAGGATTTTGATATAATCTCCAACAATATTTTTGTAAGCAAGCTAAGGAAGTATAGGCTGGATGAATGGAGTGTATAGATAATGGATAACTGATAGAAAACTGGCTGGATCCTTGGACTGAAGGGGTAGTAATCAATGGCTCTATGTCTAGTTGGCAGCCAGTGTCAAGTGGAGGGCCCCAGGGGTTAGTCCTGGGGCTGGTTTTGTTCAATATCTTCAGCAATGACCTGGAAGATGGGATGGAGTGCTCCCTCAAGTTAGCAGTTTGTAGATGACACCTAGCTGGGGGTAGTAGTAGATAAGATAGAGGATAGGACTAGGATTCAGAGACACCTAGACAAACTGGAGGATTGCACCAAAAGAAATCTAATGAGGTTCAGTAAGGAGAAATGCAAAGTCCGGCACTAAGTAGCTAGCCCTTTGACAGCCCACCAGGAGGAGTACTACAGCCAGCTGAGACTTGGGGCTTTACCTCTGTTCCCCTGAGCAAGCTATTGCAGATCCTGCTGCTGGGGCCTTGCTGCCGCAGTGGTGGCAGAGGGATCTCGTGCTGCTGCCACTGCGATCCTGGGGGAAGCTGGAGCTCCAGTAGCTGTAGCTGGGAAGAGGCCAAGCTGTCAGTAATTGTGCTCCCTAGCAGGCTTCCCTGGGACAGGGAGAGAAAAGGAGCAGCCCCTATCACAGGGGTTAGCAACCCTTGGCATGAGTGCCAGAGCATGGCATGCAAGGCCATTTTGTTTGGCCCACCACAGATGGCTTGGGCTCTGGGAAGCTCTCACTGGCCATGGAGCCTGGGCTGTTGGCAGCAGGTATCCAGGAGGCTGCAATCCCTGTTGCAAGCAGCCTGGGCAGCTGTGGCAGGCAGCCAGGAGGCTTCAAATAACTTCACTGGGCACTGGAGCCCCAGCCGGGCTCCATGGCAGTGATAGGTACACCATGCCTTGGAGTAGATGGCAGGGGAGGGGCTGGGGTTATACTGCCCCAGGTCCCTTCTCAGCTGTGTTCCCCAAGGCATACATGCATTCACCCAGCCAGGGCTCTGCAGTCTGGTGCAGCTGTTTGCAGCCTCCTGGCTTCCTACCACAGCTGGCTTGGGCTCTGGGCAGCTGCAGCAGGCATCGGGCAAGCTGCAAACAGCTGCACCAGGGTCCAAAGCCTCAGCAGCAGCTCTGTGGTGGTAGCAGCGGCTGCACACATACCTTGGGGCATACAGTGGGGAAGGGACCAGAGCAGCACAGCCCCGGCCCCTCCCCTGCCATTTGCCTGGAGGCATGCGTGCACTTACTGCCAGCAATGAGGATCAGGCACTTCACAGGTCCCCTGCTATCTGCCTCTGGCATGCCAAATCGAGGTATGGGTGGAGGTTGGCATGTTTTTTGGCACTCCAGCCAAAAACGTTGCTGACCCCTGTGCTATCACTCGAAGGGGCTGCTTCAATTGGAGAGGGTGCTTCACCAGCACACAGGGTGACAAGAGGAAGGGAAGCACAGGTAAGTATCAACGTTCGAGTTGGGGGCCACAGCTGTCCTGGGAGTGGGAGGAAGGCATAAGCACCCTCAGGAGGCCTCAGGTGCCTCTACACTAATGCTCATAGTATGGGGTGTAAGCGGGAGGAACTTACCCTCCTTGTTGCAAGTAAGAACCCAGACTTAGTAGGGCTCACAGAAACCTGGTGGGACCCTATCTATGACTGGGCATTGGGCATTCGGGGGTACACCCTATATAGAAGAGACAGGACAGAGAGGAAAGGTGTGGGGGTTGCGCTCTATGTCAAAAAGCACCTCACACCATCAAGGATTAGCTTCAGGTTAGAGGAGGGTCGGACAGAGATGCTATGGGTCAAACTACAAGGGGGTCATGGCAAAAGGGACCTTATGGTGGGTGTCTACTACAGACCACCCAACCAGGGTGAAAAGCTAGACCAGGACTTCTCCAGTCATCTTATGGAGGCGGTTAGGTCAAGGGATGTTATTGTCATGGGTAACCTAAACTACCCAGACATTTGTTGGGAGGAGCAGACAGCCAGGTCTGACCGCTCGTGTAGGTGCCTGGCTGTATTACAGGACCTTCACCTTATCCAGGAAGTGCACAGCCCCACTAGGGGTAACGCCTTGCTGGACCTGGTCCTGGCCATGGGGGATGACCT
>JAGPOW010000229.1:18577896-18600318 GCA_030014935.1 Caiman crocodilus | reverse complement strand
ACCTGTCTGGGGTCTTGTGAACCCAGCATTCATTCCTGCCTGTGGCTGGGGGTCAGGCTAGATGATCTGTTCAGGTCCCTCCTGACCCTAGCTACTATGGTTCTGACACTATGATCACTTTCTAGCTGGAGAATATCCCTTTGCAGTGACTGTGTGATAGCATTTTAATTTTCGTAGTGCTACAAAGTGCTCGGGCACTTGTCATTGTTGTTGGCAATCAATGTAGTAGTGCTGGAGTGGTACATGTGTCCAAGGCCACCGTGAAAATTCTAAAAGAAATACCATTTCAGCATACAAGTAGTCTTTTAAGTGTGTTATAAAATGAGTGTAAATAAAATGAATCTGTTGTTTCGAGAGCAGGGGTGTCAAATGTGGGCCTCATGGATTGGAACTGGACTGTGGGCCTTTTCACAGGCCAGGTCCAGACTGTGAGGTTTTCCATGGGCCAGGTGATCTGTGAGCATCAAACCAGAGGGGATTAAGGCTGCCACTGCAGCCACCAGTGATGAACCATGTCCACAAGCTCCACGTGTGACCCCCACCTTATTCTACAGCACACAAGCTGACATAAATCTATCCAGAATCTGATATAGTATTTGTTCAGCTGCGCAAAAGCAAAGGCAAATTATTTTTAGGAGGGAAAAGTGGTGGTAAATGTCCTATTTAACCAATATTTTTTGTAGTGAGTGAAACTGCTTACATATTAAGCCCTTTGGGGCATATTTGTACAGCCCCTAGCAGAACAGCAACTTCAGTTTGGTTGCTCCAACCGCTCTTATGCTATACATTTTAAATGTTAGTGTTCAATGTTAAAATAAAAAAAATTATTAACAGTGGCCAAGATTTTGAAGAAATAAGCAGTAAACATTAACTGTCCAGCTTGAGCCACCTTAAAGGAGCCAAGCTGTCATAAAGCAGAGTGCTTGCTCTGCAAATCAGTCGCTTTTGAAGTGTTCCAACATCAACAGTCCTTGTCACTTTTGAGAAAATTGGAAGCTGAGTTCCTGATTTTAGACCGTAGCTGGACTATTTAAATCAAACTAACAGACTCCCATAAAGTTATTGTAAGAAGGAATTCTTAAGGTTTTGAAAAGGTGGATTGTAGTTTAGGCATACCTGTTTTTTGGGGTTTTTTTGTTAGATTCTCTACTGTGTGTTTTCTCTTGATCATTAGAATTCATCCCGGGCAAGGCTGAAGACCAACTGACTGGCTAATTCTTGTCTGGATTTTCCAACGTACTGTGCAAGAATTGTGAAGTAAACATTTGGAGGCATGTGATGCTTAATCTTGTTAGCAATAAGACTATGAAACATAAGCATCTTGCTGGAAATGCACACAATTTTGTGCGGGTCTTTGTTTAGCTAACAAGCTTTTCCTTTGCCTAGGCTGGGAATGTGCCCTCCTTTGCACTTTAGCCCAATTAAATCCTGTTAGGAAATAGGACTCTCTTAATAGGGAAAAGCGCTGTTTGTTTGAGTTTTTTTGGTAAAGGTAATTGTTTAATGACTGTTTCATAGTGATAGAACTAGCTTGAAAGGGTCTTGTGGTTTATCTCTCTGTCTTCCCCCCCACACCCTTTGTGTGCTTGAAGAACTACCATGGAGAACGTACCCCAGTTTTCTGCCTAAAATGTTTTGGAATGATTCGGCCAATTCCTCAGAAAGTGAAAATGAAGCTCATTCAGCTTTTACACAGACTGAACACAACATAGTTGCCGCTTATTTAATAACAGCAGGTATGGATATTGGCAAGTTATATTTTAACACAGGAATTTAATTTGAGTATTTCTTCTGTATCAACATTTTGCTAAAATTTTGTGTGTGCATGTGGAGTCTGTTGGTAATTTTTCAACCTAAAATTTATTTTCTGCTCTTTTAGTTTTTCTACTTAAATTCAAACAGGTAAGCAACAACAAGTCTGTAAAATGTGTAGAAACCTGTAAAATTCAGTGCTATATACCTCAAGGCTGAATTTTATTTATTTGTTTGCTTATTTAAGTGTTCTGCTCACATGCCATTATAAAGGAGAGACCATTTAATTTCTGCCGGCTTGCAAAAGGGGTAAAAACAGGACAGGGATGACTCATCTTGGTGGGCTTTTTGTTTTTTTGTTTTTTAGTGATACGCTTGAAGCTATCTTGATGCTTCTCTCTGGTGATATGCTCACCACAGTATATGTATAGTTCCAGTGTGGGGGATTTAAGCAAAGGGTTTGGACTGCTAGTGAGAGGGAAGGCACTGGTCATTAATTAGACAAAAGAGCAATTCTAGCTTCAGCTGTATGTTTCACTTATTATGATGCATTTTAGGAAAACCATCACGCATCGATCCAATGTTAATGTAATTCTGTTGATTGCAATGGGCTTTGTACAAGACCTGGATGGCCCGACATCCTTTTCAAATACAAAGTAATATGAAGTGCATTTCAGTGCTATAACTCTTGTTTAAAAAAAATGCTTGAATTCTACAAAGTAATGCCTTTAAAATATGCCCCTTTCTGTCTACTTAATTGACAATTAAATCAGTTAGGGTAAGTTATTCCTAGAAAATATTTTAAGGTTAAAGTACATTTTTTTGGCTAATTTTAGTGGTATTTAGTGCTGAATATTTTCAGCTAATATATCTGAAGTTACAGTGTACCTACAATAGAGACTATAAAAGTCAATATTAATTCAACATTTAATTGACTGTAGATGTGGGTTTTTTGTATAATGTTGAAAGTTCAAATATCTCTAATCTTTTTCAAGTTCTTTTGTAGTTCTGTTAATACTCATAGACTAGTTGATTGTATTCCTAGATAGTGGATGTTTATTGAAACATCAGATGTACTCTAATAGTAAGGACTAGCAAAACATTTATAGATAATTGGATAGTTCTGGTAACCCTAAAATATAGGTCATTTGTTCATGTCCACACCAAGTCAAGAAACCGCATGCCATGGTCTGCAAGTGGGTTTGCTGTATGCACATGTTAGAATAGAGATCTGCAGTATTGGTGTCTCAATTGAAGAAACACCACCATTCTAAACTGCATATTTCTGTCTGAAAATGTTTTACTTTATTGTTAGGAGTAATATCTGAGAACTAGAACTGAAAGAGACTGGGGAAAAATATTTTTCTATATTTTTACATGATATAGTTACTTTGTCTTTACATAATTGGGAATGGACAGATTTTTAGTGTAAACAAATTTCTAACCCCCCCCCTTTATAAAAGTAAATTTGTGTGTGTTCACATATTGAGGATGTTGGTCATATTATTTGGTTCGCCATCAAATAATTGGCATTTTAATCTAATTATATTAATAAGCAGATAAAGGCGATGATAAAAAATGAAATGCAGATACTGTGGTCACCATTAAGCGATCAATTATCTGCAACTTCATTATCCACAAACATGAACTATGTAGTGTGGTAAATGTTTTGTTTTAATTTTTAATTTTATTGGAAATCTGGGATACCCCAAAAAGTAGAAATGAGGGTGAAAAGTTTTTGAAACATCTTAACATAAAGTCTTTTGTGGTTAGAATAACTTTCTTGGAAGTGGAGAAAATAGAATTATAAGGGAATGTGGATAAAACATGGTATCTGCTGGTAAATAGGATGGCAGTATATCAGGGACCTCACCTAACATAAACAACACATTTTAAGCAAGTGACCTATTTTGTGTTTAGACTCTGTCAGAACACAGGATGACAATATAAAGGAAAAAATTAAAGGAAAAATGGAAGCAGTAAATAGAGTTTACTTTGCATTGTACAAGCTCCTGTCATCCCAGCTTATCCCAAGGAAAACCAAGCTTCAAGTTTCTAAAACCATAGGGCCTTTGTACACAACCATTTTTTGCCCTTTCTTGTGCTGCAATGTTGTGGATGTTTGCATGCGTGGGTTTTCTGGATGCTTTAAAAGTCTTTCTGGTGCATTAAAGTAAAACTCCTCGGGCATAGTTTGGTTTGGCTTGCCACAAATTAAAGCATTGCTTTCATGCATTCATTGTGTGCAAACACAAAGGCACTCAAAGACCTATAATGATCCTCTTTTTCCACCAGAAGGTGATTTTTTTTGTAGTTCACCCCTTCAAAATGATTTTCCTTTTGAATTGCTTTTGCTTTTTTGTGTGTGTGTGGTTTGCTGGCTTCCTACTTTGATAGTTGTGTGGCAGGGCATGGGGTGGGGGGATCTGAGCTGGGGGGAAGCATCCCGCTTTCCTGTGTTGCGGCCGGGGAGTGGGCCTAATTCGTTTGAAAACCTAGTGCATGCAAACTCTGATGCAATGCTCCAAAATAAACAAGTTAAAATTTTATGAACTTATTTAATTTAATGAAGATAAACCCCATGGTGCGTACTGGCACCCATAGAGAAGGCTGTCTGGATGATCAAGATGACAATAGGTAGATGATGTAGTATCCGACTTATAGAAATTAAAGGTGGCCTACTGGAGGACAAAGGTACACAACAGAAAAGAATGGATGACGATAGCGAAGGCAGCCAAGAGGTTCTATAGTGCTAAATCATCATCATCATCATATTAACAATAATAATAATAATGCCAGAGTAATTATTATTATTATTATTATTATTATTACAGTGGAGTGTCACTAACAAATTGACTATTTCATATTTAAAACTTCATAATAGAGTTTACAATCTTTTAAATTACTCGTATTTTACAGCTTATTATAATAGGGTTCCATGGAACTTTCTTAATGCCTATTGCTAAATAAAAACGTATTTAGTTTTCTTCCTCTCTACCATTAAGTAAATAAGTATTAGCAGTTTTTCTGTCAGTCTTGATTAAAATTTATAAAAGGTCATGGTATCCTGACCTTGGCAAATATCACAGAATTTACTGTAATATCCCAAGGTTCCTTGCAGACCAAAGTGGCAGTATCTATATTGGGGTGGGCAATAATTTCAGCTAGAGGGCTGCTTAATAAGTTTTGGTGAGCTGTTGAGGGCCACAACAGTAGCCCTGCTCCTTGAAATGTGCCCTGCCTTAGTTTTCATAGTTGTGCTGACACTTTTGGTGTGAGGCTGTTTGGCGGGCTGCACTTTGCTCTAAGCCCCGTGCAATACCCGTGGAAACATGGGCAGAGATGACAAAGCAATATAAAATGTTTAAAAATGTAAATATTGCTTACTTCTATAGTGATCAGTTGGTTCAATAAACACAGGAATAAATGAATAAGAACTAACCAGCAAACTATAATTGGGGAGTAGCAGGTAACATCCACAGACTCTTTGTCTCATGCTCATGAATCTGACTCAGGAAACACCTCCTAATTTCCAGCCTCTGTAATCTTCTACGTAAGGGAGTATCACTAAATTATAACTTAGCATTACACTTTCCCTAGGCAGGGCCTGCAAATGTTAAGCAGTATCTGCTAAGGCTCATGGAAATCACAAAAGATCATGAATCCCATTCAGTATTGGATCCAGGAGGGAGCAGCAGAGAAAGTTTCAGGGAAGTTCTTTGCTCTTGCGGGTCCAGAAATAAATGAGGTACTTGGAAATATAAAGGGGTCATGATGATGCTAGTTCTGGGGTCCTGAAGAGTTAGAAACAACCAAAGGTGGGATCTCATTTCTTTCCCCAAGTCAGAGAAGGCATTTCACAGTGTGAATACCATAACATTCAGTCTTCACTCCATCCTATTTTGTGACCTAGTTTGTGTATGCAAAAGCACTTTGCTTTTTTGTAATTAATACTCAAGGTTAAGACCTCATTAAGTTTTAAAACTCCGTTGAAGCTATTGTTTCAGAATTGCTAGCTGTATCAAGGCACAATATACAGTCATTCACTCATGCTTATTATGAAACTACCCTGGCTTTGATGACTAGAAAGTTTGGGTGTATTTTCCCCTCACTATTTCTTTTCTTTTTCTTCTTTTACACTTTAATTGAGAAACAGGAATTGTAAACTTTACCCACATTTCCACAGGCACAAATTCAGTGTCTTTTAGCTGTGATCAGGTCATGGTTTCAGTATGAGTTGCAACTTACTCAAGATCTCAAGGTGTTTAGGAGACTCCCACAAAAATATTTATTTATTTAGCCCTGGACTGTGCCCAGTTGGTTATTGAATATGATTATTTGGGGAATCTCTGTACAGCTTATGAATTCTGTTTAATATGGGGAAAGCTGTTTTGAAATTACTGGATCTTTTGATGTTTCTTTGTGGACATGGATTCCATCATTTGCTGACCAAACCTATGTTTCATCAGTTCGTCAATCCTGGTACAATGGAGAGTTGCTATTGGATGAGGGGATCATAAGATGGATAGAAAACTGACTGGATCATTGGGCTCAAAGGGTAGTAATCAATGACTCTATGTCTAGTTGACAGCTGGTATCAAGTGGAGTGCCCCAAGGGTCAGTCCTGGGGCTGGTTTTGTTCAATATCTTCAACAGCAACCTGGAAGATAGGATGGAGTGCACTCTCAGCAAGTTTGCAAATTACTCCAACCAGGGGGGGTGAGGGGAGTAGTAGACCTGGGGTTACAGTAAGCTGAATATGAGCCAATAGTATGTCCTTGTTGTGAAGAGGGCTAATGGCATATTGGGCAGCATTAGTAGGAGTGTTACCAGCAGATCAAGGAAAGGGATTCTTCCCCTCTATTTGGCACTGGTGAGGCCACATCTGGAGTACTGTGTCCAGTTTTGGGCCCCCCACTACAGAAAGGATGTGGACAAGTTGGGGACAGTCCAGCAGAGGGCAACTAAAATGGCTTGGGGGCTGGGGCACATGACTTCTGAGGAAAGGCTAAGCAAACTGGACTTATTTAGTCAAGAGAAGAGAAGACAGATGAGGGATTTAACAGCAGCCTTCAACTACCTGAAGGGTGGTTCCAAAGACGATGGAGCTGGACTGTTCTCAGTGGTGGCAGATGACAGAATAAGGAGCAATGGTCTCAAGTTGTAGCTTAAAAAGGAAAAATTAAGTTAGATATTAGGAAAAACCTCATATTAGGAGGGTAGTAAGCACTGGAATAGGCTACCCAGAGAGGCTATGGAATCTCCATTCCTGGAGGTTTTTAAGACTCAGCTAGATAAAACCTTGGCTGGGATGATATTTTTTGGGAAGTCTTGCTTTGAGCAAGGGGTTGGACTAGATGACCTCCTGCAGTCTCTTCCACCACTAATTCTCTGTGATTCTATGAATATAATCTGATCAAACCTGGGTTAGCTGCAGCTTTGAAGAACCAGTATACTCCGAACAGCTCTGTAAGAAGTATGCAAAGAATGGAAAATTATCTAGCACAGGGCAAAGATACTTCATGTTGACAGAGGTACATACAAAGTGACTGCTAGTGCTATACAGGAAACTGGGCAGAGAAAAGGAAGACAAAAATATTCTTTCATAGGGAAAAGCAGGAGGAAGTGAACATTTCTGTCACTCAGCAATATTGTTTTGTTTGAATGCACAATGAAAATGTCCTTAGTGGAGAGCAAGAAGTGAGGCTGTACAAGGGCTTTTTATATAGCAGCTACTGTTGGACCTTGTGCCACAGTATGAGATCCAGCTCTTCAACAAACAATTTTTTTTCTGCTAGCCTGCCCACACTCCTCTTTGTTGCACTTTGTTGTTTTGGCTCATTAGTAGCGACACATTGTGCTCAGTTTTGCTTTGAGTAGTTCTGCAGACCTGAGGTTTTAAGATCAAATCTTAAGAGAATGCTAAATGTTTGCCCTACTTGCTGACTTTGTATAGTCCCTGATTTAGCAACATACTAAAGTACGTTCTTTAGGGCTCTTTAAAATTTTGTTCCTTGCTCAGTCAGAGCTGAGTCATTATATTAGGAAAGCTCTTTTCTTTCTGTTGCATATCATCTTTTCAAAATGGCATTTTATTATGATAATTCTTCAGTGTTTATATTTGATTAATTAATATTTAATCAATATTTATATAATTTATAAAGCTCTCATTTTTCTTTATTTCACAGGAGTGATAAGCATTCTCAGTAACATAGTTGTATTAAGCATCTTTGTTAAATACAAGGAGCTTCGGACAGCCACAAATGCAATTATTATTAACTTAGCCTTTACAGACATAGGAGTCAGTGGTATTGGTTATCCCATGTCTGCTGCTTCAGATCTGCATGGAAGTTGGAAATTTGGAAACACAGGATGCCAGGTATTTGAGAATTTGATAATTAAACCAGAGATCAGAAAGTGTTAAGCATTTAGAACCTGAGTATATGAAAGATTCCTTTCTCTTGAGTTTTAATTGTCTTCAGAGATGAGCTAGAGTGGCAAAGTATAGATTCTGACTTGGATCTGAATTTCCTTAAAGTTCAGTGATATTGGATGTTGGGCTTGGTTTGGACTAATCTCAATTTTTATATTTTTTTGACTTCTGAATGATTACTGAAGCATGCATTTGTATTTGTGAAAAAAGCAATTCTTAAATATCACCCAAAAACTAAAGCCTATAACCTGCCATTATAGAATTAATAAATGCCTGTGATTTTTCAAAAGTGACTAATGATTTTGAGTGCCTTGGTTTCTCAGTTATCATACTGATGTACCTTAAAAGATCCTTTTTGCACAGTATGAGAGCTCAGTGTTTTCTGAAATTCAGGATTCTTTATGAGAATTTGTTGCAGTATGTAAAATGGAGGCACACAAACCCATCAGTTATGGGAAAATCATGCAAAGAATTCAAAGAAATAGGCATTAGGGCTGTGAGAAGCTTTGGTCGCTGACTCGATTGGGTAGAGATTCGGCCCAAATCTGAATCGAATCAGGAGACCCTTTAATTTCTCTGAATCAATTCAGAGAGATTCAGAGAGTTTTGATGATTCAGATGCAGCTTTAAATGTTTTTTCTACATACCTCAAGGTACCAGGTGGCTCATGAATGCTATGATGCTGGGGCAGATGGAGCATCCCACAGGAATGTGGGGGGTCCCCAGAGTGCTCAGCGGCAGACCCAGAAGTGGACCAGAAGCAGTTCTGGTCTACTTCTGGATCCACCGTGGAGCATGTGGTATGCCGCCCCCCTCCCCCTGGCAGCTCAGTGACTGGTGTTTCCTGGGTCTGGCGGGTCTGGGGTCCCCTTTCAGCTGATTGCCTAGCCAGGAGGGCACGGGGGTGGGGGTGCATTTAACACACTTGGTGGCGGCCCTAGAAGTGGACCAGAAGTACTTCCAGTCTAGTTCCAGGTCTATCAGTGAGCATGTGGGGGGGCCTCACTGCGCTTCTGTGGGATGCTCCATCTGCCCCACCATCTAAGCATTCACAAGTAGTGCCTGGTCCTCAAGGTATGTAGAAAAAACATTTAAAGCTGTGTCTATGCCTGAATCACTGATTCTCCGAATCAGCATTGAATCTTCAGATTCAGATTTGGCCAGATCAGATCGGGACAGTGATCCAAATCAACTAATCGAATCGCTGTCCCCAGATTTGGGCTGAATCCGAATTGAATATGGCCTCTTTTGCACGCCCCTAATAGGTATCTTATTTCAGAGGTTTTGAATTTTCACTTTTCGCAAAAGCTAGTTTGTTAACTGTGTGAGTAGTGCTCAAAATATGATTTAAAAAAAAAAAGGATTTTTGAGTTAGGATGACCAGGAGATGTTTAGAACAGTACTATGAAATACATACCCTGAAATCTTTTTTTTAGGCAAAACTCTAACAGGACTGCATGACCGGGGCCCATTTTAAGTATGCTTACTATGCGATCTGAATTGACACACTCCTAAGTAAATTAAATTTGAAAAGTTAATTTCATACACTTAATTTTCTACACCTTTTGTAGCAGCCAACCTGAGTCCACTTAGTTTGGATCTATATTGTCATATATTTTTGTGCTGAAGTTGGGATTCATATATGACAACTTCAGCTGTGCTTTACTTTTGTGGTCTTAGGGATTATTTGAAGCACAACTAGGGTAAAGAAGTCCTGTGATCTGAGACAGTAGAATGCCCTGTGGTTCTGTTACAACTTCTGCAGTTATTAAAACAAAAAGTTGCTGGTGAATTATTAACATCTATCAAATAGTGTTAGTAAAAACAAAATACAAATCTTTTCCTTTCTGTAAAACTTTCGTCCCAGGATTTAAAAAATGCATGTGTTAACATTAAACAGTCTTATTTTTTCAGTCTTTTGATTACAACCCTATTTATCTTAAAATCTTTAATTTTAATTAACTAACTCTAAATTATTAATAATGCATGAAACAAATTGGTCACAGACCATATGCTGTATTCAGCTGAATTCTTAACACAGACTCTGATTTAGACTGAAACCTTTAGAAGCATTTATAAAAATGGGTATGTTATCTTCTTAAATTTCAGATCTATGCTGCCTTAAATATCTTCTTTGGAATGGCAAGTATTGGTTTGCTTACTGTTGTTGCAATTGATCGCTACCTGACAATCTGCAGGCCTAATATAGGTACAGTACTTGTGGAAATAATTTATCAGTTGACATCTTTTAGCATATTCAAGAAGCTGTATAGTCCCTTGTGTGAGTGCCTAGGTCAATTCCTACCAATGCTTCTAAACTTTGGGTATTTTCCTGCACTAATTACCCTTGTGAAAGGTCCCAGTGACTTCTGTGGTACCAAGTAAAGGTTGCAGAATCAGGGTCTTCTGTTGCCTTCTGCCTTAGTCAGTCTGAAACCTGCATTTTGATGTGCTACGACTAATCATTAGAAGCTTTGATCATTGATTAATTACATGCCTTCATAGCTACCAAAGCAAATGAGGACTGCTTGCAGCAGGTTTCTGACAATATCTCAATGGACATACATGTCTAATGTATATGTGTGCATGTTTTCTGTACTGTAGTTTGTCTGATCCTTTATATTACAGGTCTAAGATCATGGTTTCTAATTCCTTGTGTACATTTTCTTTTGCATGGGATCAGAAACATCTGCCCTCCCCTTGATAAGCTTTGCGTGGGAGCAAGGTGACAGAACTAAGTAGCACTCAAGCACTGTTTCTGGGGGTGCTTATGTGGTATTTATCTGTGACACAGAAGAACTTTTCTACTTAGTGTGGACTTAGTAATTATTAATGGTTATTAGTAGTACTTTCAACATATGTAGGTTGGTTGGGCACATTGTGGGCTCATGATAAATGTCAGAAAATTCAAAATAATAGTTGTTTAAAAGAGATATCTGTGCTTGGTAACAGGAAGAAGAATGACTACCCACACCTATACCATGCTGATCCTGGCTGCTTGGGTAAATGCAGTTTTCTGGGCCTCAATGCCTATTGTAGGTTGGTCTAGCTACGCTCCAGACCCCACTGGAGCCACCTGCACAATCAATTGGAGGAAAAATGATGCGTAAGATTTTAAAACCTTTTTTTTTACTTTTATATGTAAAATACCACTTATCTGTATCCCTGCTTCAGTTAAGCATTTCCCCCCCAAAGTAAAAATGAGTAAAAGGCACAGGCATCTTAGAAATAAGATTGAAGTAACCTATAATAATTAGAAACAGTTGTAAGGATTTATTTTGGAAAAGGTGAGGCACTGTAAAAGTAGGTGTCATTGGCACTAGTAAAACTAAACAAGCCAAAGGAATTGTCCTCACCCTTTGAAAACATTTTGCAGATTGCCACATAAATCTTACTCTAAAACAAGGTAGTTTTCAATTACTTTTCACAGCTGTATGGTTGCAATTTTTTATATTAATATTTTGTCTTACAGGTCCTTTGTTTCTTACACCGTGACTGTAATCACTGTAAATTTTGTTGTGCCTCTCTCAGTCATGTTTTACTGCTACTTCAACGTTTCTCGAACAATGAAACAATACACTGCCAGTAACTGCCTGGAGAGTATCAATATAGATTGGTCTGATCAAGTAGATGTAACAAAGGTATGGTGCTCTGGGCCATGTTACTTTTCAAATATGTTTTTCTGTAACATACACTGTATCATATTAACAAAGGAAGCTCTCCATCCTCTCTCCCCTCTTCCTTTTTATTTGAATAAACATAGTGTTCTTGAAAAATGCTGGATTGACAATGTTATATCCCACCCCCTTTATTTTTATTTTTAAAATAATTTTTAATATTTTACTTTTTCCCACACAGTTGGCTCTACCATTGCCCAGGAACATTACACACTTTTCTGCACTGTCCAGCATTGTATTTCAGTAGTGGCAACTCACGGCCAAACTTTAAGGCTAAGGACAGACATTCAAAAAGCCTGAGCCTGAATTGATTAAATCTTTGCAGGTTAGTCTAACCTGCCTAGGTTGAACTGGTTTGCAACTGCACAGAGATTCTACAGTATGGACTAAAGAAATGTAGGCACATGCTTGCAGTAGCTCAGGCTAGAAGCTGGGGTACTAGAGCAGCCCTCCCTTTCCTTCTGCAGTGCTGAGCTGACAGGTGGCGTGGCCAGGCCACAGCAGGATGCTCTGATTAGGGAGGGGTGTAAACCCCTATTCTGTCTGCATCATCCCAGTCTTTTCCCTGCTTGCTGAGCAAGAGGTGGTAGTATTGCCAGACCCCAGCCCTCGCTTAGCATTCTGAGGCAAAGAGGGGGTGTGCAGTGCATGCATCTGTTGATGATACTGAGCTTTTCAATCTCCCTCTCCCTGCTTCTTCATACTGTCTGCAAACCTGACAGGTAAGAGAGCCAGCAGGGAGCTGATAACACAGTGTTTATCAACCCATCAATGAAAGCCTCTCTCATTAGTTCAAGCTCTCCTTAAACAGCTTTTTCCAAGGAAGAAATGGAGGAACATTACCAGCTGACCTGTTGATTAGCTCCAACATGCCTTAAGTAGACACTGTTCTGTCTGCCGGTCCCAGTGAAATTAGAGATACACACAGACACCTCTCAGCATTAGCTAGTATACTACATGCCTAGGGTCCATGGGGCTGGGGTCCATGCTATGGGAGATGAGAGTGGGGGGATCTCTGCTTGAACAGTGAGCAACAGGCGCCAGGGGGCTGTGGCAGGGGGAAGCAAGGCAGACCCTGCTGTGCCTGCAATCTCTGCCAGAGCTCTGGCTAGAAAGCAGAGGCAGGGCCATCCCTGTTCTCTGGAGCAGACAGCACAGCCCAGGGCTGTAAAGCACCTGGGATGCTGGGAGACTCTGGTTTAATGTAAACGAGAAAGGGGTTTGGGACAGACATTGCATAAACTGGTTTCACCCAAATCAGTTAAGTCTGATACTACATTGAACCAGCTTTATCTTAAACCAATTTCAGCCATTTTGAAACTAGTTTATGTGCACTGAACTTATGTTTTGTTACAGGTTTAAACCAGTTTCTGATCACTTAAATTGGTTTATGTGTAATGTCTGCCCCTAACCTAAGGGAGAACAGGTTAGTTTCCAAGCCTGTAAACTCCTTAGTTTTTTGGATGGGTTCACAGCAACCACTTCAGATCTGAACTGGTGCTCTAGATATGAAGAGCTTCATATCCCTTTAATCAAGGTTCCATAAAGTTCTCTCTCTTTGTATTTCAAAAATTGAATGGGGAGCTTGGCTCTTCTCCTGAAACATTTGCAAACATAAGTTATGATGAAATATTGGACCCTGCCAGGAAATTGACATTCTTTGTTATAAATATCTAACAGTTTACAGACAGATTAGTTAGGGCTGTGCAAAATTTCAGCAGTTATTTTGTTTTGGAGGTGTTTTGGGCCATTTCAGCAGCCGAAACACTGAATCTGATTTGAAACAGAAGACTTCATAACAGTGCCAAAATGAATTGGAAGGCTCTGAAACATTTTGGAAATGTTTTGGAGAATTTCAGAGTTTCAGAGCTGGGCTTGCAGGGAAATAAAAATAAGAAGAAGGAGGGGAAAGACTCCTCTGATATTGACATCTAGCTCCCAGTTTGACTTCTTAGTTCTCTGATCAGTTCCCTAGCTCTTCCTGCAGGGTGCAGGCTCCCGATCTGTGCATGGGGTTTCAGCAGGCTGCCTCTGCAGGCCAGGGCCAGTGGTAGCTGCTCAGTGCAGCCCATGCCGAGAAGACTGTGGTGCTGCCTCTGGCCTCTCACCCCAGCTGGCCTGCTGAAACCCAGTGCACAGATGCAGGGGCCCATGCCCCCCAGAAAGAACTGGGGGAATGATCAGAGAGCTAGAGAATCAAACTGGGGGTGAAGGAACCAAACTGGGGGCTGGGGAATCCCTGCCGCGTGAGCTGGCTCTGCAGAGAGCAGAGATCCATGCTGGGGTCTCCTTATCACCAGTGCCTGACCCGCACTGCCCCACCTCATTGGGGCAGCACAGGGTGGTCAGAGGTGGTGAGGAGACCCCCAGCGCAGATCTCTGCTCCCTGAGGAGCTGAGTCGTGCAGCAGAAACCAGCAGGCTTGCTCACTGCTCTGCACTGCTTCCCTGCCCTGTGACCTGTGACAGGGATCAGAGATCTGCACCTTCTTGTCTACCTGGAGGGCAGCGGCCTTTGCCCTTGCCCTCCCGTGGGCGAGCCACCCACAGCCCCTTCGTGCTCCCCACTAGGGCCCTGCAACCCCTGGCCTCAAGCCTTGCCTGGCTAGATAGAGCTGTGCAAAGCTTCCCTTTCAGCCCGTTCAAAACAGATTCGGAGGAGTTTTGGCAGAAACGAAACAGGACAGTGATTCAAAACACCAAAACGAATCACTGTCTTCTGAAATGGCCGAATCTGAAACCAAATCAAAACACAGCTGTTTCACACCCCCTGAAGATTAGTACTACAACTGCTTTAAGTGCAAAGGTATAATTTAGTGGTGATAGAAACAGCATGGGAGATTTGAGAGCTTTCTCATTCTATCTCGTTCAAGACAAGCTCCCTGTTTTACTCCTGCACCCACAATCTCTATTAGCACGCCAAGACAAAGTTTACAAACTTTGCCATTCTTTTTCTAAGGATATAATATATTGTTGTAGTCATTTTCTTTAGCAGGTTAAGATTAAGAAAAATAATTCAGAATGGTTTCTTTTTAAGCATTGGCAATGAAGTCAGCTAAGTAGTAGCTACAGGACTATGTTCCATGTTAAAGTTCATACATTCTTTGTATGAGATGATATTTTCAAGTTTTTAATTTATTTTTTTCCTGGATCTAGACAGCCATCCTCTGCTGGATGGAATCAGAAATGTTCAAATATGTGTTATATTATACAGCTAAAGCAATGCCTTGTGGAATGAGCTAGTCTATAACTTGCCACACTGCTCTGCTTTCCAGCTAAAGCAATGTAAGGGATTATAATTTGATGTCAGTGGTCCTGCCACTGGTGTGCAGTCAAGCTTGAAACATTTTTTTTCTCTTTGTCAAACACCAATGAAATTGGCAGTTCTGCTTGTTCTTGTGAGAAGTATGAGAAGTGTTGATACATCACAATGTTTAGCAGCATGTAACTCTTAAGTTCTTCATAAGGCAGAGAGACTCAGTTCATCCCTTCAAAGTTAGGGCTGTTATGTTTGCTTGTTTTTTAAATATATTGCATATATCTTAGAGTAGTTGCATTTTAAGGTGTGGATGTATTGAAGTGATGGGGCCTTCATTTTGCTCTTTATAGATCTATGTGTGTGTATAATAGATATGAATATTTAGGCTTATGAAATGTCTTCTTTTATTGCACAGATGTCTGTTGTGATGATCATAATGTTTTTGGTGGCTTGGTCTCCATATTCCATTGTATGCTTATGGTCTTCCTTTGGAGACCCAAAGAAAATTTCCCCTGTGATGGCCATCATAGCACCTCTGTTTGCAAAGTCCTCAACATTCTATAATCCCTGTATTTATGTCATTGCAAACAAAAGGTAAGTGTTCTCTTTTCTAATTGAAATGCTGCATTTGCCTTATAATTATTGTACATTATAGCTGTGCATAAGAATCTAACATAAGTCAGAATATGGGAGCCTCTCTGGGTTTTTGTTGTTTATCTGAGAGGTGGCTATGCAAGGTTCTGTCGCTGCACCTAGCATTCCTTCTTTTTTTTTAATAAATGGGTCAAACTACAGGAAGGCAGGCTCAGGTTAAACCTCAGGAAAAGCTTCTGAAATGTCAGGGCAGCTAGGTACTAGTGCAAACTGCTCTGAGAAGTGACAGAATCACCTTCGCTGTAAGTTTTAGAAGATGGCTATATATGCTACCGTTTGAGGATGGTATGATACAGCAGCCCCTTCTCCTCCCACCTGTGAAAGAATTAGACTAGATGACCCTTGAAATCCTTTTCAGCTGTATGATCCCAGAAGAAAATATTTTTACAAAGATAAAATACTGCTTGTCTTGGATGGGTAGATGTCCTTCTTTAAAAAGAAGGGAGTTGAAGCACACCATTGTGTGTTTGAAATAGTGAGACATTTCAGTGATTTTTTTCAAATTGGAGCAGCACTGTCATTTTATAAACACTTTTAAATCATGTCTTCTACTAAGATAGATTTGGGCTGGAATTTTAGTCCCATCAGAATGTAGAACTCTTTACATTTAATAAAAGTGGCAAAAATGTATAGCCCATAAGTCTCAGGGGTATCTTTAGTTGATTTGGGATTTGCAATCTGGATTGGTAGGGAAGCTTGAGAGTCTTAATTAATGCATACTGACAAGTCACAGCTACCTCAGTCTCATGAACACATTCAGAGCCTGGAAGTTAGAAATACAAATGCTGTAAAGAAAGGTACCTTTTTATTCCCTGCCCATAAATTGCCAGCAGGTCTTGAGATACCCAGACAGAAGAGGGCTCAGTAGATGATGATGGAGTTTGACACTTCTCCCATCCTCTGAGTTTGAATCTGTACTGAGATAAGATGGTTAGCTACTGGTGGAGAGGAGAAGAGGGGAGGCGGAAGAGGAAAGCAGGGAATAAAATGGCAGACAAGGTTCTTTGGTGATAGAAGACTGTTGTTGGTAAAATGTAGACAGGTTACTTGGGGTTATCAGAGGGCAGGCAGGTTATAATGTGCCATAAATCCATTGTCTATATTTAGTCCATGTTTTTTTGTATTCAGTAGATTTATGAAGTGAAGTTCATAGGCTCATCTACAAAAAGTGTTTTGTAGGGCTGTGAGAAACAGCACCATTTAGTTTTGACATGTTTTGCTGTTTCGACTGGACAGTGTTTTGTTTCAAGTTTCATTTTGTTTTGAAAGCACTGTTCCATTTCGTTTGGTCAAAACTGTTTCGCTGTTTCACCATAGGCTATAATGGGAAAGCATGAAACTGCCTATAACTTTGTCATTTTTTTGCAGATGTGGATGAAAATAGCAGAGATGGTAGATCTTTCTGAGGGCATAAATCTGCCAAGTTTCAAGGAAATAGGCACAGGGATTTCTGGGAAATTGCACCTCAAATTCTTGAAAGTAAAACTCATGTCATGTGCGTGTTGTTAAGGCACAACAGGGTAAAAACTGCAGGTATGGCAGCCCCTTCTGAGGCCATTAAGTCTGCCAGGTTTCAAGAAGATAGGTGCAGGGGCTTCTGGGAAACTGCATCTTAAGCTGCTGACAAGCAAAACTTGTGACGTGTGACTGTGTGTGTGTGTGTGTGTGTGTGTGTGTGTGCGCGCGTTAAGGCGTGCCTTCATTGATGCTGGGGCCTCTACATGACACGGTAGTGTGCCCTAATGAGGTCTCCTCCTCCCCTACAGCCTCAGTCCAGTCTGCCACTTTAAATGACAACAGGTAATAACTTAGTAAGCAGCACAGTAGCATCAGCAGCGTCTCAGGCAGCCAAACTGCCACAGTCTGTATCAGAGCAGTCCTTCCCCCCTCCTCCCCCCTCCCTCTCCTTACTTTCTGTTTCCCTGCAGGTAAGCCCAGCTTTAGCTTCAAAACTCAAAACAAGTTGAAATAGCATTGAAACGAAACAGTTGGCGAAATTTCCCACAGCCCTAGTGTTTTCTAAATTCCTTTTGAGGACTGGAACTGAGAGATTGGAGAGGGAGTAGTTGTCTTATGAGAAGTATGCACCTACAGATAATTTGGTATTTTTGTCTGATAGATTTTTGGTGTGTGTTCATTCTGATATGCAGTTGTTGTTTGGTTTCTCCTACATGTTTTCCATCAGAGCATTTAGGGCACTGGTTGAGATATATTACATTTCTGGACGTATAAGTTCCAGAAATGGTGTAAGATCCAGGAATGGTGATGGTTCTGTTCTGAGGTGTAGTTATTGTGGGGGTGGTGAAGATATGTTGGCAGGTTTTACATTTTTTGTCCCAGCATGGTCTGGATCCATTCAGTGTGCTTTGGGCCATAGGAATTTTGCTTCTGGTGATGAGGTTGGCAACATTTGGTGCTTGTTTAAAGGCTAGGATGGGTGGTTCTGAAAAGATCTCTTAAAGAATTGGGTCTTCTTCTAGTATGAATTACAGTTGTTTGAGGATTTTCTGTATAGGGTCCAGGGAAGGATGGTATGTCATAACTAGCAGTGTGTGATTTGTGGGGAAGTTTCTTTTTGTTCTGCAGCAGTACTTCATGTGGTATCTGCGTGACTCTTTCAACAGTACAATCTATATCTCTGGAAAAGTGTCCTTGTTAGGCAAAAGCCGTTTTGAGATTAGCAAGGTGACAGTCATGGGTATTCTTCTCAGTGCAAATTTGGTGGTGTCAGAGGGCTTGGCTGTTTATTACAGCTTTCTTGGTGTGTTTAGGGTTATTGCTGGTTCTGTGTGGATATGTATGTTGGTCTGTGGATTTCTCATATATGGTGGTTTGTATTTTACCATTCTGGATATTGTTCATAGTGTCTAAAAAGGAAATGTTGGTGCTGAAGTATTCAAGAGAGAGTCTGATGGAGGGGTGATGGTTAATGAATTTGTGATGGAAATCAATCTGAGACTGCAGGTTTTTGGTCTAAATGATGAAGAGATTATCTATATATCTTAGGTATAGCATGGTTTTGATGGTGCAGTTCTTGAGGAATTCTTCTTCCTGGTGGGCCAGAAAAAGATTGGCATATTGTGTGGTCATTTTGGTGCCCATAGCTGTGCCCATGGCCATAGATTTCATAGATGTTTAGGGTCAAAACGGACCTTAGTAGATCATCAAGTCCGACTCCCTGTCCTGGGCAGGAAAGAGTGCTGGGGTCAGGTGACCTCAGCCAGGTGCTTGTCCAGTCTCCTTTTAAAGACCTCCAAGGTAGAGGAGAGTACTACTTCCCTTGGAAGCCCTTCCCAGCTTCTGGTAACCCTTATTGTAAAGACGTTCTTCCTGATGTCTAATCTAAATCTGCTCTCTGTCAGTTTGTGGCCATTTTTTCTAGCAACTCCAAGGTAAACAGAGTATGGTAAACAGAGTATGTCCTATTCCTTGCTGGCCCTACTGATGATTTTGTAGATGGCCACTAAATTCCCTCTCAGCCTTCTCTTGCGGAGGCTGAAGAGATCCAGGTCCCTCAATCTCTCCTTGTAGGACCTTACCTGCAGACCCTTAACCATCCAAGTAGACCTCCTCTGGACCCTCTCAAGACTTTCCACATCCCTCTTGAAGTGCAGAGCCCAAAACTGAACACACAGTTTTCCAGCTGTGGCCTTACCAATGCTACATAGAGGGGAAATATCACCTCCCTAGACCTGTTCATGATGCACCTGCTAATGCATGATGGAGTGCAGTTAGCTTTACTAATCACTTTGTCACATTGATGATGTATGTTCATCTTGGAGTTGACTATGAGTCTGGGATCCCTTTCTCCTGCTGTGCTGCTTAGGAAGTCACCTCCCAATCTGTAAGTGTGTTGGAGATTCCTTCTCTCTAGATGCAGCACTTTGTACTTATCTTTGTTAAACTACAGCCTATTCTGTTCTGCCCACTTTTCCAACCTGTTTACTTTGCCTCATAGTTTGGTGTCATCTGCGAATTTGGACAGAGTGCTTTCCATGCCCTCATCCAGGTCACTGATGAAGATATTGAATAGCACTGGTCCAAGGACTGAACCTTGGGGGGGCCCCACTGCCCATATCTTTCCAGGCCAATATTGACCTGTCCACCACCACTCTCTGGTTGCATCCCTTACACCAATTTGCCACCCACCTGACCAGGTAATCATCTACATTACAGTCGCTTAGTTTATTTATAAGAATGGGACAAGCCATCTTATTAAAGCCTTTTTAATATCCAAGTAAATGACATGAATCTCAACTGCTGCATCTAAATATTTTGTGACCTGGTTGTAAAAAGAAACAAGATTAGTTAGACAGGATCTACCTACTATGAATCCATGCTGGTTGCCCTTCAGCATTATTTTTCCAGCTGGACTCCCACAAATGTAATCCTTAATAATTTTTTCAGAGGTTTTTCCCAAGGATATAGGTGAGACTAACCGGCCTACAGTTACTCAGATACTCCTTCCTCCCCTTCTTGAAAATAGGGACCACATTGGCCCTTTTCCAGTCCTCTGAGACCTGTCCTGAGCACCACAAGTGTTTAAACAGGCATGCCAATGGTTCTGCTATTACATTGGCCAATTCCTTTAGCACCCTTGGATGAAGATCATTTGGGCCTGCTGACTTAAAACACATCCAGCGCCTTCAAGTGTCCCTTTACTAGGTCAGTGCTAACTCTTGGTGGGTTGGAGTCCTTCCTGTGCCTGCCTGTAGTCCAGATGGAAGATTTGTCTTGATCCATGTTCAAGAATACAGAAGTAAAAAAAACTCATTGAAGAGCTCAGCACCAATTGCCCTAGTCTGTCCTATAGGAGTCCTATGTTAACATATGCCTTCTTTTTGCTCCCTATATTATATACCTTAAAAATGACTTTTTGTTGACTTTATTTTTTGTTGCCAGCCTGAGTTCTATTGCTGCTTTGGCCTTTCTAAATGACTCCCTGCAAGTGTGAGCCAAGTAAATATACTCCTCCTTGGTGGCTATAATCTCCACAGTCTGATAACCTCTTTTTTCATCCCTAGGCTTTCCTGGATTTCCCTGTTTAGCCAAGAGGGTTTCTTGGCCCTTTTGCCCCTTTTATGTAAAGTGAGATTGTCCCCTTCTGTGCCTGAAGGATTGTTCCCTTGAGGAACAACCACCCTTCCTGGTCTCCCATCTCATCAATGCTCTTGTCCTTCAGTGCCTTACTTACTAATCTCCTAAGCTCATTGAAGTTAGCCTTTCTGAAGCTTAGCACTTCCTTTTGGTCTGGAGGAAGTTATGGAAACTGAGGTTGTTGTGTGTGAGGATGAAGTGTATAAGTTAAATAATATCTTTAGGTCTGTACTCTGAGTTGTAATCTTGCTCTTGTAGATATGTAAGGCAGGATTGCATGCCATCCTTATATGGGATGTTGTTATATAAGCTGGTAACATCCCTGGTGGCTAGGACAGTGTTGCTGGGAAGGTGATCTATGGTTTTAAGTTTTCGTAGAAAGTCTGTTGTGTTTTGGACAAAACTCAGTCTTTGGATGACAAGAGGTTTTAGGATGGATTCAATGAAACCTGATATTTCATCATATCCATGGTTGGATATGATAGGTCTGCCTGAATTTCCTTGTTTGTGGATTTTAGGGAACATGTAAAAAGTCCCTGGATTGGGTAGTGGGGGTATCAAGTTTTGTAGTTTTTCTTGTAGCTCAGATGGAAATGATGATGGTGGTTTTGAGTTTTAAGGTGAACTGGGGGGTTGGATCTTCCTCTAGGTTTTCATAGTAGGTGGTGTCAGAGAGTTGTCTTTTGGCTTCTTTCATGTAGTCTTCATGGTTAAGGATAACTATATCTCCTCCTTTACCTGGTAGTTTTATTACTATTTGGCAGTTGGGTTTTAGAGATTCTATGACCCTTCTCTCTGAGAAGGAGAGGTGGTTGTGGTGGTGTTTGTTGTTGATAATGTAAGTGTTCATTCTTTCTCTGAAGCAGTCAATATAGAAGGTGAGGTTTGAATTTTAACCACTGTGAGGTGTCCGATCTAATGGGTTTTTTTGAGTTTTGGTGTTAAAATTTTCCTTGATGTTGCTACAGGATGAAGTGTTGTTGCAAGCAGATTCCTTTTGGTTGTGGACATATTCCTTGAGACAGAGGCTTCGGAAAAAAATCTTCTAGTTCTCCACATTGTAGTATATTATTAGGGTATTTTTCCAGACAAAACTTAAGATGTTTAGAGACAACAGATTTTTTTTCAGCTTTGGTAAGTGTGTGCATGGAGAAATTGATGATATTTGAGGGTTGACTTGTTCCTTCAGATTCATCATGTCTGAGGTTGGACTGTTGTGTGGTATTGGTGGTGTTTCTCTGATGGTTGTTTAGTGGCTGGAAAAGTTGTTCCCGTGGTTCCATTTCTTCTTTTAATTTTGGATGGATGTTGTAAAACATCTTTGGTAGTCTTTTTGTATATGTTGTGTAATGTTTGGGAAGATATCTTGATTTATCTCTTTTAAGTTGTTGTAGGATGTGTTGATTTCCTTCCTGAGTTGATGTCTTTTGGAGTAGGTTATGTGAAAGACATGACTTCTAAGTTTTTCTGATGTTCTCCTGCATAGTTGTGAAGCATATTTGGAGCTGTGTGTAGAAGTCAGAGGACTGTAGATGTCCAGTCCTCTGGGAT
>JAGPOW010000229.1:18543440-18577796 GCA_030014935.1 Caiman crocodilus | reverse complement strand
TGTTGAGTTTGGCTTCTTTCTTCTTCATATTGTGAAGTTTCCATTTCAAATGGTAAAATTCAATATCTTCCTGCCATCTGATGACCCCAGGTAACCTGTCTGCATTTTACCAGCTATATCCTTCTATCACCAGTTCAACATTTCTCCTTTCCTTCTGCCCACCTGTCTCACACCTATTGTCTTCCACCCCTCCGATCCTCACTGCCACACATTTGCATTTTTCCAGACTTGAATTTTGCATTTTGGCTTGTATTCTACCCAGAAGGGCACACAAGTCACCAGCAGACTTTCTATATCCCTGAAGAAGGGTGTTTGTGCCCCAAAACTTGCAAAGAACATTTTTTTCCAACTATTTAGTTGGTCTAATAAAAGATACCACATCTACCCAAAGAACCTTGTCTGCCTATGTCCTTAGACCAACATGGCTACAACCAACAACCCTAAACCATAGAATAAAATGGGATATTTAATATGTCCTGGTTTAGGGATCTGAATTCCTGAGGCAGGTCAATGAAAAATGAGTTTGTCCAAGAAAAGAGTGGGGTGTGAGGTAATTTTAACAAAACTCAGTGGGCAGGAGCCTTCCCCTTCTGATGATTTCATAATGATGTACTGGTTTATGCTGGGATAAGAAGAGAATCAAGACTCACTGAATTCCAAAGGCATGGCTTTTTAATTTAATTACTACATTCAAATAGAAAGTGGTATTATCTTAGCACAATTATTTCAATCAATTGGCCTAAATTTTCCTTTGCATTTGCTTCTTTTACTGTCTATCCAGTGACTTGAATTTTTGCCTCCTCTCACCCTCATTCTAGGTTCCGGAGATCAATCTTGGCAATGGTGCGATGCCAGGCTCAGCAGGAGATAACTATTAACAACTCCTTGCCAATGAATGTGTCTCAAAGTCCATTAAGATAATACTGCTGGAAAGCACTGCTATAGAATTTAGCCACACGGTTTGTTTTGTATAGTAAATGGAAAGAAGTCAAATCTTGGCCATGGAATTGGCTCTGAAATAATAATCCACCCTATTATACCAGCTGTTTTTCTCTGTCGTGTTTATTTTTTTTTTAAAAGGCTGGACTTTAGTATTGAAGACTAAACCAGTTGGCCTGACATATGTTCCTGTGAGACAGGGGGCCATCTCGGGGCTGGGTCTCAACCTTGGCCCGCCTGCCTGTCTAAGTAGGGAAGTTCGCCCAGTCTTTCCTGCCACAACTTGCTGTCTCCAAAACTGGTGTATAAATACAGGAGGCTATCCATTTTATTGTCTTGATGCCAGGGGACACTATACAAGACTCTGACCTCCCCTTATTGTGTTCCATTCCTCCCAGATGGCATCCTTGAGTTGCTCTTTGCTGTGGCTTTTGTCTGAGCCAAACTCAGCCCCTTGCTAGCCTCATGCATTTGTCCTTTCACTCTGCCCTGTTGGACCTCATTCATACTTCCCCCCTCTCACTGGTGCCTCTTCCACTCTGCTGTCTCTCACTGCGCCTTTTACATGCTGCCCCTCACTGAGCCACACCAAACCTGCCCTGCTTTCTTGAGTGACAACGTAGGCCATCAGGCTTGCCTACTCTCACTCCTTGGCTTGCAGGCACGCAACCTCTTAGGCCCTCTTGTGACCCTCATCTGAACAGTGACCAGCTAATTCATCTTGCCCTTGGCAGAGCTCTGATACATGCCCCTCTCTGGGTAACTCATCACTCCCACCCCCTCATTAGGGCCAGCTATTCATGCAAACTTCTTCACTTCTGACCCAAACTCAGCCTTGCCACATCTGAGGACTTACTGGGGTCTCAGCCTCTGGCCCAACTGCAGCCTCAGGTGTTCATAGATTTACCTGGCCTATTTGCCACCTTCCTGGAGCTTTAACTTATGCCCTCCTACTAGGATCCTCTTGCCACTTTCACATATGCCCTCTCACTAGGGCTTTCCACATGTGTCCAGAGATGTCCTTGGCCCCTGTGTCTGTTCCTAGGTGTGGGTAACCCACCAGGATGTGGAGGCTGAGGATTTAAAGTGCCCCTACCTGCCTTTCATCAGGGAGGTAACTGGCCTGGCATTTCTGGGGGACTGTTCTGCCACAGACAGCCCCACCAGACCACCCTTCCCTGGCAGGGTGCAGTTTTCAGTCTTACCCAGAACCAATGCAGGCCTACCTGACTTGGTCTTATCTCTATTAGGCTATTTGTTGTTCCTGGACTGCTGCTGGCTGCCTCTCACTGGTCCAACTCCCCAAATCCCTCCTTGGATGCCTCCCATCCAAAGGCTGAATTTCATCCTCCTTCATTTCAGCCTGCTGTCTCGCTGAGCCTTTCTTCCTCTAGACAATTATGTCCCCGCTTTGAGGGGACCATAAGCCTTCTTAGGTTCTGGCCCCATCTCCAGCCCAGTCGGGGTGTCAGATAGCCCATCATGGCCCAGGCCTGGGCTTCATTTGGGCTTAATTGCCCTTTGGTCTTCTGGCCTTTGCCCTCTTGCACTGACCACCTGAGGTGCTCTGGTCCTAGCACCATAGCCACTGACCTCCTTAGGCAGCAAGGGTCCCCTTCCGGCCCCCACCATATAGCCGTCTCATACTGGGCTTATGTAGCACCCTAGGGATCTTAATAACATAGCTCTGGTCTCAATCTGGCTTACCTGAGTCCCAGGCCTCACCCCTGCCTGTTCTAAATCAAGGACTTGCCTAGCTTTTGTGTAGGCCTCCAACTATTAGCCCCTTCTCAGGCTAGGCCTTGTTCTCTTTAGGCCCAAAGCTTTCTCTCTGGGGCTTGGGACGTCACTGGGCCCTTAGGAACCAACCCCATAGTTCCTCCTTTACCACCAAGGTGTTTGGAGTAGCAGCTCAACCAGGTGCTGTTGCTCCCCGGCTGCCAGCAACAGACTGCTGGCTTAGCCCTGAGGCCTGAGCTATAATGAAAGTTGCTCAGTCCTCTCCTCCAATCACATGGTCTGGCCTGCAGTCATGTGACTTTCTCATCAAGGCTGGCTCGCACCTGCTGGTTGCTCTGCTGTCTGCTCTCACCCTTAAAGTGGAAGGCACCGAAAGGTGCTCTGCCACAGTTCTTAAGATGCTCATTAAGATCCCTCTTAGTGAATGCTCCTTGTGTTTTATTTGGTAGCTATGTTGGTCTGAGACAAAAAGAAATGCAAAACTCTAGACCTCTTGGTTCAGAGAGGATACATTTTATTAGACAAACTAAGAAATCACAAAAAAAATCTTTCTTTGCAAGCTTTCAGGCACATACACCCTTCTTCAGACTGAAGACAAACCCAAGATGGTAAACATCCTCTTAGGTAGAAAATAAATTACATTTTCTACAGAGGAATACATCCCTGAAATACAAATACATCCCTGAAACATGGAAGATGCATATTTTACCTGATTTTGGAAATATAAGCTTCACTGCTGAACAAGGAGAGATTTTTTGAGCCTCCCTGCCTTCCTGCCAACTGACATCTCCAGGGGTGAGAACAGCCTTATCTGCACATCAAAGAGCAACTCACACAAAAGACTCTCACAGGCCCAGGGGAACTGTCTTCTAGACTCAAAATTCCTCTGTTCAAAACAAAGTTTATTTTCTATCTAAGAAGATTTATAGATTTCATAGACATTAGGGCTGAAAGTGACCTCAGAAGATCATTGAATCCAGCCCCCTGCCCCAGGGGCAGGAAGTCAGCTGTGGTCATAGGATCCCAGCAAGATAAACATTCAAATGTTTCTTGAAGGTGTTCAAAGTAGGTGCTTGAACCACCTCCAGTGGCAGTCTATTCCAGACCTTGGGGGCTCAGACAGTAAAGAAGTGCTTCCTTATGTCTGGCCTGAAATAGTACTGGAGGAGTCTGCGACCATTTGATCTTGTCATCCTCTGGGTGCTCTGGTGAACAGATGTTCCCCCAGATCCTGGTGAGCACCCCTTATAAACTTATAGGCAGCCACCAGATCACTCCTAAGCCTGTGCTTTTCCAGGCTGAAGAGTCCCATGGCTCTCAGCCTCTCATCATAAGGTCCGTTTTCCTGACCTTTGATCATGCATGTGGCTCCCCTCTGGACTCTTTTTACCATCTTGGATTTGTTCTCAGCATGAAGAAGGATGCATGTGCCTGAAAGGTTGCAAAGAAATATATATTTCTGTGATTTATTATTTCTGTGAGATATTAGTTGGCCAAGTAAAAGGTATCATCTCTGAAACCAAGAGTTCTAGAGTTTTGCATTTGTTGTCTTTTATAACTCAGGTGGTTGGATAAGGTGAGATGGACAGTAACAGACATTTTCTGTCTTCAGAATTCCACTGGAACTTACATTTTGGCCTTTAAACTTTAAATATTTTTCCAGAATTTCTGGCATGATAGCATTCTGATTCTTACTTGTGTCAAAATTATGAATACACATGTGGATAACATCTTGCAGAATTTGTTTCTGAGTACTCTGAGACGGGAACATCTAATGAGTGGTAGTAATCAGTTATCACCAACTCATGATTTTGTCACCAATTTCATGATATTTGGTGCATTTCTCAAGAGTAAGTTTCTAGCCCTTGTAGAGAAAATCCTAATGTGATCAAGACTCAAAATCCAGAAAGCAAATAAAACAGAACCCTCGATGTCTTTACAACTCCCGCACAAGCCCCCTCATGCCTTCTAAAACCGTCTCAGGATTTTGAGGTCTGATTCATGGTTTTTGAATGTAGGAATGTAGAGTATTAATAATGCTAGGAACCAGATTATTCAGGATTGAAGGGGAGTGTTTTTGTTTGTTTGTTTGTTTTTTAGAGATTCGGTTGCAGAGGGTGGTACACTTGATCTTGATGTTCCTCAGGTGTTAAGAATAAATCTCTGCTGTGGATGATTATACAACATAGGAAGTGCACCTGGCATGACTTTATACATACTCCCCTTGTATACTTTGAGTTTGTCTATGCTGGCTCTGAGCCACATTTCAGGCTGCCAGTAAAAAGAAAGCTCTTCCCACCCATTTCTGGCCTGTATGTGCCAAACCTAGAACTGGGGGAGTGAGGACATTGTGGGAAGCTGCCTGGTGCTGCTCTCAAGATTTCTGTCTCAAGAGTGGAGTGAAGCCAGTGTAGAGATATGCTTCCATTTTCCATTTCCTCTGCGTGTCTTAAATGCCACAGCTCCTTTTGGAATGCTAGAAGTTGTACTCTTAAACTTAATTAAAAAAGTTGTGTGTGTAAATTGCTCTGAAACCCTTGAATCTAAAAAACAGATGTTCTGTTGCTTAAAGGAAAAATGAAGAATATATATTTAAAACTCAAATGGAATTTCACTTCACAAGACTTTTGCGTGCTTTCAGTTGATAATCAGTAGATGGCACCAATAATTAGCTGATCTCTTTGATTGTAAAGAAGTGTTATTAATATTGAAGTTGTATTCACATTCATTTGTTGATGGAAAGGTTTTCAGCATGCAGGCTTCGTTAAAATATTTATGCTTTTTCTTTTTTGCTAAATCTGTAAACATCGGATTTAAAAATAATTTTTAAATCCTACTGCAGTTCTGCTATTAATTTTGCACTTTTAACCTTTAAGCAAACGTACCTCCTTTACCATGTGTGTACCTGATGTGCCCCTTGTGAATATGTTGTTTAGTGCTATCTTGATATGTTGAATTTTCTATTAAATATTGCCTTATAGGATCTTGGAGTGTTTTGCAGGTGTTAACTGAAACCATACAATTCTTCTTAGAAGGAAAACAATATCTCACTGTATAGTAAATCTATGTTGAGAATATTTGAATGTTAAAATAGTCTTGATTATATGATAGATATAAGTTTAACTAGAATGTGTTCCTTTGATATAATGTAAAGCAAGCTGGTTCAACTTGATCTCTTACAGGATACATTTGAAGGTTAAGTAACCACAGATCTCCGTTAATCTGCTGTAATCTGCTATTACTAAATGGAGGTCTGCATTCACAGTCATAGCATACAGCACATGAATGTCTGGAAATAAAACTTTTTAGATTTTATTCAAATCCATTTTGGTGGGAGGAAGTCATGTATCTGTTGACCTTTCTATACCTCATGATTAGTTTTTTTGAAGAAGTGTACAGTTTTTGTCCTTCACAATGCACTTGCATTTACCATGGCAGAAGTGATGGCACTGGAACGAGGTATGCTTTTTTATTACCATTCTTCATTGTAATTTGAGAAAAGATGGCTAGTAAGTGTTAGATTAACACACTTTGCAAATGATCATTACAAATTGTGTAGTATGTGTTTGTTAGCATGTGTGCATTTTAGCAATAGAAAGACATTTTTTAACATCACTGTTACACAGTAAATTATGTTAATAATATTAATAACATGCCTGGATGTTAATAATATATAACATTGGTGTCTTGTCTCATTGGTTTTACATTTAGCAGCTGGCCACATTTAAATCTTCAATTTTTCCACAAAGAGACTCCTTATTACACTCTAATTTGCTCCAGTTAATACTGTTATTATTTTGAACACTCTATTTGCAAAACCAGTTCTCCATGGCAAGGAAATCCTATTTTAAATAAATGCAATAATTTCCTTTAATCTGGAATAAACTTCGTTGTTTGCCAACAGAAAAGTCATGATGTTGGGTGATAAATGAACAGTTTCGTCTCCCAGAAACACTTCATCCCAGATGCTCTGCACACTGTGCTATTGCTCATTTTGGGAGTTATAATTTCATCTGGTTTTATACTTGTGGCATATTTGGTACAATGTTCTGGTGAGAAGAAAGGAAAATGGATGTAGAATATTCTTTTTTAAATCAAAATCTATATGGAAAATATTGAGAGAAAATGAAATGCAAGATGATTGGCCAAAACTTTCAAACCTGAGGCAAAAGACTCCTAAAGCTTCCGTATGTAGGCACCTAAAATGATAATGTCTTGGTTCTCAGAGGTCCTCGAAAGCTCAACTTTGCCAAGTCAGTATGAGTGGAAAATGGCTAAGGAGCCCTGAAAATTAGTTCACTTCTACATAGGTGCCTAGCTGTGGATTTGGAAGCTTAATTTTAATCACTCAATTAAATGATTTTGACATTTTTCTGTAATCTTCAACCTGCTTCAACAAGTAAAACTTCATGCAATATATACACAATATCTTGAATCTGAGTCTGGAGTTCATGTGGCGTCATCACTGATATTTTATATTCATTTATACTTCAGAAAGAAAGTCCAAGTCTTATCTCTGTAACCCTTTCACATAAAGGATGTTAGTATAACTGATCTTCTTGTGGAAGTTCTAGTGGTGAGAAAAGTATTAACATTTACTTTTATATTTGAAATGGCAAGTTTCTGATAATGCAATACAGATCTCTTTTTGTCTGGTGCTAGGTCTGTGCTTTGTAATGACCCAGATATGTCTGAGATCCCTATGAATGTTCCTGTGGATACTGTAAAGCTTCGAGTAGAAAAAACTGTTGTACGAAGAATCCCAACAGAAGCCTTTTATTATCTGGTGGACCTCAAATACCTGTGGGTAACCTATAACTGTGTAGCTAATATTGATATCAGCAGTTTTTATAATTTGAAACAGCTGCATGAGTTACGTCTGGACGGTAATTTGCTGTCGAGTTTTCCTTGGGAATCTCTGGCTGAGATGCCCAACTTACGGATCCTTGACTTACATAACAACAAACTTACAAGCATTCCAGCTGAGGCTGGTAGATACCTGAAAAACCTCACCTACTTGGACATATCCAGCAACAAGCTAACCACTTTGCCGTCAGACCTAATGGATGTCTGGCCCCCTTTCTCAGAAACAGCACCATCCAAGAACATAGAGAGTTTTGCAACACAGAGAATCATTATAGGTAAGTTCATGAGCATGTTGTGTTCTGTAACCAGCAGGACACTTGGCTAGAAGTCAGGAGATCTCAGTTCTAACCCTGCTGGCCTGCTTTGTGGTCTTGGGCAAACCATTTATTCTATCAATCAGCTATAGAATCAATTTATGCTCTTCAAAATGTATTAACTCTAGATAAAAAAGCTAGATAAATATTGGTACACTCTTTTCTGCAAACAACATGATGTAAATAATCTTCAACAGTATCACAAACTTTCGTAGTATCATTAAGGCCTTTAAAATATTTATAATGAGATTTCCCTTATCATTGTACTTGGTGTAGCTTTATCATCACACCACTTCAGGTGATTTCACTGTTGCCCAAAGTAGTGACAGTTTTGATGAGTATTTCGGTGGAATGCCTCCATGGAAATAGTGTGATGTGTAGTATCAGGGCCTCAGCAGAGGGTTCTTTTCCCTCTTTTGTGAGGGTGCCTGCATGGTGACCAGGGGCTGGGAGGAGTTGTCTTCCAGATGGCACACTGAGCCAATGAACTGAACTTTGAGTGCCTGATAGTTCTTTCATGCTGCTCTTACACTGGTGTAACTTCTATCAAGTGGATTTCTTAAGCTTCCAAGATACTTTTCATAACAATAAGGCTAATGGGGCCAACTCCTATTTTGCATAATTATGTTCTGCTGTTCTATAATGTCCAGTAGCAGAGTTTCCTGAACATTTACATAATCTAGAGCACATCTTAGAGTGAGGGTCCTGTGGCCTTTCTGAATGCTGTAGGAGCTGCAACCTTAATCTGCAACCTTAATTTTCTCTTACTTTTCATTGCACCTAACTCCTCCACCTGTTTCAGGTCTTGTGGTACATCTCTTCCCACTAGCAACTGTAGAATACCCCTGCAGCAACAATGCCAATTGTTTTCTTTCCTGATAGTATCTTTCTATGTATTTATATACCTTTAGTTGTCTTTTTAATGCACCTGAATTAAGGTAGAACTTGAATCATGAGAACAGTGCTCCGCAGATAACCACCAAGAGCGCTGTGCATCATTATACATTACAGTTTAGGAATCTCTGCTTTATACTTGTAATTGAAGAGTCTTTTTTATTTCCTATTTTAAAATCATTCTGTAATGTTGTATTTAGCTACTGTGTTCCACGACTGGTCTGATCCTACAGACTCATATTCAGGTTAATAATTCACAACTGAATTACAACCCCTATAAGCAACATGAGCACAAACACATATATATATGAATAGACTCAATAAATTACTTGCATAAATAAGAATATGTTGAAATGAGGCCATGGATATTAGTGAGCCCTAGATATTTTGCATATTTATAGTACTCATTACTCTGATACAATGAGTACTCAGGGTAAAAAGGTAGTAAAATATGCAAAATATTGTTTTACAAATGGAAAAAAATAATATAAACCAGTTGATCCATATTAAATATGTAAATCATCTACTTGTACTATGCTGATTGCTGCCAGAAAATATATACTAATTTTAATATAATAATATAAAATGAAATATATACTAATATTTTGTATTTTAGCATTAACATTTGAAGACCAGAATATTCTACCACCATGTGTAGTAATGCATTAGTATTTCATAGCATCACAGAATCAAAGAATATTAGGGTTGGAAGGGGCCTCAGGAGCTCACATAGTCCAACCGCCTGCTCAAAGCAGAACCATCCCAAACTAAGATCATCCTCGCTTTGTCTAGCAAGGTCTTGAAAACCTCCAAGGATGGAGAGTCCACAACCTCTCTGGGTAACCTGCTTCCGTGTTTTACTACTTTTCTAGTGAGAGAGTTTTTCCTAATATCTAACCTAAACTTCCCTTACTGCAACTTGAGACCATTGCTCCTTGTTCTGTCATCTGCCACAACTGAGAACAGTCTAACTCCATCCTATTTGTAGCCACCCATCAGGTAGTCGAAGGCTGGTATTAACTGTCCCCTCTCCCCTAGTCTTCACTTTGGCAAATTGAATAAGCCCAGTTCCCTCAGCCTCTCCTCCTAAGTCATGTACCCCAGCCCCTTCACCATTTTAGTTGCCCCCTGCTGGACTCTCTTCAGTTTGTCCACATCCTTTCTGTAGTTTTGGAGGGCCCAAAACTGGACACAGTACTGCAAAATGGCCTTATCAGTGCAAAATATCACTTATTTCATTCTGCTGGCAAAGTGTCTACCAATGCAGCCCAGTATGCCATTAACCTTCTTTGCAACAAGAATACATTATTGGCTCATATTTAGCTTATTGTCCACTGTAACCCCAAAGTCCTTTTCTGCAGAGCTGCTACTTAGCCAGTCAGTCCCCAGCCTGTACTGGTGCATGGGATTGTTCCATCCTAAGTGCAGGACTTTGCTCTTGTCCTTACTGAACCTCATGAGATTTGTTTTAAATCCTCCAGTTTGTCTAGGTCTCTCTGAATCCTAGCCCTACCCTCCAGTGCATCTACTACTCTCCTCAGCTTCATGTCACCTGCAGACTTGCTGGGGGTGTACTCCATTCTATCTTCCAGATCATTCATGAAGATATTGAACAAAACTAGCCACAGGACTGACCCCTGGGGCACTCCATTTGATATCAGCTGCCAACTAGACATCGAGCCATTGACTACTATCTTCTAAAACCAATGATACAGCAGGTTTTCTATCCACCTTACAGACCATTCATCCAACCCACACTTCCTTAGCTTGCTTGCAAGACTTTTGTGTGACCATATCAAAACCTTGTAAAGTCAAGCTATACCACAAGAACTGGTCTCCCTGCCTCTGCAGAACCAGTCATCTTGCTATAGAAGGCAATCAGGTTGGTCAAGCATGACTTGTCCTTGGTGAATGCATGCTGACTGTTTCCAATCACTTTCTCATTCGGGTGCTTAGAAATTAATTCCTTGAGGAGGACCTGCTTCATGATTTTTCTAGGGACTGAGGGGAGGCTGACCGGTCTATAATTCCCTGGATGTTTCTTCTTCCCTTTCTTAAAGATGGGTGCTATATTTACTGCTTTCCAATCGCCTGGGACCTCTCCCAATTGCCAAGCATTTTCAAAGATCATGGCCAGAAGCTCTGCAAACACACTGACCAGCTCTCTTAACATTCAGGCATTGAGTACTTCAGCCGTTTCTCCATCCTCTGTCACTAGGTTGTCTCTCCCATTTAGTAGTAAAGGACCCACACTTTCTCTGATCCTCCTCTTGTTGCTGACATACTTGTAGGAACCCTTCTTGTTACCTCTCACATACCTTGCTAGCTGCAACTTCAGCTGTGCTTTGGCTTTCCTGACTTCATCCCTGCACGCTTGAGCCCCCGAGCAATACTTTTATCTCCTCCTTAGTTGTTTGTCCAAGTTTCCACTTCTTATAAGCTTCCTTTTTGTGTTTTAGCTTACTGAAGAGTTCCCAGGTAAGCCAAGCGGGTCTTCTGCTGTACTTGCTAGTGTTCCTGCACTGTGGGATGGTTTGTTCCTGTGCCCTCAGTAAGGTTTCTTTAAAGTACAGCCAGCTGTCCTGGACTCCTCTCCCTGCATCAGACTGGCTTTCAAGGGGATCCTGACCATGAGTTCCTTGAGTGAGTTCAAGTCTGCTTTTCTGAAGTCCAGGGCCTGTACTGTGCTGCTCTCCTTCCTTTCCTTGGGATCCTGAACTCAATCATCTCATGGTCGCTGCTGCCTGAGTTACCATCCACTACTACATTCCCCACCAATTCTTCCCTGTTTGTGAAGGAAGCATGGTCCCTAGTTGGCTTCTCCAGCACTTGCACCAGGAAGCTGACCCCAAAACTCTCCAAAAATGCCCTGGATTGTCTTTGCACTGCTGCGTTGCTGTCCTAGAAGATGTCTGGGTGATTGAAATCCCCCTGAGAACCAGGCCCTGTTATTGGAAAAATTCTGCTAGCTGTTTGAAGAAAGCCTCATCTACCACTGCCTTCTGGTCTGGTGGTCTATACCAGACAACCACCATAACATCACCCTTGTTGCTCTGTCTTCTGACCTTAACCCACAGAGTATCAACAGGCCTGTCTCCAGTTTCATATTGGAGCTTTGAGTAATCATACAGCTCTTTTATATAAAGCTTTTCTTCTTCTCCCCTGCCTGGCTTTCCTGAACATTTTATACCCAACTTGTGGGAACAGGTTACCTAAGGACATTAGTAGAATCCCTGTCAAACCTACAGGTTGTGAAGAAGTCAAAAACGTTGTGCTCCAGTCACGCGAGCTAGCTCACCAAGTCTCTGTTATTTCAATTATGTCATAGTTCCATGATGGTGTGAGGACTTCTGAAGAAGACAAGGTTGCAGATAAAAAAGATTTGTATGCAAGAGTGAAAGCACCCTGAAAATAAAGAGGTGATTTCTTTGTAGAATATACAGTCACTAATGTAACTTTGCCTAATTTAACTGCAAATGATTGACTTAGTTTCTATTCACTGCCAAAACCATTTATCCTGAGTGTATCACAATGATGACAAGTTAGGATCGTTATGCAATAAATCACAAATCTGAACAAGAAAATATCCTTTTCCTCTGAAGTTTAATAAGTACTGTTGGGCTGTTATGGTTCCATGACAGGATCATACTCCTCTCCCCATTGAAGTTCAGTAGTAGCAACTATTACTTCTACCACCATGATACCTCGGTGCAGTCTTTCAGACCCATTGCTTTAGCATTCCTCTCATGTCCATGATGTTGGGTAATTGCAACTTGGTAGATGTGAGGATGACAGGGTGTGTAAAACACCCCCCAGTGAATTTCTTTTGCTTACTGAGGTGTTGGGGGCTGGGATAGGGAACTAAAGAGAAACTGTTCAATGTGGCCTTTTCCCATACCCAAGAGTGAAGAATAAATTGTAGAAATTCAGGGTGGAAGGGATTTTTAGACCATTCTGTCAGTTCTGAGGCAGGATCAAGTATACTTAAACCACCCTGACCAATATTTGTTTGGCTTCACAACTTGTAGGTTTGACAGGGATTCCAGTAATGTCCTAGGTAATCTGTTCCAGTGCAGGCACCCCTTCTGCCATCTGAAACTGAACTGAGTGCCATGGGAGCAAAGAAGAGAAATTTGGACTGACTTGTCTTGTACATATGAATCTCACCCCAGACAGTTCATTAGCAGCCATGCTTAAAGGAGAAATGGAAGTGGTTGGATTTCAGAGAGCTATCTGTCCCCACTTTCAGTATATTTAATGTGAAAGGGAGAATGCAAGGTCTTGGGTTTTATCAAAACCAATGCTTCCGAGTGACTTGGGACCAAGCTGTGCTCAAGGTCATCTTAAATAATGATGGGATCTTGCTGTTGCTAAATCAAATTATCTTTGATTTCCTTTCCCTTCTAAGTTACTCACTTTATTTCGCAGTCCATTTGGATTGTAAACTCTTCATGTTATGGACATCTCATTCTCAAGGTACAGGCATACTACATCACGCAATTACTGTGGAGTAATTTACCCCAGACTTCGCACCAAGGTTAAGGTGTGAAGGTTTCTCTATATTAGGGAATTCACACATAGCCATTAGTCCCAAGCTGGCTCTCTGTGGTAGGTTCTATTACAATGTCCAAGTGGTAAGAGGTGTGAAAACTTACTTGTATTAAGCAAATGGTTACCCTGGAATTAGTTGACTAGGGGAACAGACACCTGACTAGCATATTGATTTAAGTTCATTATATTTCTTCATTAATGATTTGGATAATGTGATTGAATACACACTTCGCAATTTTGTGAATGAGTTTACAGTTGGGTGCAGAGTTACAGACACTCTGGAATATGAAGCCAGGATCCAAAATGACTTGGGTAAACTAGGATTTCAGGGAGGAACAGTAATAAATCCTGCTATTTAGGGAAATTCAGCAAGGACAAGTGCAAAGTCCTGTACTGTGAACAGAATAATCGTATGCACAAATACAGAAGGGACCTTGGCAGATCATCAGGTCTAGCTGCCTGCACCAAGCAGGAAAGATAACTATGGGTCAGGTGACCCCAGCAAGGTGGCTGTCCAGTCTCCTCTTGAAGACTTCCAGGGTAGGTGATTGCACCACCTCTGGAGGGAGCTTATTCCAGATTCTCGCCTCCCTGACTGTGAAGAAGTTTTTCCTAACGTTGAGCCTGAATCGATCTTTCAGGAGTTTTTGGCCATTACTCCTGGTTTTCCCCTTGGGTGCTCTGGTGAACAGCTGTTCACTGAGCATAGCGGTAAGCTGTTACCAGGTCCCATCTCAGCCTTTTTTCCCTCAGGATGAAGCGTTCTAGATCCCTCAGTCTTTCCTCATATGGCTTGCCTTTTAAGTCCCTAATCACATGGGTACCTCTTCTTTGGACTCTCTCGAAGAAATGTATGGGGAATGATTGGTTAGGCTGCAGTACTGCAGAGAAGGACCAAATCCATCTTTTTAAGTGGTATTAGTCATCTCGGGTAGTAGTGAGCTCAACAGGTTAATAAGAATAGTTTAAATGCCCTCTTGTTAATTAGCATACATCTTCAAGTTTACATCTCTTATGCTGGTAAACTATTTTGCAAAAATTGCTAGGGGTTACATCATTGTAAAACAGAGAAGGAAATAGTCCTGATACAAAAAAATGCAACTGAAATAACACATTCCCAAGAGATTCTTAGCTTTGTGCTATTACAGCTCATTTCATGAAGTTCTTTCTTTTTGTGTGTCTAATACACAAGCGTCAAAGATATGGCTCATGCAGCATGTGGCACATGGGGCCAGTCACAGGCAGCACTGTGGCCTGGATCATAGTGCTCCATGGGCCAAATCCAGCTGCAGGCTGTATCTTTGACACCCCTGATCTAACACATTGACCATTTTATATGGGAAGAGAATATCTCAGAATTCAAGTAAAATGATGGGACATTTCATCAGGAGAAACACTTTCTTCTCTCAGTCTGGAATACTTGCCTTTCTGAATGCTGTAGGAGCTGATAATTGAGTAGAAAGCAGCCAGTAGGCAAACCTAAATTGGTTTAATTGACAGTCTTGCCATGACTCTTGGTAGGTGTCTTCCAGAACATGCAAAGGGGCTGGGAACATTAAGCAGATAATACAAAATTAATTCTCAGTACAGAAAAAATATAGCACTGACCTGATTTGCAAGTAGGATGTTGGGTGTGTATGTGGTCCCCGCATACTGAGTGGCATTAATGTGTCACATACTTCATTGACCTAGTAAGAAGTATTATCCTAGTCACAGACAGATTTGTAAGGAATGAATTTGTGTTAAGAAGCTCATGCATACATGGAGCCTTAACAGTAGGAGCACCTGACTCTTAAGCTGTTAATCCTGCAACCTTAACTTTCTCTTAACATAGTTTTCAATAGAACAATTTGTGTGTGTGTGTGTGCAGCTATAGATTAATTTTGTTCTCTCAGTTATGGTAATGAATAATTGAAGGGCCTAACCCTGCCAATCGTTATTGACATCAAGAACTCTATTGAATTCTTTTGGTGAACTGCTCCCATGAATAAGATTTTGCAGAATTCACACATTTCTATTTTTACTCTATAAATAAGATTCTATTTATTGTAGTTAAATACTTCAAGAGTTAAAACTGTCCAGAGTCAACAATACAAAAGTATTTCAAAAGATGAGAAATGTAGTTGTTGTTTTTTTTAAAAGTTGTTAAGTAAATCAGTTATGCCCTCATCATCTCCACCTGAATGCTATTCCCAACATCTTTTCATTGTGTATATATGGGCACAGTACTTGGAACCACCGACATAAACTTTTCACAGTGAATGAGCTTTGGGACACTGGTATGCTGTCGGTCTGAAGTGGAAGGCAGTTAAGTTTTTAATTTTATGTATGACAGAAATATACACATGCCAAAAATAGTGTGAGATAGGCTAAGACATTGATCATCTCTCTGTCTCAAGGACACAGCTGAAAAGGGCACCTGCATTAACAAAACTTGTTGATATTACTATTCTGTTTAACGTACAAGCAAGTCTTAAATATCTCATACAACCTGATAACTCTAGTGAGCTGCCTGCATGTGCAAAAATATTGGAGACTTCTTTGAATACAGTAGTTGAACCAGCTTTCTTGGATTCACATAGTGCTGTTCTTGTGGGCAATAATTAGTGAATAGATTTGAAAATGATTAGTGTGCCTGGAAGGAGTAAAATTGGATTGTGATCTCATAAACTCATAGTCAGGGAATCTCCTCAGGTCAAGTGCTTTAAATCATGGGATTAACAAAATGTTACTACTCTTTTAACCAATCACTTCATGCTTGAAATTACTTGTTTTGTCAGGTGATAAAAGAAAACATTGTTAATTATTTGGGTATTTCTACATTACAAGTGTTTTTTCCCCAATGGTATGAAGAGAGTAGAAACACATGAAATATTAAAACTGGGAAAATTAAGTGTTATTACAATAAAATAATTTTCAACCTTTAATTATTTCTAAAGCAAAAGTATTGTTTTGCATCATGAGGTACAACCAACAGTTATTTCAGCCTTTTTTTTCTTTCTCTTTCCAGCTGGATTTAATTATTATAATTTCTTTGGTAAACAAATCAACATATCCAATATATGCAGACCCTCCCAACAAAGTTTCAGCTTTATTTATGTCTATACATTTCTAACTTACTTATTATCAGAGTATTGATGTCCAAGTTCATATCTCAGCTTGGAATAGGTCTATTTACTGTTGTTATTTGAAAGGAATGAACTGTTGATGATGAGAGGTATGCAAACACCTTAAGTCAAATCAGAAAATATTTAAAGGCATGAATACAATATTGGATTGGTCATACCCCCTGGCTGGTAAAAAGTCATTAGAATTGTGCTGGTTTATACCAGCTGAGGATCTGGACTTGTGCTAGTATACACTGTTCATTGTGATTCACCTAAAAACAAATTTACCAAGAAAAATACGTCCCCTCAGTCATTAGGATAAAATGCAAATACTGTACTGGAGAGGGTTAGGGCTCTTTATACTTATGACTTTTCTCCTTTCTCCAAAATTGTTTTAAAACATTGAAGTAAAATCCTGGATCTGAAAATCCCAGAACACTGGGAAAATTTAAGTCCAAATCTAAACTTCATTGATTAAACCCTTTCCAATGACAGTTCAAGCACTGAAAAAAAGTGCATGGCAGGAAAGAACAAACTAGAAAACTGCATACTCTGGAAACTGCAAAAGAGCTGGATCCTACATACCTCATGGACTGCCTTCTCTTTAACGTTCCCCTAATGGAACATTAGTGATTCCTAATGTCAGCTGAGAACTAGTGCCTGCAAGCACCATCCTTGTGCCAAATTCACTTGGTGAAAACACAGGCAGTGTTCTTGGTAGTAGCTTCCCTGATCTTGAATTCTGTCCCCGTTGTGGCTAGTCAGAAGCCAAGACATCTTCTGGAAGATCCACAAGTCTTTTTATTTGGGCAGGTTGAGTTGGAGTATTGTTTGAGGAGTCAGTTATATCCCTTGCCTTTCATATTTAAGATTTTATCTGCTTTTATAAGTTATTTGCCTTTCATAAATTGCCCTGAGCCTTTTTTTTGGGCAGGGAGTCATGTCAGTCTAAGGGTTAAATTACAAATTACACTTTGATCATACTAAATATGTGCAATGTTAGGCAGTGTTAAATTTAGAAAGTGCTCTGAGTAGTCACACATTAAGGGTTAATACCTCTTCTTGCCGGCACAGCTCTGACTTGCCACAAGAGGGCTGGCAAGCAGGGGCAGAGCTAAGAACCAGGACACCTGGGCTCCATCCTAGCTCTGCGTGGGGAAGAATGGCTGGGAGTGGTACATCCCAAGAGACTGTAAATGCTCATTTTATCTCTGTGGAGCAGATTGAAGGTACCTTAACACGGGGTGGGCAAGTATTTTGGGCAGAGGGCTGCTTACTCAGTTTCAGCAAGCCATCAAGGGCCACATGACAGGCAGCCCAGGGCAGGTTAATATTCATTTTCTATATTTTTTAGGGGCCTTGCGGGTCAGATAGTATGGCCTGGTGGGCTGCATCTGGCCCCCAGGCTGCATTTTGCCCACCCCTGCCTTAACACAAGCATGGCCAGAGTTAACCCTTGCCTGAAGCGGCGCACTTTTGACATACAAAAAGGGAACTTAGCAGAAGTTAACAAGCCTTAAAGTTTGAACGGTCATATTTTAATTGCCCATAGTATGGTATAAATGTAATGCGTAACTTCAGCCTTAAATCTAATAAACAGGGATTCGGGTTTTCCATTTGATGTGGAAAAAAGAATATTTTCTAATTTGAGAAAACCAAGCATTTTCCCCATTAAAGGTGAAAACTGTAGGAAACCATGGAATTTGTCTTGCAGGCTGGCAGCCTTCTAGTCTGCAAGGAGTTGCTTGGGGCTAGGGGAACCAGGAGATGAGCGAATGGAGGCAGGGAGTGCTATGTGCATGTGCGTAATATAACAAGGCAGGGTGGAAGGAACAGCCCTGGAACCTAAATCTATCGGGGGTAGGGGTTGGGGGCCAGGGCTTGGGGACTGTCCAGGGGGCAGGGGCTGTTGGGGGGTGTGGGGCACGTGGGTGTGTGTGGCAGGGGTGTGTGGAGGGGATGGATGTGTGAAGGGGGACGGGTACCTGCTGGTGCTGGTGGAAGATGTCCAGGTGCTGGGGCTGTGACAGATCCAGGGATCTGATGCACCACTTGGTGCTACCAGTGAGCCCAGCTCTGTACCACCACTGCCAGCAGGGCCTGCCTGCAGGTGCCTGCTTCTCCAGTGGGGAAAGGGGGAGGGATGTTCTTTGGGGGCAGCAGAGAGCTACGTGGCTGGTTTGGCAGCACCAGGGCTGGTGCCAGTGCTTTCAGTGGCAGGGGCAGGAGTGGGGAGCTGGCAGATGCAGCCGGGTGAGGGGGCAGGGCATGGTTATATTGCTTGGCATGGTGCAGGAGCCCAACCAAGGGTGCAGGGTGCCACAGGCTTCCCCTCCTTCCTTCAGCCTGTGCCAGAGTCAGACTTGATCTGCTGCTTCCTGCAAGAGTCAAAGCCTCTGCACTCTGACCTGGGCAGGATGGGGGCCTGAAGCCCCTCACCCTGCTCCTGCTGCCTGCAGCATGCAGCATGGTGGGGCTAGAGTTGTGCTTAGCTTCATATGAAGCATGTGTGGTGCCACAGCCATTGCCTGAGGTTTGCATGAAGTGCACTGCATGCATCTCATGCTGAAGGCTATCCCCACTGTGAGGCTGACCACCATCCTGTGAGTTTGCACAGGCCTGGGCAGGGCAAGGGAAGGGGCAGTTGGAGCCCTCCCCTGGCGGGGATGAGGGGTTAGGGGGTGTGGATTGGGAGAGGGGCACTGTCAGGGCTGAGGGGGCTGTGGCTTGGGAGTGAGGGGCACCAGGGAGGCAGGGGACTGTGGGTCTGGAGTGCAGAGCGCCGGTGAGGCCAGGGGGCATCAGGTCAGGAGTGAGGGGCACCAGCGTGGCGGGGGGGAGGTTGTGTGGAGAGTGCTGTGGGTTGGGAGTCGGGGCACTGGCAGGGCCAGGGGGCTGTGGCTTGGGATTAAGGGACAACAGCATGGGCAGGGGCAGGGCACCAACATATCAGGGCTGCTCAGTGCCACAAAGCAGCAGAAGGGACAGGCACAGTCGGATCTATGTCCTGGTGAGTGAAGGTGACAGGAGTTCTGAGTTTCTATGATTAAAAAAACCGAAATCAAATGCCAAAATATATAGGTATTTAGAATTTATTTTATTATAATGATTGAGGCACTGGTAGGCTTCCAAACTGCTTTAAAATTGTAAATATATCAATAACACACTGTATTAAATTGATACAGACACACACATAATATCTATAATGGCATTGTGTTTGTGTGCACACACACACATATTAATAAAATGACATTTCATTTTAATTGGAGAAAAACACAGATTTGGGGGTTTTAATTCAGAGAACATTGGATTTTTATTAGAAAATTTGCACTTTTTAAACAGAAAACCAGGATCCCTGCTAATAAATAAATACTCAATGAAGTGCAGAGGAAGGGAAAAGGAAGACTTAGCTGTTAGTATAGTCTGAAAGATAGACCCTGAAGGCTCTAATGAAAAACTAGATGCAGCTGAGATACTGTACCAGCTTATTTAACACTTTATTACCAGTAATTGTTCCTAAAGTAAAAAAGATGTGTTGGTCTGCTTTAGCATAGGAGATACCAACTTGCCTATTGTTTTCTCAACAAGCAGCTGTGGGCTGCAGGGAAAGTATCTAGTTTATCAGACATTAAACAGCAGCTGTAACTTTTCTTCTTACAAAAAAAACCCCCAAACAAAACAAAACAAAAAAACAGTTTTAAAGGGAGAAAAAACCTCAAATAAATAAAAGACCTTCAAAGAGTCTCACAACCCTCTCTATTAATGTTTGGTAATAATCATATATGCATTCTTGTCTCATTGTCTGAATATAAAATCGTTTTTTTTTCTGCTTAAGGTTTGCAGGACAACCCATGGTTTTGTGACTGTCGAATTTCAAAGTTAATTGAATTTTCCAAAATAATGGACACCTTGGTTATACTTCTTGATCCTCTTGTGGCATGTAGTGGACCTGAAAATTTGGCAGGTATCTTGTTCCAGAGAGCAGAACTGGAACAGTGTCTTAAACCTTCCATAATGACTTCAGCAACAAAAATCACATCACCTCTTGGAAGCAATGTTCTGCTACGCTGTGATGCCACTGGGTACCCAACGCCACAGCTTACCTGGACCAGGTCTGACAATTTGCCAGTGAACTATACAGGTATTTAACAATTTTTACTAAATAATATGGGGGTCTAGAAGAATTGACATCTTGTCCATAGGAATGTTTTTTTGAATGGTGCAAAAATTGCCACATGCACTTATTATGAAGTTTCCAGTAATTTGGGATAGAATTTCATGAGTGGTGCATTAGAGTTAATCTCTAACTGAACAGATGAGCCAATCTGGAGATGTTCCGAACCAGAATTTTATAGAACTATTCAAAATCAGGATCCCAGAATTGAAAAGGTTAATGCGACCTTGCAATTTAAGTTTTGGCTCATTTTGGAGACTAAGTAAAAGTTAATAAAGCCAGTATAACCGTAATTGAACAATTTAAAAACAGCAACTTTTATTAAGCTTTTGTATGGTATACAATTTTAATTAATATTTTTGTTATGAATGCCAATTTTTGCCACTGGTTGTCTGACATAATTTCTTCCACTGCCGTTATTTAGCAGGGTTTTGACTTGCTTTGGCAGAGATTTGGCCCCTTTTGGTGGCCAAATCTCTGAATCTAAATCAAATCAGGAGACCCTTCAGTCTCTTTGAATTGAATCAGAACCCCCTGAATCGATTTGGAGAGATTTGGAAAGATTCGACTTTTTGGACATAGATGCAGCTTTAAATGTTTTTTCTACATACCTCAAAGTACCAGGCGGGTCATAAATGCTGAGATGCTGGGGTGGATGAAGCATCCCATAGGAGTGTGTGTGTATGTGTGGGTGGGGAAGCTTCTAGTGCACTCAGCAGCAGACCCAGAAGTGGACCAGAAGCACCAGCGGTCCACTTTCAGGTCTGCCAGAGAGTGCAAGGGGGGCTCCCGTGCCCCCCCAGCCCGGTGACTGGTGCCTCCTGGGTCTGGAAGGGCACCCAGGGTCCCCCTGTGGCCAATTGCTGAGCTGGGAGGGTACGAGGGCCCCCCCATACGCTTAGTGGTGGGCCTGGGAGTACTTCCAGTCCACCTTTGGGTCCATAGCTGAGCATGCGGGGGGCCTCCCCCACTTCTGTGGGGTGCTCCATCCATCCCACCACACCATCACAGCATTCACGAGCCATGCCTGGTACCCTGAGGTACGTATAAAATACATTTAAAGTTGTATCTATGGCCAAATCGGTGATTCTCTGAATCAGCATCAAATCTTCAGATTTGGATTCGGCTGAAACGAATTGGGACAGTGATCCAACTCAATGAATCAAATCACTCTCCCTGATTTGGGCCAATCCAAATCAAATCTGGCCCATTTCACACACTCCTATTATTTACTAATCGTTGAGAATTTTGCTAATTAACAAAGTGCTCTGTTTATGAAAGAGATGAAATCTGAAATCTTATTAAAACTTTAGTGTGCGTATACATATACACATACACATATTATATATTACATAATATAATATACATATTACATTTTGAGAAATTTTTTCACCTTTAATTTTAAAGTCTTTTAAATCCCTTTAAACAGGGGAAGCATAATAATGGAAATAAATAGCTACAGTTATTTCCAATAGTAATATTGGAGGCTGCCAGTAGGTAGCACTAGAGTCAGTGTGTGTAAGAGCTACTTTCTGGGATGAGGATGAGGTAAAGTAGCTTAGAACTGAGAGACAAGAATAAGTTTTTGTATAAAATTTATGATGACTGAGAACGCCTGGAAATGGAACTTGTTTTGTCATTTGTTTTAAAAGCTGAAAAGTATTTTGTTGATTGTATATATTGTACCAGAAGATTCAAGCACAGAAGCTCAGTGTTAGGGGTGTGGTAGGTGGGACAGTTGTGTACAAAATCCAGTGTGTCTTTATTCTTCTTATTCCTTGCTGCTTACAATAATGAGTACTGAGAACATAGACAGTAGGAACACTGAAGGCTCTAGGGTCAAGGTGTAATGTATTACTATTGCTTTGTTATTTATAGTCGCTGTTCTTTGCTCTATGAGCTTCTAATAATGACTATAATGCTAACTATAAAATCTTACATAATGGAGGTAGATATCAATTTATTAATTATTGATCTAATTTTTCTCCTTTTATTTTTAAAGTGGCTTGTGTTAAAGATTCTGGAGTGACAGTTTCGGAGCAGGTTCTCTGTCCATGAGACAGTCAGCATTGGTAGCACAAGCTTCTTGGCAGTGCCCCGGCAACATGCCTGTTCTGATCTGGTGGAAGAAGGCAGTTTGATTTCCACTGCCCACTGGAGCTTTGACTTCTTTGGTGGAGTAACGTACAGTGTTTCTAGGATTAAGTTATGAGCATAATCATTCTTGTATTACAAAAATGCTCCATTTAGTTCAAGTCGTCTCAGACAGTTGCTTCTAGCACAACGTATTTCTGAGGATGATGTTTTTCCTTGGAATTATTTTCTTGCTAACCCCAAGCAAGCAGTTACATTTTGACATAAGCACAAAACCTAATGGATACAATCTTCAAGAGCACTAAAGAGACTCAGTAAGCAAAATCCTGTGTCTCAATGAAAATCAGTGGGAATTGAGCTCAAAGGCAGTGCTAGTCAGGCTCCCAAATAACTATAAAAAGTATCCATTTATACTATTCTGTTTTATCTAGTTGAATGGTGGAAGTATTCTTATTATTTATTTGAAGGTTCAATTCCATTTTTTAACCGTTCTAAGCTATTTTTTCAATAATATCATGCAAATTGCGCAGTTCATATGTTTTAAAGAGATATATGCGATTTAGACGATTCCTTTCCAATATAATAAAGTGTAGATAAAGTATGTGATGGCCTTTTCTTTGTTCTCAGTTTACTGTTATGATACTTTATGATATGTATTTTATGTTCCTTTAGTAATTCAAGAAACACCAGGAGAAGGTGTCAGATGGTCCATAATAAGCTTGACAGGAATTTCATACAAGGATGCAGGGGAATACAGATGTAAAGCCAAAAATTTAGCAGGAATGTCAGAAGCTGCTGTTACTGTCACTGTGGTTGGTGTTGTAACCACAGCTGTGTCACCTCTAAAATATTTGAGGAAGTTTGAAGCAGACAATACAGAGGAGCAAGCGCAACAGAACAAGATGCAGGAGCAAGTACAACAGGAATATGAAAAAACAACCACTACCTTACCTGCATCATCAACAACCACTGTATTGGCGACCACTGATAGACCTACAAGTGCCAAGATAACTGACAGAAAACAATCCAAGTCTATGCCTGATGGAAAGAAGAATTCAACAATAGTGACAAATGGAAACAAAACTCAGGCTGGGGATGTAAGCAAAAAAGCAGAGACTTCACTGAATGCAGCAGCCCTGGAGGAAAAAGATGTAACCATAAAGAACCTAAGAGTGTTTAGTGAAACTGATGGAAGTGTGACTTTAACTTGGAAAATTGTCAATGCTTCAAGTAACTCTGCAATGACAGTGCTGTACTCAAAGTATGGTGAGAAAGACATGCTGCCTTTGAGTACGGATCCCAGCAAAAACAAAGTCACAATAGATGGTTTGCAGCCTAGTACTCAGTATATGGCATGTGTTTGTCCCAAGGGAGTCCCACCTAAAAAAGATCAATGCATTATTTTTTCTACTGATGGAATAAATGATGAAAGCAGTTTTGAGTTTTCTATTTCGGTGGTGGCAAGCAGTGCATCCTGCTTGATTGTTTTACCTTTGATATTTTTCTTACTCTATAAAGTTCTAAAACTTCACAGGAAACCAAAAGCTTCCAGAGAAGCTGACCTTGCAAAAGAAACCTATATCAAATTTGAAACACTCTCTCTTAAGCCCCGCTCGGTGGGTGCAGGAGGAGAGCTCTGGACCCGAAGGGATACTGATGAATCAGAAAGACTTCTCCTTTGTTCTAGATCAAGCATGGATTCCCAGCTGACCTTCAAAAGTGAGGGTTCTAGGCCCGAGTACTTCTGTTGAGTGTTGTAGCCAATGAAAAATGCACAAACTGTTGAACTAATTTTAAAACTGCAAATGTGTGTCCGAAATTGGGTCAGTTACAAAATGCCACCAACAGCTATAGTACCTGAACAGAAAAAAACTCTTGGGGTGGGTGGGAGAAATTATGCCTCTCTCTTTCTCTCTCTCTCTCTCTCTCTCTCTCTCTATATATATATATAAATATAACACCCAGATATAAATTTAACACCCTATGGCTTCTATTATAAAGTAATAACATTTTTGAAGGATAAACACAATACGAATATATCATGTTATTTTCTGGTTTTTATTCAAACATTTATATTTATCTTCTGATTTTATGTATACATTATATAAGTCACATGTATCAAATGTTATTCATGTTTCTTTTTAAAACTGTGTATTAAGGAAAAATTATAGCCATAGAGCTAAAACTTTGTTGCATCATTCAAAGATGTAGCCACTTTAATTAAAAACACATAATTCCCTCTGACATTAGCTTGTGTTCAAACTATGGTGCATTGCATAATGTATTGGACTGGGCATGATCTTGGATTCATTTAGAGTGAAGTCAATTATCCAGAGATCCTGGACTTTACTTGACATGAAACATATTATGGAGGCTTTTGGAAGGGGTTTCTTTGCGCTTGTTATCTTAAGGTAAAGTTTTAGGTGGCTTTGTAAGGGACATGGCTACTTTTAAACATTAGAATACTTAGTATGTCCTTACTGGAATAGCCCAGTCTTGAAACAAACTTGGAATCCTCCGTTCTAAGAAATCTCTGTGACAACAAATGATATTTGTCATGTTATAATATAATATAATATAATATAATATAATATAATATAATATAATATAATATAATATGTAGCAGACAAATAGAGCCAGATCTCACTATGCTTAATGTCAATAGTAAACTCTTATGGACTCATAATGGTGTATGTGCTGACTCTATAGTAGGGTGATGCTTTCTTCTCAAATTACTGATGTCAAGGTATGTGCAACACAGTCTCCTTCTAACCAGTCCCAGATAATTTCTTCTGTTTCTTTTGTCTTCTACTGCAAGCAATTGAGAATCTTGATATAATAATTATTTTGCCATCTGTATCTGAGTTGAGGGATACCTTCACCTAGGAGAAGACCCAGTGGTTCAGTTGGACCTGTTTGCAAAGCAAAGTACTAACATAGGCAAGGGTGGCAAAATCCATTCTGCTTATTTAATGGCTGTGATTCTTATGCATAGTTTTGTCTTCCTTCTGGAAGACTGGATGGAAGAAGACATGACCTGTGCATCATACCTCTGATTATGTAGATGTCTTCCACTGCTTGCTGAGTTATCTGTTCTGAGCCTTCTGTTGGTCTCAGTATATTTTAATGAATATTTAATCTTGGTTTCATTTTCATGTTATTTTTTATACTCCAGGAACACCATGGCATGAAGGCTGAAATTATTTTTTAGACTGGACAATCATCTGACCACTGTGCTAGATGAAATGTGAGTTCTGTTAAAGGGCACTTTTCCCCCAAATACCTCAAAGTTCCCCTTCAATCATCTTGTATATAAAATTGAATAGAAATTCACATAAAACATTATAAAACACATAACTCCATTTTTTATAGAGAAAAGGAGTGGAAAAAGACTAACAAATATTGAGAATAATTTTAGAAGACTTTTTTTTAGAAGAAACTATTTCAGTTTCAGAAGAAATTTTGTGAGTGGGTTTGTCCAACCTTTAAACAGAGTTGTAGAAAGGGTGGCGAGTTAAAAGTTGGTTTGTTTTTGTAAGACATATCTGGCAGTCTTTTAAAGGTCTTGTCTCCTCCTGCATATGACTATGTGTTTCTTGTCATGTTTTCCCACTTTCTTAGGGCTATTCATTCTGTGTTTTGCATAGGATGCTAGATTTGTTCCTTATATACCAACTAAAAAGGATTTTCAAAGATGATTGGTTATGTTTAAGTTATTCTGTAGACTGATTTTTAGAAGTTTTTAGAATCCATGGCTCCCAATGATTGTAATGGGGCCCAGTAGCTTTTGTTAGACAACTTATGAAGTGCCTATACATGGATTTAAAAGTCTAATTTTAGGTATCTATTTTTAAAAATCATGGCCATTATTTTGTATTCCTTTAATTATCATCTCTGACTACTGTGTGGTATAGTCTTCTATCTTAAAAGTATAAATGGGTTATTGTTTGGTAAGAGAAAAATTCTTATATATACACAGTGAAAATGTATAAGGACAGGAAAAGGTTTAGAAACTGAGCTATCTTTCAGAGAATAAAGAATACTGATCTTATTAAAAACTTTAAATACTTTACTTTTAAAAGTAATTCAACTAGTTTGTTGTATTTTAAGATATAAAAATAAAATGTTGTTTTTATACATAGCTATTTGCTTGTCTGATCTTTTTAGTGTAGCTTATCAGGGCTATGTGAAGCTTTAGTTCCTGATTCTGTTTGGCGGAGATTCAGCCTGATTTCGTGGCTGAATCTGTGAATCCAAATTGAATCAGAGGACTCTTTAATTTCTCTGAATTGAATTGGAACCCTCCAAATCAATTCAGAGAGATTTGGAACGATTTGGCAGTTCAGACATAGACACAGCTTTAAATGTTTTTTCTACGTACCTCTAGGTACCAGGCGGCTTGTGAACACTGCGATGCTGAGACACATGGAGTGTCCTACAGAAGTATGTGGGGCTCCCCAACTTGCTCGGCAGAAGACCCAGAAGTGGACCCAGAAGCACTTTCGGTTCATTGCTGGATCTGCCGGGGAGAACACTGGGGGGCCCCCTGCACCTCCCTGGCTTGGTGACTGGTGCCTTCTGGGTTGGGGGAGGTACCCAGGGTTCCCCTATGGCCAATTGCTGAGCTGGAGAGGTGCGGGGGAGGGAGGGGGATGGGGCTGGCTCTCAGTGTGCTCTCCAGTAGACCTGGAAGTGGACAGGAAGTACTTCTGGTCCACTTCCGGATTCACTGTCAAGCACATGGAGAGTTCCCCCGCACTCCTGTGGGATGCTACATCTGCCTCAGCATTGCAGTGTTCACAAGCCATGCTGGTACCTTGAGGTATGTAGAAAAAACTTTTAAAGCTGTGTCTATGTCTGAATCACCAAATCTTTCTGAATCTCTCTGAATCAATTAGGAGCATTACGATTCGATTCAGAGAAATTAAAGGGTCTCCTGATTCAATTCGGATTCTGAGGTTCAGCCACTGAATCAGGCTGAATCTCTGCTGAATCAAATCAGTGACTGAAACTTCACACAGCCCTTCTGTGTATATAAATGTGTAGGAAAGAATTTGACTTGGGGTTTAGTCTCAGAATATTTGAATATAAAGGATTGTGGTAGATTCTAATTTTCCATTGGTAGAACCATTAGTAACAACAAATTCTGCATATTTATGGCTGGAAACGGAAGACTTTTTGACATTCCTACCTGGGTACAGAGGAGGTCCAAAATGGTTTTCAGAATGACCTAGCTGTTAATAGATTAGACCAGTGATGCCCAATCTTCTGGCTCCACGGACCAGATGAATGGTGCTGGACTAGTTTATGGGCCAGATCCAACATGGGGTTGGTGTGGGAGGTCATTCTGTGAGTACCTTGGACAACCACTGCCACCTGAGTTTGGGGGGGCACATGTTCCCCTTCCATAGCCAATCCTGCCAACTGAGTGGGGGGAGTCCCCCCATGGCCAATCTCACCAATGGGGTGGGGGGGACAGTCCCATGGCCAATCTTGCCAACCGTAAAGGGGGATGATCATGCCAGCCAGGAAGCATGAGTGGCACTCCTGGAAGCAGCCGAAGCACTCCTGGAAGTGCCAGCAGTGCTTCACGTGGTACCCCCACTCTCTGGCCAGTGCTCACAGGGGGGAATTGGTGCTCCTGCCTGCTCCCCCTGCCCCTCATCTAAGCAGAGAGTGCTGCCTGTCAGGGGGTGCACCAGCACTCTCAGAGGGTGCACCTGCACTCCCATGGAACACCTTGTGCATCACCACTGGCAGCTACAACCCTGCTTGCCAACCCCACCCTGTGTACTGGATGCTGCAGCCCAGTCAGGCACATGAGGACAATTCATCCAACCCACAGGGCAGAACATTTGGTGATAGGGAAGTGCTGGAAGCTGCAGCAGTTAAGGCTGCCATTGCTCCCCCACCACCAAATTTCTGTATTTGTGGGGAGCCCTGTAGGCTAGGGTTGGCCTGCAGGACAGAAGTTGAATGTTACTGGATTAGATATATTTTGACCTTGATATCACCTGATTACACTTGAGTTATGTTATCAGTCAATTTTAGCTCCAGTAAGAAATAGGAATTTATTATTACAAGTAGTTACTAGTCCTCTGCCACTCACTCATTCTATTAATGGTCAATGAATAACTAGATCAGGGCTGGCAATCACTTTGGCTATAGGGCCACTTACTGAGTTTTGGCAAGCTGTGAAGGGCTGCATGGGTAGCCCCACCCCTTGGCAGGTAGCCTTCCCCCGGTCGCCCTCTTGGGACTGGAGTCCTGCCCCCTAACCCCTAACTATTGCCACCAGAAGTTCCTCCTCTTGCCCCTGGAAGTAATCCTTTCAGCACGGAGTTTTGGCTCTCAGAACCAGAAAAATACCAAATTATATTCTAAAAAGCAAATGTCTACAACATTCATTAATTTGACAGATATAGGTTTGTGGGTATAGGTGGCTATAGGTTTGTGGGGGGCTGTGGGTATGTGGGGTGAGGGAGCGTGTGGGCGTGTGTGTGGATATGTGGTGTGTGGGTGGGTGTGGGGTTTGTGGGTGGCTGTGAATGTGGGGGTCTGTGTGTATGGCAGTGTGTGGGGGTTAGGGGTACATGTGTATGGTGTGGTGTGTGTGCGGTACTTGCCCTATGAACACACAGACACTTCCACTGCTTATATGCACAAACACATACCCTGCCCCTGCTGCTGCCTACACACCCACATATACTCTGCCCCTGCCTACACACACACACACACACACACACACACACACACACACACACACACACACACACACACACACACACACACACACACTGCCCCTGCCTACCCACACACTCTCTGCCTCTGCCTGTGCATGTGCACACTCCCCTGTACTGGCAGGGCCGCACCCCTGTATTTTGCCCACTGCTTGCTGGATACCTAAATTGAGAGGAACCTTACAGGATTTCTCCAACATATATCTTAGATACAGCTGGAAAATTCAGTTGACTCTGCTACATATTCTGGGATTGTTGTGGAAATTAGGAGTTAGCGCTTTTGATTTTCTTCATTAGAATAGGTTCTCTGCCTGCCTGTGCATGTGCACCCGCCCCCCGCAGTGGCGGGGCCCCGTGCTCCCCAGTCCAGCGATGCAGGCTGGAGGCTTATATGCTTCTAAGGAAGGTGGTGCTGTCCCTTTCCTTAGAGGTATTTAAGAGGAGATTGAACAAACACCTGGCTGGGGTCATCTCACCCCAGCACTCTTTCTTGCTCACGGCAGGGGTTGGACCTGATGATCTAATAGGTCCATTCTGAGCCTAAGATCTATGAAATCTATTAAACAGAGCATCTCTGAATGGAAGCACTGAAGGGTCAAATTGTAGTGAGGCCAGAGCAAAGCTTCAGACATAGCCAACCTCAATCAGGGAGTTAAGGCAATTCATCTGCTGAACAGGTGTCATTTGCAGCAAGCCCAGGACAATGCCTTGTTCCCAGCTAAATTAAGTGAGGCAATCCCCTGAAGCCACAGGCAACAGGCTCCACTAACTCCAGGCTTTAAAAGTCAGGCCCAGCCTGCAGTATCCTTGTCCAGGTAAAGGTGAAAATTTTGGCTCCTGACCCTCCCTCTGCTTCCTTGCTTGTTCTGTGGTTTTGACTCCTGGCTCCCTCTCCAGTCTCTGATTCTGGTAGGACCCTTGGCACCCCTGTTTTTTTGTCCTTGATTCTGGTTTGACTTCCAGAATCAAGCTTTTGATGAGGCTTTTGGTTTCTGATCCTGGTTAACCCTCTGCCTACTATGTCTCCATCTCTGGCTTTTGACCCCGCTCTGTCTTGACCTCAGCTATGGCTTCCAGTTCTAGTTCTGGCACCAGATCCCTCTGTAGCTGTGCTTTAAGTGCCTAACCACAAAGCCATTCTGTCTATGACCCTGTTCCTAACACAGGTTCTGCTTCCTTTCAAATCAATGGCAAAACTCTCTTGGCTTTATGAGGCCCAGGATTGGCCATTGATGCAACAAAGTAATATAACTTTTTAAAATATATACCATTTTCCACAACTAGAAGGAGGAGCATTAGGGTGCAAGGAGTCTTCTTTCTGAACAATAGCAAAAGTCCATCGTAAATTCCTTTCTAGCAATAATGAGAATTCTTCTAACAATGCCTTTACCATATGTCATTAATCAATGTCGAGCAGTATTCTTTACATCCATTGATACAAGGAAAAGACTTGAACAAAGAAAGACTGTCTGCATCAAGACACAAATAGTATTCAGATAAAGAGTGCACTTTTTCACAGTTTCTGCTTGACCATGAAGTAACGGTACCTTCCCATCCTTGTTTCTGGAAAAGAATAAGAAATTACTCCCTTGTAGCCAATTTGATAGCCCTATTGAGACACAGATTGATGTAAGTCTACGTATGATGTTATTGAAAGAACTGAAGTTATTCAACATCAGAAGTATATGGGTGGAAACTATTGTGCAAATAACTATATGTTGAACCTTCCTTAGTGGTCAGCCCTTAGCTTCCCTACAGTATAAATTGCATCCCTTTGCAGAACCTTTGTTGGAAAAGGGGTTAGAGAATTGTTACAAGAATTGTCAAAAGCATAGGAAATATCAAAAGACAGACTGAAAAACTCGACTTATTTTTCTTAGAAAGGGGATAAATAATAATGTGTATATAAAATACCTGAATAGTTCAGAAATGGTAGGTCAGAAATATAGTTTAATTTTGTTTCATAGCCAGAAAAAGAGGTATATAGGAAGCAGATTTTTCAGCATCTGTCCCATATTGGTTTCTTGTATTTCTGAAGTGTTTGTTTCTGACAAGCCACACTGGACTTAGAGAATCTACAGATCTGATCTAGAATGGTAATTTCTATATTGACTTGATACAAGTTTATTTTTAATTCATTTGGCTAGTTATTAAGTGCATTAAATATTTCCTAGTTAAGTTAATATTTTAATTCTATTAGACAGACATTTATTGGGATAACAGTAAGGGCCTGAAACAGCTACTTCTTTATCTGCGCCTCCAAAATGAAATGAAAAGCAAATCTCCGAATCGTGTTATTGTTCACCTCTCTCACTTATTAGTCATAGCTTTATATATATTTTGGAAGCAAGGAATAATGCTGCATTTGAGGTTAGCCTTGCATTTTTTTTCCTAGTCTCTGAAATAATTGCACCTTTGTTGATGGGAAGAAGGTTAAGTCCAACGCACACAAGTATTTGCTTTCATAGGAAGCCAATTTAATTAATGACACTGAAGTCTAAATTTCTTAACACAGCTAATGCTATGGGCTGTTCAGGTCAACCTCTGAGTCACGTGTCTTGAATTTTTTAACTGCTGTGATTGGGCCAAGCATTTGAGCCTCCAAAAATAGCGCCTATCAATTGTACTTTTTATCTTTCATGGCACAGTCATTTGCATTCAGGATTAAGTGGGAGTTTGAGCTCTTGAGAAGGAAAAAAGCAATAATGCGCCAACGCACTACATCAGTTCACAGACTGCAGTTCAGAATGTGTGCGATCTCTGCAGTTGCTGTGGAATACATTAACTGATTTGACTTTAGGTGGAAGCTTTTGTCTGTATTAAAGTAAACTCTCAGTATGTTCCTGGCCTCACATTACAACTGATGGCAACATCCTGTGTGGGTATTCTTCCAAAACCCGTGTGTCGGCTGTGAATTTTCCTAACTTTCTCTTTGACTGTTGCTGAAAAACAAGTGTATATTTTTTCTACTTTCTAGCTGTGATAGTGTGATCTATAGAGTCATTATGTTATGTTCTAGTTCAGTAATTCTCAGCCAGGGTGTTGAGAGCCTTTCAAGGGTGCCATGCAATGTTAGCACTGTGGGTGTGCAAACATGATTAACAAGATAAACCCTGAGACATCAAATAGGATTTAATAGCGTTAAAACATTCTGACCTGTTGTGAACTTTTTGAGTTCTTTCTAACAGAAGAATTGCTGTATTATTTTTTCTGTTTACATTTTCAAAAAACGAGTGAAAACAAAGAGCTGGAATTTTTTGAGCGCCTTGATTGTCTGGGTCCCTTGAGTTTAAAAAGGCTGAGAACCACTGTTTTAATGCACTATCGAAGCTGACTTACGTCTTGCTGTTTTAGGTGGCATCACATCCTATGCCAGAGTAGGACATGAGTAGGCTGTCACCTAAGAAAACTCAAGCCTCTCTCAGAGAATAGTTTTTGCCTTGCCTTCTGTCTCACTTCAGAGCAACACTGCTAGCCACCTTTCCTGGGGTGTCTACAGCCATGTCTGCACTGATACATGAAGCAATCCCTCCCAGAGTTCTGGTCTAGTGCTTCCTAGGCTCAGTGTAAAACTTCAAAGAGATTTTGTGGGAGCAGAGCAGTTTCACTCAAGCAGTTTTTTTAGCATTTGGAAAGGATTATTTAGAAATGCTCAGTATGAAGAAGCATGGGGACACAATGAATTCTCTAGCAGCTTAGATTTTCTAGAAGAAGATTTTGACCTGCCTTGCAAAGACATTTTTTCAGAGGTGAACCCATGCCCAAAGCTGGGGGAGCCCTGGATAGTGGGCAGCTGTTCCATGGCACGTGTAAGAAGCTTGAGTCTGTTCAAAGTTCTTATAACCCACCAAGCAAGGAACCCTTCATCTAACACCTGTGATTATGAGACCCTGAAAGAACGACTACCTTTGAGATGAGCCTCATCTCATACACGGGAAAACCTGGAACAATGTTTGGTGGAGAAAGAACTGGGCAGGACAGAAAGAATACCGTACCAGCACACACAATTGTGTCCGACTAGATGGTGTGCTCCTATGGTGTTTATCACAACAAAAATGGGCTCTCCTCTATCTTTATGAAACAAGTAGGTTCTGTGCTTCTGTAATAAGCATAGAAACGTGGTTGGAGGATCTAAATAATTAAATATGGACCTAATCCCTAGACCTGGCATTTAAGGTTGTTTCCAAGTTTACAGACATTTCAGCAGATGCCAGAAGCTAACAACTTGTTGGAGTGCTGCTTCAGTTACAGTCAGATGCACCCTGCATCACATTGTTTGAGGTAGCCTTCAGATACTGAAAATGGAGAAAATGTTTGGCAAGTGTATGAGCATGTGAGAGATTCACAACATATTTTCAGGGCCTCAATAGTTTCAAGATTGTGACAGACACCAAGCCACTTGTTCTATTTATAAGCAACAAAAGTCAAGACAAGGTGCCCTGCAGGATGTGTTCAAACCTACTGCAAAATACACACCAGGAAAGTCCCAGCGGGGAGCTGATAGAGGAGCTGTGTTGATCCTTGGATTTTCAGGATGACTCAGAAGTATGTGTGGGTATCACTTACTATCCCATTAGCTTTATTATACAAGTTAAAACTGTTTAAGTAACTACTAGTTTGCACACAACTGCATGTTTTTAAAGGACAGTTGGACTAGCTACTTATTATTTATATTTAAGGATATATCCACCCTATGGCTTCTGTGCAGTGGGAGGAGAACTTTCTGAAGCAGAAATTTTGATACTTTATGTCGATCTCACTGTTGTCCTACAGTTCTTGCATGAGTATGGTAAAGACAAGGATAAATAAAGGATAAAGAGAAGAAGATGCTGCAGCGCGATCTGGGCCAGCTGCAGGAGTGGGCGGACAGAAACAGGATGGGATTTAACGTGGACAATTGCAGGGTGATGCATCTGGGGAGAGGCAACCCCCAGCAC
>JAGPOW010000229.1:18493991-18543340 GCA_030014935.1 Caiman crocodilus | reverse complement strand
CTTCTGACCCTAGTTACTACGAAACTATGAAATAAATGAAACAAATTGGGGCCTCATGAAAGGCTAAGAATCAGCCTGAATGTTAGTGTAATACTTCAAGCTATGGCAAGCCTTATAACATAAGGAGGAATCCTGCAAGCTTTTACTTCTCTGAATCCACTCAAGAAAAGGAGAGTGAGAAGAAAGAGACTTGCTGCTTTGGCATCCACTGACTTTTTTTAGATGCAGAAATGCCACCTCTCACCGAGGTCGCAGGTCACCTGGGCTCACCTACATTTTATAAGAGGCATGATCCAGGTTTTGTGAGCTCACAATTTTACACTACTGGGAAGCAGCATGATGCAAGCATATTGCCCCTAGCCCTCACCTTCTACATGGGAATGAAATGATGAGTAAAGAATTAGACAACACCACATCCCTATGCTCTCTCTGCTGAGCTATTGTACAACTTCTCCATCAGCTGTTGGAGAAGCCCACCTTGTTTCCGCATGGATTAAATGTTCAGAATAATTCTGCCAACCTTAGAGATAAATCTTCATCATATGTTGCCCATCATTAAGGGAGTGAAATTCAGACATGGGAAGTCTCAGAGCTTTATTTGGTCATGTGAATCTAATCCAAAGGTATAGTAAAACCAGGGGACACAGTCTTACTAAAAAAGTGATGGAGGAAAATATAGACAACACCATTGGATGTAGCTGTACCCTCAGGTTTAACTAATAACTTAGCATTTCTAAGAAGGTATTCTGCTCCCAACCCCTTCCATTCCTTTTTGATTTTTTAATCCTTCCATATTTAATGGGATTTCCCTTCTCCATCATAGACAAAAATGCTACCAATGAATGAGGTGCCAAAACTCTAGTCAGACAATTTGAGTTTTTTTGTAATTTATTTGTAAGGGGTAATTTTCATGTTGGGTAACAATAACTCAATGATGATTTTATTGGTTGCAGAGACTAGAAATTTTGACCACAGTTGTTTGTTGCTGCAGTCAGTGTACCCTCCCTTTGTAAATGAGAGAAATGTAAAGAAATTATCTTGTGATAATCATTGGTGCAAGTATAAAATGATATGTGGCAAGGCCAAATCCTGATGTCTTAATCTGGTTTATTCAGTTGTTACTCTGGCAAAACACTTCCTAACTTCACTAGAACTGTTTGTTGCTAAGAAAGAGTAACTCTTTCAGTTTATGGGCAAATATAATTCAAAACTGTTACAGTTTTACATATATTCAAATTATATTATACTAAAAACGCTAGCACTGAAACATCTTTTTTCTACAAGGGCCTGAAAGATTCCCAGCCTAACTGAAAAAAGCAGTGAAGCCATAAGGATTTATACCAGCTGAGATTCTGTCCCTTTACTGTACTTAGGCCCTGCCCTGTTCTCGCTGAAATCAATTGGAGTTTTGCCGCTGACTTCAGTGGGCGCAGGATCTGTTTCTATGTACTGTGTAGAGGCAAAAAGCAGTCTCGCTAGGTGCTTAATCCTGGAACATGAAGAACTACCCATGCTCCAGCAACATGATGAGAGCCAACGCCCGTGGGTCACATGTTTGCAGCTTTGAGAAACTCTGAACATTTGAGAATTCAAGCAGGAATCAGTTTCTGCAGCTTCCATGCCAACAAGTGTAAGGTAGGTCCTTAGATATGCCTATCTATAGATGTGCAGATATTATTAGAATTTTACTATTTGGCCCAGGTATTTTAGGTATTTAATGTTTTTTTTTTGACAGCATGTTCTGCATTGCCTGTGAGCCAAGCGCCAAATAAGGCAGTCACACTCCATACACACAACTGGAGAGGTTTCATTAGTGTCGGGAAACACATGCAAACTCTCAGAATAGAATTTCCCTACTCCTCTCCCCTTACTAGAGTCTTGTTTCATTTTGGAAAACTGGACACCTAGGGTTAATTTTCAAAGCATTGCCCATGAGGTGCACCTAACTTTTTCCCAATTCCTGGCTGAACAGGATTTGGGTGGGTGATTCCAGTTTGTAACTATATGGTAATATCTAGCCAGACTTTAAATATAAGGATATTCTACACAGTGCTCAAAACTTCCTAGCACTTCTATAATAGATCTGGGTAAGCCTGGTCAGAAAATAGAACGTTTAGATCTCTTGTTGTTTTGTTTTAATTGCAATATCTAGGGACATGATGGGAGAGAATGAAATGATTATCTACATGGTGTACAAGCCAGAAAGGTTCTCAAATCAGGTTAGTTTGGTACATTTCTACAGATGTGGTGTGTCAGGTTTATTAAAATCACAGAAGACTCTTCTGCATTTTGCCCTGTCTTGGCCTATATAGGAATCTTACATAACAAACTCCCTTTTCTATGTGATACATAAATGTTTTCATCTGCATAGTTTTCATATGCAGTATTGTTTTTTAGTACGCAGTAAAAATATGTATGTAGCTCATATGTAAAGTATAGTAAAATATTAATTTTTCTATGCAGAAATATATTCACGATAACATTCTTGGTCATGGAGACTTGCACAAATAACTTGAAAATATAACAATTACTTTAGAAATAATTACTGATGAATTCTTCATCATGACTTGTTCCAAATTTAAGTATATTAACAATTTTAAGTGGATTTTTTAGGTTTGTTTTTCCTTCTATTTTATGTCCTATTTTCTTCTACTTAATATAATGTTAGTCATAATGCATTCTTTGCACTCTTGAAAAGCACTTTCAATCTGAAGATCACAATATTTGGTACAAACATTAATGAATCAAGTTTTTACTCTCTTATGAGACAAGGGAATATTAATACCCGTATCTATAAAAGAGATAAAAAGGAACAGATCTTAAGATCATGCTGGAAACCTGTGGCAGAGATGAGAGCAGAATTTAGGCATCTTTGAAGAAGCAGTGTATACATGTAGTTACAACAGGTTGAGAATTACAGGTTGTAGAGTTTATATATAGCTGTGCATCTTGTGTACATTGTAGTATATACTATACTACAAGTTGGGCTTGATGCCACCTTCTCCCTATCCCAGTTGTCAGTTCAGACACTGATGTAACAGGGTGCTGTAACTCACACTGTCCTTAGGGTCTGCTTTGTCAGCTGGGGATTGCCAGAGTGCAGCCACCCTCCTTTCCTGACTTACCTCTGGGACAGACAGCTGAGAGGTTTAGAGCAGTGTGAGGGTTCTCCCACACCAGGGGAACCCTAATTTGCCCACAGAGTAATAGTATTAGTAGTTTATTTGCAGTTTTCACTGAAACAGTACAACTGACAATAACATTTTATGTATAGTAAAATGATATAATATATCGTTATTGAGAAAAGCACGCAGTATGATTATCCATTTTATCGGTTTATACAAAATTAAAACAAAACATAATATGTCATGATACAAAAAGTAGACAAAATAAAACAAATATTTTTCCACAGAGGTATTCATTGCCTGGGCTTGGATCTGACTCAATACATCTCTAAGGACTGCTGTGCTGTACATAACTCACTGTACTCCTGGACTGTAATAATATGATTTCCTAAAGTCCTTCAGTGTTAAATCCTGTTCAAGTTACTCGCATGACTAGTCTCCAACAAAATCAATGATCTACTTGTTTAATCCAGGAAGGATTTGCCTGTAGGATGTTTAGTTGCATGAAAAACACTGTTTGCTAACTTCTAGAAATACTCTCATTGTTGGTGCACCACACAGTTCCTATCCCATTGTGCAAGGAAGAAAGGAAAATACAGCTTATTTATTTTTTTCTTCCAAAAAAACAATATCCTCAGGTCTGAAAGAGTTGTACCTAATCACAGAAGGTCTGAATTTGAGCCTTTGAGTTCAAGAAAACCTGCCTAAGTAAGAGGCCTGTCTGCAGATCTGAAATAGGTATGTAGATTATTTGATAAACTATTAATGCCCTTTTTATAAAAAGCAAATATAATGTGTGCTTTTGCCTGCCCTGGGTACCTCCTCCTTTCTTCCCACTGTGCTCTCTTCTTGTCTTTACCCAGGAGGAGAATCAACAGCTGTGGCCTCAAACAGGGTGTGTTTGGTAGCTGCAGGACTTAGATGCCAAGTTCTGGGATATCGTTCTCACAGTGGCATTTGGTCTCTGATAGGCTCTTTGGCATTGCTCTTCTTGCAGCTGTGAGGCTGTCTCTGAGGTGGTGTCGGGTCAGACTGCTTCATGTATGGCTGGGCCCCTTGCCGATCAGATGCCACTTCCCCTACCAACTGCTTCCTGATATGGTATAGGAGATCTACATGCATGACCCTTATGGTCAGTAAAAGAAGGTTCCACATGACCATTTCTTTTTCACCTTTGGTCTGTGCTGTGCCTTCAGTTACTTTACATGAATAAATTACATTGCACTTAGTGTTGCTCACTTTTTAGTACAACGCTCTTCTTTAACTGGATCTCAGGCAAATTCTTCAGAAGGCCCTGTTTCTATAGCACTGCCAATTCACTAACAAAATCAGTACCAGTAGCATGTCGTAACAAGGAAAATGCTAAATCAAAGGAAAGCATTTTGCAGCAGACTGAGAGAGTCGTCAACTAAAGCTTGTTACATCAGGGGTGGCCAACCTGCACAAGTGATATGGGCACATGGCAGAGTGGGTTGGGGACGAGCAGCACAGCAGGACATAGGATGGGAAGCAGAAAAGAGAGCAGCTAATTGGGCAGGGGAAGAGGATGAGAGTGGCTCTCAGGGAGGGTGCAGGGCTAACTTCTGGCATATCTGCCAAAAAAGTGTGGTCCCCACTGGGTTAGACTATACCATTAAGAAAGATAGTTTGCTAAGAATGTCTTGCCATCTTCCCTACTGAGTTTGACACTCAGGGATTGACAAAATCTAAGCCAACCATGATGTGAGGGTGCAGACAGATCACTAATCACACTGCTTTGAGGGGAGTGGGTCTAACTGTTCACAAGCATGTGTCAACTGATCTGTTGTAACTGTTTCATCTGTCCATTCCTATGCTACAAAAAGAGAACCTAAACTGCAATAATTCACTCCCTGAATGAAATGGATCAGATTATTTCTGTTGGGGGTCCACTTACGCAGCATACAGTCGAGAGAGAAAATTTACAGTGGATTCAGGTAAACTGCCAAAAACCGCCTTCTTTCCACCTTGTTAAAGGGATTTAACAGTTTTATCAGCCCACGCCCTAATTTCTTGGGCCATGTTTGTACAGAAAAACTTAGTGTAGATGCTGATATTTGTTTTGTAGAAAGGAACATCTGAAGAGGTCTGTAATTTGAAGACAGAAGTTGGTTTAAATAGTTATATTCATTATTCATTTCCCAGTGAAAAACTGAGGAGGAACAGATAAGAATAGCAAAGCCTCTGATATTTTGTCTATGGTGTAAAAACCTATGCCTGGTATTTCAAATGTCTGGGCACTACAGCTCCTGTTGATATTAATGGAAGTTGTGGGCACTCAGCAGCTCTGAAAATCTGTGCCAAATTTCATTCTGAAGGATCTTACAACCAATTAATATTCAAATACCTGTAACAGGAATAGTGTTACCATGAATGAAATGCAAGTATTGCTGACGGGAAGCAGAAGGCATGCAGTCATCTGGTGCATAGGAAAGATTCATTTTTGACCATGGACAGTGAGGTAAATCTGCTCCCATGTAATATAATACTAGCCAGCCAAACAGTCACATATTCAGTTGTTAGTGGTGACTCTTAAATATCTTCATTTAGCACATTGCACGGATCTTTAACTCAGAATGTTGCTTCAGTTTTAATCACCTGTCTGTGTGGAACTTAGGGATCTAAAAACACAATACTTAAATGATTAGTTTATGTCTGGTCATACATGAGGGTCTAATTCATCACTTGCCAAAGGGACAATTGGGTTCTGCTAGTGATGTAGGTAGATTACTAAATTGTTTCTTCAGAATATTTCTATATTGTCCTACATAATTGTCTAAATATTTTTATTACCTTGTTAAAAATTGTAACTTGTAGGAAACACACTCCCTCTGGTGTCTTCTATCCAATGAAGTAAATATGACTTTATAATTGTTTTTCTCTATCCCAAGCATCAGGTGAAATGTATGGGCATTTATATATGTGCTCTGGGGTGGAGGGAAGGGGGAGCTTTAATTAGAGCGAGTCTAAGAGCCAATCTAATTAAAGTGCTTGTAGTGTCACTTGTATTCAGTGTCCTGTGCTTCAAAATGGTGACAGGGCACTGTAACTAAAGCTCCTTCAATGAGCTTTAGTTAAAGTGCCCCTGCCACCATTTTGAAATGTGGGGATGCTGATACATGTGATGCGGAGGCTGCTGGAGTGCGGTAATTAGCATGCTCCAGCAGACTTGAAGCAGGCTTGGTTAATTGAGTCTGCTCCAACCTGTGCTAATTAGCACAAGTCAGAACAGAGGTCTGTCATATGTATAGGTGTCCTCTAAGTTCAAGCTAAAAAAATGAATGAACCAAAGTGCTAGTTCTGGCACTGCACTTCAAGAAGGATGTGGATAAGCTGGAAAGGGTACAACGAGGGGCCACCCATATGGTTAAGGGCATCTAGGTCTGGCTGGATGCCAGAGAGACTCTGGGAACTGGACCTATTCAGTCTGAGTAAGAGAAGGCTAAGAGGTGACTTGATAGCTGCTTACAAATACGTCGGGGGAGCATCAAGAACTAGGAGAGCGACTCTTCAGGAAGGCACCTCAAAGGAAGACAAGGACCAATGGGCATAAAATAATAGAGGGCAAATTCAGGGAAGACATAAGGAAAAACTTTTTCTCTGTAAGGGTCAATCACCAGAATCTGGAACACACTCCCAACAGAGGTGGTGCAGTCACTCTCCTTGGAGGTGTTTGAGATGAGGCTGGACAGGCACCTTGTTAAGCTCATCTGAGCCCAATAACTTCCTGCTCACCACAGAGGACTGGACTTGATGATCTTACAGGTCCCTTTTGTTTCTATGTTTCTATGATTCAAAGCCTGGCAGTATAAATTATAGTTACCTCCCTGGTTGCTCCAGCCAGGAAGTATTTTAAGGCAGAAATCCATGACAAATGTTAAGAGAAACTTCCTTTTGTAATAGAAATAATGTATTTGAGGCAGAAAAGATACAGAATTCAAGTGGCAAAGAAAGGAATCAAGTTAGATGATTGGCACATGATTTATTGTGAAATGAAGAGCAGTGAAAATAAAGAAAATATCCAGAATAATATTGAGTTTTTATAATATTTCATTATCAAAAACCTTAACAAAACTAACTATTCCTTCTAGTATTCCCAAAACTGAGTTGAGCCCTAACTCTAGTTTACAAGAGGGAAAATTGACACCAGTAGTTTGGAGGGGTTTGTCTATATGGCATATGATAACCATATTCTGAGTAATGTTTTGCTAGGTCTGTTCAAGTTAGTTTCTGAACCAGAAGCAGAGTAGTGGAGAATCAAAGTTTTAGTGGTCTACGGGCAGTACTGCATGAATGCCACTTATGCACAGAACCTTGTGCTGTACAGGCATGCCCAAAGTAGCATGACTTGGGACACAAAGGCTAGGGACAGACATTCAAAAAGCCTGAGCCTAAATTGATTCAGTCTTTGCAGGTTAATCTAAGTTGCAAAGCTTCAACTGATTTGGAGGTGGATAGACATTCCCTTTTCATTCCAGAAATGCAGGCATATGTCTGCAGTGGCTCAGGCTAGAAGCTGGGGGATGCTAGAGCAGCCCTCCCTTTCCTTCCACAGGGCTGAGCTGAGGGGGGTGTGGCCAGGCCCTGGCAGGACACTGTGATTAGGGAGCAGTCCCCCCCCTTGATAACAGAGAATTTATCAGCTGTGCTATCTGCGTTTAGCACCCCATCAGAAAACAAAGCCTCGCTCATTAGTTGAAGCTCTTCTTAAACAGCTTTTTCCAAAGGAAGGAATGCAGGGACATTACCAGCTGAGCTGATGATTAGATCCAAAGAGCCTTAAGTTGACACTGTCCTATCTGCCTTACACAGCATTAGCTAGCATACCACATGCTGGCTATGGTCCATGCTGTGGGAGAGAGGAGGAAGGCTGGGGTGCTTGAGCAGCAAGTGATGGTGCGGGGAAGAGGAATCCAGCACGTGGAATCCAGCAGACCCTCTTGTGCCTGCAAGTCTCTGCCAAAGCTCCAGCCAGGAAGCAGAAGGGAGGGGCCAGCTCTGCTGGGGAGCAGAGAGCCCCACCAAACCCAGAGAGCATGCAGGGATGCTGGGGTTATATGGTTTAGTTTAAACTAGCAAAGGGTCTGGGACAGACATTGCATAATGACCCAGATTGGTTAAGTCTGATACTATGTTCAACCAGGTTTACAAACTAGGCTTCAATAGGCTGTGTGTTTGTGGAGCTGTTAAGCTGTGGCCAGGAAGCTAAATTCTGGGGATTTTTTTTTCTGTGACTGTTTGTCACTGTCTCAAGGGTCATTCATACTTTATATCCAGGCATTACATAATCTGTATCCATTGATCCCCATGGACTAGATAACACAGCTCTGCAAACTGGATCTAGCCTGCAGGCCATTAGTTTGATACTCCTGTTTTAATAGATCTGGCCTTTAGTTCTGGCCTCAGGCAGATTGAGTTATTTGACCCTAGCAGTCTTTCCTGCCCAGAGCAGGGGAGCTGGACCTGATAATTGCACAAGCCCTAAACTTCTGTGAATCTTGAGATCTGGAACATCCCATTATACTGTGAATTGCTTTCCAAGCTTCATAAATTAACAAGATGTTTCTAAAGCTGTCAGGTAATTTTTGGCCTCTACTGTTGCCTAAGTGCACTGTATGCACTACCTCCCAGAAAAGAAAAATTGCCATGGTGCTGGCTGGATAAACTTTGTTGCCATGTCCAGATGAGCAAACATGTGCCTGTTGCAGTGCCTCAAAGCGGTTTGAGATGCCATGAGAGGCATACTAAGAATGAAAAAATGTTCCCTGTGTTGCATATTTGCAGCGTGGGCTCTAAATTTGATACCAGGAAATTCTGGCATAAAAAATTAGCGTGCTGGAAAAAAGTGGTGTAGGAGACTGGATCCTCCAAGGAGATACTCTGGCACCTGGCATCTCTATGGCTGCCCCAGGCCCCTGCTGCCCCAGCATGCTGCCTCAGGGTGCTGGTGCAAATGGAAGCAGGGCAAGGCTGCAACTGTGGCTTAGGCCTGGGTTCTGTCACAGGTAAGTAGGGATATGGAGATGGGGTGATGATGGGCGGGGGGGACTTGTGGGTGGAGGGACCATGTGAGGATTGAGGGGACAGCTTGGGGGGGGTGGGTCCCCTGCCTGCCTGCTTCCCTGCACAGCACATGCCCCCACAGAAGCAGCAGCAGTGGCAGCGACTGTCAGGGTCCTCATGCCTGCTCCTGGCAGGGTGTGGGCTCAGCCCATTTGCATAGACCCTCAGGCAGAACCAGGCCACTTTTGCTGTCAGCTGGGGTCCCAGCACCACACGCAGAGGCTGCGCACTTAGGACCAGGTTGTGCCTGCATGGAGCTGGCCTGGCCCCAAGGTGTGTGGGACACATGCAGGCAGACCTGGCTTGGTCTGAGGGCAGATGGCCCCTGCATGTGGTGTCAGGACCCTGGGTGACAGCAAGAGTGGCCCTGTTCTGCCCAAGGGTGTGCACGAGTGGGCCAAGCCCATGCCCTGTCAGGAGCAGGCATGAATGCTGCAAATGGTCACTGCTGCTGTGTGGACGCACACACATACACACTGTGCCATTTGGGGGAGTGGGGAGGTGAGGGACCCACTCCTCCTGAGCAGTCTCCCCGTACACAGTCCATCCTCCCCACACAGTCCCCCCACACCCACAAACTCCCCCACAATCCATCCACAAACCCCAGACCACCCCAAACCTCCATGCAAACCCCACACTTCCCACACAAACCTCTCCCCCACAAACCCTACACCCGCCCCTACACCTACCCACAAACCCCCCAACCCTCCACAACCCCCCATGGCCTTACCCCCCACCCGCCCTCCCAATCTCACACTCTGCATACCCAATTGCCAGATGAGATGGGACTAGACCTGCTAGCAGAAGCCACAGTTGCAGATGCATCTGCCACACTACAGCCCTGCCCCATGACCACACGAGTGTGCTGGTACATGCATCCCCAGCCTGGGGGAGCTCCTGGTCCTGGGAACCACTTGTGGGGGGTGTGATGAGCTGGGGGGAGAGGGGGAGGTGGAAACAGAGGTGTGTGTGTGACAGAGAGGTGGGGGTCAGGTATAGTGGAGAGCTCCAGGTAGGAGACACTGCCAGAGCCAGGCTTAGAGCCCCCTTTTACCCCCTAGAGCAGTCTGTACAGGGAGAAACCATCCTGGAAGGGAAGGGGCTTGCCCTGTCCAGTCCCTGAGCCCCAGTCAAAAGTTTCTCAGGAACAGCATTGGGATCTCTGGGGCATGGACACAACTGCGGGGAGCAGAACAATAAGGGCTAGCACTGCTCAGACCCATAAAGCAGTGGCTGAAACAGCTGCAGCTGGACTCATGTCATGGTGCTGTGATGGAGTTGCTACCAGGAGGGAATTAGTGGGCTGCAGGCAAGGGCTGCCAGTGAGGTGTGAGGGGCACTGGTGCGGCTGTGAGTTGGGAGTGAGGGGAAAAGGCAGGGGCAGGGGACCGGCTGTTCAGCATCCTGATGAGCAAAGGGGGCGGGGGCAGCTCTGATTTTCTATGACAATAAAACCAATAGCATACACCAAAGTATGTAGATATTTAGAATCCATTTTATTATGATGATAGAGGCACTGGCAGGCTTCCAAATTGCTTTAAACTTGCAACTATATCAATAAAACATTGCTCAACTGATCTCTTTATAGACGGTGGTGTTTCATTTTAATAGTGGAAGAACATGGATTTTGGGGTATTTTAATAGAGAATTTGTGATTTTTTTATCAGGGAATTTGCAATTTTTAAAAAGGGGACACTGGGATCTCTGCTAGTGAGGCAAGTCGTGGGACCCAGGCAGAGGAGCCTGTCCAGGGCCAGCACTGGGGACGCAGCTGGAGGGCAGACAAGGTGGCTGACCTCCTAGCTATTTGGGGACAGGAGGACACCTGTCAACAGTTTGAAGCAGACCACAAGGAATGCATCTTCTGGGTGATAGCTGCTCAGATGGCAAAGCAGGGACACCAGAAGGCATGACAGCAGTGCCCCCCGAAGGCCAACTGTGCAGCCATGGCCCACTGGCAGCTGGTCCAGAGATGCAGGCAGCTGTGCTGCAGTGCCCGTACCAGAGCCCGGGTGGCTGTGCAGTCCCCGTCTTGGTCTGGCAGGCGTGCAGCCATGGGGCTGCAGGTTCAAGGGGGTGGATGCTGTTGCAGGTGGCACCAGGTCACAGCCAGGCAGCAGCCCCCATTTCCAGACTGCTGCAGTGGGTAGAGGGTGCAGGGGCCACTCCAGGTTAGGGCTGCTGAAGCATTCCTAAGGGGTAGTGTCCCCAGATACCAAGTGGTTGGGTCTCAGAAGCTCCCGAGGGCAGGCAGCCCTGAGCTACTCACCAGGGCAGCTTTTTATACTGCTGGGGCCAGCACAGGTGCTGGCTGTAGCCTTTGGTTGAAGATCCAGGAGGAGCTGGGTAGGGTCCTTTTGCCCCAAGTGGCGTAATTTGCCCCACACCAAAGTGCATACTACTTTGTCCCTGTTTGAGTTGCTTGTATCCATGCACATGTGCTGAGGTACAAATCTCTGGCACAAATTTGCGCCTTTGCATTTGAGCTGCTGCAAGCATACATGCCTGCATGTGTGGCGGTGCCTGTAGAACCACAGATGGAAGGGCAAAAGGAAATCCTTAGGTGTCGTTCTAAGCAGGTGTTTGGATGTAAAAAGGAAGTGAAGAAGTGGGATAAAAGACAGAGGAGAGATTAAAGGGGGGAAGGAGAGATGGAGGGTACATGTGTCCTGAGGAATAATGTAAGATTTGCCCTGGAAAAGGTCAGAGCTTCTCTAGGGAGGCCACTCTCACAGTTTGGCAAACACTGCTGTGGTGGTTACTCACGGGTAAGTGACACATTCCTTTTGTGCTGCTCAGTCACCATACCCCACGCCCCCAACTTGAAGAGAGAAGAAATTTGTGGGGAACTCATAACTAAAGTTATTTTGTTAGTGCATATGTGAATGCTTCATGATTTATGGGCCAGATTCTTCTACCTCCACCAGTAGTGAATGCCACTCAGTAGGCCCGCTGAATTCAATGAGACTTTTTGCATGAACAAGTGCTATTCAGTATGCGTCACAGTTGCAGAATCTGGCTTTGCATAATTTGCATTACAATTGTTGTGTTTTATAGAACGCAGTCATGAATCCACTTCTGAACAACTTGTATGAAAACTTGGCTCGCCTTTGTCAGAACAGATTTAATTAGTTGCTTATCCCTGTTGGAGCAGTGAAGGGAAGCAGATTAAGCCAGCAGAACGTTACTGTGCATGTGCATAAACATCAAGAAACAGTTTCGCTCAATTGCTCTTAGCAGAAAGTGATGCAGCTTGTAATCAATGTTTCATGCTGCTTTTTTTCAATCAGTCCAAGTCCCTGAGTCTTGTCAATTCAAGCAAATATAGAAAAAATTCCCATGGATGGACTAACTTACAGCTGTGTTGGGTTCTGGTGCTGCCAGTGTTCCCAGCTGTTGCATTATCATAATTTATTCCAGCATAATGTTGTAACAATAATGTACCTATAATATGCAATAACAACAAAACACTTCACACGAGGCCCTGGTTCAGTCAAGCACTGAAGCATCTGCTTCATTTAACCCATTTAAAAATTAAGAAATCATAGGGGCATGTATATGTACAAGTGCCTTACAGAATTAGGCCTGTCAAGATTATATGAAGGAGGATTTCTGCTGTAGCTAGAAGAGAGTGAGCTCATTGCATCACTGCCTTGCACAAATTAGATATGACCACTAAATTAGAACAGTAGTTCCATTCACTTTCTCTGCATGGATACAAGTGACTGTAACAGGGACAAAGTAGTAGAGAATTGGACTATATCTTGTCTTTAGGGCCTGATAATAGATATCTTCCTATGATTTCAGAAGGGCCAAATCCATGCCTTGATGTAAATGGCTGCAATTCCAGTGAACTCAGTAGAATTGTAATCACTTGCCCTAATTCTGAATATTGGCTTCTGCAGCTGAATATATAGGAGAAACTGGAGACATTTGTTCTTCTCATCTGTATGCCAATGTGTATTTATGATGAAGCTTGTGCCTGCTCATGAACCACACAATGTTTTTAAAATGAATGTGAGTGGAGATAATTATGACTGTACAGACACAGAATAAATCTTTGTACAGTGTCTCAGAAGCTAAAGCCTGACCTGAATTCATCAGGTACCTCCTAGGAACCAGAAGAATTTTTTTTTAAAAATGCAGAGTATTTATTATGAGCGGCTACATATCTGCATTTTGGCTGGCTTCCCTGCAGTATGGAGTGACCACATTACTATTTACAACACAAGCTTTGATCAGGTGGCACTAAAAAGAAAAGAGGTGGGGCAAGCAGAGCTTTAAAAAGGAAAGGAGAGTGGTTTCAAGTTTGCATATAAAGAGCAACTATGTTTGGGGAAGGATGGTGCCTATAGATATCACTCATGCTCCTTCCAGGACTCTGGCAACAAGTTGTATAGGTTTTCTGCTTTTAAGATTTACCCAGCAGCTTGTTGCAAGGGAATTTGCAGTGATTCTTGTGCGCTTTCCTTTTAAACTGTGTTAAATTTGTGGCAAGGGTGTCAGGCATTTCATACTTGGCTTCCAGAAAAAGAGAGAGAGCGAGCACGAGCAAGTGAGTGAGCAAGAATGGTGTGCGTGGGGAAGAAATCTTGCTGGAATTTCTTCAGAGTTTGTAGTTGGACATGGTAAGGACAAATGTGACAAGAAAAGCAAGGCAGCAAGAGAAAACCGGTATTGTGAAAAGATGTCCCAGTGCAACAAGCAAGCTGTTGTAGAAATGCTCTGGGATTACACCTGTTCTTCTCATCCTGGATATGACTGAATACAAGCAAATTACTCTTGATTGACAGTTCACAAATCTCAAGATTATGTTTCTCTTACTTGCTGCTTTTTTGTCATTGGTTTTTAAAATTGGTTTTGTTAACCTCTCAGCTCTACAGCACTGGAACTGTCCCAGGGGATACCGATTAGGGAGTGAAAACTCCACTTGTATAGGTAAGTAAGCAACATTAATGTCACAATATTCAAGTGTTAAGAAAACTGTATTGGCTTTTAATTTAGCTAAGAGTTTTAGTCTTTTAACTTAGTGTTTAATTCTGCCTTTTACATATTATATATGTACATTAATATGTTTGCATTGATTCATCAGCTTTTATCTAGCTGTTGCCTCGCACAAACATCAGGACTTTGCTAGTACTTTTATATTATAGCAAAAGCAGCCACTTGACAATTCACCTGTCTGAAAGTAAAAAGTAAGAAAATGATGAATATGATTGATCAAGAGATACAGATTGTTCTCTGGGTATTGCTGTTCATATATATGGGTATCTGTAACAGATATGTGTGTGTAAACCCCCACACGTGCACGTGCGCACACACACATTTGTCTCTCTCTCTCTATATATATTTATATACACATACACACACACTATACATATATATGTATAGTGTACATGCACACACACACACACACACACACATATATATAATATATATATAGTGTGTCCATGTATTCATTTATGTACATACATATAGACAGAGAGCTTTTTTTAATGGCAGTAAGCTATGTAATAGGAATATATTGCTTCTCATGCTGCAAGGACCTATTTGATATCATATTATGCTAAAAATATATTGGTAAAACTAATATTATTGTGCAAGCTCTTAGTGATTTGGTTCTCTAGCTGTTGCCTCGCATGACCAACAGGACTTTGCTAATACTGTTGGAAATAAAGATTTATAACTCAGTAAGAAGAAAAGTGAAACAAGGCCTTTCTCTTGACAGACTGAAATTTGAAATTTTGAAAAGGCAGAGCCAATGATGTACTATAGAGAAAGGCAGTGAGGAAATGCTCTGGATGTTTTTAAGGACCCCTAATATTAGAGGCAAGCACTTTCCTAGTGCTTCACAAGTTCTGACTCAAGTTTTGACAGGATTCCAGTGATTTAATAACAGGTGCATCTTGGTGAGTTTTGTCAAGAAATAAGTTGTAAACAGAACAAGAAGTATGCATGTTAAATACCTTACTATTAAAAGAAAAGAAACAAGGCATTTCAGTCTGCATGCAAGAAACTTAACTGAGCGCCTTTCAGAGAATGTTTTGGAGAGTGCAAATTTGGGAGAGCCTTGATGATTGACTTCCAAGTATGTTGTAAAGGCTCAGTTGTGTCCTCACTTATACTAGGATGACTTCATTGATGCAAAGTGGCTTGCTTAGCTGTAATTTAGAACAGAGTTTGGCTTTTGAAGGATCAGTGGAATTGATGGGTATCACCTTCATATTAAAATTACTGATGCCCAGAAAACAGATATGCATTCCAATGGTCTCTTTCCTATTCCTTCCCATAGAGAATGACAGAGAATCCACTGCATTTTTGTACTACACTTTGGAGCAGATTTTTTAAAAATCATCTAAAACCAAGAAATAGACTGGCCAGTATGCCACAAGGAATTGAGGAAAAATTACTACAGTCTGTATTTATATGGTCTTTCAAGGCAACCTAGTTGGCACTGGGGATTTTGTGCAGTAACAATATGAGCTCATAGATAATGTGGGCATGTATCTTATAACATGGAAAATGAAATGTGCTGAAAACTTCCCTCAGTTATGGGATGCATAGTGTAATGCAGAGCGGAATTTGGCCCAGTGTATAAAAGTGAAGAGTCCTTCTGTGGAATGAGTTTTATAATTTATAAGAAAATCTTATAAAGTCCTTTCTTTATTTGTCTCTGTCCTAAGATTTCTCTTATGAGCATGGAACTGCCAATAGTTGATATGAGTCCCAAAATAAGTACACAAATCTGCTCAGCATATAAGGGTACGGTTGAAACACATCCCAGGAAGCTGAGGGCAGATACTGAAGGAAACTGAGGGCCTAAATGTGGGGAGTGGGTGACATGACTCATATAGAAAACTTTGTGTAATGAAAATCACCTGCTGAAGCTCAGTAGATATCTTTGGTGTTTGTAGGTCATTGCAAATATACCAATTAGTAATAAGTGTTCTCAACATAGTTTGTTTTCCTATTACTTCATCAGGGCCATACTAGCTGTAATGGTCTTCCCCAAACTGAGAAGACAACTGCCTATGATAATAACAGAAAGGCTGCTTCAAAGAACATTTACCAGAAAGCATATGGGCTTTTCTAGATTTGTTTCTAACATTACTAAAGACCAGAACATGATATACTTAATTACACCAAATAATACTTTGCTCCTAATACTTCTTGTTCCACTGATTTCAAGGGATATTCAAAGATCAAAGCCTTATCATTAAGGACCTAATTAAATCATGGAAACTGTGAAAAATACCATTGTCCACGATTGCTGGGAAATCCAGCATTGGCTGTTATTTCCCATGAAATCAATCAACAAAAAAAAGCAGTAGTGATGAAGACTGAGTTTAGGGGACCAATCAGTGATGAGGGGCAGAGCTGCCAGGCTCCCTCCACCAATCAGTGGTGAGCATCAGGGCCACTGTGAAATGCCCAGGAAATCATCAATGTCTGCTGCAAGCAGGCCACAAAAACCCCTTTATCTTACTATGACTTAGGTAGGTCCCGGCGTATGGTGAGAAAACGGAACATAACTGGGCGCTATACATTTTAAATTGATGTTGTGATCATGAAAGCCATCTTATTTAAATCCTGATTAGAGGGCAAGGCACACCAAAACAAAGGATGACCCTTTCTTACTGAGGAAGAAACTAAACTAAACAGATTAGTTAGTCTCCCTGCCTCCCGCTGCCGGGCTGTGCTCCGAAGCCCCATGGAACACGGCCCAGCAGCGGGAGGTGGGCAGAGCCAGGGCTGTGCTCCATCTCCCACCACTGGGCTGACTACCATGGGGCTGTGGAGCTGCTTGAAGCGCAGCCCTGGCTCTCCCCTGCCTCCCACCACTGGGCCAGATGACAGGAGGCAGCTGCTACTGCTGCCTGGGGCCAGGAGCAAGATCAGTCTTCCCCAGTGCTGGGCGCGGGCTGTGCCCAGCACCAGTCCCAGGCAGCAGCGGCAGTCTCTTGTCTTCTGGGGGTAGATCTGCATCCCTCCTCGGGGTGCAGGTCCCTGAATTTGTGCCCTGGATGACGGGAGGCTGCTGCTGCCAGCAAGTGTCATGGGTTTTTCATTTTGGAATTTGAGGTGCAGTTTTTGAGAAACCTCTGAACCTATCTCCTGGAAACTTGGCAGGTTTGATGCCCTCAGAGGGGCTACCTTCCCTGCAATTTTCATCTGAATCAGGCAAGAAATGACAGTTTTAGGCATGTTTGTGATTCCCCCTTATAGCCCATGGGCAAAACGTCAAAACAGTGAAACAGTTTTGATGAAATGAAACAGGTCGGTGCTTTGAAATGAAACAAAACCATGAAACAAAACATTGTCCCTTTGAAACAGCGAAACAGACGTTGAAATGAAATGGTGCTGTTTTGTACAGCCCTATTATATATGTCCCTACATGTCCAGAATTAGGCCCCTATGGTAAATGTCAAGGCAAATGCATAAGCAGGCATTATCCTTGCCTGGACAGCCATTTCTGGTGATAAGTGAGATATGAAGGGTGACTGGTGGGTTTGATACAAATGTATTATATTTGTTCTTGATTAGAAAATACCCAACTCCTCTACACCCAACAGAATATGTATGTGGTGTAAATATTCTAGGGAGGATTTACTGAGCAGAATGAACAATCATGTACCTGTAACAACCATAGTTTTAAAAGAAGCTACGGTGAATATACTACTGTATATATTCATTTCCAAACATTTTCCCACAGGTAAGGTGGACTACTGGACATTTTCTTGGAATCTTGAAAAGGCTGTAGCTCAAAAGAATCAATGCATTGAAGTTTGTAACATTAACACTTTGGAAAACAAGGGAAATAATTGCTAGGAAATTTAAAATTAAAAAAACCCTCCTCTCAAAAATCCCATCTTTGAAGGACATAGTGCCCTAAAATCATGGTGGCTTCCAGGAATATGTGGCTGATCAACAGGAATGTCAGGAGCTACTTTACTAGGATTAGATCAGTAAGACCACTAGAATGAGGAGCCCTAGAATGGTTTTGTGTACCTCAAATATTTGGTGTCTAACTCATGACTATAAAATCCTGAGCTATTTCCAAAAGAAAAAAATAACAATGAAAACAAAATAGCGTTTACCTTGGAAAGGGTCAAGCTAATGCTAGTAGTAGTAGCAATGATAATAGTGGTAATAAGCATAATATTATTACTAATACTATTATAAATACTATTATTAATAATAAACTAATAATAAAAAAGTTAACAGCACGCTCATGAATGAGAAAATTTTGAAAGTGGAGAATCATTCAATTTGAATCACAGCTTTTTAAAGTTGTTAGAACATGAATTGCTGAACACTAACTTAGAGATCTTTTCTGGATCCAGTCCAAAAATGAAAGCAGTTTATTTGCTGATTCTGATTTAGACATAACCATAGGATGGAGATATGGGTTTAAGACTGAAGAAGTCTTAATAAGTGCATTTTACCTCTGCCATTTTTGGTTGAGTTCCCTAACATAAGCTTCTGAGATTTTGGTAGCATTGACACCAAACTTCACACTCAAACCAGCACCCAGTTGGTTAACTCAGTTTTCATTTATGAATATCACAACCCTCCCACTAGTCCTCCTTCTCCTCTCTCTCCAGATGTAACTCCACAGAAAAAGTCAAAGTGTGTGCATGATCTGTGTTTGTTATATGTGCATTTCTGCTATTAGCACAGCACCTGAGCATTTCTGCCTTTAATGCTTTAATCTCACACCACCCCTAGGATATAAGGAAGTGCTATCATCCTCATTTTACAGATGGGGAGATCAGGCATATAGTATTTTTATATGACACAAAATACCCCCGTGCAGAGGTGCTATGAGCTAATTCTACCTAGTAGTGCCAGAGTTGGAAAGATTATGTCTACATTTGTGTAGTGGTGTGCTGTAGCGATTGGCTGCGGGGGGACCCTGGGTCCCTCCCCCCAGACCCAGAAGGCACCAGTCACTGAGCCAGGGTGCACTCCATGGCGGACCCAGAAGTGGACTGGAAGTGCTTCTGGTCCCCTTCCAGGTCCACCACTGAGCGTGCAGGGGACCCCACCTGCACTCCCATGGGATGCTCCATCTGCCCAGCATCTCAGTGTTCATGAGCTGCGCCCGGTACCTTGAGGTATGTAGAAAAAACATTTAAAGCTGTGTCTATGGCTGAATCATTTAATCTCTCTGAATTGATTTGGATCCTTCTGATTCAATATGGAGAGATTTATGTGTCTCCTGATTTGATTTGGATTCAGAGATTCGGCTGCCAAATCGGGCCAAATCTCCTCCAAATCAAATCAGTGACCGAAGCTTCACACAGCTCTACTGTAGTGGCTTTGTACCTGTGGTGAGCCCCTCTCCTTTAGGGGACTTCTTTGGTTCCTGAATGATGTCAGATTGGAATTAAGAAAGTGGCTAGTCCTTTACAGGTTAGACAGCAACAGTATTTGCTTAAAAGTGCATGCTTTTTTAATTTCTTCCCATCTTCTGGAGTATGAATAGTATATTTTAAGCATCAGAGGAAAAAAGCATAGTTCCTCGGCTGGCATTCTACTCTTTACGCAGATGAATTTTATGATCACTCTTGGCAATACAGTGCAGTGAATAGTTGTATTGGGTTGAGTTTGCCCATGGTTATAAATTCACAGGAGCCAAACTTCAGTGAGGTTGCATGAGTATAAATAAAGGGAAGTGGGTCTGACTCATTGCCTTCACACACTCACTAGTTCTCTGTAATCCTGCCTGGCATACTAATACTTCACCTTTTAAGTTCAGAGCATTTCTCTGGACTTTCAATCAATTGGGATATTTGTGTTTAAGGGCATTGAGGACTGCCAGCATCACGATGACATGATTCATCGTTTTCCCTGATTCTCAAGGCATTCTTGGCATAAAGACGCCTTTGAGCACTAAGCAGAACCTTATTCTTCCATTCAGTACAGCTTGTCAGGCCTCTGCAGACACAGCCTTTGTGTTCACTAAGCCGATTTCTTTCACTGGGAAAAGTTCTCACTGGGGAAATTGTTGCTGGGATACAGAACGCAGCCACAGCAGGATGGCAGCTGCACTTCACTTTGGCACAGAGAGTGCAGGTGAAAGTGAATACTTAGTTATACCTGATGGACAGTTTTATGGGCAAATTTGCAGAGACCTTAAGAAACCACCTTTCATTTTAAGCTTTGTAAGGAAAGGAGACAACATATTAAGTACTGGGTTCCCTTCCATTGTTCATACAATAAACCCAGAGAACCAATAAATTCAACAATAACTCTGTACTATTGGGTCTTCCTGTTTGCAGCTGTGTTGAGCAATCTCTGACTGCAGAGGTGATTGCCAGTTTGCCTCTGATTTTTATGTTGGACAATTATTCTTTTACTGTTTCACTCTATCATTTTATCAGCTAGTATCCTTTCTCAGTCGTTAGTTTGAGTGGGCTTTTCTTTAGCCCATCTGAACTTTAGGGATGGCAGACTAACAGCCCTAAATAATAAAACCCACAAAACAAATATAACAGAGGCAGTGTAAATTCATTCATACTGTCCCATCAACGTGCCTGGTCCTGAAGGACAGCTTCAATGAATCAAGGCCAGAAAGGACCATGGCATCATCTTGTTTAACCCAGGCCATTATATTTCAGCCAGTTACTTTGGTATTGATCCTAATAATTTGTGCTTGACTTCAAATCTCTTGATTCAAGACCAGCAGGAGATGGAAATTGTATCATTTTCTTTGGAGATTTATTGGTTAATCTCTCACATTGTTAAAAATGTGTGTCTAATTTTAGCTCCTCTGGCTTCAGCATCTTGCTACTGGTTCTACTTGAACTTTTCTTCAGGAGACTAAAAAATCCCATTAGTATTTGATTAAACTTGAACTTTTCTCCAGGAGATTAAAAAATCCCATTAGTATTTGTTTTTTTTTTCTTGTGAAGATACTTATGCATTGTAATTAAGTCAACTTTTATTCTTCTATTTAATAAGGTAACCAGATAAAATTCCTTTCATGCCTTATTGAGGTAATCTATATTAACCTTGCTCTTTTTAAATAGCGTTAAATAAAAGTGCCCTCCCTGGACCGAGAGGGACACTTTTGGCACAACGCTCATACTCTGCTGACATTAGAACTTCTGATGATAAGACACTTACGTTGTCACCATGTCCATTCAGTCCATGGTATCTCTGTTAAACCTGACACTTGTGATGATAGGGGGCACCTGTATACCAGGAAATGGAGGGAAGTCACCAAAGCCATTTCACACAGGCTGTCCAACAGCCATCAGATGTCAATGAGTTTCAGTCGTCAAAGACAGCATAGGCTAGATCTGAATGGGAAGCTTAATGCTCAAAAGTCCTACGCTCCATTACCAGTACCTTAAGACATTCAAACTGCCACAGAGGAGATTTACAAGAGTTATACTTGTTAATAATGGAAATCATACACCTTCCCACCTCCTAACTGCATCTGTAAGAGATACAATGCCAGGGCTCATCCTTGAAGAGTAGCATAGTTTAGAATTCCAGTTTCATGGGACTGAATTCCTGAAACTCCTCTCCTTGTCTCCTCTATCACCCTTTAAAAAATAGACAGTAGTTTACCTTTTGGCTATGTTGTACAACCTTCCAAGATTCCACTGTACAGAAGATGGATTACAGAGCAATTCTGGGGAAAATATGGAAATGTTACTTAAAATGGATAAACAGGTAGGTCTCTGTCTATATGCTTGCCTAACAAAATTCCTTTGGAATAACATATTAGGAATCAGAGAGATCACCAAACTTTTCCACAATAGCTAAGATTGAAATGAGTCTTAAGAAGCCTGAAGGATCTGGTTCCACCAAGTATCTATGGGATTTGGTTGCCTTAGCTCCCTTCAGTTCCTTTAGAAATCTTATCTTTAAGGATAAGTTCTGTTCATAGCGCTGGAATGAATCATGAATTATATTCTTGGCTGGACATGTCTGATGGGGAAACAGCAAGGTTTGGCACCAGACTTAGTTATAATTCTATTTTGCATCTACCTACTGTTCATAAGTGCCTAATTTAGTATGTCTGGTATGTGATGTTGCTTTACTTATGGCCCTCTAGATTGAGTCCAATAAAGTAGTTACTTTGACTGATAAGGCAAATTTTTATATGATTCAGGTTTTTTCATTTTTATTTTGATGGCATTTGATTACTCACCAGGAATTTCATTTTTGTGTATAAGAACTTTCAGCTTTCTAGTCTCAGACTCGTACAAAGTTTGTACTTATACTATGGCAGTGTTTCTATTTAACGTCAAACAGCATTATCTTAGATGGCAAAAGGGGTGTATTTAATCTCAGTACTTTGAAACCTTACAATGACAACAGAAGACAGAAAAACAGAAACAGTAAAAACGGTGCATCGAGGCCCAAACCAAGAACCCCGAGCTACCCACCCTGCATGAAACCATGTACCTGTGCTGCAACCCAGTCTGCAGATCCCAGGTTGGCCTTGTTATCTATCTTTGGACCCACAGATAAGACAAACATGAAAAACAATCATCCTCCACTGCGAGGGATTGCTGCTGCTGATGTATTTGCTCTGTGTACTTTACTGAAAATTAGATTAAAATTCACTCTAGCTGAAACTGGTAAACATTCCACTTCGAAATTCTTTCTTTCCTGTTATTTTCTATTTACTGACTTCATAGGCAACCTTAGGACTGTAGACAACGTTCAGTTTCTATGCAGGTCTGTTGAGATCCTCGTTTTTCTCTAGAACATCTGTCGTACACTCTACTTTCCCAACAAGCAGGGATCCATTGCTCATGGCAGTCATTGTTCTATCTTAAAAAATGTTAGGACTGCCTGCAACTGGCTATTGGTTACTGTCATGGTGGTTTACTTCACTTAGGAAGAGGAAGGTCATGGCAAAACAAACAGAAGCTGCTGCTTATGTCATCAAACATAGACAATTGCAAATGCATTACAAGCAATTATTTTGCTCCCTCTTGCTGTTCTTAGGGCCTCTGATGTTCTGTTTCTAGCAAGGTAGACCTTGGCAAGACAGGGCAATTATTTGTTTTTCACCTCTGCCTTGCAGATACATGCTACCCTGATAAGCCAATAAAAGTGAATATATTCCTCCTTGATTCTGTCTGCAATGTAGACAGATAAGTGGATCCTTCCATATCAAAGCCTCAGAGCCTAAATTTGGTCTAAACTCTTACTGACTTTTAGTGAGAGTTTGACTGAGGATTGCAGAATTTAGCCCTTAATGGCAGCTTCTGAAGAGCTGTAATACCTATCCCATGAATCTGCGGAGCAACATATTGAAAGTAATCTGTTGAGATGCCTCTTATTTCAAATTAATTTCAGTGCAACTAGTAACAATGAATCTTTTTGATATGAGTTAGCTCTGCGATTTTTAGGAGAAATTCAATGCAAGACATGTCAATTTCTCCCATCTCTGATGAACAGATTGTCTGAATTCAAAACAAACAAACTCAAATGATGCCACTAAATGTGTTCCTAGTTTTTGCGCTGGTACAGAAAAGGGGACAAACCATATATATTCCCATCCGTGGCAGTGATCCCTCCTGGTCAAGGTTGAATTGAACAGTCCTACAGGTCAAGTAAAGGTTTATAAATGAGTCAATTGACGGCTATATGTATTCCATCCCTCTGTTGTAACCAGACAGAGGCATTGGCAATCAGTTTTGGGCCACCATGGATGTAACAAAGTGTCAGTGCTGATCTGATCAGGATGTGACATGACAGAGGAGAAAAGAAGGTTTTCAAAAGACAGGAGAAATAGTCTTCAACCACTTTCACTAGCTCAGGCTGAGATGAAATTGCTTCAGGAATCTGATAAGGTTGGGGAGAACCCTGCAACCTGAGGGAGACCGTCAGGGATCTCCAAAGGAAGGATAAGCTAGCACTAGGAAACTGTCTTTAGGATGTCTGTTTTCATGTTGATCTGTATACCATGTACTTTATTTTTAAGTAAAGGGTAATAGTGTTCAGCAACTCTCATGCAAAATGTTGGTGTGGTCATATGATATGACTGTTACATGTGCCTGAAGAAGTAAACTAAACTGGAAGGCTCACACCTTTAGTTGGATTTTGTGGAATATGCAGGAGTTTTGGGGGAACATTTAGGGAGGCAACAGTGGTTTCTTGGCCTAACATTTTTATCAGGTGGTTCTCAATGTCTAAGGGGCATGAGCTGCAAGGTCTGTACATGGAGGGTATCCATAGAGGTCTAGAGCTTGATTCAATGCCTGAAATCTGTCCAGCCCTAGCAAGCAAAGGGCATGTGGTATTCAAATATCTGGATCCCATCACAGCTTTCTGGTAAATGTCAAGGAAGAGAAGCCCAACCAGACCTGTGGTCTGTGAATAAAAGGAATGTCTCGTGTGGTTCCTACTAAGTAATTACAGAACTTTCAATAGGAGCTGGGCATGTGGTTTACCATTATTTGTCACTGATATATTTCCATAAGGATCTTGCAGACTAATTCAGGTACATAATATTCACTGTTTAAAAAATTAGGTAAAGACATTGGAAGGTTTTGTGTCAGGAGTGTATCACAAGAGAAGTGGGAAGCAGTTCAAAGTATAAGGTCAAGATGGCCAGACAGGGTATGAAGCAGAGCTGGGGGAATTTTACTCAGGTAAAAAACTACAAAAAGTTAGAGTTCAAGCTGCAGAAATAAGGAGAAACAAGTTTGGATTTTCTGAGTTACATTTTCAAAGAATCAGGATTTGGCTTTCATTTCTGCACACCGTTACTCGTAAGCATCAAGTTGGTGCGTTATTACTAGTTCTCACCACTTACAGAATTCGCAAGTGCATTCACTTTGAGCACAATGACTACTTTTAGCTAGGCCACCCTAAAAGAGTGGAAGCAGTCTGGACACGAAGCAAAATGCTCCTTAGGGTACAGGAGGGGAGAAGACCATTTGGCTAGATGATGTAGTATCAGATCTACAAAAATTAAATGTGGATTACAGGGGGACAAAGATACAGAATAGACAGGAATGGACGAAGATAGCAGAGGCAGCTAAGGGCCCCTGGTGCTAACTTAGTAGTAAATATAATTATATTAAGAATAATTATTATTATTATACAAAGTAATACTGTGGAAAATTGAGCATGCAAATTATTTTTGTGCACATGTTTTTACAGAAGTCACATTTTCAGAAGAGTAGCTTCTCCATTATGGCACGGTGGGCATGGAAAGTATTGGATAACCTTTTGGCAAGTTACTTCATGCCAACAACTGTTACTGTAATTGAAACACTGAAAGTTGTAGCCTTTGTGTTATCTGCTCTAGGTACCTTTGTAATGGCAAGGAACAAGGCAGAGGCTACATTTGCCAGTGTCTGAACTGGAATTATTCAGGAAGAACCCAATCAAATAGTTGTAGTTGATCTGTGGAAGCAACGTCAGGTGCCAGTATTAAATAAGTAAGTTAATTCTATAAACAAAGAATAGAAAAAAAGGAAACACCTGATACTGCTCTGTTAGATCTGGTTTTACTCGACCTAAAAAATTGGAAAAAAATGTGCAAAAACAAATACTTTGTGAAAAACTTGGACCTCTAGCATGGTGTAGAGGTCGTCAGCAGTGTCTTGAGTTATTTGGAGTGTAAGTGTTGCATCTGCATTCCAAATCACTGAACATTTCTTACATCAGGTCATGCACACGTCTTTGATAGCTATTGTTTCTGTTTGTTAGAAGTATTCACATAGCACTTACAGAACCCCCAAAGCTCTGTCATTTTGCACTAGGCTCAGAAATTTATGTAGGTTCTTCAAGGACAGTCTCTTTTTGGTTGTACGCTTCGGTCAGGAGCATAGAAGGTAAATTCTCAGAAACCTGTGTTTGGATTACTGTTCTCTGAGTGGTGCACTGAATTTCTTAGGAAAATATTTTTGGTCATGAATAGGCATCTATTTTTTACTTGCAATTGATCCCATGCTTTTTGAAATTCCCTCTTGCTTTCTTCCCTGCTTATCACATCCTGATTTTATTAACAACATCCAAAACCAGAAGTCTTTGTGATTTTATATATAATAGACACAAACTTGGATCTTATGCAGGCCAAGAGTCATTCATTCAGAGCACCTTCTGGCCAATCAGTTGCCTCTGTTGCAAACACATACCACAAGAGCAGGAAGCTCCCAAGAGCAGAATACCTCCAGAGAGTTGCCATCAGCTGCCTTTGGTTTCAGTGGGAACTGAGGTTTCTCTGTATGTCTCTGAATGTGGTCAGCAGCTTGCAGGATTGGTTAAGTGCTTACATCCTCCTCCAACACACAACCCAAAAAAACCCTTCTCTTTAGAAATGACCTTCTTCACCCCTGCAGTTACTGCGTCAAGCCGTAATAATACAGTGTAAATACACCAAGCATCTTTTTAATTCTTAACAGCTCTAGGCTAATCCACCAGTTAGAAGTCGGTATTCTGATTTGCTGGTTGCACAGGACTGGTGTTTAGTTTGAACAGTTGGTGCTCAGGAAGCAAAAGGCTGGGGCTCTTTTTTAAGACTCGACTGAATCTAAACTATAGTTGTTCCATTCATTTCATTTTGAAATAAGAATGCCTTGGCATTTTTTAATAAAGCCAGTGATTTATTTGTGAAATTCCTGTGGATGTAGCAAGGGGCAGCAAAGGGAATTGAACAAGAAAAAAGAGCTTGCAGCAGTAAACTGAGATAAATTCTGCGTCCTAATCATTTAGCACGTAATGATGCAAGCCACTAAAACAAACAGAGCATTCCTTCTGTCTGCAGGGTTATTAAAAGGTACTTCAGACTACATAGTCATTACACAGCTGGGTGGTTTCTCTGATTTATTTCCTACATCTAAAGTTTATTTAGGGCTTTTGTAAAAACAGGGAATAATACAATATCTCCACCCTGCCAGTTTAAAAATGGGAGATTAAAATTGTAGCCAACATGTTACCTGAGAAGTGCATTTTATGTTGTTTTCTGTTCTTCTCTTGCATTCTGAATTGTCCTGACCTGTATATACTTGCATTTCAGATATTGATGAATGCCTTCAAGGTGGCCTGGGTACCTGTGGCCAGATCTGTGCCAATGTTCCAGGGTCCTATATCTGCTCCTGCTTGCCTGGCTACACACTGGATAATGACAAGTGGTCCTGTTATGCTGATGGTAAAGTGATCCTTTTTTAACGGCTGAAAAGAGCTTTACAATTTTCTCTAGCTCTTAGCATCAGCTTATAGTGTGGAAAGAGTCCACTACTCTGTTCAGAGCACAGACTCAAAATACCTCAGTTAATGGACAGTGCCTGGCCAGTTTCATTCACTTTCTGTACAACGGCCTCTTCTAACATAAAAATCAAACGGAAGGTGAAAGTGAAATGGGCTGGTTCTCTGGTTTAGTGAGTTATTGTTCATACTTCATGGATGTCATAAGTATGGTTGTGGTAAGAAAATGAGCATCTAAGATGGGCACTTCTTTATTAGCAGCGCTTTATTATTAACTTACTCCCTACCTGTTTTCAGGGTCATAGCATCCATGGGCATGTATATGAGTGCATGTGTACTCCCTGAGTGGGGCAGTGCATCCCTTGCAAAAAGGTGCCACCAACATTGTCGGTGGTATCTGCAAGTGGTTGCCACTTGCCGGCAGTGTCTGCAGGCAGTCCATGATTGCCCCGGTCAGTGCTTGCTGCCCCCTCTCCTTGCTGCTGACAGCGCTGGCAGTGTCTGTGGGAGCTCCGTACGTAACGCTGCTGAACTCCTGCCACCGCCAGTGCAGCTGTGGCCCCCAGCCGCTGGGGCCTGTGTCATTCATGATAGCATCTCTCTTTCTTTCTCTTCTCATGAGTGTGTGTGTGTGTGTCTACTATCCTCCTAGCCTTCCCCTAACCATTCCCATCCAAAAACAATCATGGCACTTGGAAGACATTTGCTGCCTTCATATTGTCAAATAAGGTGCATGTTATCCCCCTTTCTGTTACCCTACATTTATCTTGCCTATACCTGCACTGACTTTATGAGCTAGTTTTGGGTACCCGAAGTCGTGTGTTAACTCTGGCAGTGCAGAACTGTGTGAAGGATTATATGCTGTGCTAAAAAACAAGTGTGAGTTGTCATCATTGGACTGCTTTCAGAACATAATTATCTTCCATTATCTCACCTGACAGTCCCAATAGTTTGCTTAGATCTAGATCAAGGCTCTCCATCTGACGCTGCTATTTTCTGTGTAGACATCTTTAGAGTGCAAGTCCTTTGAGGGATAGACTTTCTACTGCTCTGCACATGTACAGTGTGTAGTAGGGCTGTGTGAAGCTTTGGTCGCTGATTCAATTTGGCCTGATTTGGTGGCTGAATCGCCAAATCTAAATTGAATCAGGAGACCCTTTAATCTCTCTGAATTGAATCAGAACCCTCCGAATCGATTTGGAGAGATTCGGAGAGCTTCGATAACTCAGACATAGACACAGCTTTAAATGTTTTTCTACAAACCTCAAGGTACCAAGTGTCTCGTGAAAACTGAGATGGCATATGAAGTGTCCCATGGGAGCACTGGGGTGGTGGGGGGGGGCACGCTCAGCAGTGGACCCAGAATTGGAATGGAAGTGCTTTTGGTCCACTTCTGGGTCCAAGCACTTCCATTCCAGTTCTGGGTCCACCGGGGAGTGCGCGAGGGACTCTCCCCCGTCCCCTGGCTCAGCGACTAGTGCCTCCTGGGTCCGGGGAGACACCTGGGGTCCACCTGCAGCCGATTGCCAGGCCGGGGGGGTGGAGGGGAAGGTCCCCTGCACACTAGATGGCAGACCCAGAAGTGGACTGGAAGTACTTCTGGTCCACTTCCAGGTTCACCGCTGAGCAGATGGGGCCACCGACATGCTCCCATGGGATGTTCCATCTGCGTCACTATTGCAGCACTCATGAGCCACACCTGGTACCTTGAGGTACGTAGAAAAAACATTTAAAGCTGTGCCTATGGCCAAATTGCTGATTCTCTGAATCAGCATCGAATCTTCAGATTTGGATTCGGCTGAATTGAATCAGGACAATGATCTGAATCAATGAATCAATTCGCTGTCCCCAGTTCAGGCCAAATCCGAATTCAAATCAAATATGGCCTGTTTTGCACAACCCTGATGTCTAGCACAGTGAGGTTACTAGGCACAGCTGTTAATACTCATCTCTCTCTGTTTCACCCTTCCTTGGGTTTCCAGTGCTGTGGTATTTTAGCACATGACCAAAGCACATTTTAACACTTTTTTGCTGACATATGTTAGCCTTCCCATGTCAGTATATTTAAGGGGGCCTAAGTCTTATTTTGCTTGGCTTACAAATAAACAGAATTATTAATTCAGTTCTGGCTTGGGGGCTATAATTACATAGAACCAAGCTTGATATAGGTATGCCCCACTGAGTTTACAAGGCTAGCCCTTTAAAAAGAAGCATTCTTTTAATTTGGATTGATTTCTAAAGAATGTACATTTGATTTGAACATCAGTGAGGTGAAAGTTAACATGTAATCTTCCAATCTGTTTGTACATACATGTTTTTCAAAGAACAAACACACATTACCGAAGAAAAGATAATGGAGGATATTATTGTTTTTATAAAGATAGCTCTGAGATTTAAAGGGGTGCCCCAGTAGGGTCTATGATACTCTTCTTTGGTGACTGTTTGTGCTTCTCTGCAAGAATAATGCAAATATTACTACTTTATCCACTTCTATCAGATATAAACATTTTTTATCAGATGTGGTCCTTATCTTCAGGGGTGCTTCAGTACAGGGGTCTACTCTTCGCTATGGCCCCTACTCTGGGTATAATTTCTACAACAGGAAGTCCACCAAACATATTTTCTTCATATTTTATAGCTTTTTGGGGGATTGCTTATCTGTTTATGCAGATACAATGTGTTGATAGCATGAAGCCTCAAATCAGGTTGGGAGCTTCTGGGTGATTCTGAATTATAAATATTAAATGACAAAGGAAAACCCAAACAGTACAGAATCCCTAAGTATATTCAGTGCCATTACACTGAGAGCCTTCAGTTTGACTCTCCTAGTGTGAAATTCATTGGCTGGAAAGGACAAAAACAAAATACGTGTCAGCTCTTGGTCCAGAGAATAACTGGCAAAAATACCAGCAGTGCAGCTGTCAGACTCCTGAGACAAATCAACCTTGCTACAGCTCAACATTCATTTACTATTTACGTAAACCAAGTCTACATAGTTCAAATATTCTCACATGGAGATGCTCAATGCAAACAACAGCAGAAAAAAGAGTCACCAATGTCCTAAAAGCAGCTGTTATAATTGGATAATACCTTGAAAATTCCAAGTACAGCACAACTTATCCTAAAGATAAATGTACTGGTGAATTTCCTCTTACAGAACATTAAAGCATATCTCGTGTATTGGTCAAAACCTGATGCCTAACTCACTTTATGAAAGGGGACTCAAACTCAATCCTGAGGTGTGAGGTTTTCCATTATTCTGATGGGAGATGGATCAGACTCCTCACCTTGTAGGAGTTTGTCCATCCACAGGTTGTCCAGCTCTATTCAATTAAATGTCAACTTATTTCAGAGCCCAATCTTATTTTGTTGTGCAAAGAAGACCTTTTAAAAAACTTTTCTCAAAACAGTAAAATGGGTGTACTTATTCATACTTGCACATGATAAAAGCACATCAGTGAATGTGGGTGGTAGGGTATGGGTTTGATTGATCTTGGAGTTCTCTTTCCTTGGAAACAAAATCCAAGTAGTGACTGGGTAGTTAGCTATCTTCTGTATCTATCTCACAGCTGCATTTCATAATAACTTGATTAAATAACATTTATCATGAATCTCTTATCCCTTCATTTGCTAACTAGTCACAGAGAGACATCTCATACAGGTACAAGCTGCCACCAAAAGGTTTATGGCTTTCACCTCTGAAGGTGGGTTTGTCAGAGAATTGGTGATTAGTCAGTGGAATATCTTTTCCAAAACATTTTTTTTTAAATGAAGGCCAAATTATGACAAATTAGTCTTGTCTCTTGCAAGCATACTCACTCAGTGGGCAGGCAGAGTGTGGCTAGATTGCACTATCAGAATGAGAAGTACAAGTACTGGCACTGAGGATGTCCAAGTACAGCATGTGTCTAATTGGGTCTATTAGGGCAAGAGGATGGGGGCAGAATGCATCTTTGAAAGAAATCTACAAGCATGTTAAAGAACAAAAATGCAGAATTATGGCGCTCAAAGAGCATTACATGGTCTGGCCTGTAATGACATCAGATGCTTCTTCCTGTTAAAAGCTTCAATTTCCTAGTCTGGGGAGATGATGAGACATTAGAGTTTCTCTAGGGCTGGGGCTGTTCTCACCAGATACACATAGTTGGGAGAACTTTAACCAGAGAAACATAGACTAGTGCAGAGGGAGCCTTTTTGGCAAACATGCCACAAATTTACCCCACATCCTTACCAAATGTCACTCCAATCCCCTTCCCCTGCTTGATCTGCTGCTCTCTTTTCTGCTTCCTTCCCTGTGCTTATTGTTCAGTCTGCTACTCGGCTTTCTGCTCCCTGCTTTATTTGCCACTGTGCTGCCTCCTCACTTCCTGGTTTGCCATGTGCCACACACCAGGTGCCCATGCCACTTATGGCACTCATTCTGTAGGCTGGCCGCCCCAGGAATAGAACATTGTCCTCCTCCCCCCTTCACTTTTGACTATAGTATGTAGAATTAGATACAGACAACCCTCACCATTCTCAGGGGGTATGTTCTCATATCCCCCGTGAATGGTAAAATCCGCAAATAAGGCAGTGCGTTCATGAACTCAGTGCCCCCGGTGGCGGGGGTGGGGAAGGGAGGCACAGCTGCTCTGGCAATGGTGGGATCATGGTGGTGGTGGTGGGAGCATGGCGGTGGCAAGTGTGGAGCTCCCGAGCAGCTCCTTTAAGTGTATTTAAGAAGTGGGTTCAGCATTCACAAATATTTGAAACAGTGAATGCTGAACTCGCAAAGAGTGTGGGTTTCCTGTATTTCCTCTTTCTGCACTCTCAGTTTTATTTGCGAATTTTTGAGGTAGTTATTTTTCCACAATCAAAGTGAGGGAACATCAACTTTGTGTGACACATTGGTAATTATGAGACTTATATGGGCAATGACACAAAATGCGTAACATTTGAGTGTTTGGAGAATCATCGGTTTTTACCTACTCTACAATTAACATGAAGATGAAAGGAATTTAGTCCCATAAAAGTACAATAGCTATGAACACATCTTTTTCCCCCCTAGATCCTGCACCATTTCTCATTTTTAGCCATGGAAATGCCATCTTTCGAATTGACAGTGAAGGCACTAATCATGAGCGAATAGTAGCCAATGCTGGTGAATCGACCCTCATAGATTTTCATTACGAAGAAGAGAAAATGTATTGGGTAGACACCAAAAAAGGGCTTCTGCAACGAGTATACCTAAATGGCACAAAACAAGAGGTAAGGTAATACAGTAAATTTTGGTCAATTTGCCTATGGGATAATTTGCCACTATGGTTTAATTCATCGTTGTTCCAGTTCCTTGACAGCCCCCCGTTGTCCCCCATTCTGAATCTCTGATCACTGGTCACTATTGGATAATTTGCCATTATTTGCATTCTCTATGGAATTTTGAACTAACTCGAGGTAATTCATTTTGACAGAATTCTCTGGGATACCAGGTATAACAAACACATCAGACATGTGGCTGCTCCTCACATCTCGTGTTAGCAGCTTATACTTATTAGTTTACTCCCTGAGTTTTAAAGTATGAAGCTTTGGCACAATGGCCACAGCAGAAACTGGGAGAACTGTGTTTAGTAGACTGCTCCATTGGCATTCAGAGCGTGCATGCTTGCCATGGTGTGAGGAGCTGGGAATAGAATGAAAATCAAGAAATTCAGACAAACCACATTTTGAAGGCAGCACCAATTTCTACTGGCTTTTAATATTTATTACTCGCATTGTGAGAATTTTCCATCTTCAGAAACCTAAATTAAAGAGATCATACTCCCTCACATTTTTTTGAACACATGAACTCCCCTATTTAATGAGGGATTAACTCCCTCACATTTTTTGAACTTATTAAATGGTTTATTGTGACCTAGAGTCATGATAAACACTCCTTTCAGCCTTTTGTTTTTGGTTCAGAAACAGCTGCACAGTACGCTGTATTTGGTGGCAATGGCTAATGTATGTTGAAAGATGGCCAGCACTTCTAGAACTTTTTTTCTAGTATTGACTGGGTGCATATACTGGCACCAGTGCCATTAATGGGTAGCAATAAATTGTGGAGATAATTGCTCTCGGGTGCGTGCTTTACATGCGTGTCTGGAGCATAGCACATTGAGCCAGATCGTAGCAGCCCTGGCTGGTAGGGGATCTAGAGGGTCAGCTTGTAAGCCTGGGGCTTCCTTGACTGGAATCCATGTGTTGTGGAGGGGCTGTCCGGAGCACACAACTGCTTCAGTGTGGGGCTAATCGGCAGGCAGCCCCCACACTGAAGCACCCATGTGCCCAACTTAGTCGGCTCAGCACCTACACATGCGGTGATGCGCATGAGAAAACTCCGTAGCAGTGTAGGATTTGTATTTAGGATCATGTACAGAGGCTGAGACATTTACTACAGAGTTAATTAATCATCTACACAGTAAATGTCTTGTGTAGACACACCCAGTGGGTGCTACCCAGGCAAATGCCTCTGCTCCTGCAGGCCTGACTAATTTACTCTGAGTGTATGAGATTGAAGGATCTTGGACCTTAGAGTAGGACTGGGAATCTGAGATCCTTTATGGTGAGTGCACACAGAGTAGCATGTTAGGAAGAAGGAAAATCTGGACAGTTTTCATTGGAGAACAGGTCATCCTAAGCATCACTTAACTTAATGGTTAGCATTTATAAATGTAGGTGTGAGTATAATGGCAGACATGGAGAAATATAGAAGAAATTAAGGTGATTAAAGTCACAGGTCATCCTGTACCTACTGACACATTAGATTAACATGGTAAAGTCACAGCAGATCACAAGAAAGTGATATGGCAAGCATGACATTCCCCTAGATCCCACACCATTCCTCATTTTTAGCCATGGAAATGCCATCTTTTGAATTGACAATGAAGGGACCAATCATGAAAGAGTTGTAGCCAATGATTTTGATTGTTCAGTCCAAATGTATAGGTACTCATGTACAGCTGGGTTGACTGGGATAATCCTGGCTCTTACCTCTGGAGGTATAATTGATCATAATAAATTCTAGTTTATTGGGCAGGATGTGAAGTTACCAAGAAAATCATAAATGGAAACTGAGTTATGGGTGGTACAGGTCACCTTAGCACACACAAACACATATACACATGCATTCACTCATTCAAACCCATGTCATTCATACCCATGTAGTATAGTGTATAGTAGCTGTTGTAGTGATTGTGAGAGCACTGGTGTCAGTATATCTACCTATCCGAGGCCCCGGAGTCTGCTGTTGATGGTCAGCTTCCTTCAAGGTGGTGTTATCTCTAGAAGGGGGTTGCCTGCTTGTGCATCTGTCTTGGTCAGTCAGGTGCTGGATGAGAGGGTGCCACTGAGGGTCATGCTTCACTGCCTTTTATCCCTTTCTGGCAGACTTGTGTGATCCCCCAGCATCATCTTGGCTATCAGATCCAGAGGTTGCTGTCCCATATGAGTCTTGAGTAGTATCTGGCAGCTCTTAGTCACAGAGGTCTTGCCTGCTGATAGTGCAGTTTTGGGAGTCAGTTTGTGATTTTGATTAATTAACAATAGTATTGTTAAGGGTTGCAGGAATAGTCAATAGGGTAGGTGCTCAGTTCCAAGAATCAGTTCTTTAACTTGATTAGTTTAAAATGGAGTTCCTTTGGCTAGGCTATTGTCTACTGAAGATCATCGTTTGCTCGCATTCGCTCAAGGGACCCCCTAATATAACCGTTTTTATCACTTTATAATTACAATTTGAATGCAGTTTTAACAATGGTCCAGGGTGTAACTTCATTCTACAGGGACTACGTTCCTGAAGTGTTTAAAAGTATAAAATGTAAAATACAAAATGTCATGGTAAGATAACACAGATGACATATAAAAATGCACTGTGAGAAATATATAAAAATGCAATGTGAGGTAGTGAAGACCAAAGGCTACTGGGGACAGTAAATGAGTTAGCACCAGGATATATTTACAGTCTTTGCAGTGGCTATTTTAGTTCTTTTGTTTCCTTTAGTGGCAGTGATATGTAGGTGTATTTCTAGGTTTCTCCTACAGAAAGCCACTTCAGCTTTCTGGCTTGCTTGGAGCCTTGCCACACCCATGCAATGAGTGTGCTAGGTCTCTGCCAATACTTAGAAGAAAAAGAAATGCACGCTATTATGGTGACAGGGGGAAGGGTGCAGGTAAGAAGGGCCTTCTGTTATATCCATGTCCAGAAGGGAAATGTACAAGGGGGGCTTTTGCTACACAATGAGGCACTTGGACTGTTCTGCCTTATGACTAGTCCCGAGAGGGAAAATTCTATGTATATGGTGCTATGAAATGAGGTGGAAGCCTTTATGTATTTGTACCTTATCCAATTGTATTTGTGGATGAGTTCAGCATGATAATTTTGGCTGATAATTTTTATTGGCATGGTTTATTTTCCTTTTTACAGAGACTGTGTTATGTAGGAAAAGGTGTTTCAGGATTTACCATCAATTGGATAAATCGAGATATTCTTTGGGCCAACCAGCAGAAGGCAACCATTGAAACAACCAATATGAATGGAAACAACTCCCGAGTCCTTTTAAAAGATGTAGGTCATCCCACCAGTATTGCTGTTGATCCTGGAAAAAGGTAACTCTGTATGGGTTTATAAATTCACAAAATAAATGTAGTGCTTTTGTTATTACTTGTAGACTAATGGGACACAGTCTGTGTGCAGTAGTTTGATTCAAAAGCCAAATAATTTTTACAACTTTGACAAAAATATAATGAAGAGTAATTAGCACAATTAAGAGTGGGAGGGGGGAGCAGCATGTTGGACATCAGCAGAGAAACTCAAACTTTTAGCTCATTAAAGCAACAGGGGGAGGGCTGCGATTGCAAGGCAGAGGAGAAATGAGACTGTTATTCACTGCAAGGGAAGGTCCAGACAATGAGGCTTCAAGAGAAGGAGGTGGAAGTAAAATGGTAAAGATGCCTGAAAATCTTGGGAAACCATGGTCTAATACCACAGTCCTGATTAAGAACTTAGTGTTTATTTAGAAATAGGGGACTTTTAAAGCAGCACTAAATATATGTGTTTTTTTTGTTCCCCTCTCTTAATATATTGCCTCTGCTCTTAGATAGCTTTGAATATTTGTTCTGCAGCTACTGTTATTGCTCTAAATGCCAGATTGCTATTTGTTTAGGGTTACCCCATCTTCTACTTACTGGTAAGTTTGCTGATTTGGAAGTCCCCAGAGTGCTTGAACTTTTGCAGCCTAAAGCCACATAACAATATTTTTATGAAGAATATCAGCTTTGCTAAACTGATAAACTCTGTGGACAGCTTCACCACAGATGCATTTTAAAGTACTATTCATATAGAAATCAGTCAGTCTCATGAATTAATAATAAATTGTTAAGAAAGCAGACTTCTAGGAGGACTTGGTTTATTATTCTTATGTTATAGAATATTCTGTCCTGATGCTTTTGTGTATAATATTAATTTAATTGTCAAGTAGTGAATAACTTGATTTGTACTTTTGGATTCACCAAGAGCACGTCATGCCTGAACTACCTGATTACCTTCTATGATGAGATGACTGACTTTGTGGATGCAGGGGGAGCAGTGAATGTGATATACCTTGACTTTTGAAAGGCTTTTGATAGCGTCTCCTACATTCTTGCAAGCAAGCTCAGGACATGTGGGTTGGATGAATGGACTGTAAGGTGGATATAAAACTGGCTGGATTATTGGGCTTCAAAGGTAGTAATGTCTAGTTGGTGGCTGGTATCAAGTGGAGTGCCCTAAGGTTCAGTCCCCGGGGTGGTTTTGTTCAGTATCTTAGTGATATGAAGGATGGGATGAAGCAAGTTAGCAGATAACACCAAGCTGGGGGAATAGTAGCTATGCTGGAGAGTAGGAATAGGATTCAGAGAAAACTAGACAAATTGGATGATTGGACCAAATGAAATCTGCTTTTGTCCTTATTGGACTTCATGAAAGTCCTGCACTTAGTACGAAACAATCTCACGCACCAGTACAGGGTGGGAGCTGACTGGCTAAGTATCAGGTGTGCAGAAAAGGACCTGGGAGTTACAGGGGACAATAAGCTAAATATGAGCCAACAATGTGCCCTTGTTGCAAAGAAGGCTAAATGCATACTGAGCTGTATTTGTAGGAGTTTTGCCAGCATGACCAAGGGAAGTGATCATTCCCTTGTATTTGGCAGTGGTGAGGCCATATCTGAAATACTATGTCCAGCTTTGGGCCCCCACTACAGAAAGGATGTGGACAAATTAAAGAGAGTCCTGTGGAGGGCAACAAAAATGTTTACGGGGTTGGGGCACATGGCTTCTGAGGAGAAGCTGAGAGAACTGGGCTTACTTAGTATGGAGAAGAGAAGACTGAGGGGATTTAATATCAGCTTTCAACTACCTGCATGGTAGTTCCAAAGAAAATGGAGATAGGCTGCTCTCAGTGGTGTCAGATAAGAAAACAAGGAATAATAAATGTTTTCAAGTTGCAACAAGGGAATTTAGGTTAGATATTAAGAAAAACTTTCTCACTAGGTGGGTAGTAAAGCAGCAGAGCAGGCTACTGAGAGAAATTTTGGAATCTCCATCTTTGGAGGTTTTTAAGACCTGGTAGACAAAGTCTTGGCTGGGATGATATAGTTGGGGATGCTCCGACTGTAACCAGGGGGTTGGACTAGATGACCTCCTGAAATCCCTTCCAACCCTAATTTTCTATGTTTCTATAATTGTTGTGCCCATTAGTTTTCTGTAAAAAGTTTAGACATGATCAAGAAATTGTAAGAGAGCATACTTTTGTTCAGCAAAGGAGTGTGAGTCACTGAATCTGATTTCTGCATCTTATTCATGCCACTGACGTCTTGCATAATCTTGTGCAACTCACCTGTGCCCAATCTAACTCCCACCAAAATAATAGAAAAACTTCTGTTGACTTTTATGTGGCTTCAAAGCACATGATTGTTCCTTGGCTTTCCTATTTGTAAAATGGAGATTAATTATAGTAGTTACCCAACCTTTTAAAGCATTAGATAACAAGTAAGAGCTATTATTATTGCAGTGTTTGAAAACTGTAATGATATCCATCTTGAATTGTCTGTACTAAAACATTTTTTCATCCATGGCAAATTGACTGTGACAGTCATAGATTGTATATCAGTAATTGCATTGTAAGCCTCTTGAGGCTTTTGCACTTCTTATTTTTCATATATAACAAGTTTACCTTTATTGTTTAACTCTTTATTTTCTTGTTAGTCTTCTACATTACACATGAAGCTTTCATCTACATTGTATGTCTCTATAACAGTGATTCTCAACCAGTGATATGGTAATATTAGCATTGTACTTGATTCACAAGGTGAAATCAAGATAATTGAAATAGGAATCCATAGTGTCAAAAAAATTCTGGCTTGCTCTTTGCAACAAAAAAATTGCTTTATTATTTTTCTGTAGTCAAGAAACAAGTGAAAGCTAAAAGCTGGCAGTTTCTGAGGGGTGCCTTAAGTCTAACAAAGTTGAGAACAACTGCTCCATCATCACCTGAAAACAAATGAAATGATATTATAGGAACCAAGAGGCTAAAAGTAAAGATCAGGAAGGGGAAGCAGTTGATTAAAAAGTATGACCTCCTTTTATGTTTATGATTTAACTTTGACTTCACAGCAATAACTAATGGACATTTTGAAGTGAGAACTGACTGTGTACAGCTTTCAACTGATACTTTCTCTAGCAAAATTGGGGTTGGGGAAAAAGGAGACTAGATATGACATTTCTGATACTGCTAAAGAAAAATAGGAAAGTTTTTTGTGTTTTTTAAGTGATTCTGGTAACCAGGACCATTTCCCCACTGAACTCCATCCTAACAACAAAAAGCATTAAAGCCTGCAAGTCTCAAACTCCTCTCTCAAAACTCCATTTTGTTGTAAAGCAAAATGGCTAGGGGTGCACTGATAGAGACTTTTTGGACTGATACCAGTGGCTGATTTTTAATGAGCCATATCAGCCAATACTGATCCGATTGTGCTGTGACGGGGGCTATGGTGAATTTTGGGGTAGCTATACCCCCCTCCTCCGCCCTCCCCAGTGCTGTCACTGCCCACCCTGAGCACAGCCTGGCTCAGCCCCCCTGCCAGGAAGAATTTGGCACAGCCCTGGCCCCAGTCCACAACTTCAGCCTGCCCTTGCCCCATGCACAGATCCAGGGGCACACCCTTCATACCCTCCTGGGGTGCGTGCAGCAGCAGGAGCCATCCCCACTCCTCCTTGTGCCACCACTCTGTCCAGTCCTGGCTGTGCAGTGCCTGCCTCTGCCCCAGCTCCATTCCCTCCTCACCGCAGGGGCCTTGGTTTGGGCCTCCCATGCCCAAACCCTCCCCCTGCCCCTTCCCACACAACACAAGCTGCTCTCCAAGCTGCTGAGTTGTGTTCTTGGCTGCCAGCATGCTGCACTGCAGCTGTGCACATGCACGGGGCATTTATTGGCCACATCAGCCAAAAAAAGCCAGTTGCCGATAATATCAATTTTCCATATAATGGTGCTGATATGATATGGGACTGATGTATTGGTGCACCTCTAAAAATGGCAATGGTGTGTCAAGAGTAATATTCAGATCCTCTTAGGCATAGGGCCTTGGCAGATTTTCAGGTGTTGCTGAATTAAGAATCCAAGAAGAATATCTTGTAAATATAGTTTTGGGGTTTGGGTTTTTGCATATCTGGTTTTTCCTTTATGCCACAGCTACCTTAGTTAGTACTGCAGTTCAGAATGAGGTGATTCAAATCTGGGCATACTGAATAAAGATGAATAAAAGTGAATGAAGTCTGGGTTAAATAACTTGCATCGTCTCCTTCACTGACTATCAAATTACTATTCTAAAATATGGCTCTCTTTTGCTTTTAGATTCGTATTTTGGTCTTCAGACAGTGCTCTTCCCAGCATTCGTAGGGCAAGGCTTGATGGAACTGACATGAGAGGCATTTTAAGGACCACTGAAAAAATAAAGGCAATCTCATTGGATTTTGCTGATGTACGAATTTTCTGGGTTCAGTATGACAGTGAAGAAGATATTTCACATGTAGGATCATGTGACTATAATGGTGGCTCTATTCATTTGCTCAAGCATTCTGCACAGTAAGTTTTACTGAGCCAGACAGAAAGAAAGAAAATATTTTCTCAGGCTTTGTGAGATAAATTCTTCTTCTTCCCACCCTATTTTGTGACTCTGGAAAACATTCAGGAATATAAAATAGATATGGAAAATGACAAAGCATTCTCATAACAGCAGATATATAGTTAGAAGATGACAGGAAAATAGAACAAACAGAACCCATTTCCATTGCCTGGGTAATACCACCTTTTGGCTCATCTCTTCAGACCCTTAACAATCACAACTCACGAGTCCTTAGTATCTATGATACTATGGTACTATGAATCTTCTGTGGAGGATTAGGAAGAGAGGTGTAAGTGGCCAGTACTGCCAGTACTGGGCATTCCCGTCCTTCCTTGTCCCTCTACCTTCCCCCCAGCTCTGGCATTGGCTCTGGCACTGGCATTGGGAAGGGCAGAAGAGCAGTGATAGCACAGAAGTAGATATCACCTAATTTTTTTTGTTGCTGACACACATTGAGCGACCAAAGCCACGAGTTTTCACTAGGGAAAAAAATGAGGCTCCCAACATCATTTAGTCTCTGTTATTGCTGCTGCTCTGGCCTTTATTCTTCCAGAGCTTTATTCTTCAAAGCCACTACCAGGAAGGTGTAGGGGAGGATGAGGAGGGACACTGTGGAAGGGGAAAGGGAAGTGGAAAGTGGTGGAAGGAGCAGGGGAAGGTGAGGCACCTTGGCTTAGCTCCTTTTTGACACCCTCCCTTTAGGCAGTGTCAAGGGCTCATGTCAAATTTGCCCAGCCATCCTTATGATACCATTTTTTAGTTTCCATGTGTTCCCTGAGGCAGCATGTTTCTAGGTCCACCTAGGTTCTTTCTCCACCTGTTTCTAGGTCTTTTATCACAATGGCATATGGGCTGGAACATGAAAGCCAGAATCCTGGTTCTTTTTTACCCTTCTTGTTCAAGGTGAATGCACAGATTTATGGCCCCCTTTGACTCCTCCTAATCTGTACTACTGAGGTGTGCAAAGAGATTAACACTCTCCAGTTACATTTCTATAACAGAGCAGGGCTTCTAGGGAGATGTCAGATATTTTCTCCTGGGTTATTAATTTCTGAGGGGGCCAGTACCAGGCATTTGAATTCTTCCAAGGAAATAGGGAAAGTTAGCTGGATTGGTTCTTTCCACAATGTTGTACATCATGATGCGCTCTCTATTTAAATCCTGGGTTCAATGTAATTGGACAGAATACCAGGATTTTCTCTGTAAACCTGGAGAGTCCCTATAAACTAGTCATTCAGCCTAAAGACAGTATTGCTATTATTTTTTTGCTGGCCCTACTGTGTTTAAAGTTTTTGGGGTCTATTTTATGTTTAGCAGTAGTTTTATACCTTTTAATCCTAGAGCACTCCAGCTATGAGTTCACATTTTTGTAGTTTGTGATAAACAAAAAGTGTCAGGGTATTCAAAGTAAACATAAGTGATATAGAAAAATGAGCCAAGCTTTGATGTTCTCGGGATAAATTTACAAGCAGGTGAATGAATGGCAATGAAATAACATGTCACTTGTTATTTTCTTTCTGCTCCAGACGACATTTGTTTGGCATGTCTCTGTTTGCTGAGCACTTGTACTATACAGAGTTGAAAACTGGTATGATTTGGAGAGCCAACAAATTTACTGGCAAGGTTACAGTCACAGTTAGCCTGAAACCATCTTATTTGCCACCAGCAGATATAAAAGTGGTGCATCCCTTTAAACAGCCCGGTGCTAGAATGAATTCTCAAGATGTTGGTAAGTCACTACATAATGGCATTTAATATGTACAAGAATATATATATAACATACTATGTTTGCTTTTTTGGGGGGTAGATTCTCACCCAGGGTGCCACCTCGCCCTGGGATGCCATGAGATCCTTTCAGTGTACCCAGGGGTGCTGCGTAATATTAGTGCTGTTAGGTATGCAAACACCTATGCACAAGACAAATCTAGAGATTTGAAGTAGGAATACATAGTGGGTGTGTCTACAAGATCATTAATGCACCGTAATTACAGTGCATTAAGTTTAGTACCTGTAATGACAGGTACTAAATACACTGTAATCAGTGCTACTGTACATTAACACTGATGAATAGTTTTTTTGTGATGTTACTGCACATTAGACTAAATCTACTGTGCATTAACACATTAGCATGGACTTTGCCCACCATGCTAGTGCACAGTCAAATTAGTCTTCTGCTCATTAAGCATCTCATGTAGGCATCCTGCTGTCAAGAACATTCTGACCTGTTGTGTTTCTGAGGTTTTTGCAACAGAAGAATTGAATTATTATTTTTCTATAGTCAAGAAATGAGCAAAAGATAAGAGCTGTCATTTTCTAAAAGGTGTCAAGAGTTTAGCAAGGGGTTCCCTGGAGTCTAAAAATATTGGAAACCACTTCACCTGAGATTCTGCTGTGGTAGTTCCAAAACTTCCAGGGGAAATAAAGATCCGTGAAATGAAGAGTAGTTTAAGGGGTGAAAATGGCAAACTATGAATATCTGGACAAACCCTTGGGTACTTAGCAAGTTTGAAACTCTTATTTTCCATCCCTTTTATTCCAGTACACATCCCTCACATGGTCACAGTGATCTGTCTTCTGCTCTTCTTGTGTTTTGGGGTGGGTGGTAGAAATTAAGATTTTCTAGAGGGATCTCCTCTGGAAATACCTCACTTTCACTACAGGCATTTATTCTGCTTCAGCAAAGAAGTTGGTAACTAAGGCTAGGGACAGACATTACATATAAACTGGTATAAGTGATCAGAAACTGGTTTAAACTGTAACAGAGCAGAAGCTCAGTGCACACAAACTACTTTCAAAATGGCTGAAACTGGTTTAAGATAGACCTGGGTATATGTATCAAATTTAATGACTCAGGGTAAACCAGCCTATCAAACTTGTGTCACAGATGCTCTCCTGACTTAAGTTAACTCACAGTCCCCCAGCATAGCAGGATACTTTGCACTTCCCCCACAAACCCCGCTTTGCAGAGTGGATGGGCTAGGCTTGGCTCATGCTGTCTGCTCCCCTGGGCTGTCACAGAGCAGAGGCAGCAAAGCCCTTGTTCTGCAGCCCTGGTCCTGCCTCTGCCTGTGCCTGTCAGCCTGGTGGAGGAACAGAGCCTCCTGTAGCCCCAGCGAGAGCCCTGGTCTGTTAGGATCTGCCTCCCCGCCCCCAGGGTCAGCGTGAGTCACTGATGCAGAGGTGGCAGGGAGCAGTTCCTCCAGCCCAGGACCAGTCCAGATCCCTGAGCCTCAGTGGGGGTTCTTCTGCCCCAGTCAGGGCTCCCCGAGCTGATGCAGAGGGAAAACTTCCTCCTCCCACCCCTCCATGTAGGTCTGGCTCAGTCCCCAGCCCAGCAGGTCCTGGGGAAACAATTCCTCTAGCCTGGGGCTGAGCTGGTGCCTGGCATCAGCCCACATGGGGGGGATCCCTCTGCCTCAATGGGGGGAAGGGGGATTCCCACTCTGTGCATCGTGGTCTGAGCCATTCCACTGATACAGAGGGGAAGTTCACTCCTCCCAGCCCTCAGCATGGTCCAGCACCAGATTAGCCCTGCCTCCATGGGTGAGAGGGAAAATAGTCCTTCCAGCCTGGGCCCCAGCCGACACTGGGCATCAGCTCACATGGGGTGAATCTTCTTTCCTAGGCAGGGTCCCCTGAGCCCTGCCATGGTGCAGAGAGGGGGAATTTCCCCCTCTCACCTCTCTCTGTGGTCCAGTGACAGCATGGTCCAGGGGTGGGCAATGATTTTGGGCAGAGGGCTGCTTACTGAGTTTTGGCAAGCCATCGAGGGCCACATGACAGGCAGCCCAGGGCAGATTAATATTAATTTTCTAAATATTTTAGGGGCCCTGTGGGCTGGATGGAATGGTCTGGTAGGCCACATCCGGCCCTCGGGCTGCATTTTGCCCCCCTGGGTTAGTCCCAGCGCTGCAGGTGTCAGGGAGGAACAGTCCCTCCAGCCTGGGGCTGAGTTCAGGGGACCCTTCCCAGGGCAGGGGAACCCCCACTGAAGCCTGGGGATCCCCCTCATGGGCTGATGCCAGGCACTTCCTTGGCCCTGGGCTGGAGGGACTAAGCTGGCACTGGACCATATTGAGGGGTGGGATGGGCGAATTCCCCTTCTGCATCAGCTGCAGGGTTTGGAAGACCCTGGCTGGCCAAGAATCCCTGCTGAGGTCTGGGGGTCTCCCAACATGGGCTGGGCCCTGGGCTGGAGGGACTGTTGTCTCCGGTGTGGGGGTCGGGGGAGCAAGGAGTTGGGTGAGGCATGTGCTGGGCAGCCAGTCAGGGATGGGCCCCACTCAGCTGCATTCGGGTGCCCTCGCCAGTGTCCAGCAGGCTGGGAAGCATGCTCTACCACCCTCTGGCTTTTGGCCTGGGCCACTGGAGGCATCTGGCTAGCTTTCCAGATTCAAAAGTGAATGTCAGTCCATTTTAATTTTCAGTTCAATCTACACAGCTTAGACTAACCAGCAAACATTGAATCAATTCAGCCTCTGTCTGTACTTAGCCTAAAAAAATAGTAAATGCTTTCATGAATATAAAACATACGTTCATGACCTTGGGGAGCATGTGCCTTTATTCAGAGGGAATCTCTGTTTCTGTATATTGATATAGCAAATCATGTAAATATTTAATGCTACAAACCTAGAGTCTTGTAGACACACATTAGCATTGGCATTATAACTACAGTGGACTTGTGGTGCAGATGGTTTGTGGTTTTCACTGCCTGCTGCAGTTCAGATATCCATTTGGAAAGCTGGCAACCTCTTTCCCATGTGTTCTACACAAATGCTGTCCTTGGACTTAACCTAGATTCAACAGATGACATGTTTATAAATCCACTGGAACCTGCTACTTCTACCTGTGTTTCATAGGATGTCACCATTGTCCTAGCATTTTACACTGATTTTAGCATTTCCTCTTTATAGATTTTAAGTGATTAACCAGTTTTTGCAGTTCCTTCTATTTTTGCAGATGCTGAGTTGCTTAAGTGGATATTAGCATCAGAAGGAAGCTTAACCCCAGTTTTAGGTTTGATGACCAAAATATTCAAATACTAGTGTTTGGCTTCTACATCCACAAAACCTAAATCCATAAATCCTAAATTAATATTTGGATAGCTAAATAAAAGCATTTTGAAACTCAAGGTTGTCCATCGACCATCAAAATAGAAATAATAATTAAAGAAGGGCCTATGTGATGAATCAAAACTAATTGAGACTGAGATATTTTCATGATATTGAAACTGTCCCATGACAATGCTTTGCAGTGTTGCTGACTGGTAATTTTACTTAAAAAGTTACAACATAACTTATTTCTCAAAGCTCCTTCTATTGGAATCACTGTTCCCTGAGAATCTCAGCTTTCATTGTAAGAAAGTAAATTTCAGTTTCTCTTGGTAGTGAAGAAAAGCTTGAAGATATGAATCCCAAAGTCTCCAACACCAAAAATCAAAGAAACAATATTGGTTCTTTTTTAAATCTCATAACTTTTAAGCCAATCATATCGTATTTTATGGTCCAGCTTAGAATTTGCATGTGAATTAAACAAATAAATGGCAGCCTCAGCAGTGATTACATTGCTACACTGTAGCATTTTTATTATTTATTATTGGTAATACTAGTGTCTATCAAAACTCTAGTAATGGACCAGGACCTCACTATCTCTGGCACTGTATAAACACAGAACATGAAGACTTATCCACAGAGCATCCAGTGTAAGTGTAACACAAATAACTTATGGACATACAGACTGACATGGTGACTCTCAGTACCTAAACTGTTAAGCGTTTTGCAGGTATTGGGTTAGTGCATGAGAACCTGACTTGAACATTTTCTCTGACTGAAATGAGAGAAAAACAGAAATTAACAGAACTAACAATGACAAGTAAATCTAATTTCCTAAAATGTCTTCAGCTTTTGGCCTCTTTCTGTGGGTATGGTTTTGAACCTGTACATAATTGCACTCGTGTCATTGTAATGAATTGTGGGCATAAAGGGAGAAACTTAACTGTTTTTTTCTTTTCTTTTTTTGTCTGCATCTAACTGCTAATATTTACATTTGCAGTTCTCTATGGCCAAAAAATATGGGTTCAGTTTGTGAATACTGTGAAAAATTGTGGCTGTAGGAATAGAGTCTGTATTAGAGCTATGATGAAAACCAAGCCTTTAATAGTCCATTATCTAATTCATTACGTAGATAATGATATCTATATATGTTTATCTAACTTTTTTTGTTTAACAAAAGCTATTAGACAAGAGAACAAAAGAATAAATCTGTGCCAGATCAAATCCTGAAACTTGGAACCAAATCTAAATTTGTGTTCTGGTTTTCTTATTTGATCAAATAGCTTTTTAAAAATGTGTCATTCCACTCATTTGGCAGGTATCTCCCCTATTACAGCTAATAGAATGTAGCCTGTGAAATCCAGCTGTAATACTGTTGAATTGAGATGGTTAATTGAAAATAGCACAAGATAGCTTGTCCATGTGGTCTGTGTGGTCACAGGAAGCCTTTTGCACAGCCAGGCAGGATGAGGAGGGGAGACGGGGGTGTGCGCGCGTGCATTTGTTTGCATACTCATGTTCAGCAACAGTAGCAGCAGGCTATTCTTAGCTGGATAAGGGGGCAGGCAACCCCAGAAGAAGATTAGGAAGATTAAACCAAAAATAAGAGTTTGAGAGACAAAAATAAGACTGAGAGCATTGACTGGTAACTACAGAAGCACAGCTGCTGAAGAGAGCTAGGCCAAGCCAGCCAAGGGAGTTTGCTGCTAAAACCCTTGCTGCTAAAAGAGCTATTTGGATAGCTATTTTTAATTTGGAGGCAGCGTGATCCTGGGGGGTGTTTTGCTTAGCTTTCTATTTATTTTGCATGTATTGTAGGGAGCAATAAAGACTCAAAGTTCTATGGGCAGTGCATAATTTATAGTACTTCTAGTTATAACAATCCAAAAACTAAAGCCCAGATTAGTGAAAGAGTTCTGTATTAGACTTAGGCAATCCTTTCTGTCTAAATAAAATGTTGCTGGGCTTATTCGGTTTATCCAGCCAATTTTTGTGAGCATATAGGACATAAAAACCCTGTTCTGCTACATATCCCCAGTATCCCCAGTTGGATCTGTATAATATGAGGAAAACAATGACTTTTTCCAATGCAGAAATGCACTTCATCTAAGGGTATGTCTGGGGAGGTTAGATTGAGTTAAAAATGGCCACCTGATCTAAGGAAAGTCTGGATGTGGGCGCTAGTGGGGAGGCTTGGGGGAACTGGGGAGGTAAGCAGGCTCCCAGGGAGGACAGGCAGGGTCTTCAGGGGGTTGGTTATGTCTGGGATGGTTTGATGGGATCAAGGGAGCTTATGGGGTCCATGGGGAGGTTTGGGGGGGGGAAACGGGAGGGCTCTCTCCCATGCTCTGGGACCAGGGGCTATTTTTAGTCTCCTGATCCCTACCACCTAGACAACTAACTCCCTGCATCCACTCGCCACTCCCCTCTCCTCTCCTCCCCTGATTTATTTCCTCAGCTCCTGGCATTGGCAAACACTAGTAAAACGGACACTGGGAGATGCTTGTGGTATGGGGATTTGGTGGGCTCAGGTTGAGGGAGAGGTGGTCCATCTGAGAGTGGAGGGAGGAGCTGAGCCTAAGACTACCAGCGTCAGGGAGGGGGTAGGAAAAGAGTGGCCTTGGATCTGGGGCCATTGGCCAGGCTTTCTCAGCTCTGGGGCTTTGTTGGGACCTGTACAGAAGTTCAGGACAGTTAGATCAGTCTAAAAATGGCCGACCCAATCTAAGTTAGACAGTCTCCAAAATCGCATTAATTTAGATTGGGCCAGCCATTTTTAGACCAATCTAACTGTCCTGAACTTCTGTGCAGTTCACACTTAGATTGATGTAACTAGAGATCTAAGTGTAAAGTCCACACCTGGTCAAACTAATTTGTAATTTTTAATATGATCAAACCTCCCTCTAGCTTCCCTAAACTTCTGTATATAGCCTTATAGTTTCATAGTTGTTAGGGTTAGAAGGGACCTCAGTAGATCGAGTCTGCCCCCCTGCCTGGGCAGGAAAAAGAGCTGAAGTCATATGATCCCAGTCAGGTGCTTGTCCAGTCTCTTCTTAAAGACCCACAAGGTAGGGGAGAGCACCACCTCCCTTGAATGCCCAGATTCTGGTAACCCTTACTGTAAAGATCTTCTTCCTGAATTTAATTTAATTTTTTCTTACAAAATATTAGCTTCGTCATGTGATAGGCAAGGCTAACTCCTGATTGGAAAAGTTTACCTCAATAATAATAATAATAATATAATTCTCTGCCACAATAATGTGGCAGATTAATCTCCATGTTTCTGACAGGGTAGTCAAAGCCTGAAGGACTCTTATTGTGTCATCTTCTGCAAGAATGTAGCTGTGGGCAGAGGTCATGATTGTGAAGGATGGGTGGTGGAAGATCACCATCTTTTAAGTAGATAGTAAGGCCAGTCCCTTAAAATGTGAATTGGGACAGGTTTTTGAACAGGATTCTGTATCCAAGGATGAGCCAGCACAGAAAGCAAAGTACTGAAGTGATGTGTTCACAACAGGTGTGTATATTGTTACAGTTGTTGGTTTTGTAGGATATTTGATTTTGTTCGTAGATTCATAGATGGTAGGGTCGGAAGGGACCTCAATAGATCATCGAGTCCGTCCCCCTGCATGGGCAGGAAAGAGTGCTGGGTCTAGATGACCCCAGCCAGATGCCTATCTAACCTCCTCTTGAAGACCCCCAGGGTAGGGGAGAGCACCACCTCCCTTGGG